>JARHVA010003116.1:245000-1445000 GCA_037957365.1 Torreya grandis | reverse complement strand
ACTTGATGAAGATTGTTAGGATGATTATAACATGAGTAACATATTAGATGGAAAGTAACATCAACTTGATCATCTTCTATAGCTATTAAAGGTTGAATAATAGGAGTTTTTTGACCTCTAATAACCATTAGCAAGAAGAAAACAAATTTAAAATAATTTAGATTTTTGAATGATATTCTTAGTGGAGTCAACAAATTTATTGATGATAAAAATTGTATCATCAATGAATCAACCCTTTTACCTATCATGAAGGTCAAATTATAATCATACCAGTCTAATCGTGGGGGTTCTAAATTTTATCTAAGATCTTAAAGATGAGAGGGAGTTTTATTATAAAATCTAGGAAATAATCAACAAGTTATCAAGACAACTTATTCTATTTAACAATCAAAAAGTCATTTATCAAATCATGAATCAGTTAAGATAAGAATATATAATTTATACTATCTGATATAGAAAACCTATGAGTTAGATAGTCTCTTAAAGAATATAAATTTGATTATGTAATATATATGTATTCAGATAATATCTTTGCTTCTTGATTACAATGTTTTGAAGAAAACCTGAAATAGAAGAGATAGATCAAACAAAAGAGAAAAAGACAAAGTAAAATAAAAACAAAAGAGAAAGACAACTAACGACAAACAAGCCAAGAAAATAAAATTAAGAAAGACAAACAACTAAACCTAAAGAAAAAAGGAACAAACTAATTAAGGAACAACTAAAAAACTTAGCAAAACAAGGAAGTTAATCTAGAAAATAAAGCAAGCTTAGAATCTATTTGAATTAAATCTAAAACAAGATAAATTAAAAGACCTAAACTATGAAAAATATATCAAAATATTAACTTATAAAAATATAAAGATTATTAAACTAATGATAAACTAGAAAAGACACAAATCTAGATTTTAATCTATAACTATCTAAAAGAGAAAAGAACAAACCTAAACTAAGAACTAATAAGAAAGAGACAAACTAAAATAAATTAATTAAAACATAAAACAACTATAGATTAAAACTGTATTAAGATAACCTATATAGAAATAAAAAAATTAGATTTAGAAGAAATCTAAAAGATCTGATTATATTGAGGTTAGATTCAAATAAATTATAAAAGCTATGCGAGTCTCAAAAGGAGATTCATCTTAGTAGAAAGAGATAAGTTTATTGAGAAAACCAACATCCTTTCTCTACAAAAATTTGAAAGATAACTTTGTAATCACATAGATAAATGAAATGTCATGGAATAGCAAAATGATTATCATTATTCAGGTTGAATACTTAGAATCTATGCATAAGACTATAAAATAGCAATCATCAAAATATATTAAGCTTAGCAAACTTCAAATAATCAATACTAGATGAGAAATAAAATTGGATATACCTATGTTGCTTAAGAAATTACTCAAACGTTAGATAAAGTACCATTGGGTCTATCTACAAAAATTGTACTATCTCAGAGAAGTTGCATAGAAAGAAAATATAAATGATTGACTTCAAAAAATATGTAAGTCTTTAATACATGTTGTGCTTTTGTCTTCAAATGAGTCCTTGATCTCTTTTTATACCTTCAATTTAGTTGTAAAATAAGTTATAACTAACTTTAGTTAGTTATTAATTAATGTTAACTAATTGAATTTAAATAAAGTCAATTAATTATAACTAAAATTAGTTAAGGACAAATTTAATTAAGACTTTAAAAGTCTTAATTTGATCAAGATATTTAAAAATAATAGATTTGGGGTACAAATCTTAACGGGTGGGGACCCATATTAATTAATAATAAATAGAATACATATTAATCATAAAATAAATAAGTCATAAATTGATAAATTATATTTATATTAAATCATATTACATATTAATTAAATTAAGCATATAAAATTATGTCAAAACTCCTAAAACTATTGTATTTACCAAAATTATCAAAATTTATCAAAGTTTGAAAATCAAAGTGTTAAATTGAAATATCAAGCTCTACCATGAAAGTTCACCACTGAACATAAATTATCCTTTTTATGACCAATAATCATCCAAATCTAACAACACTTCAATCACTTGTTTATATTATTCATGAAAAAAATGTTGTATTTCATCTCAATAGCAGGAAATGGTACCAACTTAGTTCCCGAGTCAGTTGTGTTGTCATCAACTTCCAACTTAATTCTTTTTAGCAATTTGACTTTCCTTGGTGTTTTTGGTTTAGACCCAGCTCTCTTTTCTATAGTCCTCTTTTTAGCAGTGTGAGGTAAGATATCTATGGTTTTCCTTTTATCAACATAACCCTAGCTCCCCAAATTCAATCTCTCACACCTTAAGAGAGGCTCATTATGGGCACCAGATAGATTCAACTTTCTACATTTTCTAACAGTATCTACATGAAAAGGGTAAGGTGCATCAGCAATAATGGCCATCTTCCTAAGATCTTTAGCATGGGTTGTTTCTACTTCAAGTTGTGTGGACTGGTTAGCAGACAAAGGATCATCAATTGGTTCTCCTCTAAAATTAGGGAGTTGTAGAGGAAAATATCAAGGATCATGCTCTAAATGGTGAGATGAACTACTTTATAAAGGTGAATGGGTTAAAAACCTATGACCATGGAAATCTCTATAACCTCTATTAGCTAGATTAATAGGCAGATTACTCAAAATATCCCAAAACTCAGGATCATAGGCATCAATGTGAATGGACATTCTTGTCCCTCTATTTAATCTAAGTCCAAAATGTCTTACATGAAATCCACCCCTATGAAAACCTCTACTTGAATTTGATTTACTAACACCTCTATTTGAATTTTTTCCCATCCGTTATCATCATTACTTTCTGCTGGTTGGTCCCACCCAAACGTAGTGATCGATTTGACACACAACAACAAAACATAAGATTGGGAAGTGAGTGACTAAGAAAAAAATCACAAACTGTAATAATCCAAAAAATGAAGGTAAAGTTATATATGACTTAAAAATATTGTATCTGAATCAAAAATTTATATTGAACCTCAAACATTATCATAAATTTATGCTTTCATTTTAGAAAATGTCAAATGCAATTAAGAATGTCTCAAAATATCACACTGTTCCAACCTAAATTGACTATGTTCTATCTAATTAAATATGACTGTTCTTTATCTCACAATCTTCTTGATAGTTCATGAAACTCTATACTTGTAATTCTTTATACAAACATCAAATGAGAAGCATCAATAAATTCTAATTTCAAAAATGATATTCAGATTACAATCCATTACTTCAATTTTGAGTTGTAATTTTAAATAAAATTTTATAACTCAACCACTTCTTTTGAAAATTAATCTTGTGAATAAAACCACCAAATGTAGTTTAGACACAACTATGCATAAATATGTTATCCTTTCAACATATTTCAATAAACTAGTTGACCAAGCTATTTAAACTCTATATGGTTATTTGAAAACTTAAAACTATCAATCCCAGTCATAATACTGAAATTAAAACTAGATTTACGAGATGAACACAATCATATCAACCCCATAATAGATACTCAATTGAAACCAACCATATTATGACTTCATGAATACTAATATCTCAGATCATATATATGCATGAGCCCATAATGATCAATTTTAAAAATATATGCTATCTAAAAAAATGTGTTTTATATGGACTATTATATGCATGCATATTTTTAGTGATAAACCATATAATCCAAATAAATACTGCATCTTGTAGCTCACTATTTTCATGCACATAGACCAAATATGCATAAACTGACCTTTTTCATCCATATTTTGGAAACTAAATTTTATTGAAAAACATCACAAATTTGTCAACCTTCACTTTTGGGTGGTGTCCTTCAACTGTCATCAATATTCCAACATTTTTCCTTTTTACAAAATGAATACATTGAAACTCTCATAATACTTCAAATATGCACACTGAACAATCCTCTAATAGAAATTTTGGGAATGCAAACCACCTTTCAATCTGTTCGAAATGAAAGGTAAAGAATAATAAAACTGAAAACCCAAGATCTAATTTCTATTAAAAATAATTTCAAGATGAAGAAACTTAACAATAGTGTCAAACTATACTCCTCAAAGTAAAAAATCAATATATCCTATATTACTGCATCATTCCTTTCTATCCCTAAAATACTCATACGTAGAACCCAATATTTATGTGCAACAATAATTTTTTAGACCCAAAAATAAATCATTTACCTTTTTTAAATGAATATGTTTAAGAAACATCAAATTCACAAACCCTAAATCAAATGACAACCCAAATTGAAGAAAATATTTGACATGAAAAATTGATAATAAAACTTTCAAGGCTAGAATAGATAGTTAATTTGCATGTTATCGAAAGATGAAAAGATTCAATTTTTCAACTTTTATGTCATTTCATGCATGAATAATGATAGCTTGAATATTCAGGAGCCAAACCAAAAAGATACTCAACTGAAATCATTGTGATCCCTTAAAATACTTACATGCAGGAAAAATGTCTGAAAACTATTCTAACTTGTATGGAGATGAAATCACATGCTTTTTTCATTATAATCCTCATATTTTACACAAAACCATATAAAAAGTACTGAGATATTTCATTCACACATAGACAAAAGTATTCTTTTATTGAACTCAAATCTCTTCAAAAATATCTCCATATTTCCAAATAAATTAATCAAAATTTGTAAAACTGTACCTAGTATCGCTTTCTAAAAAATCTCCTGACTATCAACCTCCAAAATATCCACTTGATCCCAAAGAGCTAGAGCTTCAATCCTACAGAAGAGCTTTATGAAAATGACCAAAGATCAAGAAAAACAAAACTTATATATGCCAACCTTATCACCATAACTAACCGAATGACATGCCTCAATTTGATTGGCTTTCATTTACTAATCACGTACTTAACAACTTGCCAATTTGTTTGTCAGAAAAGCCAAAGTTAGTGATAACCATATTTCACACTAACTCTCACATGAAACATCAACTAATCTCCATTGTTTGAGTTATTATTCTGACTCATTAACTCTCACACCACCAAATCTTTGAACAATCCCAAAGCATAACAAACATACATTCAAACTTACGTGTTAGTGTCAACTCACCTGCATTGATGTTAATTTTTCCAAGTGATCTCCAACTCAACATATGTTTTCCTTGTCACCAATTGAAGGGTCATAAGATTATATATTTTTCACAATGAATTTAAAAATTTCCAACTCATTAAGTATCATGGTCAAAGACCCTTGAAACTATAGTCCATTTTTTAAGCCAAACACATATTTCACGAAGGAATAAAAAATTAAACCTTAGTATTATGACCCATTAAACCTATAAAGCAAACTATGTGATAAATAAGGTCCCTTTGCTCATTATCAAGTGAAGTTAACCCTTTGAAGGAGTATATTATGTTTTCAAAGAACTTGCATGCTATTTAATCTCATCAACCAATCCTCTTCTTACACATCAATCTTAAATATATAAGGAATAATATACATTCTTTGGGAAATATGATCATCAATTTTGACTATTACTCAAATCATTGAAACAACTAAAACTTAGTCTATCAATTAGGTTTCCAAGAATTAAACCGCGTATTAATTGTAGAATCAAAAGGACAAGATTGCCATTTATATAAATTAGAATATGAACATCACTAAACCAACCAAAACATATTGGTATTTTAAATAGACATTGTATCCTTAGTAGTGAATGAAATTGAGCTATTCATCAAATATATACTTTCAGATAGCTTTTGAATATATCAAACTTGATTGCAATGTTTTTCAAATTATCATATCACCATTATTATCTAAATCATAAATTAAATCCAATTACAAAGATCAAAACAACACTAAAAATTAACTGAAATGATTGAAAAACTGAAAGCATAAGTATCAACTAAAACTGTCAAAAGTGAATTGAATCTGAATAATAGAATAATTGATCACATTTATAACTATATATGCATATTTTATTCATTAATCCACCATGATTTTTGAAACCATGTTATAAACATAAATAAAATTTCATCAATCAATCATTACTATTTCATAATCAAAGATGCATTTATAATACTATTAATAAATAATATCCTTGACATAGTTTTAGGTTTCATGACAGGGTCATCTCTATAATAGCAAGTATAGATTTTGGAATTTTAGGGGGGTGTATAAAATAGGCATAAAATGTATATGTGTCTATTAGGCTAAAACGTAATATTCAAACCTTCATTGATGCTCTTTGAGTCCTAATAACCCTATCACTTGCTTAGAACCACTCACTATGAATGCATGCTTTCATATTACAACTTTGGGTGTAAGGCCACTTTGGAAATTCCAATCCTATAGAATACTCTGAAAAACTACATTGAATAAATTCATGATTTTGAGGTCTCCAAACATAACTCTCCACTAGTCACACACCCTCCTTTTTTAGGGTTATACCTCTATGATAGGGATAAAAGATGGGTGCATATATACTCATCTAGGTATTATTATTATTATTCACTATATAGTAGCTTCAAAAGGGCCTAGGGCTCTATTTTCTTACTTTTAGGGATTTTGTCCTTGAGTTCAAATCTCTTCTCTTGAAATGGATTTTCAAGACTGACCACTAGTCCAATACTTTGTTCATGACTACCAAAGTATATCCAAAATCCATGACCTTCATGGGATCCTCAAAATATGTTAAACTCCTCCATGACCATGCTCAAGTATTTTTGGTATCTTGAAGAGGCGCACATAACAACATATAAGGCAATGAAGGTAAGACTATGGACTGTGCATATCATATGACCTTATACTAGACATTCAAGGCATCTTCATCTTATTCATATATTATTAAGGTATCAAAACTTATTTTAAAATCCACCACACAACACTTTGACTCTTTGAGGGACCACTTGTAAGTGTGCACTTTTGTATGTAGGTAGTGAATGAGGATATAGGCAGTAAGCTCAATGTATAGTCATTCAATGAATTTTGGACCTTCCATCAAGTTTAAAATTGAATATTTTCACCATGTATAACCTCATTAAATTATAATACTCTCCTTCAATATTATTAGCATTTATGATGCACCTCTAGACATGCATTGAGTTATAGAGTAGCTAGTGAGTGTAGAGACAACTAGCTTGTATGGTATATAAGCTTGCAACTAGTTCAAAACTTATCAAAATAATTTAAATTAAATTATTCAATCATAATGAGTCTTAAAACAATAAAATTATCTATCTCAATGTGATGGGCTCCTTCTAAGGCACCTATAGATGCTCATTCAATGGGTTGACTGTGTGTGTGTGTGTTGCATATGATTGTCATAGTCCCTTATGTATCATTTAGAGGTTTAAATTTCTATTTCATGTTTTAATAAGATATATAACACCTTTAAACCTTCCATAATACATCTATTGAGTTTATTAGGACACTTACATGTCATGACTGTAAGTAAAAGTGAATTGAGAGTTGATTATGTCTTACATTTTGATTGTAACTCCATAAGTGTTGATTTTGAGAGACTAAAATTGGAAGGAGGGTAGTCTTAATGACATTTTAAACATTAATTACAACATATCTCATTCATATGAAGCCATTGTATAGAAGGAAACATTTTGTAAGTAGTGAAAACTGACTATAACCTCACATGGTGACACCAACCTACAATTTGAGCTAGGTGGTCAATGAAATCATCTCCAAACATGAAACCAATAATTGGAAACATTATTTGAGAGATTCCACATCATCTAGAATCAAATTAAATAACTAATTTTTATGAACTTGCTCAAACAAGAGCAAAACTTACATGGTGTGGGAAATAATAGGCAGAAAACATAGTTAACTTATTAAATAGGTTCATAAAGTATAAGCCACCATTCCTCGAAATAAAAACATGAAATTGAATCTGACCAAGTATACTATCCATCACCAAGATAATTTGACTTGGGAGTCCTCCTATTGGCCATACCAACCAAAAACTTGTTGGTCTATTTTTATTGCATAGTGGAGTGATGGAGAGATAGAATGTTTTTATCCCATTTTTACCATTTTCAAGGAATATCAAAAATGTAAATTGAGTCAAAGAAGTTTAAGGGTCATTGAAAAAGCTTCTCCCACATGCTACTCTCTCCCATAGGTCGTACAACCTTTAAAACTCTTTTATTTCCACTTGCTTTCTTGATTTTTAGTTAGGAACCTGCAAGGTTTAGTTATTCTTAACATTCCTAATAAGTAACTTGACAAATTGGATGTTGAAATGAAGTTTTGAACACATGGATAACTTGAAAACCATACCACTTCATTTATGATCTATAAAATGACTCCTAAGTGACATCAAATGACATAAAGACTAATTAGAGTATGACCAAGGCTAATAAGACATTAAATGACATCAAATAAACTATAACACACCTAATAACATTATAATATATCCCTATATCAAGTTTTTGACTATAAGGGGTTGACCCACTTTGACTTGTGGTCAAAATGCTCAACAATGAGTTTGAGCCCTATATATTTAGGTAAATATTTAATAAGATAAATATAATAAGTATAATTTTCTTACAATTTAAATTTATTTTACTAAAATAACAAATAATGGCTACTTTGCATCTTCTAAAATTGATTACAGAGTGATATGAGTTACCATTTAGAAGTTAGTTTTTTAAAATCCATTTTGTTCAATACTTAATTTTCAAAATTTTAAGACTAGAGGATAGAATGAAAAACAAAGTTTTGAATCATGTTACATATATATTATATCTATACCATTAAGGATTACATGCCTACTTTACCTATTTGAGTATTCCCTAACTAATTTATCTACTTAAGTATGCCCTAACTAATTTAGCTACTCAAGTATGCCCTACCTAATTAAATAATTGAGCCATATCTTGATTTCAATGAGTATACCCTACCTAAATACTCAAGCCATATCTTAATCTTGACTATTCCCTACCTAACTTATTGTGATAAATTATGCCTTATATACTTTGCCTACTTGAGTACATGCCATACCTAATTGAATACCAGATCCATATCTTGATCTTGAGTATTCCTTACCTAAATACCTGAGCCATATCTTGATATTAATTATGTCCTACTTACCTTCTTATACTTGAGTATTCCCTACCTAATTTTTCTACTTGAGTATCCCATACCTACCTATCTTTATCACCCTGCCTACTTAAGTATGCCCCACCTAATTCAATATTCCCTACACGATTGAATACTTGAGCTATATCTTGAAATTGAATATCCATATCTATCTTACCTAAGCCATATTTTGAATACCTAATACCTAATTTAATAACTGAGCCATATCTTAAAATGAGTGTGGGTATTATCGTGGATTAAAATCATTAGATGGGGCATTATTAGATCAAGGGATAAAGGAGAGGGGTTATTATCAAGGGATGTTCGAAAATAAGGAGAGAGGGAATTATCACCTATATAAAATAAGGAAAGGGGTTATTGGATGAGCCATATATTGAAAGGAGAGGGTAAATTCTCACATATATAGAGAAAGGAGTGACTAGGGACATTCATGTAAAAGGTTTAAAGGTAGATTCGGTCTGAATTCCTACATAATTTGTGGGTTTTTTAATCCATGAGTCTATTAATATGCATAAATGACTAGCATGTAGCATGAAATATATAGTATATATATAGTAATGATATAATCATTCATACATTACATCTACCACATACATAATACTACATATAGGTAGTCACACATACATGACATCTTGATGTAGTTATGATACAATCAGTCATATGAGAGACATATGGAAATAACACCATAATACACTCCACTTCCACCTACACCATTAACTCTAAACCCCAAACCCCAAACCCTAAATAATAAACCTTAAACCGTAAACATTAAACCTTAAACCCTAAACCCTAATCCATAAACCCTAAACCATGAACACTAAATCACATACCTAAACCCTAAACCTTTAAACCTTAACCCTAATACATTATCCCTAAATCCAAAACAAAAATCGTTAAACCCTTATCCCTAGACCCTAAATATAAAACTTTAAAACCTTAAACATTCGACTTTATACCCTAGACCCTAAAACCTAAATCATAAGCCCTTAACCCTAAACCCCAAACCATAAACCTAAAATACTAAATCTTAAATGTTAAACCATAAACCCTTAAGCCTATACCTCAATATTAAAAACTAAACCCTAAGCACAAAATTCAAAATCATGAACCTTAAACCCTAAACATTGAACCCCAAAACCTTGGGCCCTAAACTTTTAAACTGTTAGGGTGTGGAGCTAAAAGCTTCACCAAGGAGCACACTTAGCAGATTCGGGTCTACACAGACACCGGCATCGGTCAGGAGCGACCGACGTCAATCAGATGCAGTTGTAGAGACACTGATGTCGGCAGTGGGTCGGCTGGCGGCGGTCACAGGCAAGCAGCAGGAACTGACGTCGGTTACCTGTGCATCCAGAAAGCTATTTTCATGGACAAAAGCGAGTGTTTGCATGATGAGTTTGAGTTGTAGTCTCAAGCTCGCATCTCTATTATTAGCAATACTATTTTTAGAGCCCTTGTTCAAGTGGCTTAACTATTTGTTGGAAGTGCATGCTCAAGTCTCCTAATTCTATATGTAGAATTAGATCTTCCTAGCTTATTGAACAGTTGTAGTTGTAGTGGATTATTGTAGTAATTCATTATGTGAGAAGAACAATACAGAATTGAATCAATCCAAGCTTGTTGGAGTTGATTGTTCTTGAGAGAGAGAGAGCTCTTGAGGAATAGAGATCTAGTGAGAGATCTTATACATCTAGGAGAGGTGTGGAAGAAAGAAGCTTTCTTCAATTGTATTCCTTTTGTAAAGAGTTTGTTAATACAAGTTTTCAGGGTGTTTTCTTGTATCTCTTGTTCTTGTTATTATCATTCTAATTACTTGTCAATCTGATTTAATTCCATGTTTATTGCTTTCACAATTGTAATCTATTGTTGGATTGATCCCCCAACAAGTGGTATCAGAGCCTTGGTTGCAGGTTCAGAGCTTGATATCCAATAATTAGTATCAAAGTTTAGGTTCACTAACAGGTGGTTCAGATCTGTGTAGTGTGTATTGATTACAGGTTCTCACAGGGGTTTTTGCAGGGATTTCTGTTTGAGTGGGAGAAGCAATGGCAAATGAAAGTAAATTGAGAATGGAAAAGTTCAATGGCAAAAATTACCAACATTAGAGAATGCAGATAGAGGATTATCTGTATCAGAAAGATCTCTACTTACCATTAGGTGGGGTTGCAAAGAAGCCCAAAGACATGGAGAATGAATAATGGGAAGTTCTTGACAAAAAGGCTCTGGGGTCTATAAGACTGAGTCTAGCATCCACTATGATATCTAATTTGTCACAGGCAAAGTCTACGGTAGAGTTGATGACTACGTTAGCAAATTTGTATGAAAAATCCTCAGCTTCAAATAAGGTATATCTTATGAAGCATTTATTTAATTTGCATATGAATGAAGGTGGATCTGTTTCTACTCATCTGAATGATTTCAATGGTATTGTGAATCAATTAAGTTCAGTGAATATAGTGTTTGATGATGAGATAAAAGCTCTTTTAATATTATGTTCTTTGCCTGAAAGCTGGCATGGCTTAGTAATGGCAGTAAGTAATACTGCATCTGCATCAAATATTTTGAAAGTAGAGGATGTTGTTAGTGTTATCTTGAATGAGGAAATATGCAGGAAAAACACAGAAGAGACATCTAGGAATGCTTTAAGTTTTGAGAGCAGGGGAAGGTAGAAAGAGAAGAGCAAGAAAGGCAGATCAAGATCCAAATCAAAGGGGAAAGGCAGATCTAAATCTAGAAATGGTAGAAAGCCACAATGCTGGAATTGTGGAAGGATGGGGCACATAAGCAGAGATTGTTGGTCAAAGCCTAAGGAGGACAATCAGCACGAAGGAAAGGAAGAAGCCAAGATTGTAGGTATTGCACAGGATGCTTTAATTTTCTCTCTGCATAATAATATAGAATCTTGGGTATTAGATTTTGGTGCATCTTTTCATGCTACCCCTAACAGGGAATATTTCAGTGACTATATCCATGGAGATTTTGGAATAGTGTATCTAGGGGATGATGAGCCCTATAAAATAATTGGCAAAGGTAAAGTGCAGCTGAAGATGCAGAATAGCAACACATGGGTGTTGAGAGATGTGATGCATGTTCCTAGCTTAAAGAGAAATTTGATTTCTGCAGGAAAGTTAGGGGATGAGGGTTGTACAGTAACTCTCACAGCAGAATCTTGGAAGGTGACCAAGGGTGAACTTGTTATGGCTAGAGGTAAGAGAGAAGGTACTCTCTATTTGTGTAATTGTGTTACTAACAAATCTCCTTCTATATTATCTACTTCAGATGTGGACGCTAAATTGTGGCACTCAAGGCTTAGCCACATGAGTGAGAAGGGGATGTCAATTCTTAAGTTCAAAGGTATGCTTTCAGATTTAAAAGGCATAGATCTAGAGTTTTGTGAGCACTGTGTATTTGGAAAATAGAAAAGGGTTAGTTTTCTCAAAACTGGGTCTACTAAGAAGAGGCACAAGTTGGAGCTTGTTCACACAGATGTGTGGGGACTGGCTCAGGTTGCTTCCATTGGAGGATCACAGTACTATGTATTTTTCATAGATGATGCTACAAGGAAGGTATGGATCTATTGTATTAGAAGAAAATCTGATGTATTTGAGACTTTTAAAGTTTGAAAAGCTATGGTTGAGAATGAAACAGGTAAAAGATTAAAGTGCCTGAGATCAGACAATGGTGGTGAGTTTTGCAGTAATAAGTTCAGATATTATTGTTATATGCATGGAATCTACAGGCAAAGGATGGTTCCAAGGACACCTCAACAGAATGGGATTGCTGAAAGGATGAACAGGACAATAATGGAGCGTGCAAGATGTATGAGATTTCATGCTAGTTTGCCCTTATAGTTTTGGGCATAAGCTGTTGACACTGCAGTATACCTGATTAACAGAGGACCCTCTATAGCTCTGGATGGTGGTATTCCAGAAGAGGCATGGACAGGTAAAAAGGTTGATCTCTCATATCTCAAAGTTTTTGGTTGTGAAGCCTTTGTGCACATAGATAGAGAAAATAGAAAGAAGCTTGATGCTAAGTCTATGAGATGCACGTTTATTAGCTATGGCTCAGATGATTTTGGTTACAGATTATGGAATCTAGAAACTAACAAGGTAATCAGGAGCCGTGATGTTGTTTTCAATGAAAGAGTGATGTACTGTGATCAGCTAAGAAAGCTGAATCAATCTGAGTAGAGCAATGGTGAATTGGACGAGGTAAAGGTCCAAGATGAGCTCGCAGGAAAAAGAAATAATCACTTACAGGAAAACATAGAGACCGACGTCGGCAGGTTAGGAACCGGCATCGGCAGGATAGAAATCGATGTCAGCCATACAGAAACTGACGTCGACAGTACAGGTACCGAGGTCGGTCAGTTAGAACTGATGTCGGCCAGTAATAGGCCTGCAGGTGACCGAGGTCGGTCACTGTCAGAGAATTTGGGTGAACAACATGTTGGAAACGAGTCTCAGACACCCATCAGGAGGTCAGAAAGGGTGAGTAAGCCTCCGATTAGATATTCTCCTTCTTTATTTTATTTATTACTAACTGATGGTGGAGAACCAGAGAGTTTTGAAGAAGCAATACAGGTGGAGTCCAAGAGTCAGTGGGAGCGTGGCATGGTTGAGGAGTTGGAGTCCTTAAAAGAGAACCAAACATGGGATTTGGTTGAACTGTCAGCTGGTAAGAGAACACTCAAGAACAGATGGACCTATAGGTTGAAAGAGGGTGAGAATGGATAGATATAAGGCCAGATTGGTAGTGAAAGGATTTACACAAAACCCAGGTATTGATTTCGATGAGATTTTTTCTCCTGTTGTTAAAATGACTTCTATAAGGGTTGTATTGTCTTTGGTTGCTTTTGAGGATTTGCATCTTGAGTAGCTAGATGTTAAGACAACGTTTCTTCATGGAGATTTGGATGAGGAAATTTATATGGAACAGCCAGAAGGATTTGAATTCAAGGGTAAGGAGAAGTTTGTGTGCAGATTGAAGAAAAGCTTGTATGGCCTCAAGCAAGCTCCTAGGCAATGGTATTTAAAATTTGACAGGTTTATGACTGAGCATGGCTACAGTAGGTGTCAATCTGACCATTGTGTGTATTTCAAGAGATTTGATAATGGTAGATATATTATTCTATTGTTGTATGTAGATGATATGCTGGTTGCAGGATCACACATGCAAGATATCTCCAAGCTTAAGGTGAAATTAGCTCAAACATTTGCTATGAAGGATTTGGGAGCAGCAAAGAAAATCCTTGGCATGAGAATTAAGAGAGATAGGAAAAATCACAGGTTGATATTGTCTCAAGAAGATTATGTGGACAAGGTGTTGAAACGGTTCAATATGCAGGATGCTAAACCGGTAAGCACACCTTTGGCTGGACATTTTAAGTTAAGTAAAGAACAATGTCCTAATTCATATGATGAGGTAGAGTACATGAGTAAGTTTCCATATTCTTCTGTAGTAGGGAGTTTGATGTATGCAATGGTGTGTACTAGATCGGATATTGCCCAAGCAGTGAGAGTTGTAAGTAAGTATATGGCCAATCTAGGTAAGGAGCATTGGAAAGCAGTTCAGTGGATCCTTAGATATCTAAGAGGAACTAGCAGTAAGCACTTGTGCTATGGAGGTTCAGATACTTATCTACATGGTTATGTAGATTCAAATATGGTAGGTGATTTGGATGGCAGGAGGAGCACTACAGGTTATGTTTTTACTGTAGGAGGAATGGCGGTTAGCTGGATATCTAAGTTGCAGAAGGTTGTTGCCTTGTCAACTACAGAAGTAGAGTATATTGCAGCCACAGAGGCTAGCAAGGAGATGATATGGATGAGACGGTTCATGGATGAGCTTGGTAAGGAGCATGAGAGTTGCAGATTGTATAGTGACAGTCAGAGTGCAATCTATTTGGCTAAGAATTCAGCCTTTCATTCAAGAACAAAGCACATACAGCTAAGGTACCATTTCATACAACAGGTATTGGAAGATGGTGAGTTGAAGCTGGAGAAGATCCATACAGATAGGAATCCTACTGATATGTTAACCAAGCTAGTTACAAAGGAGAAATTGAATCTTCATTCAACTTTTGTTGGTCTTCATGATTGAGTTGAAGATGGAGGAGCTGGAAGATGTTGCTGTACAGGTACTAGTGCAGCTGTTTATCTCCAAGTGGGAGATTGTTAGGGTGTGGAGCTAAAAGCTTTACCAAGGAGCACACTTAGCAGATTCGGGTCTACACAGACACTGGCATCGGTCAGGAGTGACTGATGTCGGTCAGATGTAGTTGCAGAGACGCTGACGTCGGCAGTGGGTCGGCCGGCGGCGGTCATAGGCAAGCAGTACGAACCGACGTCGGTTACCTATGCGTCCAGAAAGTTATTTTCGTGGACAGAAGCGAGTGTTTTCATGATGAGTTTGAGTTATAGTCTCAAGATCGCATCTCTATTATTAGAAATACTATTTTTAGAGCCCTTGTTCAAGTGGCTTAATTGTTTGTTGGAAGTGCATGCTCAAGTCTCCTAATTCTATATGTAGAATTAGATCTTCCTAGCTTATTGAATAGTTGTAGTTGTAGTGGATTATTGTAGTAATTCATTGTGTGAGAAGAACAGTACAGAATTGAATCAATCCAGGCTTGTTGGAGTTGATTATTCTTGAGAGAGAGAGCTCTTGAGGAATAGAGATCTAGTGAGAGATCTTATACATCTAGGAGAGGTGTGGAAGAAAGAAGCTTTCTTCAATTGTATTCCTTTTGTAAAGAGTTTGTTAATACAAGTTTTCAGGGTGTTTTCTTGTATCTCTTGTTCTTGCTATTATCATTCTAATTACTTTTCAATCTGATTTAATTCCGTGTTTATTGCTTTCACAATTGTAATCTATTGTTGGATTGATCCCCCAACATAAACCTAAAAGCTAATCCTAAAAACCTAAGAAATAAACCCTAAACATTGAAACTTTAACCCTAAACCATAAAATTAGAACCATAAAACCTCAAACCCAAAACCATATACCATAAATACTAAAATCCTAAACCCTAAACCTTAAAACCTAAATGCTAGAACCCAAACAATCAACCCCAAACATGAAAGTATAAACTTAAAACCCTAAACCCTTCATTCTAAACCCTAAAGAATGAAATATAAATCATGAATACTAAACCTAAACACTAAAACCTAAACCCTATATCCTAAACCTCAAAACCTAAATCCCAAACCCTAAAATTTAAGCCCTAATCTTTAAAATCCTAAACCTTAAACCCTAAACCCCAAACCCTAAACATTAAAACTTGACACCAAACCCAAAACCTTAAATAAAAAGATGTAAGCCCCAAACCTTGAATAATAAACCCTAATTTATAAAACTTAGGTCTTACACCCCAACCCTAATCTCTAAACCCTACACCTTAAACCCCTAATCATAAACCCTAAACCCAAAAAAATAACCCCTAAACCCTTATCCCCTAACCTTAAATGCCAAAACATAAACCCTAAAATCTAAATCCTAAACTCCAAACCTAAACCCTAAACCCTAACACTTAATCTCTAAACTCATAACTCTAAGCCTAATATCATAAACCATAATTCATAAACCTTAAGTATTAACTCCTAAACCCCAAATTCTAAACCCAAACTCAAAACCCTAAACCCTAGATATTAAACACTAAACCTAAATCCATAAACCCTAAACTCTTAACCCTAAACCCTAAACTTGAAACCACAAACCCAAAACTCTAAACCATAAACACTACTAAGCCCCAAACACTAAATCCCAAACCCTAAATACTAAACACTAAGTTCTAAACTGCAAACCCTAAACCATAACACCCAAGACCAAAACCCTAAACCTTAAGTGTGAAACCAAAAAACCTAAACCCTAACAACAAACCCTAAAATCTAACCCTAAAATATGACCCCAAAAATTTAAAACTAAAACATTAAACCCTAAGCACCAAACCCTTGACTCTAACAATAAAACTCGTAACCCTAAACCCTAAACCCCAAACCCTAACTTCTAAACCTTAAGACACAAACCATAAATGCCAAACCTTAAAGCATAAAATATGAATTATAATTCCTAAATCTCAATCCTTAATGCATAATACTAAAATTTGAGCCTTAAACCCCAAACCCTAAACTATAAACCTTAAACCATCAAACATAAACCATAAACCCTAAATTTCTAAATCCTAAACCTCTAACCATAAACTATAAAACCCAAATCATAAACCCCAAACCCAAAAACCTAAACCCTAAACCCTAAACCTTAAACCCTAAATTTTAAACCCCTAACCTATAAACCCTAAAATGTAAACCCTAAAACCCCAATCCCTAAAAATTAAATGTTAAACCCTAAAACTTAACATATAAGCACCAAACTCCAAAACAAACCCAAAACACAAAACCAAGAACCATAAATCCTAAGACCCAACCCCTAATTCAAAATCCTAATCCTTAAGCCCAAAATTATAAACCCAAAACACTAATCCCTAAACCCTAAACCATAATGAAAGTAGAATCTCCCCTTGCAGTTCATTATTTCTAAGTATCATTATTTCCAATTCCTAAAAATCATTGTGACATATAATGGGTACCATGATTAGATGTTGGAATTTATTAGCTAGATTATACGTAGTTCTAGATGTTGGTAACTGCCTATCTATCTTTTTGATAATCCACTCTACTATAGATCTAGACTCTGAATTTATTTAAATTCATATCCTTAATGACCCATAAATATGGGTAAATAAGCATCCCACCAATAGTTTCCATTTATGTCTACATTTGGGATTGGCTCAACTCTCAAATTAGGTGATTAGATCACATTTAAGGCCATCTACTTAACTAGCAGTGTCATACCACAACCCACTTCCATCACTATGACCATTTAATGAACTTTATGGTAAAAAAACATATGTGGTTGATACCACACCATAGAGGAATGATTTAATCATTGGTACTTCTACTCAACCCCCTCTCCACTTTCTTATCCAAATAAATGACTCAATGTTACCCCTAATTATCAATCCAACTTATACCTATGAATAGACCATTAAACAAGTCAAAGTAGGTGATTTTATGTTTCCCTAATGGGTAAAAGAGTCTTAAGCTAGGTAAAAGGATAAACAAGGCCTTATTATCGTATAATTACTAATAATGAGCACCCATTTTGACAAACAACATGACACCATACAAAAGATGAGGCAAAGGAAGGTAATAGACCAAATGTGAGATGAAATTATATTAGAACACAAACCCTAAACCCCTAAACCATAAAAATTCAAACTCTATTTATAGCCAAAAACTAAAACATCAAAACCTTAAACAACAAAACCAAAACCTTAAACCCTAACCCCTAAACCCTAAAACCTTAACTCCTAATACATTAAACCATAAACCTTAAAACCTAAACCCTTTGAACATAGACCCTAAATACTAAAATATAAACCCTACACCCTAAAAACCAAACCCATAAACCCTAAACCTTAAAATTGTAAATCCCACATACCCAAAAATCCTAACCCCTAAACCCTTAACCCCTAGCCCTAAACACTAACCCCAATACCAATCCTTGAGACTAAATCCTAAATACTAAACCTTTAAACCCTAAAAATGTAAACAATAAACCTTAAAACCTATCCCATACTCCTCAAAACCCTAAACCTTAAAAATGAAAACCCAACATTATAAACCCTAACCTTTGACCCCTAAACCCTACCCATAAACTATAATCCTAACCCCTAAACCCTAAGATATAAATCTTAAACTCTAAAACAATTAAACCTAGAACCCTTAAACCCAAAACCCTAACCTCTAACCCTTAACCCCTTAAACCCAAAACCCAAAATGAAGAGGGAATGATTATAGTGATGATAGATGACGATGGAGTGGCTAGGGATGATGAAGGATGATAAGGCACTAATTAGGGATGATGATGGCTGATGATGGAGTGATTAAGGATGACGAGGAATAATGAAGTCTAATGAGGGTGTGACTTGGGATGATAACATGATTAGGGATGATGAGTAATAATGGAAGATGATAAAGGAGTGATTAGGGATGATGTGGGTCAATGAGGATGTGACTAGGGATATTGAGGGTCAATAAGGGAGTGATTAGGGATGATGATGGATGATGAGGGAGTGACTATGAAAGAATAATGGTACTATGGGTTGATGAGAGAGTGATTAGGGATGATGATCACTGATGAGGCACAATAAGGGATGATGAGGGAGTGATTAGGTATGATAAAAGATGATGAGGGATGATGAGGGAGTGATTAGGGATGATGAGGGTTGATGAGGGAGTGATCGGGGATGATAAGGGGAAATTAGGGATGATGAGGGAGTGATTGGGGATGATTGGGAATGATGAGGTTCATGAGGGTATAATTTGGGATAATTAGAGTGATTAAAGGAGTGAATAGATATGATTAGGGATGATGAGGGAGTGCCTAAGGATAATTAGGGATGATAAGGGTCGATGAGGGAGTGAATAGGGATGATGAAGGATGATGAGTGAGAGATTAGGGATGATTAGGGTTAATGAAGGAGTGACTAGGGATGATGAGAGATGATGATTACTAGTGGAAGTGCCATTATGGATGATGAGTGATGATGAGGGATAATGAAGATTGATGAAAGAGGGATGAGAGATAATAGTGAATGATGAAGGGGTGGTTATGATGATGAATGATTATTTATGCACTTGACCCCCTTTATCCATATGGTTTAGGGAGAGGGAGATAGAGATATGAGTGATTTTGATATAAACCTAAGAAAATAGGGTTTTAAAGCATTATCACCCATGCCAACTATTAGTGGAAGTTATTTTGGTAGTGGTAGTGTTTATGTGAGTCTAGAATGCTTGAAGATGACTATGCTCTATACGAGTCTAAAAATAAATCAGTTAGGTCATGCTTTCATGAGATTAAAATTTAAGAATGCATGGATTGACCCATCTATCCAAAATTTATTTTAGAATCAATGGTATCTTTTTATGATGAATATTGAATGGTTTTCAATTCATTTTATTATAAATATGGTGTATTAGGATGATTATCTACATTCATGTCAAGAATGAGTGATTATATAATGATCGTAGGTAGATGTCATGTATGAGTTATTGCATACCTACATTTAGTACTAGGTATGTGGTAGATGTCATGTATGAGTGATTGTGTCATTAATAAAAATAAGTTATAGGTCACATGATACAGGCCAATCATTTATGCATATCGATAGACCCATTGATAAAAAATTCCATAAAAATATGTAGGAATTTAACTTGAATCTACCTTCAAGACTTTTAATTGATCATCCCTAGTTACTCTTTTCTATATATCTAGTTGATAAAATCCCCTTTTGTTTCAAGATATGGATTAGTCAAATTTTCCCTCATTTCTCTATATAGGTGATGATTCTCCTCTCCTGGTTTTCAAGCATCCCTTAATATTGAACCCTCCTTTATCCCTTGATCATATAATGCCCCATCTACTAATTTTTAAGCATGATAATTCCCCCACTCCTTTCAAGATATGTCTCAATTATTCAATTGGGTATTGGATATTCAAGATATGGCTTGGGTAAGATAGATACAATAAGGATTAGATGTGGGTATTCAAGATCAAGATATGACTTGGGTATACAATTGACTGGTGCACACTCAATTAGGTAGGGCATACTTAAGTAGTAAAGGAGGTAGGGCATACTCAATTAAAATAACATAGGTAGGTCATAATCAAAAATAATATATGGCTTGGGTATTTAGGTAGGGCATATTCAAGATCAAGATATGGCTCTGGTATTTAATTGGGCATGGCATGTACTCAAGTATGTAAAGTAGGTAGGGCATGCTCAAGTAGTAAAGTAGGTAGGGAAAACTTAATTAAAATAAGGTAGGTAGGGAATATACAAGATTAATATATGGCTTATTTATTTAGGTATGGCATACTAAAGATAAATATATGGTTCAGATATTCATTCAGGTAGGGCATACTCAAGTAGTTAAATTAGGCAGGGTATACTCAATTAGGTAAAGTAAGCATGTAATCCTCAATGGTATAGATATATTAAAAAATTATTTCTCATTTTATCTTCCAATCCTAAAATTATAAAAACTAAGTATTAACTAGAATGGATATTTAAAAAATATTTTTTAAATGGTAACTCCTACAGCACTAGAATTGATTTCATAAGATGCAAAGTGCCCTAGTTTGTTATTTCATTTATTTTACCAAATATATCCCTATACACACAAGTAAAAACTACAAATCAAAAGGTGTATACCCTTTTCTAAAGGACTTACACCCTATGGAGTACAAATGAGGTATGCCCTTTACAATACATAAGGTGTACACCCTTTAGTAAAGGGTGTACGTCATTTACGAAAATAATTTTGAAAATTTTCTATTCCCTTAAAAAGATGACTTTTCATAGTGTGTACGTGCTTTGTAAAGGGAATATGCCCTTTTTATATTTCTAAGATTTCACTTTTGCATTTTCTCTCTAAATTTGGCTTGGTTTTAGGCCTACGGAGTCCGAACCAAGGCTAAACCCTGTCATAGACTAGCCCATATGATTTTTTATAAGTTTATATATATTTTTTGTCTTTGACAAAACATATGATCAGTCAGATTTTATTATTTTTTTAAAAATTATATGGATATATATAAGGGAAAACATAGTTTTTAAATGTATATATTTTTTTAATGTTAAACTATATAGCTCATTATCAACTATATAAATATAGTTAAAAATACCTTTATAAAATTTTGATCATTTATCAAAAGTTTATAAAAATTATATCTCAACATATAAATTTCATTAACTATATTTTTTTTTTTAAAATTGATTTTGAAGAAGTTGAGGTTAAAAAATTGTGTTCATACACATGCAGTTTATATATATATATATATATATATATATATATATATATATATATATATATATATATATATATATATATATATATATATATATATATATATATATATATATATATTCTCAATGGTCTTCGACATTTCATCTATTTATATCTAAAATTTCATATAACAAATCATTTGCTTATTCAAAACAAGTGTGTTCATACACATGCAGGCTCCTTATCTTTTCACAAAAAAAAGATAAATCCATAATCATAAATGCATATAGTTCTCACACTTTAATCATCTAGGTATTGAAAAAAATTATATATTTAAAAACTACATTGAAAATAACACAATTCATATTGTTACATCATTCTCAAATTCATTTTCCAAGTATCTCTAAAATTCTCTTTAAATTCAATTATTGTTATTTTTAGAAAAAAAAAGTGTCGCTTTAAGCCGCCCCTTTTGTCCCCCATTATCCTACATCTACCCACATATAAGCTCATTTAAGAATTAAATTATTTAAAATATTAATATACATTTAAATTTTAAATCATGTGTTTTAGTATGAGATGTTAATAAAAATGGTTGTACCTTATTTTTTTCTACTCATTTTATTGTCATACAATTAAAGTAGTTTCAAACTTAAAGTTGATATTCAATTGATTGTTATATAGTAAATTTTTAAAGAAATAGCAACATAAGTTTTTATTTTAAAAATCAATTAAAAATTAAATAACTATTATGGGGTCTATTTGTATTCTTAAAATAGTTGGCTCTATCATGTAGTTGACCAACCTCACATTTTTTAATTCTTTTTTCTTGATAGACATAAATGCCATCTACATATCAATCCTAACAAGAAAAGGGCATAGCTAGTGAATCAACCTTATCTACTCACATACAATGATCCCAAGGCATATTATACATCTCTTTTCTAAGGATCTAAGTAATTTTATAGCTTGATCCTTTTTCATATGGGATATTACATGTTTGTAACTCCCTCATAAAGATAAGACATTTGTTACTCGGGCTATGAAACTTAAGATGCTTTTTAGCTTTCTATTTTTTTTAATTCACCAAATTTAAACATTCAATGTACGATAAATAATAATATTGTATAGGTTCCCTATTAAGGACATTGACTGTGTGTTTTGGTGGGAACTTATATTAGGCATGTATGTCAAAAATTATAGAATATGAACAAGTAATTTAATAAGGTAGTTTGGCATTTCTTGTCTACAAATATTATGATGTTACCCTACATAGTACTATGCATTGAGGGGGTACTCATTAACTTACTTTAAAAATTTATTCTATACATAGTCTAACATCTAATTAGGGATGTGTTGGGAGAGCATTATAGGATTTGAAATCCCTCCACAAATCTCAACTTCCAGTATCAATCAAGACACTTGTAAATCATTACACCAAGTTAGAAAAATATCATAATATGTTATCTAATGATGTAAATTCTCATATCTATGTATTTTATATGGTATGATACATAATTATTATATCTATGTAATTTTTATTTTATTATTTTTAAATTTATATTGTTCACTCCTATCAACTGTTATTTTATTTTCAAAAACTAGGATGAAAAAAATGTAAAATGACATATAACATGCAAAAGCTTAAAATATCTTAAGAAAATTAAGAAACAAAACAACAAGAATCAACGTTACAGTTTACATATATGATATGATTAATTATTGTAGTCACAATTTAACAACTATGTTATAAAAAAAACAAGAATCATTGTTACAGTGTATAGATGTGATACGATCAATTATTGTAGTTAAAATTAATAAACTACAAACAAAAATATTATATTTAACTTTAATTATATTAAATATGTCATTGAGTTAAGGGGTGGCTAATATTAAACATGCAATGGTTGATAAATAAAAAAATTATATAAATGCCTTGCCATTTTATGATATTGCTCTCTATTTCTCATTTTAAAATTGTATTAAATATTTGATGGTGTCGTAGATTACACACTAGCTGAATAAGGGGATTAGTAAAGTCCTCTTACACAAATTTAGTCCAACATGGGACTAACCCTAGGCTATGGGTCGCCTAAACTTGGGTCAGATCTCTAGAGAAGGTTAGCTTCCTTCTAGATTTATCACCTAAACTAGACCTAATCTAACACTTCCTTGAAAAAGAGATAGAGAGATACAATAATATATGAAAGCATGTAAAAAAGGGGTGATGAACCAATAATTGGAACAATTATACTTTTTATAAGGCACACTATGGGATACATTCAAAACCAAAATAAATCAATCCCACATAAGTATTTCACAATAAGCCATTGATCAATTATCAAATTAGCATGAGAGGGCAGATAACCACTTTCAAGGTGAACAACAAAAATGTAAAGTATACTTATAATGACATATGAGAACTACCAAGAATTTCATGAAGGTTAGAAAACTTAGACATATATAAGGAACATACATTCACTTAACTACAATACATGAATTCATAGGACTCACTTCAATCTAGCTTGCAAAATGATGGAATTCAGTCTTTATTTCATCAAAAGGTGTTATAGTACAAATTTTGGCATAGCCTAAGCAAGCTAAAGAATAAAATTCTATTCTATAAAATGTTAGAGATTTATTGTCTAAAACGTTTAGAGAGTGCAACATATGGTAGAAGTTGGAACATATATAGAAAAAAGGAAGAGAGAGAGGAAACTATGATGTATTAACACAAGTTCAAGGATGCTGACTCATGACCTTATCAATAAGGAAAAAATTATGTAAAATAATTGAATGTTAATTATCCTTATCCATACACCCAATATCCTTCTTATAATTCCATTTCATTATCTATCTAATCTATTGATGAGGAACATGTCTTGAAATTGATAGAATTATGCCACATCTACTTTGGGTAGCCATTGGTACCTGTTTATAAAAAATGTGACCCTAATGATAGGTGAGACACCTCTCCATGATCAAATTTACATCTGTATTTTCCCTAATATCGAACATGAGTCCATTATAGGTGAAAACCAATCCAATTATTGGTTTTCACATAGTCACAATATCCATGGAAACTTGCAAATTGCTTGACCTTGCTTCACAATCACTAGTCTATCTTTGATCTCTGTATTAGGCCATAAGAGACATGTTATGCATCTAAAACCTATGAGAGATGAGAAAATATTATATACAAGGATCCTCCATTTAAAATAAATGAACTTGTTAACGGAATAACCTTGCAATAGGGTCGATGGGTTCCAAATTATTGACCATAGGTCTTGTTTAAACCTTAATGGTGATAGATATTTGTCCTTAACCATCTTTCCTATATGAATATTCTTGTTTTTTGACCAATATATAATGGTGACATGGTTACTTACTCTTTTTCTCACCTACGCTGAAAACTGGCTTGTCAACCTCCACTAGAAGGTCTTTAGATTTCCCCTTTGTTCATTGGTTGTCAATTACCAACTTGGACCATTTACATTGTGCCCAAATATTTTTATTCCTATTGGTCCTATAAATATGTTAACTTATTTACTCTACTCATATTTTTAGATCTAAATATATGAATTTGCATGATCCTTTGATTTCCTACCAGCCAAGATCTTTCAACAGATTGGCTCAATCTCACACCATTAGATTTGGATGTACGGGTTCATGTGGATCATAGATCTCATTAGGCCCAATTTGTTTTTAGTAACCATGAACCCTTATATATTTAATACAAGTGAACATTGGTCATCAATTTATATTGAACCCATCCTTTTATCAATCACCTCACACTGTTGGATCTCTACTTAGTGAACCCGCACCATTGGATCTTGTCCAACTTGTAGCTTTTTAAGGGCTTTTAACCCAGGGACCTTTTGACTTGTTTGATCCAAGTGTGAACTATTAAATTTATGTTGTTATTATGTGATCTCACATGGATCATTATATATTTATTAGCTTTAAACCTTTTAAATATCTTTTCAATATAAATAGCTACTTTATAGAGTTTAAACTTGATACTCATGCAGGTATTTTACTCCGTAGGTTCCATTTTGAAAGCTTATATCTCAATATATCACTCTCACATGGTCATGAAATTTATAGAGCATGTTATTAGCACAAGGTATTTCATGGCACTATAACTATTTGTCTTGTGTAGCTTTCTAAGGTGCATTTATAAAATGCTCAAGTGAGTTATTTCATTTTTTTTTATGACATCTTGGTGATGGTCTAGTTCTTTAAACTTACACAGTCCATCTTTTGCTAATATTTCAAAGCTCTAATGATCTTCTAAGGCTTGTGTAACCTTGTTCATGCTCTTGAGTGCTTTAGACACCATGAAACTTGCTTTGATGCTTCATCTGAAATTATAGACCTGTCCCTTGAAGATCAATTAGATCACACTTTAAGTCTGCTTTAAAGTGTTTCAAAAGATTTTGAAAAACTATATGATCTCCACTTGAGGTATGTTTTATTCTCATGATATTGGGTCACTCTTCAAACAAGATCCTGCTCAACTTTTGGACTCTTGGACTAGGCACATTTTGGTATGTAAACCAAAATTTGTCAACATCTTTAGAGACATAGCTGGGTAGCATTCCTGCTATGCTCAAGAACTCAGACCATCTCTATGACTCTTGGACCATTTACATGATACATGGACCATTTACATTGACTGCAAGATATCATCTTGAATTTTACAAAGATAAATAATTCCAAAAAAGAGAGAAAGAAATAAACTTGAAAAGGAAACTAACCCAATAAATCAAAGGCAACTAACCTACTGAACAACTATGCAAACAAAGCACTTATTTGAGATAAAGTAAAAAGAAACTAATGTGTTAAAACAACACTTAGATAAAAAACAAGACCAACTAACTATGTATAAGGAACTGCCTCTTTAATAATAGTGTTTAAGATGTATCCCATTGACTGGGATAGGAAGCTCTTCACCATTCATCTTTGTGAATTAGAAATCATTTTGAGATTTGTAGATGGAGACTATGTATAGACCACTCTAGAGAGAGTCAAATTTTGTGTGCCTTCCTAGATTAGCTCTATCCTCATCCCACCTGAGGACCAAATCTCCTTCTTGAAAACTTCTTGAATAAGTTCCTTTGTCAAAAGATATTTACACCATTGTTTGATGGGACTCCATATTCAACATGGACTGATGTTTTGTCTCTTCTAGATCTATGAGCTCATCATATCTAATTTCCATTGGCTAATTTTTTAAAATCTCAAGTGAGTTGCATTAGTTCTAAATCAGGGAATTCAAGAGAAATATGCATTTTTGCTTCCATACCATATACTAGCTTGTATGGAGAATTGGTTATTGACCTTTTCAAGGTGATCCCATCATCTCATAAAGTTGACTTCAATTTGAGATTCCATGACCTCTAATTTTCTTCAATAGTCTTCCTGATGATCTTCAAAAAATTCTTTTTAGTGGACTCAACAAGGTCATTGCCTTGTGGATAATAGTTTGATGAGGTACTAATAAAAACACTATGTTGAACTACCCATTAACTGATCTTAGACCCCACAAAATCCATAGTATTTTATAAAATAATAGTTAAGAGGACCCAAAATCTAGTAATCAAACCTTCATATAAGTCCAGAACATTGGTTTTATTGGCTTCTTTTAATGCCACTATTTTTGTCTACTAGTAAAATAATTTGTGGTAGTTAAGATCCATTTGTGTCCTAAGATTGAAGGGGGGTTACTGAGACCAAAAAATTCCAATATCCATTAGACAATGGGTTGATTGACTAAAATTGGGTGGAGAGGTAATGCTATAAGTTTAACCTTTCCAACAAACATAGCACATTGTTTGCATTTCCTAGTCCATGCATGACAATAACCAAAATATACTTGGCTAGTAATACCCACTTCTCATGATCTTGTGCGCTATGATCCTTGCTAAATAATGACCTCCAATATGCCCATCATGGAATTTCTCATGTATTCTTTGTGTTTGACCTGTCTCTTTTCACCTTAGCAACATGTAAATGATATCCTTTTTGAACAACACACTGTCAACAAGAAGAAAAGCAATTGACTACAACTTAAAATATCTCCTTTTTGAAGGAGTAAAATGAGAAGGATAAACACCATGTTGTAAGTATCTTACCATATCTTAGAACAAGATGGAAGATGAGATCTAATTAGTTGCAACTTCTTCATCATTCGACACCATAACCACCCTATTGGCTTCTTGCAAATCTTGGGCAAGATGTTCACAAAGTCCTTTGCCTCTAACCAAATTTGTGACCTTGATATCAACATCATATTCTATGACCTTGGCTATTCAACCAGCTCTCTTGTCATTTATATCCCTATTTAAGAGGAAATCCTTGACACTTCGATGTGCAACCATTAAATGTATCTTATTATTAGATAACAAGTACCTAAACTTTTTAAGAGACCTTATAACTAAAAGTACATTCTTTTCAACAAAATAAAACTTTTTTTCATATTCTTATAAGCCTTGACTGAAGAAGGCTATTAACTACTCTAAAGTCTCTTGATTTTGCTGCATGAGGATACTAAAAATATTGTCAATGTTAGCATAGGTATACAAGAATAAATCCTTTGTGAAGTTGGGGTTCAGGAGTGGAGTACTAGCTATATCTTTCTTGATCTCTTCAAAGCTTCTTAATCCTTATTTGGACCAACTAAAACTCTGACCCTTATTTATCATGGTTGTGAGTGTCCTAGCTAAAGTAGCAAACTCTAAAATGTATTTTCTTATGAAATTGATCTTGCTTAAGAATATTTGAAAGTCTTTCTTGTGTTTAGGCAAAGAAAGTGAAAGAATTGAGTCTATCCTATTAGGATCTATACTTGTGCTATGTTTTTACATTACATGTCCAAGAAGCCAACCTTCATGAATAGAGAAAACACACTTTTTGGAATTCAAAGACACCCCAAATTGCTTGCACCTTTCAAAAACTTGTCTGAGGTGAATCATATGTTCATCTAGACTATTAGAGAACATTGTTATGTCATCTAGATAAAAAAGTATGAAATTATTAAGGAAACCCTGAAATGCCATTTCCATAGCTTTCTAAAAAGTTGCTCCAGTATTGGATAAATCAAAAGGTATCTTTTTATATGAAAATGTCCCCCACTTTGTGGTGAACATTGTTTTGAACTAGTCTTCTTACTTGACCAAAATCTGGTTATAACCACTATAGCCATCCAATAAGTTGAACCTTTATGAACCTATAACTAATTGTAAAATTTACTCCATTGATGACAATGGTTAATGGTCTTTAAGAGAGGCCTTGTTCAAGTCATGAAAGTCAACACATAGTCTTATTTCACCATTCTTTTTATATACTGGAACAAGGTTTACCACCCAAGTTGAGTGCTTAATTAGACATATTATAGCTGACTCAATGAGCTTATGTAGCTCAACTCTCATCAAAGGTTCAAGCTTTAGGTTAATATGCCTTTGTATTTATCTAATTGGCCTAATCTCATATTTTAACTCAATGGTATGTTGAGATAGACTTGGATCAAATCCTTTAAGGTCATTGTACTACCATGTAAAGACATCTGCAAAACTTGAACATAATTCAATAAAAGTTTCCTTTTTTGAAGATGTTGAAACTTTACCCAACTTTAAGCACTTACTGGTTACAATATCCACATTTGTATAGTGTTCCTATTTGGTTGATAAAGAAAAATTTTCTTTTCTCAATTCATCATCTTTGTTGAATATGTTTATTCAAGGGTGACTAACCCTTTAGGCAACTTATTTGTCTTCAGCTACACAATCTGGTCACTATATTGTTGCAAGTGCTTATTTTGGTTCCTTGAGAAGAATTCAACTTCCTCTTGTAAGAATCTAATAATCTAACTATCACCTTCAAATATTTGTCAATTTTCATGGTTGTTTGGGATAGAAGGCCTTACAAGAACCTTGATGTGTGATTGAACCTTTTCATTCTTTATATCATATGGGATACTGAATTATGACCCAATGGCAGCCAACCTATCTACATGGTTATTCTTATTTCTTGATATGTCTTGAATATTGAAAGCTTGAAAGTCTTCAAGTAAGTCCCATATTTTATTCTTATAAGACCTAAGCAGTGGGTTATTTCATACATTAAGTCCTCTTACTTGGTGCACTACCATTTCACTAGCACCATATACTTGTAAGGTACTGACCTTCATCTTTCTTACCCATAACAAACTATGCACTTGTGCTTCATATTCAACAACATTATTAGAAAATAAAACTAAAAATTAAGAGAAGATAAATACATTTGATTAGCTAGATAAAATAACATCATTCTAGCCCTAGTACCATGGTTTTTCTTAGATCCATCAAATTATAGTTGCCACAAGCCATCACTAGGTTGATCATCTTTCATTAATGTTAGAATTGGTGTATCATTTTCATGAAGGCAATAGACACCAATTCCTTCTTCCTAAAGGATCATGCTCATGCAAATCAGAGGCCCATTCATCAAGGAAAATATCTAGAACTCCATCAAGAGGTGACTCAGTTTTCACCTCACTATTTTCTAGTACCTTGTCTGAGATAACATAATTAGTCTTCACCATACTTAGTATATATGGCCCCAAATGAAATCTTATAATAAGTTTAAAACATATTGTTATCTTAGTACCATACCTAGTCTTAAACAACAAATATGTCCAATTAGCTGATAAATATCCTCTAATATTTGAGGTGAAGTCTCTTGAGAGACACATGGAAAAATTGGGAGGCAAGTCCACCATAACCACATCTTGTTAAATGGTAACATTGGGGCAAGCATGTAATGTCAATGATCCAGAGTTCAATTCAAAAAAAGGTCCCAAGTTGTGAAGAAACCTCTTGCATGTGGAATATCTTGTTGAGATCTTTCTGGCACTTCTTTTGAATTGCAAAACAGATTCGAAATTCCCAAGTTATAGGCTACTAAAGTTATTTTATGATAGGTAAAATAATGAGGTGTCATAATGTGTAGCACAATTTGCATGTGACAAGTGGACCAATCATCTATCAACACATGGTAATATGTTTTTTTAAGTTCATGAAAAAAACTGGTTGGTGTTTGTTTTGGTTTCAGCCTCCAATCTTTGATAGGCGGTCATATGGAGAACAGTGGGCCCTACTATTGGCTCAATGGGGGCCCTCAGTGAGGGTCGACACAATTGATTAAGAAGGGGTGCCTTGGCCTCATATTAAAATCTATATTCATATGAAATTGTATTTAAATCCTTATTATGACTTATATTTCTTGCATATGGGACTAATGTCTAAGCATTATAAACTTTACATTGCATTGTAACCAATCATCAAGCATGGAGTCAAATTCCAACATAACCGACTAAGGGTCGAGAGGGAATAGATGAGCCCCATTAAGCCACATGCGAGAAACAATAGTTTCCATGTTGTTATGCCATTAAGGCCCTTCCAACTACATTACTGAGTCAAGCTTGAGAATTAAAGACCCCCGAGTTAAGCTCAAAGATCGAGCCATATGCCTGTCTATGTTGGTGTTTATGTTAAGATCAAAGACTGAGCCATATTCCTATTCAAAGTTAGCATATATGCTAAGTTGGTACATCAAACAATTAACAAATGCTAAATGTGGTGCCTTGAATCCACCAAAAGGGCAGTCGGTACTTGATAAGGTAAATGCCACCCTTTTAAAAGATTAAAAGCCATTGTGTTTTCGAGAATGTGGGACTAAACATAAGCCCATGAAAAAAAAGGTAAGGCTGATGAATTGAACCATGGACCTCCCATACAAAAATGGATAAGTCTTGACTGACCAAGCTACAGTTTTTCAAATAATATAAAAGCTACAAACTTCTATTTAAATGTAAGCTTCGCAGGACTGTATTTTTTATTAAGAAGCCAAGAGCTTGGAGATAGCTAGAAAATTGATTTTGATCCATTATCTGACCTAGTACATAATAAGTAAGCCTTTTTAATTATGTTTTGTAATTGAAAAGACAAATTGAAATTATTATTTGGATAGACCAATAGTTTAAGTGAAGGGACTTAAGCACATTCGGAAGGGGTTGAAGACTAAGGAAGGATTCCATGTTGTCGAGCTTGAGTTTATCAATGAAGGTGGAGTTCTTGGATAAAGATCAGACCTGAGGGGAGTTGTGAAATGTTTTGAAGAATTTTTAAGCCATTTGTTGTGCAAATTTAATAGAAATGGTCCTCACTATTGGGCAGACCTAGAGACGTAGGCAAGAGATGATGAACTCCGTTATCAATGTCATGTGGTAATTTGTCTTTTATTTGGATGATTTTAATTCAGTCTTCTAATTTTTAATTAATCAAGATTATATGAAAACTTTAAAAATCAACATTTTATGACATGTTTAAAATCATATCAGTTTAATTGGTGAATGAAAGTGAAAAGTCTTGTGACGGTTCCAATCAATTCAATAATCGAGAACACTTGATTGCCAAACAATTTGAAAGTTCTTTTGAGTATTTCAAGAATTTGTTAAGTTTGAGAAATTTAGAATTCATACTTTTAAACTTCACTTTCAGTTTATCAGTGTAGTTTATGGATCAAATTGGTATCAGAGTAGTTAGAAAGCAAGGTTAGCTTATGATTGTGTGATTTGATAGTTGCTTTCAGTTTATTGGTTATCAATATCACTTGATTAGATTGCAGTGTGTAATTGTGGAATCAGTGTGTTTGCAGGAAACCATGGGCAATTTGTCACATAAAGCTAAGATGGAAGAGCTTGAAGCCATCAACACCTAGATTTAGGATGAGAATGCATTCCTGAGATGCAAGCTCTTAACTCTTGAAGAGAAAGTTGTGAGTTTGAAATTAGAGCTTGAATCTAAGGATGAGCTCTTGATCAAATTGCAGTGTGGTAAACCAAAGAAGACCATACCTTCTACTTCAAATGCAGAGACTATGACTGAGTGCACTGTAAGTTATTCACCAAATAATTAATCTTATTTCCATTCAAATTTAGATTCAAGTAATGATGTTTTTGGTAGTTTTGAACAACACACTAAGGGTATATGATCTAATACAAGTAGAGCATAGATATCTTCATGTAGGTTTGGGTTACACTAGTGAGCAGGTGGATATTGGAGAAAATTCCTCCAAGGATAAAAGAAGACAAGCTTCTGATAGAAAAGGTCTGAGGCCACTAGAAGAGCATGTGCAGTGTAAGAGAACATGTAAAAGAGGTATTGAGATTCCACCTAATAGTTCCTACACTAGAGTTAGCACTAAATCTTCTGATCCACTTTTTATGTTTAAGAAATTTGGATTTAACATTCAAAAGATGATGCAATCATTCCCTTACACTTTTTGTGGGATGCATAACCATAGTGTTGCATTCTATTGGAAGAGACATGCTTTGATTAAGTAGATTGCAGGTGCTAAAGACCATTCTCGTCATGGCAAAGCAAGAAGAGGTAAAAGGGAGACCTCACCTAAGAAGGTCTTATGCACTCATTTCCATATGAGTGGACATCGGATTGATCATTATTTTAAACTTCAATCATCTTCTCATTATAAACATGGTAAAACTAAGATGATTTATCAACTTATTAATAAGGTCAATGAAGTTAAATCAATCCATAATGATGGTAAGGAATCCACTAAGGAAATCAAGTTAACTAGGAAAAAAAATTGATTAAGTGGATTTATAATGCATTTATTTATAAAAGCATTGTTAATAATTCTTTTAAGGGAAAGAAAAATCTTTGATGATGCATTAGTAAAGTTTGTGAGAACACTTCAAGATAGGTTTATCATTCGAAGTATTTCAATTCTCACCTTATGTCGAGCAGCTCTATGTTTTGGAATCTCCTATTTATGTTGAGTGAGTTGTCTATAGGACTTTAACTCATTTGATCAGTTGGAGATAATAGCAGAATGCAATTTATGGGTTGAGTTAATTCCTTACAACATTTGTCTCATATTTGACTGCTATTTTGAGAATGTATCTATTTTTCTGGCACATGGATGTATAGATGCATTATAATACCCTATGGGCATGTTTGGATGTTAGGAAATATACACTTTGTGTTGTTTGCATTTGCTTAGCATTATAAGTCCCATACCATGGAATTGTATTGCAACATGTCTACAACATTTATTTTATGTTGTTGGCATTAAAAAACTTGTTTTGCAGTTACATTAGGAATTGTTTCAGTTATTAACAGTTCACCACTTTACAAGATGTGACATGGGCAGACAATTTTGGTATGTTGTGATCAAACTATTGGTAGTTGCAAATTCCTTTATTCATGCCATATTATAGGCAATTTAACTTGAGTTATGAATCATTTATCTCTTGCTATGATTGGGTTCTATTTTTATGTGATACAGTAGACTAGTTATCAATTTTTATGAGATAGTAGACTTTTGGAGACCAAAAGCCTCTTTTGTAGGGAGGTGTGATCTAGATTTTAGTTCATAAAAAGGTCCCAAGTCATGATGAAACCTCTTGCACATGGAAGAGCTCATCTAAAGCTTTCTGGCGCTTCTTTCGGATTGCAAAACATAATCTGAATGCCCAAGTTATAGGTTGTTGAAGTTATTTTATGATAGTTAAAATAATGAGGTGTCGTAATGCATGGCACAGTTTGCATGTGATAATTGGACCAATCATCCATTGACATGTGGTAGTAAATTTTTGTAATTTTGTGCAAAAATTTAGTTGGTGTTTGTTTTAGTTTCAGCCTCCATTCTTTGACAGGCAGTCATATGGAGAACTCTGGGCCCCGTTATTGGCTCACTGGGGGCCTTCAGTGAGAGTCGACACACTTGATTAAGGAGGGGTGCCTTGGCCTCCATATTTGAATCTATATGCATATGCAATTATATTTAAATCCTTATTATGCCTTGTATTTACCACATATGGGACTAATGTCTAAGCATTGTAAACTTTACATTGCATTGTAACCAAGCATCAAGCATGGAGTCAAATTCCAACATAACCAACCAAGGTTCGAGAGGGAATGGACGAGCCCCATTAAGAAACATGGGAGAAACAATAGTTTCCATGTTGCTATGACATGAAGGCCCTTCCAACTACATTACTGAGTCAAGATCAAAAATTGAAGACCCCCGAGTTAAGCTCAAAGACTGAGCCATATGTCTGTCTATGTTGGCATTTATGTTAAGCTCAAAGATCGAGCCATATTCCTATTCAAAGTTAATGTATATGCTAATTTGGTACATCAACCGATGAATCAATGCTAAACATGGTACCTCGAGCACACCAAAAGGGTAGTCGGTACTTAATAAGATAAACACCACCCTTTTAAAAGATTAAAAGCCATTGTGTTTTTGGGAATGTGGGACTAAAGCTAAGCCCATGAAACAAAAGGTAAGGCTGAAGACTTGAACCACAGACCTCCCATGCAAAATGGATAAGTCTTGACCAACCAAGCTATGGGTTGACAACAATATAAAAGCTAAGAACTTCTATTTGAATGTAAGCAAGGCAGGATTGTGTATTTTTTATTAAGAGGCCGAGAGCTTGGAGATAGCTAGCAAATGGATTTTAATCCATTATCCAACGTGGTACATAGTAAGTAAGCCTTTTTAATTATGTTTTGTAATTGAAAAGAAAATTTAAAATTATTATTTGGATAGACCAATAGTTTAAGTGAAGGGACTTAAGCACATTCAGAAGGGGTTGAAGATTGAGGAAGGATTCCGTGTTGCTGAGCTTGAGTTTATCAATAAAGGTGGAGTTCTTGGATAGAGATCAGACCTAAGGGGAGTTGTGCAGTGTTTTGAAGAATTTGTAAGCCATTTGTTATGCAAATTTAATATAAATGGTCCTCACTATTGGGCATACCCGAAGACGTAGGCAAGAGATGCCAAACTCCATTATCAATGTCGTGTGGTAATTTGTCTTTTATTTGCATGATTTTAATTTAGTCTTATGATTTTTAATTAATCAAGATTATATGCAAACTTTAAAAATCATCATTTTATGACATGTTTAAAATAAAACTAGTTTAATTAGTAAATGAAAGTGAAAAGTCTGGTGATGGTTCCAATCCAATTCGATAATCAAGAACACTTAATTGCCAAATAATTTGTAAGTTATTTTGAGTATTTCAAAAATTTGTTAAGTTTGAGAAATTTAGAATCCATAGATTTAAATTTCACTTTGAGTTTATAGTGTAGTTTATGGATCAGTGAACTTTAGGTCCTTGATTATGCCTACTATCTTTGTTTTTGACCCATCCAATTGCAATACTCCCTTAGTATTTGGTTCATAGATAAGACCAAGCTTGTCTAAAATTTGCTTGGGCATGACAGTGCTACTGTTATGGTCCTGGTGGGCAGACTTCACTAATGCCTCAAGGTTTTGGTGTATCAGTTCATTACATGTGGTATCAGAGCCTCCACCCGAGTTCAAGTCATAGAACGGGTGGCTACACCGATATGGTAGTGTTCATCTAGGGATCATACACGTAGGGAATCCTAGTGGTACAAGCATAAATCTAGCCCAGAGTCTGGGCTTCAAAAGTGTGGTGGGATGTTATGGTCCTGGTGGGAGGACTTCACTAACACCTCGAGGTTTTAGTATAGCGGTTCGTTACATGTGGTATTAGAGCCTCCACTCAGGTTCAAGTCACAGAGCAGGTGGCTATGCCAGCATGGTAGTATTCATCTAAGGCTCATACATGTAGGGAATCTTGGTGGTATGAGTGCAAATCCAGCCTAGAGTCTGGCCTTCAAAAGCATGGTGGGATGTTATGGTCCTGGTAGGCAAACTTCACTAATGCCTCAAGGTTTTGGTGTAGCGTTTCGTTACAGCTACTAACTCCACTATCAACCATACAATTATGGACTAAGCAGTCACCAATGATAAGAGAGAGACAAAAGGGAGGGGTTTTGTATAATTTGACATTAGTTTTTCCACCTTTGTCATGTTATGTACATACTGATTAGGTTGATTGATTTACTAGTCTGAATTAGCCAAGATAGCTCCTTATTTCTCAACTAGTTATTTAAACACTTTGAGAGTTGAATGAGTATATCCTTTTCCCTTGGAATAGCAAGGGAATCCCATATGTTAATGCTAACATTTTATTTCTTCATTTGATCTATTATGTTGAATGAGGCTCCACTATCCTTTGGCTATAACTTTTGAACCACTGGTTGTTCTCGAATTAGAAGCATTTGGGGAACCTTCCTTGCCTCTACATTCTAGTTATTCTATGCTAGAGGGACATCAAGTTGATCATTTACACTCTTTGAAACAAAATTAGGAATACTATAATCATTGTTTACATCTTGAATTGCCTCAACTGCTCTTCTTTTAGCTCTAGTTAGAGCTAAAACTTGACCATTTGTGTTTCTAGTTTTACTAACTCGGTTGAATGCAATATGATCATTCAATTGCCATTTAATATTGATAGCATCAGGCTGCCCTAGATATTGTTGATACTCTCCTTGGAATGCCATATTCATGTCTTGATACTGACCACCTTGAAGAGATAACTCTTCCTGTGTTATTTTGGCATAGTAATATTTTGTGATACTAAGGCTTGATTTTGGATGTCATTTGGATTGAATGGTTGTCAACCTAAATATTGCATCAAGTTATTTTGAGGAACAATAGTTTTTGAACTGGAAGGTGCATTAGGATCAAGTGATGCATATGGCTTAGTTTGGGTTATGGCTCCTTGATTTTGGTACGGTTACCGATTGTCCTTGAACCCTTGATAAGGAGGTCTTTGGTTATTGAAGGACTAATAAGTGTGTTGGTTTTGTTGCTAAGAAGGTCTACCTTGGTATTGTTTTCCCTTGAGTTGAATAATCTCATTCCCAAAATCTTGTAGCATACTTTTCAAATCTCCAATCTCACTAGCCTGATTAGAAGGGGCTATAACTTGGGCTTTTGGAGATGGAATAGGATATAAAGATGGAATCTAAGGAACTTGAGGAGGAATAGGTTGTAATTCTGGGAATATGGACATTAAAGGCCTTAAAGCAAGTTTACCAACTTGTATCAAGTTATTTTCTACTCTTATTTCAAGTTCATAGGCATTTGTCAAAGTATTACCACCCATGGATTGTATCATGATACTAATATCAAAATTAAGGGCCTTTAGATAATACAAAAATGCATACTCTAGAGATGGTTTGACCAATACAAGGATTCTAGTCCATGTCTTTTGGAATCTAAGGTTAAAATCAAACATGAGCTCATGGGGGTACCTTTGTATGATAGTCAGTTGTTCAACCAAAGATAGATGATCATACTTGTCTTCAAATTGCCTAACTAAGATTGCACCTCACTCATCCCAAGTAAAAATGGAGGTCAAAGGAAGATTCCTATACCATTGCAATGTTTTTCCCTTGAAAGAAGTAGCAATTAGTCTAATAGACACATTATCTTGAACAACATTATGAACAAAACATAGGCTGGTAACATCTTTAATATGCTTAATAACAGTAATTTTATCCCATTCTCCTAAGAAGAAAGGGATACTCTTTAAGGCAAACACAAGTATGTCATCATATTGGGCCAAGTTTAGGGGACTACCCCTATTAAATGAATAAACACTTGATTCCTAACCACCATTTGGGTAAAAGGGATTTGGCTTATGGGGACAATAGATTAGACAAAAACAATATGATAACCAGGAGATGAATGCTTATTTTTTAGCATAAGAATTTGTCCCATTGAATCCTACTTTTTATAAGAAGTAGAAGGCAATTCAATGTATTCAAAAGGAGTACCTTTACTTGATGATCTTGTAGTAACTTTTGGTATGAAAACACTGTCTAAAAGATGTTATGAGCTCTACAACTTGAAGGATCTTCAAATTTTGATGATGGTAGATATCTCCTCCTTTTACAATTTCTTATTCTCAATATTTAAATTTCAATTATGCCAAGGAAACTTTGTCCCATCGGGCGTGCCAAAATTGTTAGTGTCCTTGATTGCACCATAGTTGAATAAGGGGATTGTTCAAGTCCTCGTACACAAATCTAGTCCAACATGGGATTGGCCCTAGGTTGTGGGTCACCTAAACTTAGGTCAGACCTCCAGAGAAGGCTAGTTTCCTTCTGGATCTATCACCTAAAATAGACCTAATCTAACACTTTCTTGGAAAAGAGATAGAGAGATAAAACAATATATTAAATCATGTAAAAATGGGGTGATGCACTAGTAATTAGAATTCTTATATTTTGCATAAGACACACTATGAGACACATTCAATACCAAAGGAGATCAATCCCACATAAGTATTTCACAATAAGGCATTGATCAATTATCAAATTAGCATGAGAGGGTAGATAACCACTTTCAAGCTGAACAAAAAAACTATAAGTTGCACTTATAATGACCTATGAGAACTAATAAGCACTTCAAGGAAACTCAGACATAGAAAAGGAACATACATTCACTTAACTATAGTACATGAATTAGTAGGACACACTTTAATCTAGCTTCCAAAATGATGGAATTCAATCTTTATTTCATCAAAAGTTATTACACTAAAAATTTTGGCATAGCCTAAGCAAGCCAAAGCATAAGAATTTGTTCTCTAAAATGTCAGAGATTTTATGTCTAAAACTCTTAAAGAGTGCAACATGTAGTAGAATTTGGAACATATATAGAAAAAAGGAAGAGAGAGGAAACTATGATGTATTAGCATAAGTTTGAGGATGCTAACTCATGACCTTATCAATAAAGAAAAAATTATGTAAAATAATTGAATGCTCATTGTCCTTATCCATCCATTCGATGTCCTTCTTTGAACTCCATGTCATTATCTATTTGATCTTCTGATGAGGACCATGTCTTAGAATTGACAGAATTGTGCCACATCTGCTTTGAGTGGCCATATGTACCTGTTTACCAAAAATGTGACCCTAATGATAGGTGAAACACCTCTCCATGATCATGTTTACGTGTGTATTTTATCTAATATTGAACATAGGTCCATTATAGGTGAAAACCAATCCAATTATTAGATTTCACACAGTCATAATATCCATAGAAACTTGAAAATTGCTTGACCTTGATTCACAATCACTATTCCATCTTCGATCTTTGTATTATGCCATAAGAGACATGTTTTACATCTAAAACCTATAAGAGCCAAGAATCTATTATATACAAGGATCCTCTATCTAAAATCAATGAACATGTCAATGGAATGACCCTGCAAAAGGGTCGATAGGTTCTAAATTATTGACCAGAGGTCTTGTTTAAAATTTAATGGTGATGGAACCTTGTCCTTAACCATCTTGCCTATATGATTGTGCTTTTTGTTTGATCGAACTTTAATGGTGACATGGTTACTTAAGCTTTTGTTTGCCTGGGTCAAAAATTAGCTCATCGACCTCCACTAGAAGCTCTTTGGATTTTCCTTTTGTTTATTGGTTGTCAATTGCCAATTCAAACCATTTACATTATGCCCAACTATCTTTATTCCTATTGGTCCCATAGATACACTGACTTATTGACTCTACTCACACCGTTAGAATTGGATATACGAATGCATGTGATCCCTTGATTTATTGCTAGCCAAGATCCTTTGACATGTTGACTCAATCTCGCACTGTTAGATCTAGATTACAAGTTCATGCAAATCATAGATCACATTGGGCCTACTTTCGTATCAATAACTATGCATCATTAGGTCTTTGGTATGAGCAAACATTGATCATCAATTTATATTGGACCCATCCTTTTGTCAGTCACCTTGCACCATTGGATCTCTGCTCAATGAACTCGCACCATTGGATCTTGTCCAACTTGTATATTTGTAAGGGCCTTTAATCCAAGGACCTTTTGACTTGTTTGACCCAAGCATAAACCGTTAGATTTATGTTATTGGTATGTGATCTCATGTGGATCGTTAGATCTTTATCAACTTTAAACCTTTTAATGATCTTTTGAATATAAATGGCTACTTTACAGAGTTCAAACTTGACACTCATGTGGGTGTCTCGCTCTATAGGTTCCATTTTGAAAGCTTATATCTTGAGATAGCAATCTCGCACGAACATGAAATTTATAGAGCACGTTCTTGGCACAAGGGGCTTCATGGTGCTACAATTAATTGGGTCGCGTGGCTTTCTAAGGTGCATTTATAAAATGCTCAAGTGAGCTAGTCCATTCCTTTTTAGATGACATCATGGGAACAGTCTGGTTATTTAAACTTGTACAATCCATATTTTTCTCAATTTTTCAAGGCTCTAATGATCTTCAAAGGCTTGTGTAACCTAGTTCATGCTCCTAAATGCTTTGGACACCATGAAACCTACTTGGACCCTTCATCTGTAATTATAGGCATGTCCATTGAAGATCAATTAGATCACACTTTAAGCCGTCTTTAAAGCGTTTCAAAAGATTTACAAAAGCTATATGATCTCCAATTGAGCTTTGTCTATTCCTTGTGACATTGGGTCACTCTTCAATCAGGATCCTGCTCGACTTTTAGACTTTTGGACTAGGCACATTTTGGTATGTAGATCAAATTTGGTCAACAATATTTACATTAAGTTTTTTAATGAAAAATAAATATTTATCTTTAATTTACATGGTGATAAATGTTACTATCATACATATCTTAGATAAATCTATGTAAAATATGCTAATATATCATTCTCAAGGCGCTTAACTTACATTTAAAAAGAAAAAATATATAAAATAGAATATAATTTATATAATATTATTTATTAATGCAAATACGATTATATTCTAATGTGTTTATTTTCATCATGTTTATGTATTTTCTATAAATTATAGAAGTGAAGATTTAATTTTTTTTTTCTATTATAAATGAAAAAAGAAAAACGGAGAGAAAGAAACAAAGATACGAAGACAAATTGGAAATGTATCAATAATATTTAATTTAAATTAATAATTGATAAATATACAAACATACTAAAATCGTATAATTTTTAACAACTAATAAATATATATAACCATTTTAAATATTTTCACTTAAAATATGTTTTGAGATATAACAAATAAATTATAATAATCTTATAATTATTTAGGATTAAAATAATTATTATTATTATTCTGTAACTTATAAAAATATTTAAGGACCTTTTCTAAAACTTTAATTTATATATATATATATATATATAAGATTTCCAAAAAAACGTCTTTAATTTACAGATTTTTAAATGATAAGGAAATCTTTACCATTAAATTTATCCCCTCGTAGAAAGTAATCTATAATGTTTGATTAAATTTATTCCCCCTTAGAAATTAATATAATAAAAATATATATCATCTTATTTGGTTTATGGTTTGAATGTTTGATTAGATTTTACCATGTATAAAGTTGAAAATTTTGAAATGCATTTTTTTTTAATGGGTTGAATGTTTGATTAGATTTTACCATGTATAGAGTTGAAAATTTTGAAATGAAAAATATTATGAGCATAGATAATAGTCATATTATTGTCCACTAGATAGTATAAAGAACACTGAAAATAATATTGGGTTCATTCATATTTAAGAATTTTCTAATTAAAACAAGTAAAGAGATTGTTTTCCATCAAACTTTAAAATCTAATCTTGAAAGATAGTTATTTGATTTTGGGTTAATGCTCTTTCAAATTTGGAGGTGAAAAAAATAAAATATTAATAATTTTTAATTTATTTTTTAATGGAATTTATTTAGAGTGATTGAAACTTTTGAAGTGTAGGATTTTAATGATTAAAAAATTAATTTAAAAATTAAAAAAATACTATTAATTATATGTTTTTCAAAACATGTGATTAATTAAATTTAAAAAGAAATAAGTGGGATGAATTGATAATTAAAAAAAAATTAATTGTCATTTTGATAAACAAAATAAAAGTAATTTATGATTATAAAGTTATATTTGTAATATCATATTAATATTATAATTTAAATGTATTTCTCACATAAATTTACATGTTGCATATCCATATATTAGGGACTTTAATTAATTTTATTTATTATTTTAAACATATTTATTATATTATGCAATATGTGTGGTCATAAATGATGGGTGGGGTTGACAACCAATTACATGGGCATTCATATCTGCATAAAAAGGAGGCGTGACAACATTAAAAGGGTCCATCTTTGCATAAACAAGGAGATGTGGCAATGACAAAACGTTGTTTAATTGTTTTGAATTGATACTCGCTAGAACAAATCATGAACTTTTATTATGTTTTGATCACTAACATCTGCATAAACTATTGTTTTTAGATGATGGTTCACTGGGTTGGAATAGTTTCATCATGATTGTTCAGTGCAAGTTGTACACTATAATATAAAGCCTATCAATATTCTCTTGGACGAGGATATAACAAACCATTTAAAATATTTTGGGATTACCTAATTGGTTTGTGGTCTGGACTCCTTAGAATCATTGTCATCAACCCTGTCTCTCAAAGGATCCATTGGTTAAATTCAACCAAGTACTTCTCTATTAAATAATTAGTTGTTAAAACACGTTCATATTTTAGAGAACTAATCAAAGACTAGTCATAAAAAACCATAGAAATATAATTTCAATTTGAATAGAAACCAAAATCATATTATGATGAAGTGTTCTGGTCCATCGACAAGAGGTCATAGATCTTAAAATTTGTCAAATATATGCTAGTTATTATACCCATTTATCTCTCATCCACATGGGAGTTGTGGATAATTGTGTATTATTCCACGTAAACCATTAGTTCAAATCTAGGTGAAAGGTGGCAATATCTCAACATAGCAAATAAGCTCTATAAGCACCAACGCATCTATTATGTGCTTTGTATTTGACGCATGATGTATGATAATAGAAAAACATCCCTAATCAACCTATTTTCTCTACAAATTAACCTAGTTCCACTGTCGATGTGAAGTCTTTATGGCTAGGCATGAACATGGCATGAATGTTTAATGAAGCTACTCAATTTGGATTAGGTATATCATATAATAATTAATTCCATGTTTGTTGCATGTTATTATGGTGGTAGACATAAACAAACTATTACCATCTATGGGACATAATATGATAAACTATTGTTTCATATTTTTTAAAGCTTTTGGTTTTAGTATTTTAACCTCAAAAAAGGAGGTTTCACACAATCTATCATTCCATTAGTCTTCCAATCTATAAAATATGTCTACTTACATTTTGAAAGCAACTAACACTTGTGCCTGATTCTTTTGTCATTTTGTTGAGATTCTCAAGAAAATGAAGTATGAGTGAAGGTGAATAAATGGGTAGTAGAGGAGACCAATGGGAAGTGTAGACACCAAAATTGTGTCTACTCCTTGGTCAACTCCCCCTTGGTCCCCTTGGTCCACTTCTAACACATTCCTAACCCACACACTTATTAGTTTAAAGTAATAACTTATTTTAAATTAATAACACCTCCCTTGACACCTCACCCATGACACATCACCCTTGACACCTCACCCTTGGATACCCTCATTCATTACCCTATGACTAATCATTCCAACTCTCTCACTAATCCCCATGCCTATTAAACCCACCTTCGACCGTTTAACCACGACCACTGAACTCGACAGATGGAGGAACGGGCAAAAGGCTAAAAATAGCCTTTTTACCCATCCTCCAGCCGCCGACGTCGGTCAATCGTCGACCGATGCCGGCGAGATTGCTGACATCGGTTGCTTAAAACCAACTCGCAGGCCGAATGGAAAACCCTAATCACAGAGCCGAATGTGAATTCTCTTGCACCCAGAATTTGACCTCTCTCTCTCTCCCAGACGCACACCAAGCATCACAGGCTACAGGAACTCTGCATCAGTCACTCCACCCCTGATTGAAACATTGCAAGAAGTCTTCTACATCAGTCGCATTAGCAACAAGTCTTATACACTCCTTCAGCAAGCAAGAGCTAAGTATTCTTCTTCTGTTTCATTTCAATTATTTAGATTATATCAGCAATCAGTCTTCTATTCATTGCTTCTAAGTAACATTATCAACCAGACCCAACTATCAACCAGACCAGACCTAACTTTCTTCTTGGAGAGGCTGAGAGGCCTTCCCCATATCCTTACCCTTTTTGACAACCTATCCTCTACCCCTTGTCCCTCCTAAGACCCTGTCTATTGTCCTGCAGCCCTACATAGACTCTCTGACTACCATAGACCACTCTGTCGACCAAAGACACAACCTGAGACCCATCCAAAATTCCATTGCCCCCACCGACGTCAGCAGACTAACTGACGTCGGCAGACTAACCAATGTCGATGACTGTGGAAGATAGATTGCAGAATACAGGTACACATTATCTTTATTTCTTTTGTTTAGTCTTTCACCATTTCTCTTTCTAGCAACATTCTTTTATCAACTAGTGGACTGTCATCCCTCCAGGAAGTCTTTGCACTTCTAGGACCAAGCTTTGCTTGGCAGTCCACCATCTATCTGTCTAACATTTTCCTTGTTTAAGTCTTTCTTATCTACAGGTGTCATCCTCCACAGCCAAAGAGGAGCTCCTTCAATCGTCTGGATAACGGTGCGCAAACTTCATTCGAGTACGTACAAACCCCTGACCATTATCTTAGTTTCTTTCATCTTCTGAATGTGAAAAGCGAAAATAGTTAGAAACATTCTGGCACACCCGGTGGGACCCCTAGAATTTTCCTTGGGTTCATCATTCTATTTCTTTTAAAGGCAAACATTCATATAGGTGCATTAGATTTCTTCTTGCATCCTTCTTCTATCTCTTCATTTCGAAAAGACATCATAAGCGGAAGTTAAAAAGAATCTTTATTTTTCTTCTTGTCACCTTCCCTCTTGCATCTTAGAGTAGTGAAATTCATACTCTTAACCTTTTCCTCACTTGTTTGCATCCGAACAAAACATTTTGATTTGGGCTTAAAATCTATTGCATTTCATTTCTGCCTGAATGCATACTTAGCTCTCACATCTAGTAATTAAAAATGCATTATGAATAAATCTTAGTGCACTTATGTTACACGACCAGACCACTTTCACAACTAAACATCTAAACATGCCTGAGACAAGGTCCGACTAGGATTTCATCACCTGGCAGATACCTTACCCTTCCTGGTAATCCCACTTGGACTTCACTACCAAGGGGAGAACCCACTCTGTTCTCTGGCAGAGTATAAACTCTAGGGGAAATATATACTGGCTAAGCGACCCAGCTTATCTCTAGGCTCGTGAAGTGAGGGGAGCTTGCTCCTTAGCACTAGGCCACGTATGAAACCTAATACAGATTTTGAGCACCAAAACTCAACCCGAAACCAACCTTAAACTGCCTCTCTTAGGACCCGTTCTGAAAGCCAACTTCCCAAACACACTCTTCTAAGGCATAAGCCAACACGATTCTAAAAACTTATTCTTAGGATTTAACTTTTAGAGGCTGCTTGTCTTCATCTATTTTTCTGTCTCTATCTGGTTTTTTGAGCTGGTGAGGTCGCATTCTGAGCTCGAAGAACAACTGAGACTTTCTTCTTTCTTCCAAAAACTTTCAATCTTCTGAGTTTTTGGAAATACACAGTAACCGACATCAGTTTTTCCACTGACGTCGGCAACTTATCTTCACTGACATCGATTATCTGACTGACATTGGCAACTTGATTCACCGGCATCAGTTTTTACACTGATGTCGGTCACTGTCAAAATATTTCTTCTCAAACAGCAAGTTCAAAACCTGACTTTTTGGCTGTCAAAAACACATTTTGGTTTTCTGAGGCTGAAACATACAATTTTCAGAACCTAAACCCCCCTTTTGCCTTGGATGGTTTTGACACGTAGTCAAACCAAAACTCTTGTTAACCACGCAAGGCAACAACCACTCCCGCCTACGCCCTCCATAACAAGTCCTCTAATGGAGTATCATTCAGAGACTGAACAAACTCCTACCCAACCAACCCTGACTCAACCCCCTATTGTTCTCGAAGGGGACCAAGATTTTGAAAGGTTCCTTGACCTCAATGTCAAGGCCCTTCAGCACTATCTCGCGAGAAGTCAAACGTGAGACTCTTTAGGCAACCCGATTTATGGGATGCCAACTTCCCTAGTTGAAATGGTGATCATATCAATAGCTCCTGTAATTCAACCCATAGACACCCAAGCCATCACCTCAGCTAACAACCCGACCATGACCAGTCTTCAAAGTGTGGCCTCTCCTTCTATTTTTGGACCTACATCCATTGGAGTTTCGGTACCCCATCAACCGCAAACTATTCAACAAAGTTCTACACCATTCCAAAACCTAGTTGTCTCCATCCCACCTACTCTTGCACCTATCAACACCAGGGTGGCTACTTGTCCTTTGGCTAGTGTTGCCACCATCCAACCACCTCTAGCGACATCAAGCCAAGTTGTGCCTCCTAGCTTTCATGGCACAACCACCCTTGGCTTTGACATTAGTCCCTATGACTAGTTACCAATATGTTGCACCTATACAAGCGCAACCAACTACGTTATACGCCCCTCCTAACACCTTCCAAGTGCCCTACAATCTAGGGGGCACCCCACCTGTGAATCCATCAACCGATCTAATCAAGATGTTGATGGACAAGATGTCTAATCTTGAGACGTCTGTTTCAGGTTCAAGAAATGTCCTCTCATATGAACAAATCTATAATGAACCCATTCATCCTTCAGTCCCAATCCGACCATATCCTAGTCAGTGGGAACTTCCCAAGTTTACTCGCTTCCAGAGTAAGGAAGACCCACATCAACATCTACGAGCATTTAGACATGCTTGTTACCTTATAGCACATGATGATGCGTTATTGCTACGCACATTCTCCATGTCGCTTTCTGGCACTGCCCTCAATTGGTATAGTTATATTACCAGTCACTCTCTTTTCACATTCACCCAACTAGCTCAACTTTTCCTTGACCACTTTTCGATCAACATCACCAAAAAGGTCTCCATCACGGACCTATACTCTATCAGATAGTTTGACGATGAATCAATAGCCAATTTTGTTGCCCGTTGGAGAGGCTTAATCAACCAACTCTCCTTTTCTTTACCTCAACCCGAGCTCATTGAGCTCTTTTCACAAGCGTGTGCCAAACACATTTCATCTACCTTACGGGTCCAAACATTCCACATATTTGATGAAGCTTTCACCATGGCTAGGAAGCTTCAACTCCATGCTGTCAAAGAAGATAAGGTCAAACTGTGTAGTAAAAATAACAATGCAAAATTTAATGATCCTTCTTCGTGCAAACCTTCTTCCTCCAATTCCAAGTCGAAGGGATCAACAAATGCTGTGGTACTTAGACCATCATCATCGACCACAAACAACCAATCTCAACCTTCCACATCACAAAGCATCACCAAACAATTCCAACAACGGTATATACAGCATCAATATACTCCTATAAGAGAATCATACGCGTCTGTGTTGGATAAACTAGTCAAGCAGGGGGTCCTCAATCTCCCTCAAATCTGACCACCTCAATTCGACCCCTCAAAAGCCATCCCTACATGGTATAGGGAAAATGACTTTTGTCATTATCACTGTGTCAAAGGCCATGACATAAACAACTACAAAACCTTCTAAAACATTGTCCAAGACATGATAGATAAAGGTGATCTTGTTTTGGATAACCCAAATGCGCCACCTAACCAAAACATAGACATCTTTAGACAACCTTTCCCTAACCATCCCCTAGCCAAAACAATGTGCAGACCATGGCTGATGACTCCCAATAACGTAATATACGCACAGTCAACACGGTCTTGCCTCTTATGCCTAACCAACCTCTCTCACAGTCTGAAGAGGTTAGCCCACCCATTAGTCCTTCACAGATAGAAGAGCCTTCTTCTCCCATTTCTCCTCCACAGGTCGACGAACCTTCTACTCCTATTAGTTTTCCATCAACCTCTCTTATATTGGAGGACACTTTAACCATACCAATGCCACTAGCCCCACCTTCATCCTTCCTACTACCAATGGAGGACCTTACCTTTCCTGCTCCTCAACCACAAGTAGAAGGCACAATCATCCCTGCCCTCTATCCTCTTGAGGAGTCACATTCTCCAATTCCTTCTCCACCAAGATAAGAACTTGTCTCTTCAGCTACTTTGATTGAGGACGATCCAGTTATGACTCTCTCATGCCTTGGGTCTGAGATCGTTGCATCTAACACATTTTCGGTCTCAAAACCACCCACATCTTCTAAAGAACCAAAGCCTCATCCAACAAACCATTCTCTCAATTGGTGGAGAAACTAGGACTTCTCCATTTGAGAAAATTAGAACATGAGGCATTATGGGAGCAACTCAAAGCTCCTCACCTTACACGTCCTGTCTCATCTCATGCTTTCGACCCTCCTGTGACAAAATCTCTAAAAGTCTCCAATGAGGACCAGGCTTCTATTTTCAAACCTTCAAAAACTCAACCATCCACATCCGAACCTAAACCCTGACAAACATCCACCATACCAACACCAATTAAATCCCTCGGTGTTCTTCCCATATCTAACCTCACTCACTCACAAGTGAAGGTCGACTTGAACCTTGCCTCGCACAATAGTGGTCCTCAAACCAAACTACAGAAGGCCACTAAACCACGTTAGAGAACCCCTCTTCCACCATCATCATTGCCCTCCATTTTGGGCCCACATCCCTCTACCTTAATAGGAGTGCTCCCTACTCTAACACCCAACAAAAACAAATCACCCCCATTACTACCAACACCTAAAAAAAACATACCTCCTTCAAAACATCCAACGCCTCCTACCACGAAAGTGCCATCTACGCATTTGGCCACACCGCCAAACAAAAGGATGGTACAAAACATTCCCTCAACAGCTTCTAAACAAAAGTTGTCAACTTTTACTGCAACACAACACGCAGACCCATTAGCAGGTTCTTATCCCTTACTGCTATGCTGACTTTTGCAAACCTATAGCATCACTCTTCTGCCTATTAAACCATTTCAACCTCTCAGACCAAAACCGTCTTGGTTTGATGACACTAAAATTTGCCTATATCATCGCACACCTGGACATAACACTGAAAATTATTGTGCCCTTAAGGTTGCCATTCACCATTACTTGGAAAAAGACACCCTTCTTCTTGAAGATATTGTCAACAAATCTCCAACACTGTCTCATGTCTCCCAACCATCTTCACCTTCACACTCATCAACTCTCGGATCAAAACCATCTTGGTTTGATGACACTAAATTTTGTGCGTATCATCGCACACCTGGACATGATACGGATCATTGTTGCGCTCTTAAAGCTATCATTCGTCAACACCTAAAAAAAGACACCTCTTTCATTAAGGATCCTCTTGACCACCCTTTCAACACACCATCGACACCATCCCATACCTCTCAAACATCCTCACCTAAATCGGGAGCCCATCATCAAACTGTGGTTTCTCTACCACCTTTGACCTCATTATTCAAAATTAACACCATCAATGTGGCCAACAGGTCACAAACCATGCAGGATAAAGGGAAAAATAAGGTTTCTCTCCCTCAAACATATCCATTTGTCAAGCCCTCACCACAACCAAAACCCAAGATTACTGTCTTGGGCACATCTCGATCAACATCTTTGAAGCCAATTCATGACTCCAAGGTGAAACAACTTCACCCAACCTCTATGAAGACATCTTTGTATGACCTCATTCAAAGCTCTCCACAACATCAACAAGCCTTAATCAAAGCCTTACAGGTAGTGGAGGTCCAACTTGAAGACTCCCAACCACTAGCTGCCTTAATCCAATCATTACCAACCATTGCCTCCATCACCGTCCATAATTATGAGATTCCAAACTCCAACTTGGAAGATCAGGATCTCGTCCTCTCAAACTAAGCCTATCAGGCAAAAAGCTTTGCAGGATGCATCCTTGCGTCGCACTCTAAGAGGAGTTTCATCATCTTCTCTTCATTTCATTTATCCAACTCATTGATTATCCGCAATGGGTGTCAAACATTGTCCCTATCGCAAAAAACTGGGGGAATTTAACTTTATATTGACTATCACAACCTCAACCAAGCCTTGACCAAACATCAACCAACTTCTTAATCATCTCCAACACATGACCAATATGGATCGAAGCAAACAAGGCAAGTTTGCTCCTAATTGGCTCGGACCTTACATCATAACGCACAAGTATGGATCAGGGACTTATCATCTGTCTTCTCTTGAAGGCCGACCAGAACCTGAGTCCCTTAATGCCTTGCATCTACGACCATTCTATTGTTAGTCAAGTACTCATTCACTTGACATTTAACTTGATCTCGTCCCTTGAGCAATCCTCGTCATCTTCGTCCCTATTCCTTTCAACCCTTTTTCCCTATGAACATTAGTCAACCCTTTTGTCAAGCATGTATGCTTTGTCCTAATAAAAGGGAACCCTACAAACCTCTAGAGGCTCGTCCATGGCTAAGAATTTAGTCCAAAAAATATAAAATTGGGATGTCAAAATCTCAAAGGTCATAAACTCTAAATGCAGACTGCTCCCTCGAAGGACACCTGCATCATCATTGTTGTAGCTAATAGACTGCTCCCTTGAAGGACAACTATTCAAAGCCCTCAAAAACATATAAAGCAAAAATTTAGACCACTCCCTCGAAGGATGGCTATGCCTAAAAATCTTGCTACAAACAACACTCTCTTAGAAGCTTCCCGCATCGATCAGCTTCACAAATGACTACAAAACAAAACGACATCCCCACGTAGACTTCCCGCATCGATCAGTCTACCAAAAAAAAAAAAAGTGTCATGGACTTGACTTATAGTCGTTCTCAGGGTCTCCTATAAAAAGGGGAAAAGTTATCCTTGCTAAAAAGGGTTACGCTATCCCGACATATCACATCATCAAACTTATTACCCCAACATACTCAAGGGATTTCGAGCTCACTTAATGTCAAGTGATTCGACTATTTCTCTAACATAAACCAATGGTCAAAAGATGTAATGCATGAACGGGGCTTTTGTTTGCAAAACCCTTATCTATGCTATCATTATGGTCCTTGTCAATGAAAGAGCAACACCCCTTTCACTTCTTACGCACTTTGGTCACATACAACCAATTCAAATCCAACCAAATCATTTTCTAAACCAAACCAAACCAACCAAAACATTTCCAGACCACTCACACTATCATAGCCGATTCACACTAGTTTCTATGGAAACCAATACACATGGAAACTATCGACCACACAATTTATGTCAAGCATAAACCATTACTTGCTGAAGCATAAATCAACTCAATTCATTTTTAGCATACATCCATCACCAATATGGAAAATTGTTAGAGATGAAAGACCACTTAGCCAATGTTATAGAATACACCATCACACAATATGGAAAAGGCTGTAACATCATCATACCCTCATCATTTATAACTTGACCAAACCAACCTATCAACCAGCCTAAACTACATTGGTCTGAGGCCCTTCAAACAGGGGCTATGTAGGCAGCACTCAGTTGACCTGGGGTCTTCTGAGGTTAGCTCGGCCATTCCTTCGTCCATTTATCTAATGGACCAACTTTGGTCACATACAACCAATTAATATCCAACCAAATCATTTTCTAAACCAAACCAAACCAACCAAAACATTTCCAGACCACTCACACTATCATAGCCGATTCACTCTAGTTTCTATGGAAACCAATACACATGGAAACTATCGACCACACAATTTATGTCAAACATAAACCATTACTTGTTGAAGCATAAATCAACTCAATTTATTTTTAGCATACATCCATCACCAATATGGAAAATTGCTAGGGATGAAAGACCACTTAGCCAATGTTACAGAATACACCATCACACAATATAGAAAAGGCTGTAACATTTAGCATACATCCATCACCAATATGGAAAATTGCTAGGGATAAAAGACCACTTAGCCAATGTTACAAAATACACCATCACACAATATGGAAAAGGCTGTAACATCATCATACCCTCATCATTTATAACTTGACCAAACCAACCTATCAACCAGCCTGAACTACATTGGTATGAGGCCCTTCAAACAGGGATGTAGGCAGCACTCAAATGACATGACGTCTTCTGTGGTTTGCTCGGTCACATCTATTTGTTCATCTACCTGATGGACAAACCCTTTCAACCTTTAACCATGACTTAGCCTAGTCAAACCCACATCCATACCCGACCCTCTTCCTCCCTTTTAGGGAGAACTACATTGGCTTGAGGCCCTTCAAACAGGGGCTATGTAGGTAGCACTTAGTTGACTGGGGGTCTTCTAAGGTTAGCTCGGCCATTCCTTCGTCTATCCATCTAATGGACCAACTATCTATCCCAACCCAAAATCATGACCAAACAACCAACCTTCACAATAGAAGTCATTTTCGACTCCTCATAGGGCACACTTGAGATAACTTATACCTCAACCCAATGCGACCAACAACCATGGAGATCACGCCTATCTCCTCTGACCACGACCACTTTTGAGACAACTATGCCTTGGTTGTTTTGATTGCATGTCTGCTACCTCATGAATAGATAGCAAAATTGTCCACAACCCACATTACGACCCTCACAAGTATTGGATTGCGAGCAAGTTAATCCCCACTACTTGTGACATTTTCATGTTTTTTGAGATACTTGGCACATGGCGACCATTGGAGCTACAGCTTGGATCGTTTAACCCAATCAGCTATGACTAAATGCTGGGGACCAGTTATTTCAATTTTAACACTCCTCAACCTTTGACCACAATAATTTGACCTACCTATCGCGTGGAGTGGTATACGCACAATCCCACCCTTTGCAACGTTCACACTCAACCTTCACCATATCCATCCACTATCTATCAAATCGGCACCTGATATCAGGGTCCCTTCCCTCGACTCCCGCTTTGAGGGGGAATACCTCATTCCATAATCGGGGCAACCTACATTCATTTTTGTCTTGCAGTTCATTAGAACAACCAATAGGGCAAAAAAGACCTCATCCCATACCTGGGGCAACTTACTCCTGTTTTTGTCTTGCAGTTCGTCAAAACAACCAACAAGACAAAAGGGGCAAATGTAGACACCAAAATTGTGTCTACTCCTTGGTCGACTCCCCCTTGGTCCCCTTGGTCCACTTCTAACACATTCCTAACCCACACACTTATTAGTTTAAAGTAATAACTTATTTTAAATTAATAACACCTCCCTTGACACCTCACCCATGACACATCACCCTTGACACCTCACCCTTGGATTCCTCACCCTTGGATACCCTCATTCATTACCCTATGACTAATCATTCCAACTCTCTCACTAATCCCCACGCCTATTAAATCCACCTTCGACCGTTTAACCATGACCACTGAACTCGACAGATGGAGGAACGGGCAAAAGGCTAAAAATAGCCTTTTTACCCGTCCTCCAGCCGTCAACGTCGGTCAACCGTTGGCTGATGCCGGCAGGATCGCCGACGTCAATTGCTTAAAACCAACTCGCAAGTCGAATGGAAAACCCTAATCACAGAGCCGAATGCGAATTCTCTTGCACCCAGAATTTGACCTCTCTCTCTCTCTCTCTCCCAGACGCTCGCCAAGCATCACAGGCTACAAGAACTCTGCATCAGTCACTCCACCCCTTATTGAAACATTGCAAGAAGTCTTCTACATCAGCTGCATCAGCAACAAGTCTTCTACACTCCTTCTTTAGCAAGCAAGAGCTAAGTATTCTTCTTCTGTTTCATTTCAATTATTTAGATTATATCAGCAATCAATTTTCTATTCATTGCTTCTAAGTAACATTATCAACCAGACCCGGCTATCAACCAGACCAGACTTGACTTTCTTCTTGGAGAGGCTAAGAGGCCTTCCCCATATCCTTACCCTTTTTGACAACCTATCCTCTACCCCTTGTCCCTCCTAAGACCTTGTCTATTGTCCTACATCCCTACATAGACTCTCTGACTACCACAGACCACTCTGTCGACCAAAGACACAACCTGAGACCTGTCCAAAAGTCCATTGCCCCCATCGACGTCGACAGACTAACCGACGTTGGCAACCTAACCAATCGATGTCGGCGACTGTGGAAGACAGATTGCAGAATACGAGTACGCATTATCTTTATTTCTTTTTTCAGTCTTTCACCATTTCTCTTTCTAGCAACATTCTTTTATCAACTAGTGGACTGTCATCCCTCCAGGAAGTCTTTGCACTTCTGGGACTGAGCTTTGCTTGGCAGTCCACCATCTATCTGTCTAACATTTTCCTTGCTTAAGTCTTTCTTATCTACAGGTGTCATCTTCCACAGCCAAAGAGGAGCTCCTTCAATCGTCTGGATAACGGTGCGCAAACTTCATCCGGGTACGTACAAACCCCTGACCATTATCTTAGTTTCTTTCATCTTTTGAATGTGAAAAGTGAAAACAGTTAGAAACAGGAAGATATATGAGTTGCTTCCAACTGATTCTGTGGATAAATCTACTTAGCTTATTTTGGTAAATGCCTTGTATTTCAAGGGTACATGGTGAAATAATTTGATTCTTTTGCAACAAAGGAACATTTTTTTAATTTATTTAGTGGGGACAACATGCAAGCAACAATGATGAGTACTATAAAGAAATAATTTATTAAGGTGGTTGGTGACAACAAAATCTTATGTCTTCCCTATGTCTAGGGACAACACAAGTGGTCCTTGTCCATGTATTTCATCTTGCCTGATGATATCAAAGGTCTGCCTGAATTAGAGAAAAAGGTTGATCTCAATTTTATTGATAATAATAATAATTATTTTTAATCTGCTACCAAGCGACGAAGTAAGTTTGATGATCATGATGTTTTTCATTACACAAGTAACAAGAACTATATGTAGAAAATGGACACACTAGGTTTGTTGAAAATGCTTTACAAAATCATATTGAAATGAACATGTAAGTATAGTTTCCAATATAAACACTGTTATAAAGTCACATATATATATGTGTGTGTGTGTGTGTGTGTGTGTGTGTGTGTGTGTGTGTGTGACTATGAATCTAAAGGAATAGTATAATGTTTTAGACAAAGAAATTACAATATATAAAATAAATGATACTATTGAAGATTAATCATAGACAAGGTGATCGAAATAAATGCTACACTAATATCAAATGCTAAGTTGTTCAAATTCGTTGTGTCAACTTCAGAGTGCATACCAACAATAGTGCATAATAAAGTAAATAGAATATAGAATCAAAAACACATATAGACGATGAAGTTGGTTCAAACAACTTTAAAGACCATTTAATATGATGCATTTTGGTGAAGACTTAACAACTAATTCACCAACTTCACAGTTAGTGGCTCCAAATATTAACTTTGCCTTGACAAAAACTATTGGTAGGATATTTTAATGATGAACTGATATTACATGTTATAACATTAATGAATAGGAGCATCAAAAGATGTTGCAACAGATCTCTGCCAAGCCCCCTGCAATGAAATGTCTCTAGCATAATTATAATTATGATTATAATGGTAGCAAGGGAGTCTAATGATGTGAATCATTTACAATTATATGTAACCTTAAATTTGACATTCATCTGACTGTCATATGACAATTTTAACTTTAAATTTGACATGCATTTGACTTTCAATATCTTGATCATAATTAAATTGATGCCTTTTGTCCTCAAAAATTTAATAAATAAAATAATAAAACTATAATAAATAAATAAATCTAAAATAAAAACTTCAATATTAATATTTATAAATATATTTCAAAAAAATATATATTTAAAATATATACACTAATTTTATTTTTTTTCAAATTAGAAGATTGATCGTAAAGTATGATTCAAAGCAATTAATTTTGGTGGATCTTTCCATTATTTTTGAGTCTCAAAAACTAATTTTAATTACTTAGTGGACTTTTTTTACTTTTGATTTTTTCTCATAAACTTATTTTAATTCCTCTCAAAAACTCGCTTTAATTTTGTCTTTTACGGTACAAATCTGTTTCAATTACTGAGTGGTTTTTTCACGTTTGTTTAACTATTTAGATATTCGATGGATTTTTCACATTTATTTTTATTACCGTTGGGGACATTATTATAATTTATTTCACACTTAGATAGCCGTCCAATATGATGCGACATAAATCCAACCGTTGAATGCTTGTATTATTTAACGACAGAAATAAATAATCACAAGCAAGGTATCAAATTATATTTTCTTGAAGACTTTGCCACTCATGTAAGGTGTGGGGCCCCTCAACTCACGATTATATATATATATATATATATATATATATATATATAATAAAAATAAATAAATAATTGTTGTAGGTAGTATTTATTGGGGATTAAAAAGACAAATGTATTCTTGTATCATGGTGCAAAACATTAATTTTAATTAAGATTAAAGTTAAGAAAGAATTAGTTTAATGGCAACATTACCCTGATAGATGGTAGTTATGTAGAAGAAACAATTTATTTGAAAAGGGAATTAATATTTATCATGGAAGTCACCACCATTTATTAGAAGAGACATATTATTCAATATCGTTTTTTGGATAATTATGTGAAAGTATCAAATTTTTAAGATATATTATTATTAATTTTTTAAAAAGTTGGTTTGACGGTATAAATTATGATAGAAGGGATATTATTAGTTTTGGTAAAGTGGGGTTTTATAAAGTAAATGAGTGTATCAAGTAAGTTGTTTAATAATAAGCGTATACATATTTGATTGGATGTTGGCATATTTGATTGGATGTTTTCTATTGTCAAAGATGGACGAGGATATCGTGAGAGTTGATTTGATTATAATAAGGCTCCACATCTTATGTATGACTCAAATTGATATTATAATGTTGCTAACATGGAGACAACACATTGAAGTTCAGGTGTTCATATAATTATACATATTAATTATAAATATAACATAATATAATAATATATAATATAATTATATATGACTCAAATCGATATTATAATGTTGTTAACATGGAGACAACACATTGAAGTTCAGGTGTTCATATAATTATACATATAAATTATAAATATAACATAATATAATATTATATAATATATTATATATATAATTATATTATATATTTATAACTTTTATATATATATATATATATATGATTAAGGAGCCTTGAAATTTGAAATAGTTTTCTCAGAAGGACTACAATTCTGACTAAAGAATAAAATACCAACTTATTCTAAAGAAACTTGTTATTTAACACATATTTTGGGTAAAATGTGTTTAGTGGAGTTTTTCAGAGAGAGAAAATACATTGTACTATTTCACAATTATGGTTATGTTTTCATAAATTACACATCATTCTATTGGAAGATAAATAGGTTCAACATATTTAGTTAGAATATTGATGTTCGATAAGGTAATTTATGGTATTTCATTGTATAGATGTATTTGTCTATAAAGTAGTCAATTAATATAGTTCACTTGTGGCCATTTAGAAATAGATTTCTTCAATTCTCTATGGTGTGAGACATTGTAGATTGATTTTCCTTCACTTCTTGTAAGTAATCGATATTTTGAACCCCTGCAATACATGCTTTGTCCTCTTCTTCTCCTTAATTGGAAATATATAGAACACATTTACATATATTTTATCATGAAAATGCTTCCATTACAATCGTCTTTAGCCTTCTCTTATTCTAACTAGCTGTTAGTATTTATGTTTACATGATAAAAAACCACATTTACAATATCTATTTATCCATAATAAAACTACTGCAATGAAAATCATTGTAACTATAAAAATGTCTCACAAATTTATCTTATACAAAATGAATCTTTTAAGTGAAATGAATCTTTACTTAGTACTTCACAATAAAAACTCCTCAAACGTTATAAGACAATAATTTACTATCATAAATTTGCCCTTGTGAATGGAGTTAAGCTTGATAGTAGTAAGGGAAAGGATAGTACTTTCACTAGACCTCCACTCCAATAACTATTAAGGTTGTGGTTATTTGAATTAGAGAGCAAATTGATAACGTAAGCCATTATAGACGTACCACATTTAAACATATTCTTAGCACCCCCAATGTTTGAAATAGGTAAGTAACACTCGTAGATTGAGAACAAAATTGTAATGACATTCTTCTACCCTGACAAATACCTCTGGTTTGGGGATGAGACATGGAAAAGATAATAGGACATAATTAAGATAGAAAATCATGATAACATGAAGATAAATCCGAGATCAAAACAAGTATAAATCAAGCCCTGAGACCTATTTGAATTCTTTATAAACCTTAACTTGTTTAATGAATTCGAACAAAAGATACAAGGGTTATGAAAGAATATAATGGAACTCTGAAATTTAGAGAAAAATAACTTAAGAAAGAATATAATGGAACTCTGAAATTTAGAGAAAAATAACTTAAGAAAGAATATAATGGAACTCTGAAATTTAGAGAAAAATAACTTAAGTATTCATTTTAAAAGGTGAATTTATAATTAGACTTTACATTTTAAATTTTAATAAGGGCTTCATTGTTTTGGTGGCTCAAAATTAGTGGTCCTAAGTTCTTTGGGAAAAACTCAGGTTAGTTAGTAATAATAGGTCATGTCTCTGACATGGATTTGCAATAAAATTATAGAACTTTAATGCTCGATTAATTTTAAAAAATCAAATAAATAAATAAAATTATACCTATGTGGCGAGTCTTTGCTACTATATAAAGGGCATTTACTTGTCCTAGTGCTATTATCCTCCCATTGATCTATACGAGAAGTAGCCCTGTCATAACAAATTTGTATTAGAATTGTTCAATGAGAAGAAATATTTTACATAAAAAATGAAGTAAAAATATTTACATGTGTGGTGTCCTTGGAAGCATACGATGGACGTCTACTCATTCCAGCACCTTCATCTTCCAATAGGTCTCTACAAGAAGTAGACCTATCATAATCAAGATTTATTAGAATTGTTTAATAAGAAGAAATATTTTATAATATAAAAACTAGAAATTTATACATCTGTGATAGGTCCCTAGAAGCGGATGAAGGATGTCTTCTCGTCCCAGTGCCCTCATCCCCCTACATGACCCTATAAGAAGTAGACCTGTCACAATCAATATGTATTAGAATTTTTAACGAGAAGATATATTTGACTTTAAAAAAAATGTAACGTAAATTTAAATCTCCATGGTGGATGCTTATAAGTAAAGTTTGTGTTAAGGTGTGGAGCCTAAAAGCTTCACCAAGGAGCGCTTTGCAAGGTTGCAGCAGTTACACAGTCACCAGCGTCGATCAGGAGCGACCGACGTCAGTCAAGAGCAGTTCAAAAGACGTCGGCGTCGGCAGGGATCGGCCGACGTCGATCACAGGCAAGTAGGCAGGAACTGATGTCGATTACCTGTGCGTCCAGAGAGCTATTTCTATGGACAAAACTGAGTGTTTGCATGATAGATTTAAGTGATAGCCTTAAGTCCGCATCTCTATTATTAGTAAGCTTGTTTTAGAGCCCTTGTTTAAGAGGCATAACTGTTGGTTGTAAATGCATGCTCAAGTTTCCTAATTCTATATTAGGATAGATCTTCTTAGCTTATTGTAGTGTATTGTGAATGTTGAAAGAACAGTACAAAATTGTATAGGTGAATCATTCCAGGTTGTTGGAGTTGATTGTACTTGAGAGAGAGAGCTCTTGAGGGAAAGAGATCTAGAGAGAGATCTGTACATCTGAGAGAGGTGTCGAAGAAAGAAGTTTCTTCAATTGTATTCCTTCTGTAAAGAGTTTAATACAATTTTTCAGGGTGGTTTCTTGTATCTCTTGTTCTTTGTTATGTATCATTCTAGTTACTTATCATTCTGAATTAATTCCGCATTTATTGCTTTCATAAGTGTAATCAAATTGTTGGTTGATCCCCAAAAACTGGTATCAGAGCTTGGTTGCAGGTTTTAGAGCTTGATACCAACAAGTGGTATCAGAGCTTAGGTTCACTAACAAGTGGTTCATATCTGTGTAGTGTGTATTGATTATAGGTTACTCATAGGAGTTTCTGCAGGGATTTCTGTTTGAGTGGGAGAAGCAATGGCAGAAGAAAGTAAACTGAGAATGGAGAAGTTTAATGGCAAAAATTATCAACATTGGAGAATGCAGATAGAGGATTATCTGTATCAGAAAGATCTATACTTACCGTTAGGTGGGATTGCAAAGAAGCCCACAGACATGGATGATGACGAATGGGAAGTTCTTGATAGAAAGGCTCTGGTGTCTATAAGACTGAGTCTAGCATCTACTATGATATCTAATTTATCATAGGCAAAAACAACGGTAGAGTTAATGACTACTTTAACAAATTTGTATGAAAAACCCTCAGCTTCTAATAAGGTATATCTTATGAAGCAGCTATTTAATTTGCGTATCCAAGAAGGTGGATCTGTATCTAATCACCTGAATGATTTCCATGGAATTGTAAATCAATTAAGTTCAGTCAATATTGTGTTTGATGATGAAATTAAAGCTCTTTTAATATTATGTTCTTTCCCTGAAAGTTGGCATAGCTTAGTAATGGCAGTTAGTAATACTGCATCTGCTTCAAATATTTTAAAAGTAGAGGATGTTGTTAGTGTTATCTTGAATGAGGAAATTCGCAGGAAAAGCACAGAGGAAACATCAGGAAATGCTTTAAGTTTTGAGAGCAGGGGAAGGCAAAAAGAGAAGAGCAAGAAAGGGAGATCAAGGTCTAAGTCAAAGGTGAGAGGTAGATCCAAATCCAGAAATGGCAGGAAGCCACAATGCTAGAATTGTGGAAAGATGGGGCACATAAGTAGAGATTGCTGGTCAAAGCCTAAGGAGGACAATCAGCACGAAGGAAAAGAAAAATCAAAGGTTGTAGGTATTGCACAAGATGCTTTAATATTCTCTTTGCATAATAATATAAAATCTTGGGTGTTAGAGTCTGGTGCATCTTTTCATGCTACCCCTAATAGAGAATATTTTAGTGACTATATCCATGGAGATTTTGGAATAGTGTATTTAGGGGATGATCAGCCTTGTAAAATTATTGGCAAAGGTAAAGTGCAGCTGAAAATGCAGAATGGCAACACATGGGTGTTGAGAGATGTTATGCATGTTCCTAGCTTGAAGAGGAATTTGATTTTTGCAGGAAAGTTAGGGGATGAGGGTTGTACAGTAACTCTCACAGCTGAATCTTGGAAGGTGACCAAGGGTGCACTTGTAATGGCTAGAGGTAAGAGAGTAGGTACTCTCTATTTATGTAATTGTGTTACTAAAAATTCTCCTTCTGTATTATCTACTTCAGATGTGGATGCAAAATTGTGGCACTCAAGGCTTGACCACATGAGTGAGAAGGGAATGTCAATTCTTAAGTCTAAAGGTAAGCTTTCAGATTTGAAAAGCATAGATCTAGATTTTTGTGAGCACTGTGTTTTTGGAAAACAAAAGAGAGTGAGTTTTCTCAAGACTGGGTCAACAAAGAAGAAGCATAAGTTGCAGCTTGTTCACACAGATGTGTGGGGACCGGCTCAGGTTGCTTCTATTGGAGGATCACAGTACTATGTTTGGTTCATAGATGATGCTACAAGAAAGGTATGGATCTATTGTATTAAGAAGAAATTTGATGTATTTGAGACTTTTAAGATTTGGAAAGCTATGGTTGAGAATGAAACAGGCAGAAGATTGAAGTGCCTGAGATCTGACAATGGTGGTGAGTTGTGCAGCTATAAGTTCAACTGGTATTGTTATATGCATGGAATCCGTAGGCAAAGGATGGCTCCAAGGACACCTCAGTAGAATGGAGTTGTTGAAAGGATGAATAGAACAATAATGGAGTGTGCAAGGTGTATGAGATTGCATGCTGGTTTGCCCTTAGAGTTTTTCCCTATACCATTGCAATGTTTTTCCCTTGAAAGAAGTAGCAATTAGTCTAATAGACACATTATCTTGAACAACATTATGAACAAAACATAGGTTGGTAACATGTTTAATAACAATAATTTTATCCCATTCTCCTAAGAATAAAGGGATACTCTTTAAGGCAGACACAAGTATGTCATCATATTGGGCCAAATTTAGGGGACTACCCCTATTAAATGAATAAACACTTGATTCCTAACCACCATTTGGGTAAAAGGGATTTAGCTTATGGGGACAATAGATTAGACAAAAACAATATGATAACCAGGAGATGAATGTTTATTTTTTAGCAAAAGAATTTGTCCCATTGAATCCTACTTTTTTATAAGAAGTAGAAGGCAATTCAATGTATTCAAAAGGAGTACCTTTACTTGATGATCTTGTATTAACTTTTGGTATGAAAACACTGTCTAAAAGATGTTATGAGCTCTATAACTTGAAGGATCTTCAAATTTTGATGATGGTGGATATCTCCTCCTTTTGCAATTTCTTATTCTCAATATTTAAATTTCAATTATGCCAAGGAAACTTTGTCCCATCGGGCGTGCCAAAATTGTTAGTGTCCTTGATTGCACCATAGTTGAATAAGGGGATTGTTCAAGTCCTCCTACACAAATATATTCCAACATGGGATTGGCCCTAGGTTGTGGGTCACCTAAACTTAGGTCAGACCTCTAGAGAAGGCTAGTTTCCTTCTGGATCTATCACCTAAAATAGACCTAATCTAACACTTTCTTGGAAAAGAGATAGAGAGATAAAACAATATATTAAATCATGTAAAAATGGGGTGATGCACTAGTAATTAGAATTCTTATATTTTGCATAAGACACACTATGAGATACATTCAAGACCAAAGGAGATCAGTCCCACATAAGTATTTCACAATAAGGCATTGATCAATTATCAAATTAGCATGAGAGGGCAGATAACCACTTTCAAGCTGAACAAAAAAACTATAAGTTGCACTTATAATGACCTATGAGAACTAATAAGCACTTCAAGGAAACTCAGACATAGAAAAGGAACATACATTCACTTAACTATAGTACATGAATTAGTAGGACACACTTTAATCTAGCTTCCAAAATGATGGAATTCAATCTTTATTTCATCAAAAGGTATTACACTAAAAATTTTGGCATAACCTAAGCAAGCCAAAGCATAAGAATTTGTTCTCTAAAATGTCAAAGATTTTATGTCTAAAACTCTTAGAGAGTGCAACATGTAGTAGAATTTGGAACATATATAGAAAAAAGGAAGAGAGAGAGGAAACTATGATGTATTAGCATAAGTTTGAGGATGCTAACTCATGACCTTATCAATAAAGAAAAAATTATGTAAAATAATTGAATGCTCATTGTCCTTATCCATCCATTCAGTGTCCTTCTTTGAACTCCATGTCATTATCTATTTGATCTTTTGATGAGGACCATGTCTTAGAATTGATAGAATTGTGCCACATCTGCTTTGAGTGGCCATAGGTACCTGTTACCAAAAATGTGACCCTAATGATAGGTGAAACACCTCTCCATGATCATGTTTACATGTGTATTTTCTCTAATATTGAACACATGTCCATTATAGGTGAAAACCATTCCAATTATTAGATTTCACACAGTCATAATATCCATAGAAACTTGAAAACTGCTTGACCTTGATTCACAATCACTATTCCATCTTCGATCTTTGTATTATGCCATAAGAGACATGTTTTACATCTAAAACCTATAAGAGCCAAGAATCTATTATATACAAGGATCCTCCATCTAAAATCAATGAACATGTCAATGGAATGACCCTGCAACAGGGTCGATAGGTTCTAAATTATTGACCAGAGGTCTTGTTTAGAATTTAATGGTGATGGAGCCTTGTCCTTAACCATCTTGCCTATATGATTGTGCTTTTTGTTTGATCAAACTTTAATGGTGACATGGTTACTTAATCTTTTGTTTGCCTGGGTCAAAAATTAGCTCATCGACCTCCACTAGAAGCTCTTTGGATTTTCCTTTTGTTTATTGGTTGTCAATTGCCAATTCAAACCATTTACATTATGCCCAACTATCTTTATTCCTATTGGTCCCATAGATACACTGACTTATTGAATCTACTCACACCGTTAGATTTGGATATACGAATGCATGTGATCCCTTGATGTATTACTAGCCAAGATCCTTTGACATGTTGACTCAATCTCGCACTGTTAGATCTAGATTACAAGTTCATGCAAATCATAGATCTCATTGGGCATACTTTCGTATCAATTACTATGCATCATTAGATCTTTGGTATGAGCGAACATTGATCATCAATTTATATTAGACCCATCCTTTTGTCAGTCACCTTGCACCATTGGATCTCTGCTCAATGAACTCGCACCATTGGATCTTGTCCAGCTTGTATATTTCTAAGGGCCTTTAATCCAAGGACCTTTTGACTTGTTTGACCCAAGCATAAACCGTTAGATTTATGTTATTGGTATGTGATCTCATGTGGATCGTTAGATCTTTATCAACTTTAAACCTTTTAATGATCTTTTGAATATAAATGGCTACTTTACAGAGTTCAAACTTGACACTCATGTGGGTGTCTCGCTCTATAGGTTCCATTTTGAAAGCTTATATCTTGAGATAGCAATCTCGCACGAACATGAAATTTATAGAGCATGTTCTTGGCACAAGGGGCTTCATGGTGCTACAATTAATTGGGTTGTGTGGCTTTCTAAGGTGCATTTATAAAATGCTCAAGTGAGCTAGTCCATTCCTTTTTAGATGACATCATGGTAATAGTTTGGTTATTTAAACTTGTACAATCCATATTTTTCTCAATCTTTCAAGGCTATAATGATCTTCTAAGGCTTGTGTAACCTAGTTCATGCTCCTAAATGCTTTGGACACCATGAAACCTACTTGGACCCTTCATCTGTAATTATAGGCATGTCCATTAAAGATCAATTAGATCACACTTTAAGCCGTCTTTAAAGCATTTCAAAAGATTTACAAAAGCTATATGATCTCCAATTGAGCTTTGTCTATTCCTTGTGACTTTGGGTCACTCTTCAATCAAGATCCTGCTCGACTTTTGGACTTTTAGACTAGGCACATTTTGGTATGTAGACCAAATTTGGTCAACAATATTTACATTAAGTTTTTTAATGAAAAATAAATATTTATCTTTAATTTACATGGTGATAAATGTTACTATCATACATATCTTAGATAAATCTATGTAAAATATGCTAATATATCATTCTCAAGGTGCTTAACTTACATTTAAAAAGAAAAAATATATAAAATAGAATATTATTTATATAATATTATTCATTAATGCAAATACGATTATATTCTAATGTGTTTATTTTCATCATGTTTATGTATTTTCTATAAATTATAGAAGTGAAGATTTAAATTTTTTTTTCTATTATAAATGAAAAAAGAAAAACGGAGAGAAAAAAACAAAGATATGAAGACAAATTGAAAATGTACCAATAATATTTAATTTAAATTAATAATTGATAAATATACAAACATACTAAAATCGTATAAGCTTTAACAACTAATAAATATATATAACCATTTTAAATATTTTCACTTAAAATATGTTTTGAGATATAACAAATAAATAATAATAATCTTATAATTATTTAGGATTAAAAATATATATATATTATTCTGTAGCTTATAAAAATATTTAGTGACCTTTTCTAAAACTTTAATTATATATATATATATATATATATAAGATTTCAAAAAAAACGTCTTTAATTTACAGATTTTTAAATGATAAGGAAATCTTTACCATTAAATTTATCCCCTCGTAGAAAGTAATCTATAATGTTTGATTAAATTTATTCCCCCTTAGAAATTAATATAGAAATATAATAAAAATATATATCATCTTAATTGGTTTATGGTTTGAATGTTTGATTAGATTTGACCATGTATAGATTTGAAAATTTTGAAATGAAAAATATTATGAGCATAGATAATAGTCATATTATTGTCCACTAGATAGTATAAAGAACACTGAAAATAATATTGGGTTCATTCATATTTAAGAATTTTCTAATTAAAACAAGTAAAGAGATTGTTTTCCATCAAACTTTAAAATCTAATCTTGAAAGATAGTTATTTGATTTTAGGTTAATGCTCTTTCAAATTTGGAGGTGAAAAAAAATAAAATATTAATAATTTTTAATTTATTTTTTAATGGAATTTATTTAGAGTGATTGAAACTTTTGAAGTGTAGGATTTTAATGATTAAAAAATAAATTTAAAAATTAAAAAAATACTATTAATTATATGTTTTTCAAAACATGTGATTAATTAAATTTAAAAAGAAATAAGTGGGATGAATTGATAATTAAAAAAAAAATTAATTGTCATTTTAATAAACAAAATAAAAGTAATTTATGATTATAAAGTTATATTTGTAATATCATATTAATATTATAATTTAAATGTATTTCTCACATAAATTTACATGTTGCATATCCATATATTAGGGACTTTAATTAATTTTATTTATTATTTTAAACATATTTATTATATTATGCAATATGTGTGGTCATAAATGATGGGTGGGGTTGACAACCAATTACATGGGCATTCATATCTGCATAAAAAGGAGGCGTGACAACATTAAAAGGGTCCATCTTTGCATAAACAAGGAGATGTGGCAATGACAAAACGTTGTTTAATTGTTTTGTATTGATACTCGCTAGAACAAATCATGAACTTTTATTATGTTTTGATCGCTAACATCTGTAGAAACTATTGTTTTTAGATGATGGTTCACTGGGTTGGAATAGTTTCATCATGATTGTTCAGTGCAATTTGTACACTATAATATAAAGCCTATCAATATTCTCTTGGACAAGGATATAACAAACCATTTAAAATATTTTGGGATTACCTAATTGGTTTGTGGTCTGGACTCCTTAGAATCATTGTCTTCAACCCTATCTCTCAAAGGATCCATTGCTTACATTCAACCAAGTACTTCTCTATTAAATAATTAGTTGTTAAAACACGTTCATATTTTAGAGAACTAATCGAAGACTAGTCATAAAAAACCATAGAAATATAATTTCAATATGAATAGAAACCAAAATCATATTATGATGAATTGTTCTGGTCCATCTACAAGAGGTCATAGATCTTAAAATTTGTCAAATATATGCTAGTTATTACACCCATTTATCTCTCATCCACATGGTAGAGTTGTGGATAATTGTGTATTATTCCACGTAAACCATTAGTTTAAATCTAGGTGAAAGGTGGCAATATCTCAACATAGCAGATAAGCTCTATAAGCACCAACGCATCTATTATGTGCTTTGTATTTGACGCATGATGTATGATAATAGAAAAACATCCCTAATCAACCTATTTTCTCTACAAATTAACCTAGTTCCACTGTCGATGCGAAGTCTCTATGGCTAGGCATGAACATGGCATGAATCTTTAATGAAGCTACTCAATTTGGATTAGGTATATCATATAATAATTAATTCCATGTTTTTTGCATGTTATTATGGTGGTAGACATAAACAAACTATTACCATCTATGGGACATAATATGATAAACTATTGTTTCATATTTTTTAAAGCTTCTGGTTTTAGTATTTTAACCTCAAAAAAGGAGGTTTCACACAATCTATCATTCCATCAGTCTTCCAATCTATAAAATATGTCTACTTATATTTTGAAAGCAACTAACACTTGCGCCTGATTCTTTTGTCATTTTGTTGAGATTCTCAAGAAAATGAATGTAATATCCCCTATTTCCCTTCAATTCTGAAACTGGATATTTTGAATTGTTTTTTTGTGTATTCTGATTTTTTTGTGTTTTTTGAATGAAACAAGAACAAATTGCGATTTTTGAAAAATAATTTCAAATAAATAATAAATAGCAAAATAATCTCTTATCTGGCAAATCAATGATCTTATTATCCTTCCAGATGATTACAATAAAGTCCTCTGTCATGCATATAAAAGAATATTAACATACTGTCTTAAAAACTTGATTATTTTAGAAAACTAGAAATAAACCCTGGATCTGTGTGGCTCTATTTGCTGTGTCGAAACACAGTTGCCGACGATGGTTATTCTGCCATCATCGGTCGATATACTACCGGCATCAATCACTGTCAGTCGATTTACTCTGTCGACGTCAGTCTGCAGACGGCCGATGTCGGTCTCTGTGATCCCTGCGGCTCTGTCAACCCTGCGGTAGAATGGTATGGATTTCGTACAGGAGAAAATAGAATCTAGTGCAACCGGAATGCTGAACACCTGATCTGAAGATCTCTATTTGTATAATTTTCTAAATCAAAAACTAATGAAATAAATACCTGTAAACCTCTGTAATAACTTTTGTATGAAGCTATCTCTCAATTTGGTAATAGATCAGCTGATATCTCATAGCTTCTGAATCGCACACAATGAAGAGTGGTCATTCTCCAATGCAAATGGAATTCTGGAACCCTTGGCTCAGTCTTCTTAGAAGAATTCTTAGCAAAAATCAATAATCATAATCTCATAATTCTTTCAACTCTCTCCCATGAGAAACCCTTATACCCTCAAAAAAGTATGCTTTCCCTAATTAGGGTTTCTTAAATTAGAATTAGGGTTTCTTAAATTAGAATTAGGGTTTCTTAATTAAAATTAGACCAAATAATTAATATTTAATTAAATCAATCAAATATTAATATCTCCCTTAATACATGTCCGATCCTCGAATCGACTGAAGCTGGTGAATCAGGGAGTAATTTTGCACATGACCATACCAAAATAAGGGTGCTTTGCTACATGTCAGAAGTCCCTAAATAATAGGAGCTCAAGCAAACGTGTCTGAAAGAGCCTGAATGAAAACCAACTATAGAAATTCTGCTAATCGAAGCCAAGCCAAGCTCCATCATGACCCTCTATCCATCATATCAGCCTACGAAGGTCGCATAATAGGCTAATCCTCAACTCTGAAGATGTTAATTGAAAAGGGGACATGACAATCCGCCCCTCCTGAAATTGCTTGCCCTCAAGCAATTGCTGAATGATAAACCAATCAATCCACCTGGATCCCAAATGTAATCATCATCTATGCTGCTGACAATCATCACAAGCTCCTGCAATATCCTCTGAAATATAACCAAGAGGAGTCCATAATCAAACTGGCGAATGCAACTCAACCAAACTCCAAGATCACAACTCTCACCCCATGGCGTCAAATCATCCCAAGTATCGAGATAAGGATCCCAACATGCAATCCATGAACAAAAATCAACTGGTAACTCAAGTAAACTCCTCACCTGAATTATGTGAACAATACCAATTGATTTCATGCCCTTGTCTCCTGTACCCACTACAATCTCTGAATCTAGAGTGTGAATACTAGACATACTCAAATCATCATCAACATGTGACCTATCTGTAACAAAAAGTTGAGTCCCTGCCACATGTGATAACTCCTGAACTGAACTCACCTCAAGACAAAGCTCATCCACATGTCTCTCCTGTATCAGTGCCAATGTGCACTCGGCAGCGCACTCTCCCATATCGTGCGATATGAGTCTCTCCATCTGATGAAAAAACATATTTTTGATGTTGTTGCCCCGTATTGCCTTAAGAATATGTGTCTTCCCACCAACATCAAAACGAACCTCCATGTCCTTGAGACGAAGAGTGACTTCCTCAAGGGAATGAAGCCACTTCATAACCAAGACTAAGTCTATATCCTCCATGTTCACCACATAATAATCAGCCTTGAACTCATAGTTGTTCAAGTGTAATGGGAGGTCTCTAATCATCCGCTCACACCTAAGAGTGTGACCGTCGGCCACCTTAACTCTAATGCCCTCAAAATCTTTAGTAGTGAGTCCACGCTTCTCCACAAATCTAGCATCTATAAAATTATGTGTGGCCCCTATATCAAGAAGGGTGATGACCTTCTGTCCTGCCAAAACTCCACGGAGTCTGAATGACTCATCCGACTGAATGTTGGGTAGGTGTGCCTCCTGTATGTGAAGCTCTAAATCTACCCCTACCTTAGGCTCTGAAGCCTCTGTCTTTGACTCCTCAGAACTATCCTGCTATTTAGAATCCTCTGATTTTGAATCCTCATAAAAAGCCTACATCACACGATTTGCCTTGCCCTTAGGCCTTAAAGGACAATCGTGATTGGCATCATAGGGACCTTTGCAGTAGAAGCAAAGCTTCTTCCTACGTAGATCGTTAAGAGCCTCTCGATCCAAAGGTGGTGCTGTTGGATTAGCCTTTGAATCATTCTTAACACCTGATTTATCTTTGTTGAAATCTAATCCCTCTCTATCTCCGTTGGAGCACTTATGGTCCCTAGATGAAGAAGTACCTCTAGAGTTAAATTTACTAGATGGGTCTGCCATCTCCATACTACAGGCCTTCTTCATAGCTTCCTGTAATGAAGGAGGATCAAAGGCTTTGATCCAACCTCTCAATGGTTCTGTCAATCCCTCCATGAAGAGAACTACCAATCTACGCTCTAAAATGTTTGGCACCATGACTGCCAATCTCTGAAAATCACCAATGAAGGACTCCAAGTTGCTTGTTTGTTTCAACTGTGCCAGATCTCGAAAGTAAACTTCAAGATCTTTCCTATCAAACCTCTCAACCAACCTATCCACAAAGTCCTGGTACTCGGTCACCTAGTTATGCTGAAGTGTTACCATACCATGGTACCACCAATCATGTGCTACTCCATCCAAGTGCAAAGTGGCATATTTGATAGCCTCTATCTCTGTCATTGGCCTTAATGCCAAGAATGTATCGAGCTTATGAACCCAATCTTGCGCTGTCATCTTGCCGCTACCATCAAAAGTAGTCAAAGAAAGCTTGCAAGTAGCTTTCTTCAACTCACTAAGTTGACCCTTAGGCCTCCTGTCCTGCCTAACTGATCTGTAGTGCTCTCTCCTCTGATTAACAAAATGATCAAAGGACATCCTCTCCCGAACCTGAGGAGATAATAAGTCCAACTCATCATTTGTAGCCATGAGGGCATCTGCAAATAGGGAATCACCTGTAGCCTCCTCCGCTGGTGCTTCTTCTGGTTCGTCCTGTACAAACGTAGGCCATGTAGGTCTATCAGTGGTCCTGGAATGGGTCAGCTGTGGTCTTTGATTAACAGTAGCACTCCTGTTATCTCCTTGTTCCCCATTCTATCTAATAGGTGGGTTCATCCTTTCTAATTGCCTGATTCATCTGATGCTGGCCTATAACCATAACTCGAAAGAATTCTCTGGTGTCTTGATCATCATTATGCTTGTGGCCCCTGGGTGGGCTACCCTCACGCCTATCACTCATGGTGATTGGCTGCTGTTCTAACACTTGGGTACCTTCAAGCAAGGCTCTACTGCACATGTTGTACCTGTGTGGTTCCAACTCTTGTGGCTGCATGAGATTGCTAAACCCTCAGGATGGCAGGATTTAGCTCTGATACCACTGTAATATCCCCAACCAATAGGGACTGTAGAAAGACAAAAGCTCTGATACCACTGTAATATCCCCTATTTCCCTTCAATTCTGAAACTGGATATTTTGAATTGCTTTTCTATGTTTTTTGATTTTTTTGTGTTTTTTGAATGAAACAAGAACAAATTGTGATTTTTGCAAAATAATTTCAAATAAATAATAAATAGAAAAATAATCTCTTATCTGGCAAATCAATGATCTTATTATCCTTCCAGATGATTACAATAAAGTCCTCTGTCATGCATATAAAAGAATATTAACATACTGTCTTAAAAACTTGATTATTCTAGCAAACTGGAAATAAACCTTGGATCTGTGCGGCTCTGTTTGCTGTGTCAAAACACAGTCATCGATGACAGTTATTCTACCATCGTCGATCGATATACTGCCGGTGTTGGTCACTATCAATCGGTCTACTATGCCGATGTTGGTCTGTAGACGGCCGATGTCGGTCTTTGTGATCCCTGTGGCGCTGTCAACCCTGCGGCAGAATGGTAAGGATTTGCATGTATCTGTACGGATTCCATACAAGAGCAAATAAAATCTAGTGTGGCTGGAATGCTGAACACCTGATCTGAAGATCTCTATCTGTATAATTTTCTAAATAAAAAACTAATGAAATAAATACCTGTAAACCTCTGTAATAACTTATGTATGAAGCTATCTCTCAATTTGGCAATAGATCAGCTGATATCTCACAGCTTTTGAATCACACACAATGAAGAGTGGTCATTCTCCAATGCAAATGGAATCTTGGAACCCTTGGCTCAGTCTTCTCAGAAGAATTCTTAGCAAAAATCAATAATCATAATCTCATAATTCTTTCAGCTCTCTCCCATGAGAAACCCTTATACCCTAAAAAAATGTATGCTTGCCCTAATTAGGATTTCTTAAATTAGAATTAGGGTTTCTTAATTAAAATTAGACCAAATAATTAATATTTAATTAAATCAATCAAATATTAATATCTCCCTTAATACATGTCCGATCCTCGAACCGACTGAAGCTGGTGAATCAGGGAGTAATTCTGCACATGACCATACCAAAATATGGGTGCTCTGCTGCATGTCAGAAGTCCCTAAATAATAGGAGCTCAGGCAAACGTGTCTGAAAGAGCCTGAATGAAAACCAACTGAAGAAATTTTGCTAATTGAAGCCAAGCCAAGCTCCATCATGACCCTCTATCCATCATATCAGCCTACGAAGGTCGCATAATAGGCTAATCCTCAACTCTGAAGATGTCAACTGCAAAGGGTACATGACAATGAAGTATGAGTGAAGATGAATAAATGGATAGTAGAGACCAATGGGAAGATATATGAGTTGCTTCCAACTGATTATGTGGATAAATCTACCTAGCTTATTTTGCTAAATGCCTTGTATTTTAAGGGTACATGGTGAAATAATTTGATTCCTTTGCAACAAAGGAATGTTTTTTTAATTTATTTAGTGGGGACAACATGCAAGCAACAATGATGAGTACTATAAAGAAATAATTTATTAAGGTGGTTGGTGACAACAAAATCTTATGTCTTCCCTATGTCTAGGGACAACACAAGTGGTCCTTGTCCATGTATTTCATCTTGCTTGATGATATCAAAGGTCTGCCTGAATTAGAGAAAAAGGTTGATCTCAATTTTATTGATAATAATAATAATAATTTTTAATCTGCTACCAAGCAACGAAGTAGGTTTGATGATCATGATGTTTTTCATTACACAAGTAACAAGAACTATTTGTAGGAAATGCACACACTAGGTTTGTTGAAAATGCTTTACAAAATCATATTGAAATGAACATGTAAGTATAGTTTCCAATATAAACACTGTTATAAAGTCACATATATATAAAATATACATATCGATAACACTATGAATCTAAAGGAATAGTATAATGTTTTAGACAAAGAAATTACAATATATAAAATAAATGATACTATTGAAGATTAATCATAGACAAGGTGATCAAAATAACTGCTACACTATTATCAAATGCTAAGTTGTTCAAATTCGTTGTGTCAACTTCGGAGTGCATACCAACAATAGTGCATAATAAAGTAAATAGAATATAGAACACATATAGACGATGAAGTTGGTTTGAACAACTTTAAAGACCATTTAATATGATGCATTTTGGTGAAGACTTAACAACTAATTCACCAACTTCACAGTCAGTGGCTCCAAATATTAACTTTGCCTTGACAAAAACTGTTGGTAGGATATTTTAATGATGAACTGATATTACATGTTATAACATTAATGAATAGGAGCATCAAAAGATGTCGCAACAGATCTCTGCGAAGCCCCCCGCAATGAAATGTCTCTAACATAATTATAATTATGATTATAATGGTAGCAAGGGAGTCTAATGGTGTGAATCATTTACAATTATATTTAACCTTAAATTTGACATTCATTTGACTGTCATATGACAATTTTAACTTTAAATTTGACATGCATTTGACTTTCAATGTCTTGATCATAAGGTGAAGTTTAAACATAATTTTGATTTTTTTTTTCCAGACAATATAATATAATTAAATTGATGCCTTTTGTCCTCAAAAATTTAATAAAGAATATAATAAAACTATAATAAATAAAAAAATCTAAAATAAAAACTTCAATATTAATATTTATAAATATATTTCAAAAATATATATATTTAAAATATATACACATTTTTTTTTAATTATTATTTTTTTTCAAATTAGAAGATTGATCGTAAAGTATGATTCAAAGCAATTAATTTTTATTTTTATTACCGTTGGGGACATTATTATAATTTATTTCACACTTAGATAGCCGTCCAATATGATGCGACATAAATCCAACCGTTGAATGCTTGTATTATTTAACGACAGAAATACACGCGACCAGAGCCGCAGTTTGGTAAGTTAACGTGATGAAGCATCACAAGCAAGGTATCAAATTATATTTTCTTCAAGACTTTGCCACTCATGTAAGGTGTGGGGCCCTTCAACTCACGATTATATATATATATATATATATAATAAAAATAAATAAATAAATAATTGTTGTAGGTAGTATTTATTGGGGATTAAAAATACAAATGTATTTTTGTATCACGGTGCAAAACATTAATTTTAATTAAGATTAAAGTTAAAAAAGAATTATATTAATGGCAACATTACCCTGATAGATGGTAGTTATGTAGAAGAAACAATTTATTTGAAAAGGGAATTAATATTTATCATGGAAGTCACCACCATTTATTAGAAGAGACATATTATTCAATATTGTTTTTTGGATAATTATGTGAAAGTATCAAATTTTTAAGACATATTATTATTAATTTTTTTAAGAGTTGTTTTGACGGTATAAATTATGATAGAAGGGATATTATTAGTTTTGGTAAAGTGGGGTTTTACAAAGTAAATGAGTGTATCAAGTAAGTTGTTTAATAGCGAGGACGATAATGTAAAAAGTGATGTCTAGTCATTCACCAAAGCATAAATCTCAAGAACTATAAAAAAGGGATGAGTTTGATGTTAAGGTGTGGAGCTAAAAGTTTCAACTATTTGCAAACACAAAAGAGGATGCTGAAGAACCACAGGGACCGGCGTCGGCAGCATGACCGACGTCGGTCACAGACAGTGGAGAAGGAAACCGGCGATGGCAGAGAGTCGGCCGACGTCGGCAGCACCAGACAAAAAGGGACCGGCATCGGTCGCCTGTGCGGTCCAGAACTGTTCGTTGCACGAACAGTTAGTTAGTTGAACCGAGTGTTTGCATGCTAAGGGGCTAATTTAAGTCGCGGGCTGTATGTCTAATTTTAGTAGTTAGAGTTCGATTTTTTGTAAGCATGGGATCCTATTTAAAGACCCATGAGGCATGTATTGTAATTATTCCAAGGCAAGTAAAAGCATTGAAGCAAGCAAGGTCAAGGAGATCTACAGGTGTAAGGTCAAGGAGATCAGCTGAAGCATTCAAGGAGGGATAGCAACTCAGGCTTTAGAGTTGTGTTGAGCAAGAGAGAGAGAGAAGAAGGTCTTGAGGTGTGGCAAGCCTTTGAGGTGGAGGAAGAAGTGGCATCTTCCTTATTGTATTTTCTTCTAGTAGTATTTAATACAAAAGTGTGTATTGTCTCTCAAATTCTTTGTTGTCTCAAGTTTCTAGCTACTTTATCATTCTGGTATAATTCCGTGTTTAATTACATATAAGAAAGTAATCAATTGTGCTCTAATTGGTAGAGCTAGAGATCCCCTGACAAGTGGTATCAGAGCTACGGTTTGCAGGAAGCAGGGTATTGTTTTTGATTACAGGTCATTCACAGGGTTTTTTGATTGAGTGGGAGTTCAGCAATGGCAGAAGAAAGCAGGCTACGAATGGAGAAGTTTAATGGCAAGAATTATCAACATTGGAAGATGCAGATTGAGGACTCTCTGTATCAGAAAGATTTGTACTTACCGTTGGGTGGGGTTGCATGCAAGCCCACATATATGAAGGATGAAGAATGGAACGTTCTTGATCGAAAGGCTCTCGATTCCATAAGGTTGAGCCTTGCATCATCTGTGATTTCCAGCTTATCACAGTGCAAGACAACGGAAGAGTTGATAAAGTCCTTGGCGAATTTATACGAAAAGCCCTCGGCTTCTAATAAGCTATATCTTATGAAGCAGCTATTTACTTTGCAAATGCAGGAAGGTGGATCGGTACATACTCATCTCAGTGATTTCCATGGTTTGGTAAACCAATTAGCTTCAGTCAATATTGTTTTTGATGATGAGGTAAAGGCTCTCTTGATTTTATGTTCTTTGCCTGAAAGTTGGGATGGTATGGTTATGGCAGTAAGTAATTCTGCATTTGCTTCTAAAATCTTAAAAGTTGATGATGTTGTGAGTGTGATCTTGAATGAAGAAATACGCAGGAGAAGCACAGGTGAATCATCAGGGAATGCTCTAAGTGCAGAAAGCAGGGAAAGGCAAAGGGAGAAGGTTGAACAAGGGAAATCAAGGTCGGGAAGGAGATCCAAATCCAAAGGTATTACCTGCTGGTTTTGTGGAAAGAAAGGACATACAAAGAAGGAGTGTTGGTTGAGAGATAAAGAGAATCAACATGCAGGTATGGAAGCAAATGATGCAAATATTGTGATGCAGGATGCTCTCATACTTTCTTCAGATAGTCAGGTAGGATCATGGATTTTAGATTCTGGTTCATCTTTTCATGCATCCCCAAACAGAGATTTGTTCTATGAGTATGAATAGGGAGACTTTGGAGTTCTTTATTTAGGGGATGGTACGCCTTGTCAGATAGTTGGCAAAGGGAAAGTGCAGTTGAGATTGCAGATTGACAACACCTGGGTGTTGAAAGAGGTCATGCATGTTCCAATTCTGAAGCAGAGTCTGATTTCTGTAAGAAGGTTGGGAGATGAGGGATGCACAATAACCCTCACAGCGGATTCTTGGAAGGTTACCAAGGGAGCACTTGTTCTAGCAAGAGGTAAGAAAGTAGATACTCTTTATCTGTCTACTTGTATTACTGATTCTACTTCTGGTGTAGATTCGAAGATGTGGCCTAATAGGCTTGGTCACAAGAACAGGAAGGGAATGGAAGTTCTTGATTCAAAAGGTATGTGTTCAAATTTGGAAAGCACAGATACAGTTCATTGCAGAAAGAGGAAATTTGATGCTTTTGACAGGAACAAAGAAGCCTTGGTGTTTATGGAGGAGATGAAGGACAGAGATCAGTCACAGGGGCTGAATAAATCTAAGCAGGGCAGCATGGACAGAGGTTTGATCCAAGAAGAGCTCGCGGATAAAAATTTCATCACTTACAGGAACACACAGACACTGATGTCGGTAGCTTGGCACCGACGTCAGTCATCCAGATACCGACATCGGTCATGTGCAGACCAGCAGGGTCGGTAGGTCGGAGAGTAGAAGTCCGACGTCAGTCATAAGGACTGACGTCGGCAAGAGGGACACTGGCATTGGCCAGGGAAACGACGTCGATAGTCATGATCAGTGCAGGGAACCGACATCGATCGGGAACAGACTGGGAGATGGCCTAGATCGGTCACTGGAACGGATGTTGGGTAAATTAATAAGTCTCAAACACCCATGTGGAGGTCAGGAAAGGTATGTGAACCTCATATTCGTTGTTCACCTTCTTTATATTGCTTACTGATAGTCATGAACTAGGAAGATGGAAGAAGCAATGCAGGTAGAATCCAGAAACAGTGGGAGCTTGGCATGGATGAGGAGTGTGAGTCCTTGGAGAGCCAAACAGGTATTTTTTGGTAGTGTTGTCAGCTGGAAGAAAGCACTGGATAGAGGGATGGATTCCCGTTTTAGAGAAGAGAGTGGATGGACACATGAGACAGAAGGCTATGGTATATGGTCTTGATTTTGCTGCAGAACAATGGAGGTTTGACCATTGTATTTTATCTTTACCAGGTTGGATAATATTAGCTACATTATCCTGTTACTGTATTACTTGTTGCAGGGTTTCATATACAGGGAGTTTTTTCTGAGCTAAGGGTAGAGTTGGTTCAGATGTATGTCATGGAGAATTTGGGAGTAGCAAAATTCTTGTGGCATAAGATACAGGTATTGCATCACAGGTTTGCGTGGTGGTTGGTCTTCAAGAGTGACTTTGAAGAGGGATATAGAGCCTAAAGAACAAAATAGATGGTGTACAGGTACAGGTATAAGTTGCAGCTGTTTATCTCCAAGTGGGAGATTGTTAAGGTGTGGAGCTAAAAGCTTTAACTATTTGCAGACACAGAAGAGGATGCTGAAGAACCACAGGGACCGGCGTCGGCAGCATGACCGACGTCAGTCACAGACAGTGGAGAAAGAAACCGGCGACGGCAGAGAGTCGGCCGACGTCGGCAGCACCAGACAAGAAGGGACCGGCATCGGTCGCCTGTGCGGTCCAGAACTGTTCGTTGTACGAACAGTTAGTTAGTTGAACCGAGTGTTTGCATGCTAAGGGGCTAATTTAAGTCGCGGGCTGTATGTCTAATTTTAGTAGTTAGAGTTCTATTTTTTGTAAGCATGGGATCCTATTTAAAGACCCATGAGGCATGTATTGTAATTATTCCAAGGCAAGTAAAAGCATTGAAGCAAGCAAGGTCAAGGAGATCTACAGGTGTAAGGTCAAGGAGATCAGCTGAAGCATTCAATGAGGGATAGCAACTCAGGCTTTAGAGTTGTTGTGTTGAGCAAGAGAGAGAGAGAAGAAGGTCTTGAGGTGTGGCAAGCCTTTGAGGTGGAGGAAGAAGTGGCATCTTCCTTATTGTATTTTCTTCTAGTAGTATTTAATACAAGAGTGTGTATTGTCTCTCAAATTCTTTGCTGTCTCAAGTTTCTAGCTACTTTATCATTCTGGTATAATTCCGTGTTTAATTGCATATAAGAAAGTAATCAATTGTGCTCTAATTGGTAGAGCTAGAGATCCCCTGACATTTGAGATCTGTCCACGGTAAATTTGGTAGAATGGATACTCTTCAGTGCTTGACATTAAGTTGAAGAAGCATTATGTACACCTAATCCGTGTAAAAAATAGAGTTTCAATTTTAAAAAAAATTAAAGGAGTGTAAATCGGTAATTGTACTTCATTCAAAATTTATGATAGTTGATTTCATCTTATCTTTCATACAAAAAGGATTAAACAAGAATATTTTTATATTTTTTATGGAGGTGACACTAGAAAATGAGCTTGCGTATTTTTCATACAATGTGCCAATGAGTTGTGCAAGGAGGAGATGTTTCGTTTCATGATGAGCTTGAACAATGACAAAGTAGTGGGGAAGGACAAACCCATACAAGCCATGTACGTGGTGAAATATTTCAAGGTGAGCTAGGCAGTGATGGTGATGAGCAATGACAAGGTAATTCAAGGGATATCGTACACTAGAGAGCATATATCATACACCATACCCGAATTCAAAGTAGCTAGTGTATTTACATGACCTTTACCTAATGGTAAGGGGTCCACAACTTGTATGATGGTGGCATATTTGATTGGATGTTTTCTATTGTCAAAGATGGACGAGGATATCGTGAGAGTTGATTTGATTATAATAAGGCTCCACATCTTATGTATGACTCAAATCGATATTATAATGTTGCTAACATGGAGACAACACATTGAAGTTCAGGTGTTCATATAATTATACATATTAATTATAAATATAACATAATATAATAATATATAATATAATTATATATGACTCAAATCGATATTATAATGTTGCTAACATGGAGACAACACATTGAAGTTCAAGTGTTCATATAATTATACATATTAATTATAAATATAACATAATATAATAATATATAATATATTATATATATAATTATATTATATATTTATAACTATTAATTTTATATATATATATATATATATATATATATATATATATATATATATATATATATATATGATTAAGGAGCCTTGAAATTTGAAATAGTTTTCTCAGAAGGACTACAATTCTGACTAAAGAATAAAATACCAACTTATTCTAAATAAACTTGTTATTTAACACATATTTTGGGTAAAATGTGTTTAGTGGAGTTTTTCAGAGAGAGAAAATACATTGTACTATTTCACAATCAGGGTTATGTTTTTATAAATTAAAAATCATTCTATTGGAAGATAAATAGGTTCAACATATTTAGTCAGAATATTGATGTTAGATAAGGTAATTTATGGTATTTCATTGTATAGATGTATTTTTCTGTAAAGTAGTCAATTAATATAGTTTACTTGTGGCCATTTAGAAATAGATTTCTTCAATTCTCTGTGGTGTGAGACATTGTAGATTGATTTCCTTCACTTCTTGTAAGTAATCGATATTTTGAACCCCTGCAATACATGCTTTGTCCTCTTCTTCTCCTTAATTGGAAATATATAGAACACATTTACATAAATTTTATCATGGAAATGCTTCCATTACAATCGTCTTTAGCCTTCTCTTATTCTAACTAGATGTTAATATTTATGTTTACATGATAAAAAACCACATTTACAATAACTATTTATCCATAATAAAACTACTGCAATGAAAATCATTGTAACTATAAAAATGTCTCACAAATTTATCTTATACAAAATGAATCTTTTAAGTGAAATGAATCTTTACTTAGTACTTCACAATAAAAACTCCTCAAACGTTATAAGACAATAATTTACTATCATAAATTTGCCCTTGTGAATGGAGTTAAGCTTGATAGTAGTAAGGGAAAGGATAGTACTTTCACTAGACCTCCACTCCAATAACTATTAAGGTTGTGGTTATTTGAATTAGAGAGCAAATTGATAACGTAAGCCATTATAGACGTACCACATTTAAACATATTCTTAGCACCCCCAATGTTTGAAATAGGTAAGTAACACTCGTAGATTGAGAACAAAATTGTAATGACATTCTTCTACCCTGACAAATACCTCTGGTTTGGGGATGAGACATGGAAAAGATAATAGGACATAATTAAGATAGAAAATCATGATAACATGAAGATAAATCCGAGATCAAAACAAGTATAAATCAAGCCCTGAGACCTATTTGAATTCTTTATAAACCTTAACTTGTTTAATGAATTCGAACAAAAGATACAAGGGTTATGAAAGAATATAATGGAACTCTGAAATTTAGAGAAAAATAACTTAAGAAAGAATATAATGGAACTCTGAAATTTAGAGAAAAATAACTTAAGTATTCATTTTAAAAGGTGAATTTATAATTAGACTTTACATTTTAAATTTTAATAAGGGCTTCATTGTTTTGGTGGCTCAAAATTAGTGGTCCTAAGTTCTTTGGGAAAAACTCAGGTTAGTTAGTAATAATAGGTCATGTCTCTGACATGGATTTGCAATAAAATTATAGAACTTTATCACTCGATTAATTTAAAAAAAATCAAATAAATAAATAAAATTATACTTATGTGGCGAGTCTTTGCTACCATATAAAGGGCATTTACTTGTCCTAGTGCTATTATCCTCCCATTGATCTATACGAGAAGTAGCCCTGTCATAATAAATTTGTATTAGAATTGTTCAATGAGAAGAAATATTTTACATAAAAAATGAAGTAAAAATATTTACATGTGTGGTGTCCTTGGAAGCATACGATGGACGTCTACTCATTCCAGCACCTTCATCCTCCAATAGGTCTCTACAAGAAGTAGACCTATCATAATCAAGATTTATTAGAATTGTTCAATAAGAAGAAATATTTTATAATATAAAAACTAGAAATTTATACATTTGTGGTAGGTCCCTAGAAGTGGATGAAGGACGTCTTCTCGTCCCAGTGCCCTCATCCCCCTACATGACCCTATAAGAAGTAGACCTGTCACAATCAATATGTATTAGAATTTTTAACGAGAAGATATATTTGACTTTAAAAAAAATGTAATGTAAATTTAAATCTCCATGGTGGATGCTTATAAGTAAAGTTTGAGGGATTCTTAGTCATGAAAGAACATCGATACAACTGATAATACTCCTTAACATCCTCTTCTATATCATATTATATCAAAACATAAACACTAAATCTGCCATAAATAAATCTATAAAATTACCATGTCATCAAATTAGGGTGAGATTTCCTACTTGTGATAACACATAGATAATATCTAATAAACAATATTCAAGTGAAACAAAATCATATGTTCAAATTATAATAATGACATGCACTTGATAGTGTGTTTCCTACGTCCTAACCAAGCAATAACTTCAATAAAACAATATCATGCTCTTTACATAGAGTTTATACAATAATCAATATTCAGGAGATCAAGTATAACAAGTGCCTTGTTACAGCTTTAGTACTTGCCATCTAGTATAGCTGAAGTTGCCATCTTGCATAGTTGAAGTTGCCATCTTATATAGAATGAAGTCACCATGTATTAGAAAGAACATAATATAGCGTTCATCTTGTTAACCAATGTAGAAAATAATCAAAATTTATTTTAAAATCAATTGATTAACTCTTAGTCACCAGCAACAGGCAAGGAATTGAGCAGTCAAAGTCAATTTTGTATGCACCGTAAGGGAAAAAAAGCCAATAACAACCAAAAAGCAAATAATTGTGGTCCTAAAAATCATTTTTTGAAGGCATTATAGGCAAAAAATTCAAAGTTTCAAGTAACCAGTACCTAGTAACCAACAACAAGAAATTGAATAGTGTAAAAAACCAATGTTTAAGCCATTTTAAGTAGAAAACTATTAATAACCAACAACAAACAATATATTGGCCAGTCCTAAAATTCTATTTTGTAGGCATGTTAAGTAAAACATGCCATAGTAACCAACAATAAGTAGTGGAGTGGGTAGTTTGTAGGCATTCCAATGACATATACCCAATGTGTATACACCATCCAATTCTCAAAGAGTTGGACTAAACACTTGGCAATGTGATGTGTATACATAAAAACCATTGCCATTTTACAAGAATATGATCAACGTATATGTAATGAATTTATGCCATCAATTTTTTTTATAATACTAGTTAATAAATTACATTTATGTATAATTAATATTATAACATAAAAACCATCACCCTTTTACAAGAGTATGATCGATGTATATGCAATGAATTATATTTATGTATAATTTAAAATAATATATTAGTATATATAATATATGTTATATATTATATTAAAATTTTAAAAAAATGAAATAAATATTTGATCAATGGAGGCATAGCATGATTAAAATTTAAGCATTTACACATTGTTAAGATGAAAAGTAGTGAATATTAACACAAGGCATTGTTGACAGTTGGAAGAAAGATATGTTGAAAGTTGTTGATAACACATAACATAACCATGACCCGGTGGCATGTTCCCTCTTTATGCGCTCTCTGCATCTTCATTGCCCTCTTCATCTCTATCGTTAATGTTGAAAGTAAAAATCAAGTATTATTGTGTTTTGTTAATGCTTAAAGTTGATGTTCAAATGTTTTTTGATGAGGGTAAATGAGTATATGCCATAATCAGAAGAGAGTAAAAAATCAAGCTTGAAGTAATGGTTGTCATTCAAATGTTTAATAAGAAATGGAATTGATCAATCACATCAAATCATTGACAACCATTTGATTGTTTCTATGGTTGGCAGTGTTTTCAAAATGCAAGCCTTAGTCAATTCATCTTTACCTTCTTTATTAGGGTTGTATACAACATCTATGAAGGTTGTCAAAGCAAGACAACAAGTCTTTCATCTATTGGACCATGTTCTAGCCTTGTAAAAACTAGAAAATAAATGACTATAACATGATCAAGATGAGGGAGAGTTTGAAATAAATAATGTTTTTTTGGCTTATCCGTTATGTCCCCAAAATATGATTCTTCAAGACTCATTTTATATAGTACATACGGTAAAATAATTTGCAACAGTACATTCGGTAAGATCATTTGCACATGAAAAATTATATGTATTTTTATCATATAATATAAAATTTGAAAAATACTTCATTAAGATAAACCCTGAACTTATTAAATGGATGCAAAAAGATGTTTATAAAATGATAATTTTTTTGGTTCTTATATAAATTTAGTTATGCGATGTAAATGAAAATGAAATTATCCTTGAATAAATATTTATAAATAATTATTATAATTTATATATCTTAAAATATGAAATATACTCAATTATAACACATACCAGATGGGTGATTATAGTTGCATTGGTCTTATTGAAGGTAATCACATCTACCATATCCCCAGAGGATGATGATTGTATAAACGAGTAGTAACACTCAGGCCTCCATCATGATAGGGGGCAAAAATGGCTTCCATATTAGAGTCATGTGCTAGAGTAAATTTTTTGCATGAATTTGCCGACCCTATACTCCATTCGGATGTACTTAACTTCTTATTCCTCTTCCCTTTTTTGGTCTCTGTTGATTGTCAGCATGTTCTCATCCTCCACTTGAATGGGCATAGAGGTCATGGCCTTGGTGTCGTGAATGTAAGTATAGGGTAGGGAATTTAGAAGCTTCTCCATCTCCTCTAAGACTTGTAGCAGATGTTGTACCATGCTCAATAGGGGATCCATCTTTTCTATGCAATTTCATCAATTTCCTTTTTCATTTTCATCCTTTTCCCATATTATCAAACAGATAGAAGGAAAATTAAATTGAATGAAAAATCCTAAAAATGCAAGGAAAATGGTGGATTGCTTACCAGTTATATGTATAGAAGAAATAAATTATGCAAATAGACACCTCCCCTTCACGTGTACGCCATGGCAATATCAACATCATCCATTTGGGAGTCTTCCCACTATCTATTGGTGACACATCCTCCACTACTACATTAAATGCTAATCATGTTCAGGTGGTTGTTAAATAATTCTTTAAATGAACATAAAAAATAAGACTTTGTTATTCCCCCTGCTAGTGAAACTATTGTCTGATTAACGACAACTAGCCAACACATTAAAATATTAATATTTCATACAACTTTGCAAAATAATTCTAATTTTCTGCTAACATCAAATTCTTAGTGGCACTCAACATGTAGGTGCTAAAAATAATAACCCAAGGCTGATACAATAGTACCTGACCAAATAAGTACTGACAATGTTAAGAAAAATGTGCCTTTGAAAGTATGATATGATGCTTGTACAACATATTTACAATAAAAATATTAATATAAATAGAAAAAACATGTACACCATTTACAAGTTTGCATTATACATTGAGAATTTTGGTGTTTTGGTATTTTCTTCAAAATTCTTATTAAACATATTTTATTATATTATTTAGAATTCAAAATATATAGTACATTTAATACAAAGTAAATGTTACTTAAATTTTTGAAATAGGTATAAAGAAATGTATGAAAAAATATTTTTATTAAGTTTAATACTTTTTTGGGTCAAATTTTTATAATTGAAATGTCTTTAAAAATGTGAAATCATACATAATGTAAATGATTTGTTTCACAAAATAATTAAATGAAATTAAAAATAAATGTGAAATTATACACAATAATTATTTCACAAAATGTCTAAATAAAAAAAATCCAATCATTGATTTTAGTAAGGGATTATGTGTTTTATCATAGTTTTGATTTAATAGTAAATGTTGTAATGCTAAAAGGTATAAAACTAGATAGATATTATAATATTAAAGATGTATAATGATCAACAATTCTAATTTTGACAATTGTTAAAAATAGAAAATTGTTATTTCTAGAAAATATTAATAAAAAATATACTTATCTTAAATATAATTTTTTTTATTATTTTAGATGTATGACAATGGAAATTATTAAAAGATGTGACTAACCATGTTTAAAATCATAAATAAAATTTGAAATTACTTTTAAACATGACTGTTGCAAGTGGACAACAATGCAGGCCATTCATGTTTTGGGCACAGTCTTGTCCTAGTTGACTATGCTTAATTACAAATATAGAAGGATATAAAAATAGAACCCTGATGATGAAAGATGAAAAATAGGATCAAAGAATATGTCTAGACAAGACTATTATAGAAGAACAATAATGCAAGTTGCTCAATTTTGTTGACTGTGGACTTGTTCTGGTTGGCTATGACAAAAAAATATGGTTGTTGTGCCTTCTACGCATGTGTTTGTTGCTGGGTTGAGATATTAAGATTGGATCATGCCATGCATAATTATTTATTTTTCTTAATTTTTATTTGAAACCCTAATAAAAATATTTAAAACTTACAAAAAATAGGGGAGTGTAATGGGTTGAGTTGACTTCAATCACCCCTTAATGATTGATCATTGTATATGTCTCCAATAATCCAAGTAGGGAAATCAAATCCATGTAGTTTTCCCACCTAGAGTGATTATGTAATTGTGCTTCTTGAATATGTCCATGTAGTTGAAAAGTGTGGCTTAGATAATTAATAATAATAGCTCTTGATGTACTTTAAGATGATTTAGACTTGATTTATGGCTTTTCCTTGTGAGTGATCTTAAATTTTAAAAGAATAGGAAATATTTGCTCGATGTGAAATAATGTGTAATATTGTAATTAATTGATAGGAAGTGGGAATAATTAATGACTTTTGATGTGTGTATAGAGGTGAAACTTTTGGTAATTTCTATTAGCCGACCTTATGAAACATGCGGGAGGACCCAAAGATTGAGTTAAAATTCAAAAACTATCCATTATTTGGTATTGGATGTGATAATTTTTGGAGGATAGGAGTATGGTAACACTCCAATATACCTAATGTGGACTTGTCTCAAAAAATCAAGGATATTTGTCTTGAGCTAGAGACAATTTGAGAGTGTTTTAAATAGTTTGATTTTTGACTTTTTAAGTACTACATAGTAGTGACAATAAATAAAAGGTCAAGCCCACATATAAATAAAAGTCTTAGAGGAATGGTGAATAAGAGTCATGTATTTGGGCATAAGTTATGTGGTTTAGGATGTGTCAATAATTAATAGTTTCAACTACCCATGACCAAATTTATGTCTTTACATCTCTCCTCCCACCCCCTGCCTCCCTCGTCCATATTCTAGTAATGTAATTGCTAGAGTAATGGAGAAATAATTCAAATTGAGTTTATACAACACATTTTATTTTTGAGAGGATACTTCAATTATGTATGGAACTCAAATTTAAAAAACCTTGCAACAACACATGAAGAATTCATTTGTCCACTATGAAATTTGAAAAAGCTAAACTTTAATATTTTGAAAAAAAAAAAAGAGAGGAAGGAGTACACATGTATGTAGGTGAAACCAAATTGCCTTGTATCTTGTAATTGATGATGGAGAAATATGCCTCCTTATTGAATCACTTAGATAATTTGAATCAATAAAAAATTAAGAGTGATCAAGTCCCAATTTTGATTAACTAATCAAGCTCTTGAGTTGGGAAGATGTAAATTTTAATTCTCGTGAATGGGGGAACAATAACTAATGTACTAATCCAGAAAGTTGTATCCATAATGCATTTTTTAGAAGTGACACTACAGATTTTACATGTTACTAGACTCGAACGTACATCACCTACAATATAAGATGAAACCACATAATGAATTTGATAGAAGTATTACCAAGGCCATTGAGTGTCACTAGACTCAAATGTGCATTACCCACAATAGATTGAATCATACCACTGCAAACATATCTATATTCTATTTACATGATCAAAAGAGAATGAAGAATATTCATGGCCCCATCATGATCTCATTACTCATAGATTTGAATTGAAATGAATATCTTTCCTTTAAAATTTTAAACATGTATATGAACAAGTATCATGCCTTTTTAACTTTAAAATTGTAACTTTAAACTTTGAATAAGTATTAACATGAATAAGTATCATGCCCATTGAATATTATGTCAAAAAATATAGAATGCCATGCACCTATATGCTCAATTGTAATTATATTTGTAACTTATAACTATTTTTACATATGACATTGCATATGCATTCAAGTGTGTATGTACTTATAGCCTTTAAAAATTGAGTGCATATGAATGTCATATGCCCCCAAAAATATATATCAATGTGCCAATATATGTTGTGTTTGATTTTTAAATTACTTTGAATCCTTGAAAACATATGCTCTATTGTAGAATCTGATTTTAAATTACTTTGAATCTTTGAAAAACTATACTTTATTATCTATAAATTCTATGTTTTGTCTGAAATATTATTTTTTTCTATTCATGAAGGTTTGGATATCTAAAACAAGCCCACTGTGATGCCCCACTTTTGAGATGATGGATGTAGCTTGCAAGTCACTTATCTCAAAATTAGAGTTAGTTATATCATTTGATAAAGATATAATCATGTGGTAATTATATCATCAATGTGGAGAGTATGCCATCCTAGAAATATAATTGTCTTAGAAGTATGTATGTAAAATATTGATTGTGAGGCATACAAGTGTCATGTCTAGATATATTTAACAATAAAACATGTAGTAAAGTAACCATATCTGAATTTGACAATGCAATAAAAGTGCATGATATATATCATGGCTCCACTAATCAAGATCGATAAACTCAAAAAGCACAACACATAATGTCACACAATAAGGCAAAGGGTCACATATAATAGACAATAATATTTTTCTACAAATAAGACCAAGGGTTGCACATAAAGGACATTAAGAATGTTTCAAACAAGGGACATGTTGAAATGTCATATAAACATGGGGCCAATGGTCTTAAATAGTGAACATGTTCAAATATCACACATATCAATCAAAAATATCATAGAGATGTTAAATAAATTTTAACATAAGAGCCAAGGGCCACACAAAATAAGAAAGCAATGTATAGCCTATCATGTAAGAAAGTAATAACATCAGAAGAGCATAGAACAAGTGAAAACTAATCTATACCATCCATACATATCAATGTCGTATCATATCAAAGTAACACATTCATATAGCACAATGTGCATTATGAATAATAATCAATACACATTTAAGATATTTAACTCATCATGGTAGAGAGGTTACAAAAATATATAGCTCGATATAATGTAACCTGTAGAATTAGATTCCCCTATCATAGACATGCCATTGAGTAGAGGGGAATCTAACATCTAAGTATCCATGTATAATGTATGTCCTACATCACATTCATATACCTCATGAAATGCATGTGCGTTTAAAAAAAAAATTATCTACTAAAATATATGATAAGTAACATATGTAAAGGAGTAACTAGCATCTCATGTCATGCTCATGTCTAGTTTTTTTAGTTTTTAAAATAAATTAAATGTTTTTATATTTTGTAATATTTGAATTTTTGAGTTTTTTTGATGTTTTTTTGCATTTTTGATATTTTGAAAAGGAAACTAGCCAATGATCCCATCAATGGGAGGACCATAGTGCATGCTTGGATCAAATATGTTGATGGTAACTTTTCATGTATGAAAAGTGTTATATGTAGATGTATCTAAATATGCAAAGGCATTAAGTGATGTATTATAACTATCATGATCGATACTCATAGTATAGTTTGTATAATGTGTATCTTGAGAAGGTGTAATACTTAGTGGAGTTTGTTGTATATTAGGAGAAAGTATCATTACTTGTGTTCATTGTGAAACATGTTGAACTACCTGAGTGATTGCCTTAGGATGTATTGTAGATTATTTGGATTTATTTGAGCCTTGATTAGATTTTTTTATATGAAGTGTGTTTTTTAGGAAGGTGTACCACTCTCTTTGGAACTTAATATATAAAAATATTTTATATGGGTGCAATAATTGATTCTGAATTATGCTCTTGAGTAGGTGTTATAACTATCTTTTTACAATCCCCTTGAATATATGCCACAACCAACTATGGTGGTGGTGGTGGAAGAGGAGTTACTAATGATTATAGAGGGTAATCATATCAAATGCCTCAAACTTTAAACATTTGATTAAAATGTATGTGTTTAAGGCATCTATGTACTGTATATAGCACTGCATGGAGCTTTTGTATCTAAGGGCATCCTAATAACATATTAAATACCCTTGTGTTTGAAAAAACTATAAATGAAGTAGCCATTATTGTTAAAACAAATTTGAGAGGTAGCACTATATGCCAAATAATATTCTATACATGTCCATCAAATGCTTTGACTATTCTTGACGTATCTTGTTCTGTGTATCCAAGATTACGAAGAAGTGTCATTGTACATGTATTTTTGCTTGACCCATTAAAAATCATGACACTATGTATAAGTTGTTTATTGATGTAATCTTAAATAAAAAATTGCATTTCTATCTAAATCATCATCATTGACTTCATTGTCATCAAATGTGATCACATGACATTGTGCTGATGTGCATGTAATTATACCAATAATTATGTGTATTGGATGCCCATATGTATTTGAAGGAGGATATGCATTATATGCATTATGTACTTGTAAATTATTTGTATGTTTTATAGTACCATGATTTGGAAATAGATTATTAAATATTTTTAGATTTGCATTATCATTTTGTTGTGGTTTAACTTCTTCTATGGGTATACCTAGCTCGATAGTATTATCATCGATAATATCTTGTATCTTATGCCTTAACCTAAAACATTTGTTTCTAGAATGCCCAATGCATCTATGGTAGTCACAATATGCATTATTGTCAAAGCCCTTACATTTATGCTTGGTCAAATAAAGTTTGAATGGTGGAGGTAGAGACATGAGATTGAAACCAAGTAATTATTTTAATAGAACATGAGGAGGTTGTGGCAGTCTTAAAAATTGCCTCCTTGGTGGATATTTAAATTGAATCTTGTTTGATGGTTATGAAACTCTATTGACTATCACTTTTGTTCCATTCATGATTTCATTAGATTTGACCTTATAGTTTGGCTTGCTTTGAAACTTGATATATAAAGTAGAAGGAGCAATTGGTGCATATTTTAGCTAATTGAAAGTTATGAGATCGACTTATCTTTCTTTGACTGTATGGCATAACCCATCATTTTTTTTAAATTTATAAAACATGATTGATTCATGGAGTGATTATGTGAATATATTTTGTCATTCATTATCTGCATTGAATTTTTCATTTTGGCTAACATGATTTTGTACAGAAGAACATATTCACTAATTGGCTCATTTGAACCTTACTTGAGTTTAGAAATTTATGTATAAGTTAAATTTTCACCAATGTTGATAGAAAAGTGTGATGAAAATTGAATGCTCTACGTAATTGAATTAGGTTATCATATAGCCAACATAAAGTATAATCCTTAAGGATTCTTGGAAAGAGCTTGTTTAGTAATATTTCATTGTAAGTGTATTCCAAGCATGCTACATGGAACAAATGAAGATGTTCTTTAGGATCACCTTTACATTCATAGATTATTAGCTTAGGAGATATGAAACTTGTTGGTAATTGGTAAGAGGCTATCTCATGTGCCAAAGGATCATGAAGCAGAGTATGATAAACCATTGAGTGACTTGTTTTAGAGACACCTTGCTTTAAGTGTAATACTAACATGTAGGGATATAATAGTTTTCTCAAGACTGTATGGATTAAACAAAGTTGTTAGTGAACCTTGCATTGTAATCAATGGAGGTGTGTATGATGCCCTTGTATAAATAGGCATATGAATCTTTTGAAATCCTTGTGATTCCCCAATACCTAGGGATGTTGGCACATATGTAATTGTAGGTGTTGATATAGGAATATAAGAATTAGTAGTAACTAAAACATTTGAAGTAGAATTATATTCTTGAGTTGATTTTTTTTTCATAACTTGAAATGTATAGGAATGCATCAATATTATGTGGGTTGGCATTAATATATTCATTGATTTTGTTGTCATTAAATTCATCCACTTTATTTATATTAACATTATCAACCGTAATAGTCATGATAAGCCCATCAATAGGGTTTGAAATATGCCTTATAACATTTTGAATTTATAATTTTTATTGTTCCCAAGTCATGCTATACTTTACAAATATTTGCCTTAATGGTACTTGTATTCTAGGAGCATTATTGCGATAATGTGAGCTGAGTAGGGCTTTAGATTATACATTATGAATTTTAGACTTTTTATGATTTTTAAATTTGATTAATAAAAATATATAATGAATCCAAATAAAATTTTGAATGTTAACATAGAACATAATAGTAAACTTCACAAGATGTAAACAAAATGCATTCATTATTACCGTGATTTAAATTTTAAAACTTTGAAATTTTGTAACAAGGATGAGGGATGTAACTAGTCAAGGTGTGTTTGTTTTATAGGTTATCAGATATACTAATACCAATCTTAAATAGTTAAAATGACTCAAAAAGTATCTAACTATGGATAATTCCACCATCCTATAGTTTCACTATCCCATCTCTAGAGAGCATTGAGAGTAACTTCTCAAGGCTAACCAGTCATTGGTGCACTACCAAAAAAAATAATCAAAGGATTCCTATGATTGAAAAAAACCTTAGGATTTTTTGATATATCATGAGGTACGTGGAAACTATGTACATACAAGTAACACATGCTAAACTATGCACTTAACTCCCTAAGGCCAGACTGAGAGCGCTGATGTAATGGATGGGCTATAGATTGGGCCGATTATTAGGTGGAATGGATTTGAAATGGGTGGTTGTAACACTAGTACATAAATAATAATATATGATTAAAAAAATTACTAAAAATTTCATATAAATGACCAAACATGATCACGTGACCATTAGTAGTTTATTATTAGCCATTTATAACGTGATCAAATTGATGACTAAACCATTTTTAGTCATTTATTGGTTGTTTTGATTGATAAATTTGGTAGTATGTTTAATCATTGATTGTTATAATCTAGTCACTTATTTAGTCATTTTTTATTCACTGATATATTTAGTTTATTTAGTCATTGATTGTTGTTAACTGGTCATTTATTTATCCATTTTTATTAACTAATTTCTATCTATTGGTAGTGTATTTAGTCATTAATTTTGATAATTATTTTGATCAATTTGGTAGTATATTTAATCATTTTTATTCACTAATTTCACTAGTCATCATTGTTTCATGATCACATTTGTTATGAGTATTTTGAAACAACAATATAATGAGGTCACATGAGTCATCATTGTGTCATGATCACATTTATTATGAGTATTTTGAAACAAAAATATAATGAGATCACACAAGGCAATATATGATTAAATAAACTACTAAAAATTGTAATATATCAATATATAAAAGAAAATCAATATCACAAGAGGCAACCTCAATATTTTAAGGCACGTTCTCACAAGGCAAATCCTAGCAAGCTCTTTCACTTGTGCAATCATTATAGGATTAGTCTGTATTTTACTAAAGATTGGGTGTGGGATTCGAAAGCTTCTATATTTTTTGATCTATTTTTTGTTAAATATCTTTGGTGGTGGTTCACTTTGGTCAGGGTCCCTTTTTGGTCATGCAATAATTTGGTGAAGCTTTCAGTCATGGGAGGAGAAAGAGTTAGAACTAAGCTATTATCATGTGATAAACCAAAGTGGATGCTATGCTCTAGAGTATATGTTATGAAGGTGGAATTTCTCATTTTCTTGAATGTTTGAATGGATATGATGAAAACATCTCCATTTAGTTTGCTTTGAACTGGGATGGTGACTGTAAATTTTAGGTTAGAGGTATAGAGTTTTTTATTAGTGAGGAGTTGATTGCTAAGGCCATGAGTTTATGCTATGAGGGAATAAGAATGAAAAGACTCACCAAAGTTCAAGACCTGAAGGGGTTGAAAAAAATATTCATTGAAAGAGAAGCACCGATGAAGTTGCAAAGAGGATTTGATAGAGAGAGCTTGCTTAACCCTTGGGATAAGGTATGCTTCACCATCATGAAATATTTTACCCTTGAAAGTCATTTTAAGTGCTTTTATCATTACCATTTCACTATTTTGAATCACTTTCATTACAAGGTGTCGGTTAACTTCCCCTTGTTCCTCCTGTCATCCCTAGAGATGTCTATTAAGTCTGTCAAAAATTCTCTAGAAAAAAACCTAGTTGCGTTTACCATTCCACTCTACCAAGGTATTATCTTCAAGATTTATTACTTTCACCTGGCATTGTGTCCCTCTAAGCCTTTAAAAGCGTAGGTGTTATATATTTCCCATGAAAATGACCTTGATGAATATCACATTCCCTTGATATTGCATCCCCGTGGTTCCCTACCCTTTTCCAAGAGGCTTGTTCCCCCCTTCAAACCTATCCCTTAAATTTGAAAGATTTTCCCCTCTCAAGATGGGATTTGGTTACCCCTCCCCTATAGCTACAACTTATAGATCCCTTAACCCTTTTGATTCTATAGCTATTGAATGGATGTGGGAGCTAAAAAATAACCCTTCCTTTTCTGGCAATAAAAAGATGAAATCTATTATTTAGATCAATTGTGAGAAGATCACTTAGGGAAAGAGTAAGAACAAGAAAGTGGTAGGGGTAGAGCCTCAAAATTTGGCCAGTGAGATAAAACACCTGGAGGCCCAGGGGTAAGGTGAGGATGATATGGAGGAAGGGTTTGGTTTTAAATTTTAGAGTTGTACAGAAAGAAAGATGAATATCAAGAGATCCAGGAGACTAGCAGGGGGAAAATTTTCATTGGTAAAGACTATGGATGATCCCTCTACCTTGGATCCAAGGGAGGAAGTAGGTAAATTAAAAGATAAACCCAATCCTGATCAACAATTGGAGGAGGGAACCTATTATTTTGAGGAGCTAAATGACTCCACTTATGATTCTGACAAGGAGGATTTCATGGATACCAGTGAAGAGGAGAGCCATATTGAAAGGGAGTAGGAGGAAGCGAAGAAGGGTATGTACTTCTTTTAGAATAAAATAAAGTGCTAACCACTGTTTGCTTGAAAGTAGTCCATCATGTGGCTTATTCCCTACTGATTCTGCAAGACCTCCCAAAAGAAGATAAAGATATAGAAGGAAAAATTGCTAGCATGGAGGACCTTCTCAAGTTTATCAAATAAAATTGGAAATATTTGATCAATTAAAACTAGCATTTTTGTTATGGTTAATCCCTAGTATGTTTGTTGTTTCCTATTTTGCTTTTGTTTGTCTTCTACTTTTTGGTTGTTAGTGGCCTTTGGTCTAATTTTTTCCCCTTGGGCTTTTTTTACTTGGGCTCTGCACCCTCTTTGTAGAATTATAATATCAAAAACATATAATAGATGCAATTGTAAATGCTCACTTCTTGAAAGAATAATTTAGAAAACCTTCAATATGGATTAAAAATGATGGTTATAGACACCCATTACACTATTTTACTTATTACATTTTGTAGCTGGGGGTATCTTTTCAACTTCTAATGGACACATAAGTAATAGTAGTATAGATATTTTAAATATATCTATCTAAAAAATGTGGAGAGATGTCAAATTTTAGACTCATATTTTAGATTTGTCACATACCATACTAATTAAGATTCCATTAACTTCTTCATTAATTTATAACTGACAAAAGTATGAAAAAATTTAAGTCATAATATTAAGTACAAGAAAGGTAATTCCAATTAGGCTATAGATTGCTTAAGTCACCTCCAATTAAGTAATAATAGTACCTTAATATTAGGCACAATAAAAGTAGCTCCAATTATGCTAGAAACTAATTATGTCACCTCCAATTACAACACTAACAATAGTCTTAGATTCATGTGGTCATTAGCCTTTTAAATGACCCATGTTGTATGGTAGTGATCCTTAATTTTATTCATAGACCACATAAAATGCATAAATATTATTTTTCTCAATATGTAGAGTATGACTATGATGAATCCATGAATATTTCTCATGAATGAACATTTACAACATTAGGGAATATAACTTACTCTAATTTTAAACTTAGGATGAATTAATAAATGTTTGGATATTAGATATAGGGGCCACCAAACATATGACATAATGATGAGACTTCAAAACATATAACATAAAACATAGAAAACATAATCAATCATTCATTTTCACATAATTAAATAGCTATTAATAAGGCAAAATACTTAATTTTTATTGAGAAAAGGTGTTATTATAGTAGATATAAGATACAAATATGTGTCTTTATTTTGAAAAATGTGTTAATACAAAGTGTGTTTCTCAATGTTGTGACTGAGAAAACTAAGTTAAAATGCCTTTTTTTTCTTATACAACTCCAAAATAGACAAAAAACACTAAGAATATCCTTGAACAACACATTCAAACTATTGTATAAAGTAGTGGGCCAAGCTGTCTAATAGCTAGTACATGATAAACATCAATTATGTCATTTTTTCAAATATTTTAGTGGCCACCATGTGAAAGTTCCTTATTTATCTTTTAGATGGAAAGCTCCATTTATTTTGTCTTCATAAGCAAGGGGTATGTTACTTATGAACTTTAAAATATTTACATTTGCATCTCTTGTTCCTTTCAATTTGACTCCATGTACAATAGATAGTGAGGGAATCTACCTAATGCCCACAACAACACCATCAAATAGATCCAACACCTAGAATTTATCCCCTTCTTCGAGTTTATCAATAAATGTTTTCAAAAACAAAAAAATTACACATTATATTGAGATATAAAACACACATTATATTGTAAAAATGGAGTGGGTAATGGTCACATACAGAGTTAAAAAGGAAATTTGAACTGATTTTGCGTTCTTCGAGAAGAAAATGATGACCTGAGGAAAGGGGATTCACAATGTGTTGATGGAAATTTAGGATACGGTAGAGTTAAAGTGAGTCAAAGAGAGAAGAGTTTGGCTGATAATTCTCTTTTAAATGCTAGAGGTGGTTATGCACGAAGCTAGAATGGAAGAGTTCCTTTCCCAATGATATGATGACTTTGTTTCAATACTGGCCCAATATCAAAATGCATTCTACTTATCATTGCTTATGGTTGATAAGTCCCATATTCTAATCTAGGAACTATGGAAAGAATAGAACATAAGATTATTCCAAGACAAGGAAATGAGTCTCAAATCCCTCCAAAATAAAATTGAAGCAAGTATTATGGAAATAGTTAACAACAAATTAGACTCTATTAAGTTAAAAGAACATTTTAAGCATGAATAATGATAAAACATTGGGACAAATAACTGACAACTATTATATTACCTCAAGTAATTTAGCACAACTATGATGATTGTGTTGCACATTCTTGTCTAGTTCATCATGATCACTATCAAGATTGGCAGCTCTATTGACATCATGAAGGTGTTTTTATTTTCTTGATGCTTTGATAAAATTGCTCTGCAAGTGGTTTAAATATCATGCAAAAAAATACACAAAGCATTCAATAGTCAAGTAAAGAATGCAAGGTATAAATTTGTCCAAAAGAACATTTTCTAGATACTCCAACAATAAAGAAATTGGGTTGGATTATCCTATGATTAAATTTCAATAATCTACATATTAAGAGTCATTTGTATATAAAATTTCCAAACAAGAAGAAATGAAATCAATTGAGCCTCTTACCACAGCTGAATCTATGGATTTATGCTCATTCTATGCAAAAATTATAGGGTTAACAGAGGCAACCAACTATGAAACTTGCTGATTGAGATTGAATATGAAACTCATTACCTTTTGGTATCCTTCATTTGATCTGACATGATCTAGAGAGGCTCCTACTGGACATTTAATAGATGGCTATGAAAACTCTGTTGACGAACTAGATTTCCACTTCATCCCACTCTTAAATTTATTAGGTCGATCTAGTGATGCCTTATAATTGACAATATCTTCTACACCTACTTCTCTATTACTACTTTCCACCTAAAATACAATGTCAATTTCAACATATAGTCAATTCAATAAAAAATCAAAATAAATAACACAATGTAAATTGAATAAAAAAGCCATACACTTACTATAAATTTATCCATTTTGGCTTGTAAACCACCTTGGCCTAATGTATATCCAGCCCTCACATTATCTCTTTCTCTCTTACCTCTGTTACTCTTTGCTAAATATTCTTTAGAATGCATACTTTATTTCAATTCCTCCCACTGTTTGGGAGATAGAGTGGAGTCTAACCTCTCTTTTCCCTTCATGATTGTTTTTCTACAATTGTATCTAAAAGTGTTCATCAAAATTCTCATCTTTTGCTTGTAATATTTTTTAGATATTTGTCCACCAATAATCTCAAAAGCATTTTCCATTTTTTGTATAACATTTTCCATAGTTCATGGATCTTGCCTCTACGAAACTTGATTTGTAAATATCCAAATGGGCCCTACATCTTACACCCAACGCGGAGGCCCACTTTACAACATTTGGCCCAATGGGCTCACCATCTCTCAATACCTCAACCAAGAATGGATTATTGCCTTCTAATTTTATTTATTTTGCATTCTTATTTGTAGATCTGTACAAATCTTGACTCAATCTTATCTTTTGACAAAAGCAAACACATCTTCTATTAAACCACTACTAATATTTCTAGCCAATCCATTAGTTCCATCAAAATTTGTATATGCAATAGGTGCACTCTGAGGCACAACAAATGCAATTAGTCTCTCTTCATGACTTTCATTAACCAAAACTTCATGTTCCTTGGCCACATTAGGTGTGGCATGAGTAGGTAGATCAATACTAGTCTCCATATATTTCACTTCAAACACATCTTTTAATGTTAAATAAATCATCTGTAGACTTGTTCCTTTACTCTAATTTTTTTCAATAATATCTCTTAGAATTTGTGCTAATAGATCATCACAATGTTTCACATCACCATGTGCTATATCAGGCTACACATCACCATGTGCTATATCAGGTTGCACATCACCATGTGTTATATCAGGCTGCACATCACCATATGTTATATCAAGATGCACATCATCACAACTATTGTTTTCACCAACTACATTTATTGAATCACAAATGCATTAGATTGTATGAGATGGTGACACTGTATCTTTTCTTTCCTTTTGTTTTTTCTCTACATTTTTTTTGCACTCTTTTTCTTGCCTATTAAAAAAAATCATATTATGTCTCATATACATAAAGCTCTTGCTTATAAAATTTCATCAAACACTATTAAACAAATAATATACTACTTAGTGGATTTACAACTTGCTTGTTTGTCAAACCAAGACACGATAAATATTCATTATTTTTGGCCACTTTTTCTCTATGAAAGCACTCATAATCAATCAATGAAATTTTAATATTATGATCACTATCATCGACTAATTTGTGCCTTACAGTCCTTTTCTTCATTTCTTGAAGTCCAAATAAATAATAATGTATAAATAAACAACTTGAATCAGTAAAAATTTATTGATTTCATAAGTTAAAATAGAATTTAGTTTACAAATTAAAAATAAGTTGTAGTAAAAAACCAAGAAGATGTTTACAATTACAAGTATTAGACTATCAATATGAATATCTCTTTTTTCAATTGGATATTAATACTTATGAATCCTGATCACTCGTGTCTGCATCTGCTTGATTTTCTTCCTCATCCTCATATGTGACATGCAATATATTATCTCTCCTAATCTTTTCATTGGTAATCAAAATCTCTTCTTTAAACACTCCATCATCATCTTCATCCACTTCTTTGAATGTTCCTTGTAAATTAATATATTGCCCATCATGTATTATATCAACAACTTTCATGAATTTTAATTTGGAATGAGACTCTATTTAAATGATATACGACCATCCTAGGATTATTACATCATCAATTAGAAATGATTAGTTCATTTGAAGAGGGGAAACATATAGCTCATCTGTCTCAGATAAAAATCATTCTATATTTGTGCGTACAAATACATACTCATCAAATTGCATTACAGATGGTTGGATCTATTTACATTTTAATAATATAGGACTATTTTCACCAAAATCCACTTGAATAATTTCTTGGATGAATCCAACATAAAATTTCTTCTCAATTTCATGAAGAAATTCATCACTAAGAACATAATCACAATTTGGCTTTCCTTTGTCTTTTTCTTCCACTCTTAAATGACTACCATAGGTCCACATTCCACTAAAATGCATAGCCCATAAATGTGAAGTTTGTGAAATCTCACTTTACTCCATTGTTATATCTTGACCTTCTTCTTTTGCATCACTGACTACATTAGCAATCCATTCTTCAAATTTTGAAAAAGAATCACCTCCAATCAAATCATGACATCTATGCTTTTGAGGTCGATCTTGCATCCAAGATTGATTATCTTCTTCATATTTTATACATAGAATCTTAATGTACAAATAGTAAGATTAAGACTATAAATATGTAAATGAAATTGAGTAAATAAATTATTATGTAATTTTTTTACCTACGCCACTTATTGAATGAACATGTGTTTTGAAGAATATAGGCATGTATCACACTTCTTTCTTGATGTGATAACTTGAAGTGACATCCATTGACTTCTAATACTTCACTTGCAACTCTCTCATCTTCATCATCATCCCATATATGTTGATTGACATTTTAAAAATTTGTCATTTTTCTATGTAAAATCCCATGGCCTCTTGTATTGAATATCCCTTAGACATGTTGCCTTTTAATTTTTCCCTAGTACAAACAATTTTTTTCAAAACCTTCATATATCATTCTATAGGATACATCCATCTCGTTCTTACTAGGCCACAATGCTCTAGTTCATATTCTAGATGTATTAAAAGATGCATAGAAATGTTAAATATTGTTGGTGGAAATTCTCATTCTAATAGACAAAGGACTTCAACAACCTCCTCCCTCAAAATATCAAACTTTGAAAGATCTAATACATGTAAACTCATTCTCTTCAATATTAGGCCCAACCTTATAATTGCCAATCTTGGCCCCTTTGCCAAACTTGATATGTTTACCACAATAGGTAAAATATTCTCAATTATGACGTGATAGTCATGGGTCTTGAGGCCTCTTAAGCCATTAATGTCACTTTGGCTTCTAATACTGCTACTTACATATACAGTGGGAAAGTGAGTTTGAGACATCAACTATAAGAATTGTGCATGTTGTTCCTTTGTCCAAACAGAAGGAGCACTAGGTTTTCTATATGTTTCATCATCACATTTTTCAACCCAAATATTTTAATGAATCTTTAGTTGTCGAAAGTCTTCATGTGATGAAATAGTATCAAAAGCACCAAAAAGAGTTTCTATAATAGTATAGGCTATATTTTTCTTAGTATGCATAAAGTCAATATTATGCCTAATGGATATATCCTTAAAGTATGGCAACTTATAGAATATGCACAACCATTTTACACCACTTTCATTACATGGATCATATCTACTATGAAAAATCCCATCATTTTCAATAAATGACATTCTTTTTTGTCCATTACCAATAATGTAATCACCCATTATTAGTAATGGTGCTTCATGATTCTCTTCTTGACCATTGAAACTTGTTTTTTTTCAATGATGTGGTTGATCCATTTTAAGGTAAGCATGATGTCCACACTAAATACACTTACACAAAATTCTTGATTGCCTCACAAAATCCTTAAAGTTACAAGTAGGACATCCATGGTATCCATGAACACTGAGACTAGACAATGTGCCATATGCAAGAAGATCATGAATCATAAACAATAAGGAATATTTTAAAGTGAATTTAATTGAATGACCATCCCTTAAAGATTAAATTGCTTCAATTATTTTCCATAATTATATTAGCTCATCATATAATGGCTCTAGATAAGTATCAATTGTATCTGAAGTCACACTTTTCTTTCCTAGTATAATCAATGATAGCATTAAGAAAAATGGTTTAGTTTCTAACCACGGAGGCAAGTTATAATTTATTAAAAACACTAGCCAAGTTGACCATTTAATACTTTGATCTAAGAATGGGTTCACCCCATCTAGAGCCAAACCCAACCTTATATTATGAGGATATAAGAAAAATTAGGCCATTTATTATCAAATTCCATCCACATCTTAGAATTAGGTACATGTCATTATTTTCCATCAGTGCTCTTATTTGGGGATGCCATTACATAAGTTTAGTAATGTATCTACACCTATACATTTAGAGTAATTATGGGATTATCAAAAAGTGATGAAGAACCTTTCTAGGAACTGATCTAGAGATCAATTCAAAAAAAGGTTCCAAGTTGTGATAAAACCAATTACACAGTGTAGAGCTCGTTGAGATATTTTTGATGTTTTTCGTGGTTTGCAAAATGGACACCGTATGCTCAAGATATAGCTTGTTGAAGTTTTGATGCGATAAGTAAAAAAATGTGGTGTCACAAGATGACATGGCACAATGTGGACATACCAAGTGGTCCAATTAGGTGGTGACACGTGGTAGTCAATGGGTGTCCAAAAATTTGGGTTTGGTTGGTTTTTGTCTTTGACAACATGTATGGATTGGACAATGCATTGTATTTGAATTGTATGTTTTAAATAGCTCTATAATAGCTTGGTAATATTATAAACTTACCAAGTGAACCTCATTAAGCCACATGGGAGAACACACACATGCCATGCCACAAAGGCCTTCCAACCACTTTGTTGAGTCAAGCTAGATCGAGATATATTGTGTCTAATGTTAGCATTTATACTAAGCTCAAAAACTGAGTACCATGCCAACTGCACTTAGACTAGACTTGCCACATATGCCAAGTCCGAGGGTGAATCAAATGCCACATCCCAGATTATTTTCCAAGTTTTGGAGAATGTGAGAAGAGGAAATGGCATTAGCTCATATGCTAAGTTGGTACACCTACCAATGAACTATGTTAAGTTTGTCACCTTGAGCCGACCAAAAGGGGCATAGGCATTGCCAAAAGGAGCCACCATTCTTTTTAAAGACAACTATTTAAACTTATCAATGTGGGACTAAATAGATAGCCCAAGTGCCCAAAAAAGTAGGCTGATGACTTGAAACCTAAACCTATTGTGCAAAAGGGATATGCCTTGACCACATGAGCCACAAGTTTTGAAGTGTTTTAAAAGATGTGAACTTGTATTTGAATTTAAGCTTCACAGGGACTATGCTTTTTTTATTAAGAGGCCAAGAGCTAGTTTAAGCTTGGAGATAGCTTAAGCAAGTGGATTATAATCCAATTTCTAACCTTTGTACACAGAAGGTAAGCCTTTTTAATTATATTTTTTAATTAAAAAGAGAATAATGTTTTTATTATTATTATTATTTAGATAGACCAATAGTTTGAGTAAGGGACCAAAGCAATTTTGGAAGGGGATTGAAGACTGAGGAAGAATTTTCATGTGACTGAGCTTGAGTATATCAGTGAGGTGAAGTTCTTGGATAAAGATCAGACCTGAGGGAAGTTGTGCAATGTTTCTAAGAAATTTGTAAGCCATTTGTTATGTAAATTTAATAGAAATGATCCTCACTATTGGGCGGACCTAGAGACATAGGCAAGAGATGCCAAACTCCGTTATCAATTTCATGTGGTAATTTGTCATTTATTGCATGTTTTAAATTTAGTTTTTTTGATTTTTAATTAATCATGAACATATGCAAGTTTTAAAAATTGACAATTTACAACATTTGATTTAAAACAAAAACTGGTTTAATTGGTGAATGGAAGTGAAAAGTCTGGTGACCTTTCCAATCTAATTCGATAACCGATAACACTTTTGCCAAACAATTTGCAAGTTCTTTTGAGTATTTTCAAGAATTTTTTAAGTTTGAAAAATTCATAATCTATAGTTTTTAAACTTCACTTTGAGTTTATCAGTGTAGTTTATGGATCAAATTGGTATTAGGGCCATTAGAAAGCTAGGTTAGCTTCTGATTGTGATTTGATAGTTGCTTTCAATTTATTGGTTTTCAGTATTTTGTAGTTGTGGAATCAGTGTGTTTTCAAGAAACCATGGGCAAGTTGTCACATAAAGCCAAGATAGAAGAGCTTGAAAGTATCAATACCCAGATTTAGGATGTGAATGCTTTCTTGAGAGCTCGATTATACTCCTTAGATGAGGAGATTGCCAGTTTGAAATCAGAGCTTGAAACTAAGGATGAGCTCTTGATCAAATTGTAGTGTGGTAAACCAAAGAAGGCCATACCTTTTACTTCAGATGCAGAGACTATGATTGAATGCACTATAAGTTATTCACCAAGTAATTCATCTTCTTCTTTCCATTTAGATTCAGATTCAAGTAATGATGCTTTTAGTAGTTTTGAACAAAATAATAAGAGTATATGATCTAAATTGTTGATGAAAATGGGATTTAATGGAAGAGGTCTTGGTCGAGATGGCCAAGGAATTACTAACCCAATACAAGTAGAGCATAGATCTTTTTATGTAGGTTTGGGTTGCTCTAGTGAGCAGGTGGAAATTGGAGAAACTTCTTCCATGACTAAAGGAAGACAAGATTCTAATAGTAAAGGTCCAAAGCCACTAGTAGAGTATGTGCAGTGTAAGAGGACACATAGATGAGGTATTGAGATTCCACCTCCTAGTTCTTACACTAGAGTTAGCACCAAATCTTCTAATCCACTTTTATGTTTAAGAAATTTGGATTTAACATTCAAAAGATGATGCAATCATTCCCTTGCACTTTTTGTGGGATGCATAACCACAGTGTTGCATTTTTTTGGAAGAGGCATGCTATGATTAAGCATATTTCAAGTGTTAAATTCCATTCTCATCATGGCAAAGCAAGAAGAGGTAAAAGACCTCACCTAAGAAGGTTTTATGCACTCATTACCATATGAGTGGACATCAGATTGATCATTTTTTTAAACTTCAATCATATTATTATTTTAGACATGGTAAAAATATGATGATTTATCAACCTGTTAATAAGGTCAATGAAGTTAAATCAATCAATGATGTTAAGGAATCCATTGAGGAAATTAAGTTAACTAGGCAAAAAATTTGATTAAGTGGATTAATAATGTACTTAGTTTTATAAGCATTGTTAAGAATTATATTAAGGGAAAGAAAAAGCTTTGATGATGCATTATTAGAGAATGTGAGAACACTTTGAGATAGGTTCATCATTCAAAGTATTTCAATTCTCATGTTGAATAGCTCTATGTTATAGAATCTCCTATTTATGCTGTGTGAATTGTCTAGAGGACTTGAACTCATTTGATCAGTTGGAGATAATAGCATAATGCATGTTGTAGGTTGAGTTAATTTCCTTACAACACTTGTCTCTTATTTGACTACTATTTTAAGAATGTATCTATTTTTGGCATATAGATGCATTGTAAGACCCTATGGGCATGTTTGGATGTTAGGCAATATACACTTAGTGTTATTTGCATTTGCTTAGCATATAAGTCCCACACCAGGGCATTGTATTGCAACATGTATACAACATTTATTGTATGTTGTTGACATTAAAAAACTTGTTTTGTAGTTACATTGGGAATTATTTCAGTTTATTGACAGTTCACCGCTTTACATGATGTGACATGGGCAGACAGTTTTGGTATGTTGTGATCAATTTATTGGCAGTTGTAGATTCCTTTACTCATGCCATGTGTGGGCATTTTTAGTTGAGTTATGAATCATTTATTTTTCCAATGTTTATCTCTTATTATGATTGGGTTCTGTTTGATGTGATGCAGTAGACTAGTTATTAGTTTGCAGGAGATAGTAGACTTTTGGAGACCAAAGGCCTCTTTTGTAGGGAGGTGTGATCTAGAGATCGATTCAAAAAAAGGTTCCAAGTCATGATAAAACCAATTGCCTAGCATAGATCTCATTGAGAGCTTTCTAACACTTTTCATGGTTTGAAAAATAGACACCGTATACTCAAGATATAACTTGTTGAAGTTTTGATGCGATAGGTGAAAAATGTGGTGTCACAAGATGATGTGGTACAATGTGGACATGCCAAGTGGTCCAATTAGGTGGTGACATGTGGTAGTCAATGGGTGTCCAAAAATTTGGGTTTGATTGATTTTTTTCTTTGACAACGTGTACAGATTGGACAATGCATTGTATTTGAATTGTATGTTTTAAATAGCTCTATAATATATTGGTAATATTATAAACTTACCAAGTGAACCCCATTAAGCCACATGCGAGAACACACACATGCCACACCACAAAGGCCTTCCAACCACTTTGCTGAGTCAAGCTAGATTATGTTTAATGTTGGCATTTATGCTAAGCTCAAAGATCGAGTACCATGCCGACTACACTTAGACTAGACTTGCCACATATGCCAAGTCTGAGGGTGAATCAAATGCCACATCCCAGATTATCTACCAAGTTTTGGAGAATGTGAGAAGAGGAAATGCCATTAGTGCATATGCTAAATTGGTACACCTACCAACAAACTATGTTAAGTTTGGCACCTTGAGCTCACCAAAAAGGGCGTAGGCATTGTCAAAAGGAGCCGCCATTCTTTTTGAAGACAAGACAACCATTTAAACTTATCAATGTGGGACTAGATGGATAGCCCAAGTGCCCAAAAAGGTAGGCTGATGACTTGAACCCTACACCTATCGTGCAAAAGGGATATGCCTTGACCACATGAGCCACAAGTTTTGAAGTGTTTTAAAAGCTGTGAACTTGTATTTGCATTTAAGCTTCGTAGGGACTATTTTTTTTTATTAAGAGGCTGAGAGCTAGTTTAAGCTTGGAGATAGCTTAAACAAGTAGATTATAATCCACTTTCTGACCTTTGTACATAGAAGGTAAGCCTTTTTAATTATATTTTGTAATTAAAAAGAGAATAATGTTAATATTATTATTTGGATAGACCAATAGTTTGAGTGAATGGACCAAAGCAATTTCAGAAGGGGATTGAAGATTGAGGAAGAATTTTCATGTGACTAAGCTTGAGTATATCAAGGAGGTGAAGTTCTTGGATAGAGATCAGACCCAAGGGAAGTTGTGCAGTATTTCAAAGAAATTTGTAAGCCATTTATTGCACAAATTTAATAGAAATGGTCCTCACTATTGGGTGGACCTAGAGACGTAGGCAAGAGATGCCAAACTCCATTATCAATTTCATGTGGTAATTTGTCATTTATTGCATGTTTTAAATTCATTTTTTTATTTTTAATTAATCATGAACATATGCAAGTTTAAAAAATTGACAATTTACGACATTTGATTTAAAACAAAAACCAGTTTAATTGGTGAATGGAAGTGAAAAGTCTGGTGACGTTTCCAATCCAATTCGATAACCGAGAACACTTTTTCCAAATAATTTGAAAGTTCTTTTGAGTATTTTTGAGAATTTTTTAAGTTTGAGAAATTCAAAATCTATAGTTTTAAAACTTTGCTTTGAGTTTATCAGTGTACTTTATGGATCAAGAACCACAACTGATTTTAACCCTTATCTATACCTCACTTAATGACATTTTAAACATTCACTCTCACTTGAAAGATTATTGTGAGATAATACAAAACCATTCACATATGTGTGGATTTTTTCATACCCTAAGCCTAGCTTAGTGATTTGCTTTTTACACTGACTTCATTTTGTTGGCAATGTGGAGTTAGGTGGTAAAAACAAACTTAATAATGCCAAAAATTGATCTACACTCTCATTTGTCCAACCAAACACCACTTGCAAGTTAAGAATTTGAAGGATTGTTGTTAAATGACTTAACTTGTAATTAACATACATAGACTTTAAAATATCCTCTATTTACTTAGCCCAACCATCATTTAGACCCTCATTCAACATTCTATCAACTTCAAACCCTTCATCTAACATTATTGCCTCTTCATTTATGTTTGGTGCCACTTCATCTATATTTGTTACCTCTTCATCTCTCACACTCTGCAATTTTATCATATCTTCATAATAATTGTAATCCCAAGGGCTTATACCACAATGCCCATATCTTATCATATGTCAATCAATCAAATTTATTTTTCTCATCTTTCCACCAAGATAATCATTATATGGACATGGATATTTGTCCATGTCCATCTCATCAACTACTCTCTCATCAAATGCATGGTACTGATCCATAGTAAACCTTCGACATTGATCCATATGTAATGTACAACACATAGCAACAAAAATCTTTTGGAGAAAAAATCAGCAAACCAAAAGTTCAAGATTTTTTGAAAATATCAGGAAAAAATTAGTTTTTTAAAAAATGTAAAAAATTATAAACCAAGAGATAAAAACTATTTTTTTTAATTGAAGGGAATTTTTATAGCAATAGAGTTATAGAGAACAAATAAAATAGAGAGTTTAAGTAATGAATTGTAAAAAATAGATTTTTGTAGTTTATAATCAAATTATTGATTATATTGCATTACACATCTTTCAAACTCAAAGCATTACTTCACATTGCATAACCAATAACTAGATGCTGATAGATGACAAAATTTCAATTACAATATAGTTTTTACAAATTCAACCTAAGTAGTTATACAATTAATTCACATTGTATAACTAATAACTAGGAGCAACTACCAATTGCATTTTCTTGTCATAGCATTCCATGAGACCACATTTTTTGAATCATTTTTTCAAATAGTTCACTACCTTGTATATGGTACCACATTTTTCATACATGTCTACCAAAGCATTTTATTTCACTGCCTTGTTGTTATGGCTAAAAGCATAAAATAAGTGCTTTCAAACAAACTATGGATGCTTGGAAAAAATCTATCAAAGCATAATAGTAAGCAATATCATAGAAAAGGTAGTGAATTAGTTGAAAAATGCCTCAAATAAATGTGGTCTCATGGTGATGGAATGCCATGACAATACATAACAATTCACTTGTCATGGCATTCGTCATGGCATTCCATCACCATGAGACCACATTTTTTTGAGGCATTTTTTCCAAAATTCATAACATTCATCCTAGGAGTCCATAATCTTTTTACAATTATTCTAGGAGTCATTCATAATCATCCCATATCATGTCCATGTGAAATACATTTGTATTTTGGTCATTGATGTGTTTTTTGTCTCTTATCGCAGCCTTATAATATATTCAAATAACTTTGGCTGGTGTGTGAGAACCAAATGAAGTGGAAAGATAGTTACTGCTTCCCCAAAGCATATAGGAACTTCACTTGTAGTGTTGCGGTATATAAAGACTAGTTATCATGGCCCCATGGAGGTCTCAAAAGTAATTGGTGGGTTGGCGATAAGAGTTTGAATAACATATAATATTTCACTGTGACCTTGTGACAAATAAAATGTTGACCTGTGGTGATGTGGTATGAGAAAATAGTACTAAAGACATTCCCTTTCAGAGTGCCATGTTATGTCCACCCAATTATTTTCATCATTCCCAATATCCAATGAACATACAGGATAAGCTTGACCTTGGTGGTCCCTCAAGATTCATCTACCACCTACTATTATTAGATTTACCTTATTTGATACAATTCTATTTTTTGGATTTTTTAGTTGATACATGATCTTTTTTTTCCTTAGGATAAAATCATAATTTCATATTTAAAAATAATAAATTAGATAATATCAGATGCATTTAAAAGCATACCATAGGGATGAAATACATGGATATAACCATCCAAAAAACCCAAATATAGAAAGAGTTAAAGTGTAAGTCACTTAAAGAAAAGCAAACCAATATAAAAAAATGTTTGTCAAGTAGATAAGAAAGATGTTAAAGGTAAAGAATTATCCTTACCACATTAGTCTCATCTAACTAAGTGTTAGAGTGAGCATTCACATTCATTCATAGATTTAAGTTTGATTTGGAGTGTTTTTTATAATCGTTAGATTATTTTCTTTGTGTACATAAACAATGTTATGTTGTGTATTTATTTAGACAATCCACCTATAATTTGATTGATCACAACAATCAAATTTTTGTTGTGAAACTAACTCATTAGATTATTTAGCATTCTATATCATGTCCATGTGAAATATATTTGTATTTTGATCATTGATGTGTTTTTTGTCTCTTACCACATCCTTGCAATATATTCATATAGCTTTGGTGGGTGTGCGAGAACCAAAGGAAGTGAAAAGATAGTTACCACTTCCCCACAACATACAAAAACTTCACTTGCAATGTTGTGGTATATAGAGAATGGTTACCAAAACCCCGTTGAGGTCTCAAAAGTAATTGGCGAGCTGGTGGTAAGATTTTGAGTAGCATACAATATTTCACCATGACCCTGTGACAGACAAAGTATATTGAACTCAGGTGATATGGTAAGAGAAAATAGTAATAAATACATCCCATTTAGGAGTGCCATGTTGTGTTCACCCAACTATTTTCATCATTCCCAATATCTAATGAGCATACAAAACAAGGTTGACCTTGTTGGTCCCCCTCAAGATTCCTCCACCACCTACTATTATTAGATTTACCTTATTTGATACAATTCTATTTTTTGCATTTTTTAGTTGATACATGATCTTTTTTTCCTTAGGAAAAAATCATAATTTCATATTTAAAAATAGGAAATTGAATAATATTAAATGCATCTAAAAGCATACGATAGGGATAAAATACATGGATATAACCACCCAAAAAACCCAAACATAGAAAGAGTTGAAGTATAAGGCACTCAAAGAAAAACAAACCAATATAAAAAAAATGTTTATCAAGTAGACAAGAAAGATGTTAAAGGTAAAGAAGTAGCCTTACCATATTAGTCTCATCTAAGTAAGTATTAGAGTGAGCATTCACATTCATTCATAGAGTTAAGTTTGATTTAGAGTGTTTTGTTATAACTTTTGGATTATTTTCTTTGTATACATGAACAATATTTTATTGTGGATTTATTTAGACAATCCACTTATAATCTGATTGATCTAAATAATTAAATGGTTATTGTGAAACCAACTCATTAGCCTATTTTTTATTCTTTCCTTATTTTTAACATGTCAAATCCAATGCTTACAGTGATATGGTAAATAGTGAAGGGATGCCAAAGGATCCCATGGTCCCACAATGGTCAGATCAAAGGTTGGAAGTAACATGCTATGAGGTTTAAGGGGTAACATGTATCCTGCCATCCCATGATGATGTGTATCAAGGATTATGAGGTGGTGGTAAGTGGTGAAAGATGTGGTATAACCATTCAAAATATCTCACAATCCTGTAATAGATATAAATAGGTCTTACAGTGATGCGATAAAGTATTAAATGCTAAAATGACTATATCACTTCCCTGTAGTGGTTAACATTGATGATTTTAGTTGAAGTACCCACCCAACCATTGGATTGGACCAAATTAATAGTCTATGTTTGAAAGACTTAAATGCTGAGATTTATCAATTTCATGGCACAAACTTGAGTAATGGTGAAATGATCAGCTCTGTAGAAGAATAAAATTTAGAATTTCTTTGTATTTCATCATTAAAACAAATTTAGTGGTGATTTTAGACAAAAAATTCAAGCTTTGTGTGTGCACTTCGGCCATCTTCCAACTAGGTAAGTTTGCCTCATCACTCTCTTCATAAAAGTTGGTATTTAGTTTATGCTTTGTTTTCAACTGGTTTGGTAGAGTAAGTGATTATCAAAACCCTAGTTCATAAAAGCATAAAACTATGGCACTTAAGAAATTTGAGTCTACAAGTAAGAGCAATGAACCCCCTATTCCAAAGAAGTGGTCCTTTCAATAGTCACTATTGGGAATTTTGCCAAATTCAATTGACAAAGGGTATAAGAAACTATTCAAGGATATAGTAGAGGGGTGTCGAGATTATAGAGTCCCTATCTTAGGAAGAAACCTTTTTTGGTATTTTTGTGAAAAGTGAGATGGATAGGGACTACTTTTAAACCCATGGAATTTAAATTTGGCTAAGCTTGTGGTGCCAAATGTATTCATTGATGTGGATTTGATCAAGATATTGGCACATCACTATCATCCAGCCACCAAAACTATCAAGTTGCCAAATGGGTCACCATTAGTGGCTATGGATAGAAATGCCATCATTGATTGCTTCATACTCAATAAACAATCTCTCAAAAAATTTGACTTGAAGAAGAGTGAATAAGAATATACTAACCTGAGAAATACACATAAGAGTGATGAGTTGCCAATGCACATGAGGAAAGGGGCCAACAATAGAAACAATTGAGCCTTTTCAAATTGATGACTTTGCTATGTATTTCAAAAGGACATATTTTTCTTTGTGTTGAGTGCTAGGAATTGATGCCCAATATAGTGGCATGATGATGATGATGGCCATGAGAATATAGAACCTAGAGGTTAATGTTGAGTATGATTTTGCATCATTTATTGAGAAGAAATTGTATGACAAATTTTTGGAAATAAGGGAGAATAAGACACATATGGAGTTCAAATATTATTCTTTGTTGTGTCATTTAATTTTTTATCATAACAAAAGGAATTGGCCAGTAGGATGGACTTGAGCATGATTGATCAAAATAGATAGAGATTACCTACATAGTGTTGGTGTTACAAATGGGACACTCATTTTCAAAACTCTAACTATGTTGTGTTCTATGATAATTTCTTAGTCATAATAATGAATTCCCTTAGTAGCCTTTATCCTAGATTGACCAAAGAGGTTAGAGAAATGTTGAGGCATCTTGCTCATAAGCTAGAATAGGGTCACATACATAACTTTACTGATTGGTATTTCTTGCCTTACCATACTATAATCAGAGTATATGGGTGTACTCAACCACCCCATGTGTTACCAAAATTTGTGCCAAACACAATTAATTTTCTTGAATTCATGTGGTAGATGCTCTGGATGGTGAAAGATGTGATGAAAAAATAAAAGGAAAGCACATTTCTTCTAGATTCTACTATGTTTGGTGAATGGTACATTGGTGTAGATACCTTGGAGGAGTTTCAAGCCAATTTGAAGGCTAAATATTCTTTGAAATCAAGGAAAAAAAGGGTTTGTGATCTAGAGGGTCACATGAAATTTGTTAGACAAGTCATCCTTACTAGGATGGGGCTATCCCATCAAATCAATTTTGATGAGCATGTGATAAAAAATTGTGTCACTTTTCAAAAGGTATATAATAGGAAAAGAAAATGGGAAAATTTTAAGAAGATTTAGGATGATAAAAGAAAACAAACCCTAATTTTTAAGTATTTTTTGTTGAAGATAAGGACCCTTTAAAAATAATAGATTTTATAATTGATAATTTTGAAAAAATATACGACAAGTCTAAGAAGTAGCCTACAAAGGCTACCAACCTCCCTATCAAAAATCCAACAAGAGTTGTGATTCAAGAACTTGGTCCAGATGCAATTTCAATGCAAGATCTGACTGTTCCCGATTCACCATCTACCAAAAGGTAAAAGACTGATGATGTTTCTCCACTAGTTCCATATGAAATGATTGAAGGAGTTGGTGACTCTGAGGAGGTGGCCAGTATTTTGAGGCATATGGGAGAGGAAGATTTAATTGATCAACCCCTTATTGGTCAAGCAACATAAGCACACAAACTAGAAGCAAGAATGGATGAACAGGCACAAGGTGAGCCTGAACTATAAGAAGATGAAAGGTTTGTGTCTTTTATGAGGTTCATCAAGGATGATGATTTCATCTATACCCCAAAATTCAAATATTTTTAGCTCAAAATGAAGGTGAAAGAATTTAAAGAAAAGGTGGAAATAAATAAAATGGGTGATAATGAATGTCAACATGATCAAATTGTGACACAAAATTTTAAGGATTTAAAAATTGATGAAATAAATTTTAGCCCTGATGAGGCTAGACAAACGGTGTTGAGGAGTAATATGTTGACCATCCCTAGCCTTGAAATGAAGAAAATGTTTTTTTGGACCAAGTGAGAAATCAAGATGACCCAATGATGGTTTCTGAGTTTGATTATGAGGATGGTGATAGTGGTTATGGGTTTAACCCAAAGACAAAAACTCTAGCAATATGGGCCACATAAAAGAACACCAATGCCAAGATTGCTTGATGTAGTCTAGGAGTTGAAGGGAACAACTGTGGTGAAATTTTTTTAGGATACATCAGTGCTTGAAGCTGCCACCCTTTTTGTGTACTTCATAATGTTCACACAAGCTGCTATCAATAAAATGGAGTAAATATTGCTCGACTATGAAAAAACTCAAATTGAGATGAGTGATGAAGTGAATAGGCTGTATTTAGAAAATGTCCAACTAAAGTAGTATTTGAAGGGTGTTGATTCTCAAAGCCAAGAAATTATACCATACCAAGCCCATGTGCCACAAATAACTAGTGATAATATAGTCCTAGTTGATCAATTGGATACATTGAAGTTGAAGTTAGAGAAATAAATTGAAGATTTGAAAAAGCAAAATGAGAAGATAAAGGACGAGGCCAAATTGAAAATCCTTGAGGTGTTTGAGAAGATTTTGGAATAAAGAGTAAAATTGATTGTTGACAAGTTGGGAGATGTGCATGAATGTTATTTTTATTTGTCTCACTCCATTGATTAGTTGAAGGTCAATCTTTATATTTTGGATCTAATATACAAGAAATGGCAACTTGCACATCATACATTGCTAACCTTGTGCAAATTTGTGTAAAGAGATCCAGGTGCTCTGACTTCACTCAAGCCAAAAAAGAAGATAGTTAAAATGATCTTGGATGAATTTCAGTATGTGAATGGTGAGAGCCAAAAAATGTAGGCAAATATTGATTCTTTTTCTACCTTCAAACACTAGTTTATTCCTTCCATTTTGATAGAGGATAAAAAGATTAAAGGTTTTGATGCATGGAAAAGTGAATATGGTCAAACAGTTTCTCAAGTCATTGATTTATTGAAAAAAGATCAAAACATAAATATTCTTAGTTTCATTGTCATTTTAGATAGAGTAATTACTCTTGATGCCGGATATGTAAAGTTAATCATCGATGTCAAAGTTATGTTGGACAAAAGATGGAAAGATCACCAGGACAACCTACTCTAGATCCAAGAATATAAGTGGCCTAATGATTTCATAGTGTACCAATGGGAGAATCAATATTTTATAATTGAAGAATAAGCAGGTCAAGTATGTAGAGGAGTAATGATCATCAAGCTAGCGTCAACATGGCACCAACAAATCTTGGACATCCTCCTGTTTTGTCTTTTTCTTGTTTTTATGCTTTCCAATATGTATTCAAAATATATTTGGTGGTCTTTTTAAGACTTTCCAAGAATTATATGTTGTAATAGGTCATATTAAGGGGTGGGTATATGAAAAGTCATTTTTTGGAATGTGAAAGGTCTGAAGCTTGTAGCTTCCTTCACCCCTATAAGAAGGAAACGAAGACCTTAGGAAAGCTCTTTGGGAATTTGATTTTGGAAAAAGACATTATAAGGCCTGATCTTCAAAGATATATTAATAAAAACAAACCACATTTCTTTGGTGCAATATATTTAGTTCTCAATTACTTGTTGAATATTCATGTTATACTTTATCTGGTTGTCTCCTTTTTTGTTTCTCCTTGTTATTTGAATTAATATATCAAGTATATCTTTAGTTCTTCAAAACACATTTATTTTTTTTGGGTGGTTTATCTAATTGGGTTTTCTCAAGTAGGGATTAAATTTCATTAAATAGATCACTGTAAATTGGAGGATTCAATTTGGATAATTAATAAGAGCTAAGTAATGATAATCTTGCATGTCTATGCCAATCATATACAATCCCATGCCAAGTAATTCAATTTATGGATAGATAGAAAGCACAAATATTTTATGAATAGACTCCATTACCCAATTATTGAGAAAGGCACTGATCAATTCTTTTCCAAAATCATTTCCTTGTGTGATATTCAAAAATTCCAATTTTAATTTTCTATTGTGTATGAGTAGGATTAATAGTATAATAGAAAATTAAAAAAAATCTAATTCAAATCATATGCCAGCTTGGATTAAGGTGAATTGGATGATTCAATTAACAAAATTACATAAACCCATTAATCTGATCTGAAGTCACCAACAAATTTGAGGAATAATTAATCATTGGTGAATAACACCCACTTGGGCAAAGCAGAGCCTAAAGTGTAGAGAATCCTAACCACTTGGGTTAATTTTGTCAGTTGGCCAAATTGGTTGCATAACCTAATCATAAATCTTGGCATCCTTTTAAAGTTTTGCATACTAAAACTTTGAGAACCAACAAAAGGCTTTAAAATTTTTAAGAAAGGCAACTCGCATAGATCCACATGACGCCCATACATTTATCAAGATGGGTGAGTTATTAATATCATTAGACCTCAATGTAGCCTTATATTCTCTTAAGATAACGAAGTCTCTTCTGAAGAAGAGAAGAGAAGAGAAGAAGTACTCATTAAACTGTTAAACAACATTGGGTTTCTTCATGTTGAGCGTGATGAACTAGAGTTGGCTCAACAAACTTTTATGGAGGCATTAGAAAATGGCATTTAGGTTGAATTCATAAATAAAAGCCCCAGTGCTAATTCTGTAGTTTTTTCTATGTGCTTTAAGGATATGGAATTCTTACAATGACTAGAAGAAGGTGTTTTTTCACTTGAGTTACAAGTTCAATTCCTATATACTCCAAAATGTGTAGAGGAAACTAATGAAAACATAGTCCCCTAAACCCTAAACTGCATGTATGGTTTTTTTACTCAGTTGCCTATGTAAATACTATAAGTTTATAGTTAGAAAGCTATAGATTTTGTGTTTAATGTAATGAGGGTTTTCATTTACCTTTAAATTTTCTACAGAGGGCATCCCCAATTCTGACTTCACTATAGAGGGCCTCACCAACTTCAAATTCTTTGAAGCAAACTCTGAATTCCTTGCCTATATTTTCAGAAGTCTCCAGGTCCTTTCTAAACAAGCTTTATCACCCATGTAAGTAGTTGCTAAACCAAAAATGCCTAAGTGCCAAGCTAATTACCAACTAATGAAATGAGGAAATATTCAATGAATAATGAATCACACACAATACACTCCTACCCGATTTTTTTAAATAAAATTTCATCTAGTTTGTATTTACATGAATAACTATTTAGTCATTTTTATTTGTATGACTAAACAATTTTTTACTCGATGACCAAATTAGTTATTTATTTACTCATTTATCGCTAACTTGCAAAAAATTAGTAGAATTTAGAAATTTTTAGTTGTTGTGACTAAAAGTTTTAGTCATGTAGTCATTTATTTGTTAAATTTTACTAGTGTAAGGGGCTCTCATGATGGAACCAAAATGCCTTAGTAGTGTCACAGTGTTCATTGAGAGCATCGATATATGCAAAATTATAGCTCTAGGGTCCTTGATCTCTGAGATCACAAGGAGACAAAGCTCCTAGTTGATGTTAGAACTAGGGAAACAAGGGAGATTAGGTTAAATGACTTGTAGTAAGATATATAATCTATCAAGCTGATTATCCCTAGTCAATGTCATACACAAAATTTAAAGATATAGGATGAGGCTATACCCAAGGAGAAGAATATGTGAGAATGGGAAACTAAGCCTAAATAATATTGTAATGATGACCTCTGTTCTAAGGGAGGATAATGAATAGTGGATCAAGAATTCATTAATTTTCCTCTAAGTCATTAAGAGACTCAAAATGACGTGAGGATTTAGGGTGAAATGGAATACCTCTCTCCTAATCTTGATATTGATATCAAACTGTATGCCAACTGTGGGACCAAGTGTTCTAACCTTAGGGAAAAGACCTTCTCTAACAAGATGAGGTGTCTTGATAAGTGTCATCCAAAAGGGATTAGGTAATGTGTAATTGTATGATATTGTCTATATATATTGTGTAAGTACTTATTGTGTTATTAGAAGCAAGGTTTTGTTTAGCTTGTATGGTTATAAAGGCTTTTGACAATGTTTTTGTGAATGTTTAATTGAAATGAAAACTAATTACTAGCTAAAATGAAATAAATAAAAGTAGAAAGCAATAAAAAAACTAAAACAAAATTAAAAAAAATTATTTATTTATTTTCCCAATTAATTTTTAATGCATGTAGTGAGAGAGAGAGAGATCTATTCTAACTATGCAAATGCTGATTTTAAACCTTTCTATATGTAGGTTATATAAGTTATTTTTGTAATTTTTGATTGATATGCGAATGAATATATTATGTAAACTATGTTATATTAATATGAAAATGATTTATGATAATATATAATCTCCAAAACAAAAATACTATGAGGTTCCTATAGTTTTCTCTCACCTAAACAAGTCAAGAACATGTTTTAGCCTTTCTAGGTATTGGATGATAGTTATGAACAATGTATTTGAAATGGAAATGAATGATCTCAGTTATTATTTTTATGTTAAAAATCAATTAGAAAAAATGCTCAATTAATATGATCAATGAAAATTATAATCAAAATGGCACTTATTATTTACCTAGGTTTGTTTAGGGTTTTTGCTAGTCACTAATTGCTTGTTTTGAGAATAAAACAACTTGTTCTAAAGATAAAAAATATTTATTGTAATTGATATAAATGTATGATATTATTTATAAAATTCACCTAATGTATAATGAAATATTGTGTTGTGAGATAATATTTTGAAATGAATACAATCAAACAAGGAAACTAATTACTATTTTTATTCAAGGACGGGAGAGAGAAGAAATATTTTTCCTATTAGAACTTATTTTTTTATAAAATAAATATTTAAGATAATAAAAATATGAATAATAATATAGTTTACACTAATAAAATATAACAAATAAATCTAAGCTAAGAATCTCCAATCTAATCCTGATGTAGACCAGCTGAAGGTAATAAATTTGTTGCATTGTGGTCCTCAATATGCTGGCTCATTTTGCTCAAATGAAAATGTCAAGTTCTGTCCAACAATGAGGGTGAATAAATGACTAAACAAAAAATGAGAGAAGGAAATAAAAACATATATAAATAAATAAAAATTGAGTATGGCTAGCTAAAGACGCCATTTTTAAAGACCTAGTTGTAAGAACACTGACTCTCATTGTTTGTAACTATGTAGTCAAACACAAAAGCAATCAAATCAAGAGCTATAAATCAATTTTTCTAGATTATGGATATAAATGCTTCATAACTCTTAAGCTCTTATGCAAATTTATTGATCCAAAATCAATCCAAAATTGTCTTACTTGTAGAGGAGAAATAGAGCTTGCATGAAGGAGTTTAAATGAGTTGACTTGCAAGTTAAACTTAGGAGGGACTCAAAATTATTAGAAATAGAAGAGGGAGTGAGCTAGGCATGAATGAAGGCAAAATTGAGGTGTAAAATTTAAGAAATATAAAAAAAATCATGCAAAATGCATCAAAGAATGAATCATGTAATCCAAATTTAGAAGATGAAATAATGGTGATAGGAACTGCCCCTATTTACAGGGGTAGTTACATAATTGTTGCCTTCAGGGACAAAACCACCATTATAGATTACATAATTGACCTTAATTTAATAAAAAATTACCCTTTTGGGATAAAATCACTATGGTGGTTTACACAACTATCGTGATGAACCCGTTACTAATACAATGATTTTGTAACCTCATAGGGTGGTTCTATCACCTGATAGGGCAGTTTCATCACTAATGATAAGTTCTTGAAAATAGGCTTAAAGAAGCTACAAGGGCCAACAAAAAGGGGTTTTGAAGGATCTAGAAGAGAGGGAATAAAAAGAGGAGAGAATGTTAGAGTTCCTATTTGAGAATTATTAGGAGATAATTGCATCATCATTAGACCTATAATGTCAAGAATGTCACACCATGCAAAAATTGGGTGCATACAATATTTTCCCTTCATGAGGATGACTTGTCATGAGTTTATGAGGGTGTAGTCCTAAATAGTGGCATGAAAAATGGAATGGGAAGATATAAATACTTACCTTACTTACCTTGGTGGCATAATGAAGTTAGTCAAGAATCCACACATGTAAATAAATATGATAATCAAGTGCAACATGATGAGAAAGTAGAAAATAAACTACATAATCATATTATAGACAAGAATATGTACCGTATTTTTAGGGAAGGTCATACTACCTAACCATCTTATTAGGGGATTGAATCTAAAACCAAGTAGTTAAGGACCTACAAAACCATAAAACATGCTATGAAAGATAGAAATATGTTAGGATGTCAGTCTCAAAATATGAATTATATATTTTAGCAAGATTATGATTTGTAAATTTGAAAATATGCATAAAATGTGAAAATATGCTAAAATTAGAAAGTTTTAAAACTAAAATGGCTATTTTGGGGTGCAAAATATTTAAAAACTTACCAAAAACTAATTCATTTATGCCAATCACTTATGAGATTTCTTGATCCCTGGATTATCTATGACCATTTCGAGTGAGAAAATAGTCAATGAGAAAAGGATGATGAGATGATGAAAAATCTACCAGCAAGAGGGGATACGAGTTAGGATCATGTAAGTTATGTAACCCTTTTCCCTTTTCCATATTTTAAATCTTATTATAAATACAGTCAATTTCAAAACATATAATTTTAAAATGTTTGTAGGGAAGGGTAGACTACAAAAATGTAGAAATTTTACTAATTAGGATAGTTTTTTGGGATTTTTTGGGTAGTTTTTAAGGTCACATGACCGATAGACAAAAATCTTACTTGGGGATGTGGGAAGGATAGACTAGGAAAATGTAGAAATTTTACCAATTAGGATATAGTTTTGGGAGTTTTGGGGGGTTTACAAGGGCACGTAGTTGACGGACAAAACCATTGCTCTAGGATGAAATTATCGACCTCTATAAGCTGACATTTATTTAACCACCATGATAGTTTCAAAAATGCCATTATATTTAAGGGAATGGTTTCATAACCACCACTAAGGGTAATTACACAATCACTTAGGGAGGTTATGTAACAACTTTCAATGGTTTTTTAATCATTACCTACAAATAAAGATAGTTTTGCTTGTTAGAACTGTACTCTAAAACTTGTAAATTTTATTGTTTCAAAAGGTAGAGTTGGTATTTGAGTTGACTTAGGGTTTATTTATTTATTTCATGGACATTACATACATTGGATTAGAACTCAGGAGCACAAGTGGCTCCCCAGAGTCTTGGTACTTCTAACAATAAATGAACTAGTTATCCTTGATCACATTGGGATCTTGTAGATTATGCATGTCGGGATTGTTCTAACCTCTAGTCAATTACTTTGTGACATTTTGACCTATTATGACCTTGATCAAAACATGTTTGTGTTCCCTAATCCCTAAGAGAATGGATATTCACTCTCATTGATGTTTACTACATTATAGGCCTTCTTACAACTAGTTGATTAGTATTTATTTGATATGTCTATAGTATCAATGAGGCTTAGAATTGGGTAGAGAATTTTGAAAAACCCTATGCACTTGATATGTGTGATAAGTATGGCATTAGGATTTATCAAGTTGAGGGATTAGTGATCCCCAACCTATGAAAGGCCATTATTAACATCCTTGCCTCTTGACTAGTGGGAGACAAGGGCACTGATAAGATACTGTCTATTTCATCATTGATTGTGTGATGTATTAAAGAAAGGGGAGCACACTACTCTTAGTTATAAGAGATATTGAATTAGATGTATAGCGACTTGTAATGCATGGTTAATCTAGGCACCCTTTTAATCAGCCACCTAATGATTGTCATTGGTTGGATTTATGAACAAATCATCCCTTATTAGAGGGGAGTGCTAATTATATCACCCAAGGACATCAGGGCCACTAGATGGATGAGCATGACACCATTAAATTATTTTTCATGAGTAGTGGGGAATTTAATAGTGGTTGATTTGATTGCCCTACCCTAATAAGACACGGTTGGGTAATGGGCCGATGAGGGGGATTATCTTGTAACAACCACTAGGGTAACTCAAGTTCAGGATAGGGTTTTGCATGTTGAGGTACACCCTATAGATAAGATAACATATAAATTAAACATTCCCTATATGGGTAAATTTCTCATCTCATGGGTCATCTGCATGGACATACAAGAGGTACGTGCTTCTAAACTAGGATAATTGGCATGGCACTCACTTGTGAGAGGGGTGACCATTACCTGACTAGTTTAGTTAAGAGTGGCACAAGGACCTCCCATACAACTAGTTAGGGAAGGAGGAGACCTAGATGATGATTATGACCCTAGTTGTCATGAAGGGGACCTAGGTAAAATGTTGATTAACATTTTTTTTTTATAGTTTGCACTTTATTTTATAATTTAGCTCTTCAACTAATTTTACAAGTTTTATATTTTTATATTTGATAGATTTAATGTTGATTTCACATTATATGATTGCATATAATGTGATTGGGTGAAGGAACATGATCATTGACACCATTATCAACCTCTTCTAGTTGATCAAAAACCTAACTAAAAACTAGATTTTGATAGATCTTAGACTTCCCATAGGGATTGGCTAGCATATGAATGTCTTCAATCCAATGTACCATGCATCCATAATGATGATAGCATTAAGGATGGAGAATGGTACCTTATTGGCTATAACAAAGAGATTAGAGGCCCTAGTATTCATGATGGTAGGTAGAGGAGGTAGAGCCTCTAGCCATAAAACAAGGAGGACAAATTAAGAGGCAATTGTTAGTAGGGGCCATCATACTAGCCTTCAGATTGGAGAGGGTAAGGTAATTTTTGAGGGAGGCACTAGTAGGAGACATTACCAGAGTTATAGCCCCTGACATTCCTCTTCCTTAGGACCTTATCATAGGAGGAGGATAGGATTCTGAGCTTCATTATAGATTTTTTTTCCATACCATTATATATGTTGATTCTTTTTAAGATACCTTGAGGCACATTAGCCTTCCATGGAGGTGCTTGTATTGGACATAAATTTTTTAAAAACTTGACAATTATTATGATATATATATATATATATATATATATATATATATATAGGCTTATCTTAGTGACTTACAATTCATATGTTATGTATTTAACTTCCATGTTTTGATTTTTAGTTTATGCACTCTAGATGACAAGGCATGTGATGATGCACCATGTATCTCTTTGATTTTGATATAATGATATGGAAAATGCTTATGTATATGGGATCAAAATGTATGAAAATAATGTAGTGCTTTATATCATGTATGTAATTATTAGTGAACTAATATTTATTTTGCAGGTAATGACTTATTTGTTTTGTTAACACAACATACGTCTTTTAATTTACAGTAAGAGATGAAAAGGGGAATAGGGTAAATGTGAGAGGATGAAAACCATAAATTAAAATGTCACAAGAAAAAGGAAGATGACCTAATCCTTACAAGAAAAGGGAAAATTTTACTTATTGCTAAACCTCAAAAATACTAACTTTAAGTTTCATCTAATGATAACCATTCCTAATAGAATCATTAAATGGGAAAAGGTTTGCCTTTTAAATGTAGGCATGTAAGCAATATTATTGAAGACATTTTTATTTAGACACTTTTTGTTTGATGTTTATTTCACATCTAAATTTTATCTTCTATTTTTGACCCCATACACCTAACCTTATATGACTAGGAAGATACATGGGCTCATTACCAAAATCTATATTTAGGTGAGTAAGGGCACCTCTCCTAAATTCTTACCCCACACAACTAGTAAGATGTTAGGGCTCACCACCAAAGGTTAGAAAAGGGTGAGAGATGTCAAATTTTACTTTTTGTATTTACACAATCTTTTGATTTTCATAAGAGTGTCTTTTATTATTATTTGCAATGCCTCTACCCTCAAATCTTGGTCCCATGTAACTATTAAGATGCAAGGGCTCTTCATTAAAGATAAAGACAGGCAAATAAAGTTACCTATTTTTTAGCATGTTAATGTTTTGATTTAGAAGGAACTACAAGAGGAGAATTTGCCAAGGGAAAGCTTCTAGATTATACTATAGGATAACATTTTATAAGTTGTGCAAGTAGTTATAGGGAAAATAGATGTAATTTACTCATAAGAAATAAGGAAAGAATCAATGTGATGTTGATTTTGAGAATGATTTATATGGGATAATTGGGTAATGTGAGAATGGAATGATGTGATATGCTACATTTTGAAAGTTTTACAATCTATTAACTAATAACCAAATAAACATTGAACAACTCATCTGATACATATGAACCTATATACATAAAAAATAACATGTGTCAACCTATGCACTTGACTCCCTAAAGTATGGATGAGGCAATTGACATATTGGATGGACTAGGGGTTTGGATGGTTATTGGGTGGAATGGGATTTGAGATAAGTGGCAGTAATAAATTATCATGACCAAACTAGAAGATCTTAGAAAATTCTTGATTCTCCTTGAAAGCATATTTATATGTGGAGATAGAGTTATAAGGTCGTTCAGTCTCTGATATCATAAGAAGATAGAGTTCTTGGTCAATTCTAGGCTCAAGGAAATGAGGGAGATTGTGCTGAATGACTTGAAAGAGAAGATATATTTTGTTAGGTTGACTTTGCCTAGCCAATGTCATCCACTAGATGTGAATGATATATGATGAGGCTAGACCCGAGGAGAATAAGACTGGGATGGATGGGTGACTAAGCTTAGATGACATTGTATTGATGTCCCCTATTCTATGAGGGAACAATGATAGGTAGATTGGGTATGCACTATTGTTTTTTTATAGTGGATAAGGAATCTATAATGAGGTGGGGAATTAGAGTGGATTGAAAAACCTCACATCTCAATTTTATATTAATGTCAAAATATGTAATGATGTTGGGATCATGTGTTATAAGTCTATGGAATATGTCGTGCTAGACAAGATTTGGTGTCTTAAGAAGGGTCATCATAAAGAGACTATGTAGAATCTAGGGGAAATCATATGAGATTTTTCAATCAATGGATTGAAAAGTATTCTTGTTGGAATGTTGAAGCAAGGCTTTGATATGTATTACTTGTGCAAATGGATAAGGCTTATGTATGATATGATTTCTTGCAAAAATGGGAAAATATTTTGATGTGATGTGGTTACTTGTATGAATTTCAAGGATTTTATTGTTATGTGGTTTATTTCATTAATGTCAAGCCTTTTTTTTTTATATGGTTGCTTGCACGAATGACAAGGATTTTATTGCTGATTATTTTTTGGATTTTCTAGGTTTTTAACCAATGAATACTTGTTGAAAATGAAATGTTGGAATTAAATAATAAAAAAATTGAAAACAAATGAAATCAAAAATCTTTTTTATCCTTTTAAATATTTGTAATTCATACAATAAGAGGGGGAAGAAACTTATACTACTATGCAACATGCTGATTTTTCCTAGATCAATTTGCATGCGAACTAGATACAATGTTTTTGTTTATTTTTTATTGGTTTATGTGACATGGACTAAATGCATGAATAAAATATATTTTTAAAAATTAATATTATAATATATCTGATCTTAAAAAATATAAATATAATACTTTCTATGAAACTTCCTTGTAAGCAAACTAGGTTTAGCTTCTCAACCTTTCTAACTCACTACAAACAATATTTTTCTAATGAATTGGTAGGATGACAAAAAAATATATAAGCTATGATTTTTATGTTTTGAAGGATATAAATTAAAATGTTTTTAACTCTTTAAAACAAATAAAATCACCAATCCACAACCTTCATACATTCACCTACAGTTGCCTATGTTTATGTGCTTACCCAAGTGATTGTTTTAAGTACAAGAAGTTTCTATAGATATTGAATGAAGAAACATTGTCTTGGATGAAATTGAATGGAATATTTTATAATATATCTTTTTATAATGATTTAAAATATGTATTATTAACTAAAAAGGAAACTAATCTATTGAATGCTAGCATAAATCAAAACTGATTATGTTTTTGGTAGCAAAGACAAATGAAATAGGTAGATCTATTTCACTATAAAATTTGATTATTTTATATTTTAAGTGGAAAACTAATTTGGTCACAATAAAAATCTATATTAAATCTAATCTAACAAAGAACAAATACTAGAAATCAAAAGAACCCCAACCTGATTTTGGAACAAATCAACTAAAGTGCAAGTGATGTGTTGATGGAAAAATCTTTAGCATGCTAGCTCTATATGCTCTTATATAAATCCACTATTCTCTTGAGCTGAAATATGTACAAGATCTGAAACAACATATAAAATGGGAGAAGACACAATCCATAAAAATAAGAGTATCTAAACTGAGGCTGGCTGATGTCTAGGCTTGCAAGGTCTGTATTGTTCTCACCAATAAAACTTCTTCATTTACAACTTTGTAGTCAAATAAAAAATATTAGGGGTTTAATCTTCTATAAATTTTAACAGGGTTGTGGGTGAAAAATATTCTCGATAACAATCTCTATCGACAATTTGTTAGATCTAAAATCATGCCAAAATTGGCCTTCTTGTAGGAAGAGAATGGCATTTGCATGGGAGAGTTCAACTAGGTGTGATAGTAAGCTCAACTTGAGTGAACTCAATAAGGATAAAATTAGAAGAGTGATTGAGATGAGTATGATTGGAAGTGAATAGAATTGTTAGGGACAAGAAAAATGAAGCTAATTGTGAAAAACATGTGAAAAGGGGAGTAACAAGAGCTAATTTTAGAAGGTGTTTCTACTGTGATGTAACCATTACCTTATGTAGGGTGCTTGAAATTATTGTAATTGAATATAACTATTAGGGACAAGAAAAATGAAGCTAATTGTGAAAAACATGTGAAAAGTGGAGTTATAGGAGCTAATTTTAGAAGGTGTTTCTACTATGATATAAAAACTACCTTATGCAGGGTGGTTGCAAAACCTCCATTTATCTTATCAAAAACACCATATAAGATAACTTAACATCCACTCTTTTGATGCATAACTACCCTTATATAGTATAACTACCTCTTATATTTCAAAACTGCCATAGTGGTTATGGAAACTAAGGGGTGGCTTTATAACTAAGGGGGGCAATTTTATCACCTAGGGTAGTAATTTTGTCACTCATGGTCAGTTTTTAAAATAGTGTGGAAATAGATAGGAAGGACATGATCAAGGGGATTGAAAGGGGTCAAAAGAGGAATGTATAAGCATAGAGGGGGGTTATATCTAGAGAGTTCCCTATAGAGCACAAAAGAAGAGGTCATTGTATCATCATCAGATTTGTATCATGAATCTTGCATTATGTAATTTTTAGGTGCATACATATATATCCATCGTGAAGGAATATTGTCATAAATTTGAAAGGTATAGTCCCAAGAAATATGTACTACAAGTAAATGGAAGTTTAGAGATAGTTACCTTACTTAGTTATATGGAGGAACAAAGCCTATCAGGACCGTGTATAACCTTTAAACAAAAGACAAGATTCAAGTGCAGCTTTTAAATAAGAATAAAAGTAACCTATATAATTTAAATAAGGAGAGAATGTGTACCATATGTGTAGGGATAATCTTACTACCTGGACCATCCTGTCATGGGACTAAACTTAGTGTGGAGTTGTGTGCTTGTAAAACCTTAAAAACATGCTACAAAAGAAAGAAATATCATTAAATTATCAGTGATAAAATATTGATTTATAATACCCAAAAAAATAATACATATGTAGGTAAGAATAAATTCAAATATGGGAGATTATTCCACAAAAGGAAAACTTTTGAAATACAACAACTAGTTTGGGGCCCAATATATTCGAAAACTTGCCAAAAATAATTCATTTGTGTCATTTGCATTGGAAGAAATTTTTGAGCTTTGGTTTTCCATTGACCATTTCAAGTGCATAAGTATTCATTGGAGATAGGACAATGTGAGGATGGAAAATGTATTAGTGAAAGGTGCAACTAGGCACAATCAGGTTAATTTTTGTTAACTTTTCACTTTTGCCCTGATTTTAAAATTTTGTTCAAAATTGAGCTAATATCCAGTCAAATTTAAATTTTTTGGTTTGTGATCATTGTGGGGGAGGGTAGATTAAAATTTTGTTATTTTTTTTAGGATTTACATGGTTTGTTATGGATTTTGGGAGGGTTTTATGTAATCTATGGGTGACTGATGAAACCACCACTCGGGTTATGGAACCATTGCTTGTTATAGGTGGCAATTACATAACCATCGTGATGGGTTTGAAACCACTGTAGGGTGGTTATGGTGTTGCTACCATTGGGAAGTTTCATAACTACCTAAGTTGGTTACATTATAATTTTAAAGTGGTTTTAAAACTATTTTAGGGTGGTTTCAAAACTACCTCCTAAAAATAGGGGTAATTTTACAAGTGTATAAGAAAGTTGAGATTTATGATTTGTTTGGATTGTGAGATAGGTTTTTTTAGTTGAATGAATTACATGAAGTATCTTTTTTTGTTGTATGGGTATTATATTTTATAGATCCAATCCTAGGATTAGGAGTGGCTCCCTTGATTTTTAGCACTTTTGATGATCGATGAGTTGACCTTGCTTGTGATTCAAGAGTTTTCATATTACACGAGCTGGAATCACCCTTTATTCTAGCTAGTTACTATAAAACCTAATCATATATTGGGACCCTGATTGAAACACCTTCATGTCCCCTTATGTCATAGGAGAGAGGATGATCAATCTCACAGATGTATACTAGATCATCAGTCTTCATACAACCTAGTGTTTGATGTTCTATTCATGAAGTTGATAGTCAATGCGAGGCCTATGGTTGGGTGAAGCATTTTGGAGATGATGATGCACCTCACTTGGGTGATAAGTGTGGAATGAGGCTTTCTTAGGTGGAGATATTAGTGATCCCCACCCTGCAGAAAGCTATCATTGGTATCCTTGACCTACAATTAGTTGGGGATAAGGGTATAAATAAGCTTTTGTAAATTTGGTCACTGATTGTTTGGTGTATAGAGGAGAGAAGAACATGTCACACTTGGGGCCATGAGGTAATGGTATAGACCTACAGGGACCTATATTGAGTGGATCTCTTGAGAGTTCCCTCCATCAGCCACTAAACTATCATTATGGGTTGGGTTTATAAGAGGAGGATTCCTTATCATAGGAGAGTGCCAATTAGGGTACTAGGAGTCACCAGGGCCACCAGGTGGTTAGATGTGGTGACTTTTCTTGATTTGACATGGACTATGGGGTCTTTGATATTTATTTATTTAATTGACCTACCCTAATAGGACATGGTTGGGAAATGGGATAATGAGGGAGCCTAATTTATGGTAGTTATGATAGCTATACAAGTTTGAGATAAAATATTGTAGGTCAAAGCACATCTTGTGGATCAGGTACCCTAGCAGTTTGACATGATCTATACGTAAACCTTCCCATCCTTAGAGTTGTGTATAGGGTGAATCATGAGGTGAGATATATGACCTTAGGGTAACTTGATCACCTGCTAGTGAGGGGGGTACCCATCAATTGACTAGTTTCATAGGTAGTTGGAGGAGGAGGAGGGCAAGTTAGAGTGGGTTAGTAGTAGAAGATGGGTCTATTACCACCACCACCACTATAGGGGCCTATACAAAAGCAACATTTAGGAGGTGGAGAGGGTAAGGGTGAGGGTGAAGGCCTAGTTCATGCTAAGCTAGAGGAGGATTTGGACATTGATGAGGAGAGGGTCATGGATGATGACTCTGATCTTGAGTGGCAAGAGGGAGATCTAAGTAAATTGTTATTTTTGTTCATTCATGATTATAACTTTTGTTTTAATTTTATCTTAGTTGTTTATTTGTTTTTATGTATGTTGTATGTTTCTCATGCTAGCTAGATCCAATTCATCTTGTGTGTCTTTTGATTGAAGATATTGTGGGTGCATGGAGGACAATAATCAAGGATAACCTGATCAATCTATTCCTTTTGAGTACTGGTCAGATACGGGATTGACTACTAGTGGATCTTAGGCTTTCTACTAGGATTGGGTGTCACACTGATGTATTTTCCTTAACCTACCATGCATCAACTATGTTGATAGGATTGAAGACAAAGAATAGTACCCTTTTGGCTAGGGTAAGGAAAGTAGAGGCCATGGTGGATGCCATGGTGAGGGGAGAAGGTAAAGAAGCCTCTAGTCACAAGACTATGCAAACAACTTTAGAAGGAGGATCAAGTAGGATCCTCCCTGCTTGATACATATTGATAAAGGGTAGAGGAGTGATAAGAAGGGAGATGATAAATAGGAATCATTAGAGTGACAGTCTTAGTCATTCTACTACTTTGGTTCCCTCTCATAAGAGGATAAATTTTTAAGACTTATTTTATAGATTGTTTTGGTCACATCAACATATATCTTATTATTTTTGTGATGCCTTGTGGCACATTGGCCCTCTGTGAAGGTGCTTATATTAGAAATTTTTATTATATAAACTTGACAACCCACATGGCATATATATTTATGGATGTTATTTTAACATATCTCTTATTAATTGTTATGTGATGTGATTTCATTACTTTTATATCAAATTTTTAGTTTATGCACTCTAGAGGATTAGCCATGTGAAAATGTATGGATATATGTATTTTCTTTTAATTTTTGATATGTTATGGGGGAAATGCTTATGTATATGTGGAAATATATTATATGTATATGTTTTGATTATGATATATGTTCATATGTGAATACAACTATTATAATATTTATGTTTGCAGGTGATTTCTTGATTTCTTAGTTCACATAATATGTTACTTCCAATTTGTGGTGAGGTATGTAAAAAGGGAAATAGAATAGACGTGAGGTGAATCATGTCTCAAAATTTTGTAGAATAGAGGAATATGACCTCATCCTTATGAGCAAAGGGGGGATGTGTACTTCTTTCAAAACTTATAGAATGTTAACTTTATGGGATTCATCTATAATAAACTTACTTTGATAGAGGCGGTGAGTAGGAAAATGTTACCTTATTCAAACACAAACATATGGACAAGAATTTTTGAATAAATTTATTTCTATATAATCTTTTCTATTTTAATATTTATTTTCATTTATCTTATATTTCTCTATGGGATCCCCTAGACTTAGTCTCATGTGATTGGTAAGACACATGGACTCATCACCAAGGGCTATATGTAGGTGAGTAAGGGCATCCCCCCCTAATGCTAACCCCACATAACTAGTAATATGTGATGTCTCAACACTGAGGGTTAATAAAGGGCAAGAGTTGCATGATTTTGAATTTTGAATTTGCATAAGCTTTCAACTTTTATAGGAGTATTTATATATACTCTTTCTTTTCTCTTTTTTTTGTAAGGCTCCTACTCCCAAAACCTTGGTCCCATGAATGTAGTAGAATGCAAGGGCTCATCATCGAGGGTTAAGGAAGGAAAGAAAATTAACTTATATTTGAGTATTCTAAGGGGAATCTATCATAAGTAAGTTTCTAGACTCCACTATAGATTAACATTTTTCTAAGCTATGCAAGAATATGTAGGGAAAAAGGTGTACTCTGATCATAAGAACTGGGACAAAGACCAATGTAACATACTAATTTTGATGTGGTGAAGTAATATGGAATAGGGTTAATGTCATGTGTTGCATCTAGAAATTTTTTCATTGTGTAAATTGACCAATTAAATAATCACAAAATAATGGTTTTACTATATTAGTGGACATGTGACATACCAAAATTTAATGTAAGTGAAAATGGGGTGGCACATGAGAAATAGATATATAAATGTTTTAGGTACAAAGATTATATAAACACATCAAAATCTTCACCATCCAAAGTGCATAACTAATACACTCCATTATTGAAATCTTCTATTACTAGGTAGGGGTCTAGCCAATTAGGTCTAAATTTCTGACCTTCTCCTTTATTTTTGTCTATCTGATTGTCAATTCTAAGGACAAGGTATCCAAAATAAGTTAAGCACATGTAGGAATAATTGTGGAACTCATAATAATATTGGTGAGGCTCGACCAACTATGGTTTCTTAACCCTAACATCTGGCTATTTATAGACAAACTCCTCCAAGAATTCAAGCACTCATTCACCATGACCCCTTTTCAGCATGGAAACCTCATAAGATAGTATTTTAGCCTATATAACTGGTGATAAGACATGACTAATTTCACATTTTCTAATACTAGGTTAAAACACATGTGTGATGTCTTATTCAAGATGCACTCCCAGATTGGTCACTCCTATGGTAGGTAGAGGGTATTATTTTGAGAATGTTTAAGAAATTATGAGGATCAACATTGACTTTGATGGTTCCTATCATTAAGGTATGAACCCTATCCTTAGGTATGGTCATACCTAAAGGAAGGAAAGGGTTTCATATAGGTTATCTAAGATCAATGGGGGTAACTCAAGTAGTCATCTGACTCCACATGATGAAGTATCAGGTGGCCCTGATGGTAGAGATAGAAAGAGTTAAGGGAAACTTCATCATTCTTTGGTATCCCTACTATGTGAATGTTGAAGATGTTATATAACCCTCCTTGAGGCTCCTAGCCTTAGAATCAAGAATATGATGGGCTTACCCCTTATTTAGGGTGAATGGGAGGGTTTGTGTATGTGTGGATGTCTCAATCTCATGTAGAAGGAGAAAGAAGGGGAGAACTTTTGGGGATCTAAAAGGTTGTCTCTTAAGCTCTAGATCAAGGTAGGTGAGAGCTTCCAAAAATTCAAAAGATCTTTTATTTGACCTATTTTTTGGATTTGGGGTCCTGCTTAGGTGTGGGGAGTATGCTAGTGTAATTAAGGTCTTTTTTTGGTAGAAGAGGTATAGGGCATGGTTATGCGATTTACAATATTGTGTATATGGAATGGGTAACACTATTTTCCTTGTCATTATGTGTGGGAAATATTTCAAAAATTTGGTGAGTGATTTTTTAGGGCCTTTTTATTATATTATAGGGATGAGGGGTCCTTCTTTTGGTTGATATGGGTATCTATGATTTTTGATGTTGATTTCTACTTTACCCACTATCACAATTTAGACCCTTTATTTAGATATAGGGATGAATGGAGGGGGGAGTGGTTTGACCAATTATCAATGGGCTCGAGGTGTGATGAGAAATGGGACCAAGTATAGGTTGATGTAAGATGAATGACATTTCTAGGGGAAGGAAACCTAATGGGTCAGTGACTCTAAATATTCGGTAGGGTCTCATCATAGCATGATTGACAAGCATATTCCAATGTGGTTCGATAGTGATGAGGGTAGGGTTTGTGATGGGGCATGTTCTTGTACAGTTGAGCATTGGGTATCCACATTGAAAGCTTATAGATGGTTGGCATGGGAGGGGTATCTTTTTATTTGGATACTTCCACCATGCAAAGCTCAAGTAGGCAATCCAACTCACTTTTAGATTATTGTCCTTGTGTTTTAAAGAAGCTGTAGATTCTCAGCCCTCATGGATCGAAGGGAAGAACTAGAGGAGTGTCTTTATCCATGAGATTGATAATTTCCATAGTTGACAAGGAGGCAATTAGGGATTTTGTGGTTGGCTTCATGTTGAGGACTTTTTTGATCATTTATATGTTTTTTTCACTTGAATTATATTTTAACATGGCTTGGGGGACCTCTTCTCCTTTATTCAAGATGACCACTTTGGGATTTAGGGATTTAATGATATCGACCAACTATTAGGGTTTGGTAAACCCATTGGTGGGTAAGTGATAATAGATGTGCAGTCCTGGTTGTTTATGCATGGTAACTTATGTTGGTTGAATATTTTGTCGATCAGCATAATGATAAACAAAATAGGTCTGATCAACCAAAGTAGGAAGATTAGTCATCCAAATGTGTAGTTTTACCACATCAGAAAGACATTGATCTCTCCTCTCATCAAGGGGAGGTTACCTATAGGTATGGTATATATATATATATATATAAATAGAAAATAATACTCATGGGTGGGACAAAGCATCCATCTCTATTCTTCTAGACATTATGCACTCGGATCGAAGGAAAAACTCAGGGGAAATGATAGACAATACTCTTCTTTCAAAAATACTATTCAACAACCACAAGAATACTCCTGGCAGTAACAACAAAATGTAGCAAAGGATGTAATAACCGACAAATCAAGATGTAGTTCAAAATCTTCACCTAGATTGATCAAGAGTAAGATACGAAGGACAATGAGGGCACAAAGTCACCTCAAGGTCCTTTACACAAAAATGAAAAGAAAACAAACTAAAGGCAATTATGGGGGCACAAAGTCTCTCCACAGTCGACTCTTTAGGACACCTTTTTTAACTAATGTCACTAATTCTGCTTGTTGAATTAAAGGAACAAAATATATATTGAAGAAAAAGACATAAGAATGATTTCCTCAATAACAAAGATACTACAACACAAAGTCTAAAAAACCACTTGCTTTCTTATTCCAATAATAAAATATGGTCAGCAATCTGAGCTCAAAGTCTCAGCAATGCCTTACAATTTGGGCAGAGTTTCATTCTAATTGTCTAAAAAAGAGATCCTTATTACAATAGAAGAAAGTCCCTTATATAGCCTCTTCAAGAAGGACTTGGGAACAATCAATACATCATTTGTGTTGGAATTGTAGACACTGAAATCGTGTCTACTCCCTAGGTCATCTTTCACCCTTGGCCCCCCTTGGCCCATGTCCTAACCCTTGTCCTAGCCCCCTCCTTTTATAAAATTAAAATAATTAAATATTTGGCCCTCCTCTACCTCACCCATGCCACCTTGGATCCCCTCCTTGGATCCCCCCACCTCTCTCCTAGCCTTTATTTCCCAAATCTCCCTTTTATCCTCCCTCTCGCGTCCATTTATGCCTTCCTTGACCATTTTCCCATGGCCCCTTGACCCGACAACGTGCAAGAATGGACAGAGGCTTATTTTAGCCCCTGTCCCCATTCTTCGGCCATTGACTTTGATCATTACGCGGCTGACGTCGGCGGTTCTGCCGGCGTCGACAGCCTTCAAGACCATTCTCTGCAACCACTCCCCCCCGCGAATAGAACTCTCTTGACGCTTTTGCATTCATATTTTATTCTCCTCCCCCTCGTACAGAAACACCAGTAGCTACAGGGATCTTGCAAGAACAGCTCTAAGCAACAACTCCATTTGCAGGTCCTTCAACAGCTCTGACAACAGGTTCTTTCATTCTTCAATCAGCAAGCAAGAGGTAAGCACAGTGTTGTTTTCCATTTCATTTCTTATTTAATCTATCTATTTAGCTAACCACTGCCAAGACCTTCCCTATCCTTCCCTTGAGAGGCTGAAAGGCCTTCTCAGACCCCTGCCTCTCATCTATTCCCCTTTGTGCTTCTGGTTCCCAACCAGTCTCTTTCTCAGACAACATTCTCAATCCCTCAGACCCAAAATAAGTCCCTCACACCTCCAGGCAATCTCTCAGACCTCTAAATAGACCTCCCTGACCCTCAGACGAGACCACAGTCCATTCTGTAGACCAGAAACCAGCTTGTAACCTAATAAGACCCTATTTAAGACCACTACCCCAGCCAACCTCATCCATTTCCCCTACCAATGTCGGCAGCCTAACCGACGTTGGTGACCTTACCTGACCGATGCCGGCAATACCACCGATGTCGGCGACTGTGCAAAAGTAGATTCCTTCTAAACAGGTACGCATTTGCCTTAAGTTCTTTCTTTCTATTTTTCATCATTTATCACTTTCTATTTCTGCTTATATTCTATTTTTTAATAGTGGACTGTCATCCTCTGCGAAGCCTTTGCGCTTCTAGGACCAAGCCTTCGCTTGGCAGTCCACCCTTTTGTCATCTAACATTTTTCATGTTTTAGTGTCTTTCCCTTTTAGGTGTCATCCTCCACAACCAAAGAGGAGTTCTCACAATGTCTGAATTTTGGTGCACATGTCTACAACCCGAGTACGTACAAACCCTCGTCCTTCTTCTTAGTTTCTCATTTTCTCTTTCTTGAATGTGAAAAGCAAATCTAGCATAGAAACATTCTGGCACGCCCGGTGGGACCTTAGGGTCTTCCTTGGGTTCCTTTTCTTTCTGTTCTTTTCACCTCTTTCTTCTCTTCTAAACGACATCATAAGCAGGATTAAAAAGAACCTTTCTTTATTTTCTTGCATTTCAAACTAGTCAAAAATCATATCCTTCAACCCTTTCTCAACTTGTTTTCATCCAAACTTGACATTTCGACTTGGGGCTTAAAACACATTGTATGTCATTTCTGCATGCTTGCATTTCTTATTCCACACCTAGTAATTAACAAATCGCATCATGAATTAATCATAGTCCACTTGATGTTAAATGACCAAACCACTTGCACCAAATCAAACATCAAACTTACCTGAGACAAGGCCCGACTGGGATTTCATCCCCCAGCGGATACCTTACCTGTCCTGGCGATCCTACTTGGATTTCATCACCAAGGGGAAAGCCCACTCTGTTCTCTAGCAGAGTCTAATCTCTAGGGAAAGTATATTTTGGCTAAGCGAGACCAACTTACCACTGGACTCGTGAAGTGAGGGGAGCTTGCTCCTTAGCACCAGGCCATGTACGGAACCTAACCCAGACTTTTGAGCGCCTAAACAAACCTGAAACCATCCATAGACTACCTCTTTTAGGACCCTTCTAATAGCCAACCTCCCCAAACATCACTTTAAGGCATAAGCCACATGAGCTTAATAATTTATTTCTAGGGATTTAATGCTTAGGCTCTGCTTGTGTTCTTCATCTTTTCTGTTCTTATCTGCTTGTTTGAGCTAGTGAGGACATTCTTCTTCCTTTTTTTCAAAAACTCTCAAATCTTTTGGGTTTCTAGAAAACACAGTCACTGACATCAATTTTACCACCGACGTCGATAACCTTTTCTCGTTGGCATCGGTTATCTGACCGACGTCGGCCATCTTTCTCACCGACATCAATTTTTCAACCGACGTCGGTCTCTGTCACAGTTCTTTTTTTTTCAAAATAACAGCCTTAAAACCTGCCCCTTTTTCTGCTAAAACCCCATTCTGAGTTTCTAAAACTAAAAAAACACAGTTTCTGAAACCTGACCTTTCTTGCCTTGAATGGTTCTGACTCGTAGCCAAGCCAAGGCTCTAGTCAACCACGTGAGGCATCAACTGCTTCCGTCTACCCCATCCATAACTGGTCTTATAATGGAGTTCCACTCAGAGACTGAAAAAACTCCTACTCGCCCAACCCCGCCCCATACTCCTATTGTCCCAAAAGGGGACCAAGATTTTGCACGATTCTTAGACCTCAACATCAAAGCCTTGCAGCACTATCTCGTGCATAGCTGAACGCGAGACTCCTTAGGCAACCCAATCTATGGGATGCCGACTTCCTTAGTCAAGACAATGATCACATCAACAACATCTAAAATTCCACCTATAGACAATCAAGCCAACACCTCGACTAATAACCCAACCGTGTCTTACCTTCAAAATTTAGCCTCTCCTTCTAAACCTACCTCCATGGGGGTTCCAGTACCCCCTCAACCTCAAACTACTCAACCAAATCCTACACCTTTCCAAAACCTAGTGGTCTCTATCCCCCTACTCTTGCACCTATCAACACGAGAGTAACTGTCTACCCTTCAACAAGTGTGGCCACTCCTCAACCATCTTTGATGGCCCCTATCTAATTTGTGCCTACCAACCCCATAACACAAGTGCCCTTGGCTTCAACTTCTGTCCTGATAACTAGCTACCCATATGTTGCGTCTACGCAACCAACCACATCATATGCCCCTCTCAATATCTTTCAAGCACCTTATAATCTAGGGGGTGCTCCACCCACCAATCCGTCAGCAGATATCATCAAAATGCTGATGGACAAGATGTCTAGCCTAGAGACCTCCGTTTTTAGCTCACGTAATGCTCTCTCATATGAGCAAATTTGTAATGAGCCCATTCATCCTTCGGTCCCGATCAGGCCATATCCCATTCAATGGGAGCTTCCTAAATTTTCTCACTTTCAAAGCAAGGAAGACCCACAACAGCACTTATGGGCATTCAGACATGCTTGTTACCTTATTGCCCATGACGTTGCATTGCTTTTACGCATGTTTCCTATGTCTCTCTAGTGCTGTGCTTGACTGGTACAGCTCTCTTGCCAGCCATTCCTTCTTCACATTCACACAGCTAGCCCAGCTCTTTCTTGATCACTTCTCCATCAACATCACCAAGAAGGTCTCGATCACAGACCTCTATTCTATCCGCCAATTCGAGGATGAATCCATAGCTAACTTCGTTGCTCGCTAGAGAGGCCTCATCAATCAACTCTCCTTTTCCTTACCCTAACCCGAACTTATTGAACTTTTCTCCCAAGCTTGCGCCAAACATATTTCTTCCACCTTACAGGTTCAGACCTTTCGCACCTTCAACGAAGCCTTTACGATGGCTCACAAAATTGAATTACGTGCCATCGAGGAGAATAAATTCAAGTTGCAGAGCAAGAATCCCAACTCTAAGACCAATGACTCCTCTTCTTCTAAACCTTCATCATCCAATCCTAAGTCTAAAGCTTCAGCTAATGCTATGGTCGTTAGACCTTCATCCTCTTCACCTTGAACCAATCAACCTGAGCCATCCACATCTCAGAGCGCCACCTGCCAATTCCAATAGAGATACGTATAATGATAGTATACTCCTCTCGAAGAATAATACACATCTGTGCTGGAAAAACTTGTTAAATAGGGGGTTCTCAATCTCCCCCAGATCCGACCACCTCCACAATTTGATCCCTCACGTGCCATCCCTGCGTGGTATAGGGAAAATGACTTCTACAACTACCACCGTGTTAAAGGACATGACACGATAAACTGCAAGACCCTTAAAAACATAATCCAAGACATCCTTGAAAAGGGTGACCTCATTCTAGACAATCCCAATGCACCCCCTAATCAAGGCATCGACATCTTCAAGCAACCATTCCCCAATCATCCACTGACCCAAAACAATGTCCAGACCTTGATTGACAACACTCATGAACACAACATTCAAACAGTCAATACGGTCTCGCCCTTCATCCCCGACCAACCTCAATAGGATAGTCCATCTATTAGTCCATCACGTGTGGATGAACCTCTTTCCCCAGTTAGTTCTCCATCAACGTCTCTCATCTTGGAGGATGCCTCAACCTTATCGGCACCACCGGTCTCACCATCCTCCTTCCTGCTGCCTATGGAGGACCCGACCCTTCTTACTCCTCGATCGCAAGTGGAGGGCACCATCATCCTTGCCCTTTACCCGCTTGAGGAGCCTCCTTCTCTGGTTTCTTCTCCACCCAGGGAAGAACATGCCTCTCCTTCATCTCCAACCAAGGACGAATCTGTCATGACTTCATCATGCCATGGGTCTGAGACTACTACACCCATCTCATCTTCGGCCCCACAACCGTCAACATCTTCTCAAGGACCCAAACCTCATCCAACATCTTCTCAACCATTTTCCTGACTAGTGGAGAAAATAAGACTTCTCCCTTCAAGGAAAGTGGAGCATCAGGGATTGTGAGAGCATCTTAAAGCTCTTCAACATGCCCGTGCCCTCGCGTCTCATGCTGCCAATCCTCTCAAGGCAGAATCTCCCAAGACTCTCAACAAAGCCCAGACTCCCACTTTTAAACCCGCATCTACCCCATCTAAACCTATCAAGTCACTTGGCGTTCACCCTATCTCTACCCTCACTCACCCGCAAGAGAAGGTGGACTTAGACCAGACCTTGACCAATAGTAGTCTTCCAACCAAGTCAAAGAAGACTGCCAGACCACAGAAGCAAACGCCTCCTCCCCCGTCACCATTACCTTCCATTTTGGGCCCCCATCCTTTGACCCTGACCAGAGTCCTTCCCACTCCGACCTCTAATCAAAATCGGTTGCCTCCTTTGCTTCCTTTGCCTACCTCTAGCCTACCCTCTCCTAAAAAGGTGGTACCTCTCACGAAGAAAGTGCCGACTCTGCCTGTCACCGCACCATCAACCCAAAAGGTGGTATTGAAACCTCCTCTAACTTCGCCTAAGCAAAAGTCACCAGCATCGCACACATCAACTAGCATGGACCCTTTAGTGGGCTCATACTCGTTGATATTACACCAACTTTTGCAGACTTCCAGCATAACCCTTCCACCCATCAGGCCTTTCCAACCTCTTAGGTCTAAGCCCTCCTGGTTCGATGACACGAAGATTTGCTTATACCATCGTACGCTAGGACATGATACCGAGACTTGCTGTGCCCTCAAGGCTGTCATTCACCGCTATATGGAGGACACTCTTCTCCTTGAGGACACTCTTGACCGACCCTCGACACCTTCCCATCCAACCTCTTCAACCACATCAACATCTCACCAGCAGGCCATGACCCCTTCTTCACCTCCTATCTTTGAAATCAATGCTATCCACATAACCACTAGGTCACAAAAGGACAAGGCGAAAGAAAAAGATGCCATTTCTTGGACCTACCCTTTCGTCAAACCACCTCTAGCACCTAAGCCTAAAATTTCTATCCTTGGCACATCTCAGCCTTCTTCTTCCTCTTTCGGGCCGATTCATGACTCCATGTTGAAACAGCTTCACCAGATGCCTGTGAAGATGTCCCTTTATGACCTCATCCAAACCTCACCTCAGCATTGTCAAGCCCTCATCTGAGCCTTGCAGATAGTGGAGGTCCAACCCGAGGACCCCCAACCACTCGCTTCCCTCGTCTACTCTTTATCTCATGTTGCCTCCATCACATTCAGTGATTCTGAGATTCCCACATCCAACACGGAAGATCAAGACGCCACCCTCTTCATCACTACCTATGTTGATTAGACATGCATTAAACGTGTTATGATCGATAGAGGCACCAATATCAACATTATCTCCACCCATGCCTTTGATTAGTTGGCTCTTTCCAAGAACTGCATCTCCAAAACTGATGCAATCTTGCACTCCTTCAATGACACCACTGCCATGACCATTGGCACAGTCATCCTTCACATTCGCATTGGTCCACGCATAGTCTCTAAGCTCTTCTATATCATCGAAGGAGAGTTTCAATACAACATGTTGCTGGGCTGATCTTAGATCCGCGCCATGGCCTGTGTCCCCTCCACCCTGCACCGTTGTGTGAAATTTGAGCACGACGGGCAAGTCCACACCATTCTCGCTAACCCATCACCTTTCAAAACTTGTAACACCACCTACCATCCAAATGACGTCCTCATTCCTATCAAGCCATCAACCCCAGCACCGCCTCCATCCGTAGAAGCTTCAACTAGTTTTCAACCGGCGGTCGCCCTCACCCCTCCTCTTTAAGTGACTACCAAAGACCCCTTAGAAGACATCTTCCAGCAACTTTCACTTGGGAATATCACTTGCTGACCTTAGACATGTTCCAAACTCTGCAAGAGTATGGACACCTTCACCACAGCCCCAGTTACGACCATTAGATCGGGATGGTCATGCCTTATGGTCCTCCTCACCTCTGAACCAATCTTGTCTATGTAGGGCTCAATCAAGATCCTACTGACGGCAACCCTCTCTCTTCACCCCAACCATTCACATCAGACTTCTCGTTTCTTGGCAACCCCGCCTTTGCACACACTTACCTTTACAGGTGTGCATGGAAGGGTTTTGGTTTTGGACACTATGAGCAGGGCTCCCATCAACCCATCGAGCCACTCAACGATGATGATGCCAAGAAGCGGTATGGCCTGGGATACCACGACCCCACTCAAGCCTCTGTAGACCTTTGCCCTGAGCCAACCATTGACCAATCTCCTCCAGGCTCACCCATTCCTCCTCCTTCACCTACGAAGTCGATGGTTTCCATCCCTCTTAGTTTTTTTTTCCATAAACACCATCCGTCTAGAACCCCTGACCTATCAGCTAAATGGGGTGTCTAGGTCTCTCCCTCTCATTTTTACCAGCATGATAGAGGATGAGTCGGCGACCATTCACACTGTCTGCTACGTAGACGATGATGCCATTCTTTTTTACATGGGCACCGATGACTCTTTCATCCAGCACTTCCTCCCTTCTGAGACTCAAGTTATGTTAAATGAATCAACCATTGACATCAACCTCCCTTCTTCCGATGTTCCTCACGTCTTAAAGATTTGCCAATCTCTAAACGCTCAGGAGCAGCTTGACTACACCCAGTTCCTCTTAGACTATAGCAAGGCCTTTGCCTGGACCTATAGTGACATGCCTGGCATCGACCCCACCATTGCTACCCATAACATCATCACTAAACTAGAGGCTAAGCCTGTTAGGCAAAAGCTTCAAAAGATGCATCCTCGCATTGTGCTCCTTGTCAAAGAGGAGCTTCAATGCCTTCTTTCTGTCTCTTTCATCCAACCCATCAATTATCCGCAGTGGGTCTCTAACATCATCCCTATCACCAAGGTGACTGGGGGGATTCAGATATGCACGAACTATCATGACCTTAACCTAGCCTGTCCCAAAGATGACTTCCCTCTTCCTAACATTGACCAACTTGTTGATCTCACGACCGGTCATGAGATGCTATCTCTCATGGATGGGTTTTCAGGATACAACCAGATCCTGATCACTCTGGAAGACCAGCACAAGACTACCTTTATCACCCCATGGGGGACTTTCTGCTATCAGGTCATGCCTTTTGGCTTGAAGAACGTAGGTGCCACTTATCAGCATGCCATGACTTACATTTTCCACGATCTCCTCCATAAAATCATGGAGGACTATGTGGATGACCTTCTCGGCAAGTCCAAGCTTCGTCGTGACCATTTGACCATTCTCAAGATCATCTTCTCTCGCCTTCTTCAATACAATGTCTACCTTAACCCCAAGAAATGCGTCTTTGGGGTCCTCTTAGGCAAGCTCCTCAGCTTCATCATTTCTTTCCGTGGCATCGAGATAGATCTCGCCAAGATTCACGCCATCCTCGAGATGCCGCCTCTGACCAATCTCAAGCAGCTTCGCAGTCTACAAGGGAAGCTCCAGTCCATTCGCCGTTTCATCTCATAGCTTTCTGACCATTGCCAACCTTTTCATCACCTCCTTAAGAAGGATGTCACCTTTAAATGGGATAAGGACTATCAAGAGGCTTTTGAAGCCCTCAAATGCTATCTGGTCTCTCCACCAGTCCTCATTCCACCTAAAGACAACTAGCCCTTCTACCTTTATCTCTCTGCCACCAACCATTTGTTAGGTGCCATGATCACGCACCGAGACGAGCATCACCGTGAGTAGGTGGTTTACTACATCAGCCAAAGACTGGTTGACTATGAAACTTGGTATACTCATACCGAGAAACTCTATTTGGCGTTAGTCTTTGCCGCTACCAAGCTCTACCACTATCTTCTCAACCACAAGACCTTTGTCATCACTCACACTGACCCTCTTAAATACATGCACTCCAAGACATATCAAAATCAGCGTATGGCTCGGTGGCTCATGCTTCTTGTTGAGTTCGATTTTGAGTTCATCCAGTAGAAATCCATCAAGGGGCAAACCATCACTGACCAACTGGCAAATGCCCCTCTTCCTAATAATCAACCTTCGCAGTGCGAGTTCCCTGACGAATCTATCACTGCGCTTTCCACCGATGATACCATCTATCAAATGACCATGTTCTTCGATGGCTCCAAATGTCAACTCGGTGGGGGTGCGGGAGTCATTCTCATCCCACTCGAAGGTGAGCCCATGCCTCTGTCTTTCAAGCTCAACTTTGATTATACCAATAATATGGCTGAATACGAAGCCTTAATTTTGGGACTTCAAACTGCCCTTTCTCTCAGCATCAAGTCCATCAACATCTTCGGTGACTCGCAACTTATCATCAATCAAATCAATGATTCATACCTCTATAAAAATGAAATTTTGCAAAGGTACAAAAACTGTTTTGACACTCTTCTAGCCTCTTTTGACCATTACCTCTTGTATACTATTCCTCGATCCACGAACAAGTTTGTTGACACCATGGCTTCTCTTGCCTCGCATATCCCATCTTCATCGTCTTCATCTAGAATTTTTTTCACGGTGCATCATGTGCCGCTGCCTTCATACTTTTCTCCTAACATCAACCATGTCAACACCATAGACTCTAGTCCATGAGATGATTGGTATAACCAACTTGTGGACTACTTATCTCATTCTATCATCCCTCCCCATCTCTCTAGTAATGCGCGATGAGCTTTCATCAAACGCACCGCTCGATATACCATGCTAGGGGGTCTTCTCTATAAGCGAGGCTTCGACGGCCTCCTTCTTCATTGTCTAACCTCCACTGAAGCCTCTCATGCCATAAAACAAGTCCACGACGGGTTTTGTGGTGGACACTTCAGTGGGAATTCGGTTGCCAAGCGCATCCTTCGTCTGGGCTATTATTGGCCCACCCTTCATCAAGACTGTAGTGACTACATTTGACATTGCATCAAGTGTCAGCATCACTCTAACTTGCTCCATCTCCCTAGCCACGCCTTACAAGTTGCTCAAGATTTTTGGCCTTTTTCTCAGTGGGGCTTAGATCTCATCAGTGAGATTAACCCTCACTCGTCTCTTCATCATCAGTCCATCATCACCACCACTGAGTATTTCACTAAATGGGTGGAAGCCATTCCTCTCGTCTCCACAAAAGTTGACAAAATTGTTGACTTCATCAGTGCCCACATCATCTATCATTTCGGTGTTTCTCACAAAATCATCACCGACAATGGCAAGTCCTTAAAAAACAAGACCGCCCAAAAACTTTGTGACTCATTTGGCATCAAGCTTAGTTTCTCTTCGCCTTACTACCCACAAGCAAATGGGCAGGCTGAGGCTTCCAACAAAATTTTGACTAAAATTCTCATGAAGGTGGTCAATGACATAGGAAGGGACTGGCACATTCATGTTCCCTTCGCTTTGTGGGCCTATCGCACTAGCATCCAAACCTCTATAGGTGCTACCCCTTTCTCTCTAGTGTACGGAACAGAGGCTGTCCTACCTCTCAAAGTATAGATCTCGTCTCTTCACATCTCTCTGCATGACATTCTCTCCAACGATGACTTTCGTCAAGATCACTTAGCTCAACTTGAGTTAATTGATGAACGTCATCTTGCTGCCCTCAACCATCTCCATGTCTATCAAAATCGCATCAAGCGAGCCTATGACAAAAATCTACAAGAATGAGATTTCAACATCGGAGACCTTGTCCTCAAAGAAAACTAGCATGTCACCAATATGGAGCAAAGTAAACGAGGCAAGTTTGCCCCTGATTGGCTCAAACCTTTCATCATCACACATAAGTACGGGTTAGGGACTTATCGTCTGCCTTCTCTTGACAGACGGCCAGAACCTGAGCCTCTTAATGCCTTGCATCTGTGACCATTCTATTGCTAGTCGAGTACTCGTCCACTTGACATTTAACTTGAGCTCATCCCTTGAGCAATCCCCATCCTCCTAATCCTCATTCCTTTCAACCCTATTCCCCTAAACAAATCCTCTATAACACTTTTATGACGCATGGATGCTTTGTCCTAATAAAAGGGAGCCCTTGAACTTCTATAGTCTTGTCCATGACTCCAAATTCTGTCAACAAAAAAAAAAAATCAAGATGTCAAAACATATCCAAGGTCACCCAGTCAAATCAAAAAATAGACTGCTCCCTCGAAGGATAGTTGTACTATCATTAATGTAGCTAATAGACTGCTCCCTCGAAGGACAGCTATTCAAACTTATATAAAGCAAAAATATAGACCACTCCCTCGAAGGATGGCTATGACTAAATCTTGCTACAAACAACAATATTTCTTAGAAGCTTCCCACATTGATCAGCTTCGCAAATGACCACCAAGCAAAATGACATCTCTTTGTAGACTTCCCGCATTGATCAGTTTGCACAAAAAAAAAAATGGGTCATGGACTTGGCTTGTAGTTGTCTCAGGGTCTCCTATAAAGGGGCAAGGTTATCCCTGCTCATAAAATGGGTTACCCTATCCTCCTCCTATCATAACACCTGCTCAAGGGACTTCGAGCTTACTTTAATGACAAAGTGATTCGATTACCGTTCTAACACAACCATGGTCAACGATGTAATGCATGAATGGGGCTCTTTGTTCTAACAACCCCTATCTATGCTGTCATTCTGGTCCTTGTCAATGAAAGGGCGATTATGTCTTTCACTTCCTTTACACTTTGGTCACATTCAAACTTCATCATTTGTCAAACCAACTCAACCCAATCTCTTTTTAGACCACTCACATAGCCTATTCACACTAGTTTTTATGGACACCAATACACATGGAGACTATGGACTACACAATTTATGTTAAGCATAAACCAATACTTGCTGAAGCATAAATAGACCTCAATTCATTTTTAGCATACATCCATCATGAATATAGAAAATTGCTAGGGATGAAAGACCTCTCAACCAATGTTACAAAATACACCATTTGGAAAGGGCTGTAACATCTTTTTCTCCTCATCATTTCGACACATGACCAAACCGATCATCGACCAATCTTCTCAACTAGTTCGAACTACATTGGTCTGAGGACCTAAGACCGGGGCTATGTAGGCAGCACTCAATTGACACGATGTCTTCTGGGGTTAGCTCAGCCATCCCATTTGTTCATCTCTCAGATGGACAACCCCCTTTTTTTTTCTTCTTCATCACTCGACCTTGACCTTGACCAAGACCAGTCTATCAACCACTTTGACCACCTATCTACCACTCAGACCCCTCGTCTGAACTACATTGGTCTGAGGCCCTAAGACCAGGGCTATGTAGGCAGCACTCAGATGACACGACGTCTTTTGGGGTTAGCTCGACCACCTCTATTTGTTCATCTCTCTGATGGACAAACCTTCTCTTCTTTGACCATGACCTTGACTTCGACCAAGACCAATCAACCACTTTGACTCTTCCTCCCTTTTTGGGAGAACTACATTGGCCTGAGGCCCTTAAGACAAGGGCTATGTAGGCAGCACTCAGTTGACATGGGGTCTCCTGGGGTTAGCTCGGCCATCCTCTTCGTCACTTTCTTTCATCCCATTCTCTCGTGACCTGTCAATCATATCACAGTTAGTCACATATTTTCATAATCATTAGCATAATCATTTTCATCATGTCCATCCATAGTCATTAAACATCACCATTTAATCTAAAAATCATAACCATTCATATCAAATATCAACATCAATATCATTAATCATCATCATTTAACCATTTCATTAAACATCACATTCATCATCACATTAGTCATCATAATCACAAACATAACATCATAGCATCATCATTATACACATCATATCAAAACATGCATCAAATCAAAGTGCCATAAACATTAAACACATCCATACAATTTCTCATAACTCATGTCAATAATCCAAAATAATCTCATCATATATATCTCAAAGTTTTATACAATCGCACAATCTATGCATCTCTTTCTCAAAAAAATCACATACATCTCGCATCATCGGCACGTAGGCCAGTATATACATCACATCACAATCTGGCCTCATGGCTGTGGCTGTGGTGGTGGTGGCAGTGGCCGGGAAGACGCTGTATCCTCTCCGCCCTCTAATCTGCACTGTCTACGCAAATTTGTAGCAGTCGCCCGTGACATAGACCACTGCCAGCTCAGCTCTACCCTCATATTTGAGTATCACTATATCTGAGGAAACCCCCTAATGGATCCTTCATAATATGCAATCTCATCCAACGCATTATTATATCTAACTATAGATACAGTCTGTGGTGGACCCATCTGACTTGTTGTTGTCCCCTGTACTACCCCCTGTGGCTGTGCAAATGTCGGCTGTACTGATGTTGACTGTCCTGGCCCCTATGAAAATGCCGGCTACTAAGATGGCTGCTACAATGGGCCCTACCCTCCAAAACTCTGACCTGCCACTATCTGTGCTTGGGTTACAGCCAGCTGTCCCTGTAATAGAGTGACTTGCCTTGTTAGTGTTGCCACCTGACCTATCATCTCTGTCACCTATCCTGTCACCCCTGCCAGCTACCCCTACAAAACTATGACCTATCCCTACAAAATGGTCACCTGAGCCTGTGTCGCATCCCTCTCCTGTCGTGTTGTGTCCCTCTCCTCATAGGCTGTATCCCACTCCCTAGTGACAGCCTATAGATCTGGTTGGGGACCCACCTGTACACTTGTGTACCATCCTGTCCACCATGTTGTGTAGGCCTCTATACACCCTGGGTCAGCTATTCCAGGTACTTCCGGTAACTCCTCAAAATCTAGCCCCTCTGTCTCCTCTAGCAGTGGGAGCGGTGCCTCTATATCATCCCGCCTGTACTATGGGAATGCAAGAGGTACATCCTATAGTAGCCCATACTGGCATCACACTCTCTCTGCTGGGATCCTCTCAAGCTCACCAGCTCGCCTGCCTCTGACCCATCGCATGCTCTGAGTCTCGACCATCTGCTCACCTTGGTCTCTAAATGTTGGATATACCAAGTATGGTCTCTAGATGATATCTGCTGGAATCAGGGCCTCCAGTACCCCCTGTAGTGGTCAATATCTCTATCCACTCTGTCCACCCATGTCTGTGCCATCACCTCATGCCATCGCCTAAATCTGACCTTGAAGCTAGCCTCAATCGCCATTGGGAGGCCGAGAGGACGTGTCACTATGATATGCTCGTATGCCTAACAGTGCATAAGGTGGCCTACACACAGACTGTACCATCACCGTTGACTGATGCCCCATAGCTCTCTGTATACTTGGGTCAAAAAGATAGGTGCCCAGGCAAACACTATCTGTGTTGCTCCAGCATGTCCATCAAAACCCTAGTCATGGCGATCGAGAACTTGCCTCCCTCTGTATTCTGCAATGCATAGACTGTGATGCCGATCATCATCAGGACAATGAGCTGATGTGTGCCCTCATCCACCACATATAAAGGCTCATAAGCAAAACTGGCTAAATGGTAGCTCGTCTCCATGATGTGCTCCCCAAATAGCGTAACCATGTGTATATTGTGTGCCTCTCTTGAGCATGCATAGATGTCAGCTCTGTGTATCGATAGCCATAAAATTTGATACACGTCTTCAATCGTGACCATCATCTCGCCTGTGGGCAGGTGGAAGGTGTTGGTGGCATGGTCCCACCACTTTATCAATGCCACCATGAGGCTCACATCCCTCACCACTATGCAGTAGTGTCTTAGCCCACCTAACCCCACTACGCTCATCTGCACCCACTCCTCGACCATCATGCCTTTGCGCATCTGCGTTAACAAGGTCAAGAGGCGATCTCACAGCATCAGAGTCTGCCTCGCCTGCATCCATCAACAGTCAATCTCATGTTAAAATTGTTCCTACTCTTCCTATTTGACCAACCATTTTGACCATCTATGCCTAACTCGACACTCGAGAAGCCCTTGGCATAGCTTCAACCTTTCGACTTGACCATTTTTCACCACCCTTTTTAACCAAGCAGCCACCGACATCAGTTAGCATGCCAGTGACGACACTCACATAACTGACGTCGGTCACTTAGTGATTAAAGTCAGAAAATGAGTGACCGACACCGGTCACTGGTCAGCCGATGTCAGTGAACCCATCGACATCAGCGACTGGTTTGGCCCTAGGGCCGAACAGGGCGAGCCCTAAATTTAGGGCTTCCCCCTGTGGACTCCCCAACCCCCTAAATCACTCCTAAATCATCCCTAATCTATCCTAGACCCCCTACCCACCTTCTTAGCTACCCTCCCCCCTCAATTTCTACCTAAAGCAACCAAAAATTCAAAAATCAAATCAAAACAAAAATCAACCAAATAGGGCTTAGTGACCCTCCTACCTCATCCCGACACTGCCAGCGTGGTGGCACGATGGGTGCCACTGGTGGTGTCCCCCCCGTGGATCCTCTACTCCCCTTTGCCATCTCCTCTGCGTCTTCCTCTCCGCAAGCTCCTCTTGGCCCTCAAACACCTCTGCAGCCTCCAATCACTCTCTAACTCACTCCCTCTCTCCACCAATGCCTATCTGCCACCTTAGCGTGCTCACTCGGTCAAATCTAGGTCACTTTCACTCAATCAACTCTAGAGCTCTTTTTTCTCTCAGTCAACAAGTAGCAAATGACTTTTGGTGGGCCGCCAATCCACTTTTGTCAGATTTCATAGGCCATCGATGTCAACATTTTCATGCCCTAATCTACCGACATTAGCTGATTTCTATCGACATCAATCCTTTTGGACCACCAACACCGGTTATTGCACTGATGTCGACATACTTCAAACCTCCTCATTGCCTAAAATCATGCCCCCAATCAGTCAGCTCTCTAGTAGAAGTCATCTTAGCCACCTGGGGCACACTTGAGATCACTTTTGCCTCCATCCATCGACCACCAGACCTTGGAGATCATGACCATCTCTTCTGACCGCAACCACTTCCAAGATGACTTTGCCTTGGTTGTTTTTGCATGTATGCTACCTCACGACTGGTTAGCAAAATTGTGTGTAGCCCATATTTTGGACCCTCACAAGTATAGGATGCAAGCTGGTTGATCCCCACTACTTGTGGCATTTTTGTGTTTCCAAGAGCACTTCCTGAGCCTGGGATACTTGGAACACGATGACCATTGGAGCTTTAGCTTAGATTGAATAGCCCGATCAGCTATGACCAAATGCTGGGGCCTGGTTATTTCAATTTTGGCACTCCTCGACCCTCAACCTACGAAAATTTGACCTGACCATCCCGTGAAGTGGCAATCATGACTATCTCTCTATCAAATTGACACTCAATCTCAGGTTCCCTTCCCTTGACTCTCGCTTTGAGGGGGGAACACCTCATCCCATGCCTAAGGCAACCAACTCCTATTTTTATCTTGCAGTTCGTCAAGAACAACCAACAAGACAAAAAGGGACAAATGTAGACACTAAAATCATGTCTACCCCTAAGTCATCTTTCACCCTTGGCCCCCCTTGGCCCATGTCCTAACCCTTGTCCTAACCCCCTCCATTTATCAAATTAAAATAATTAAATATTTGGCCTTCCTCCACCTCACCCATGCCACCTTGGATCCCCCCACCTCTCTCCTAGCCTTTATTGCCCAAATCTCCCTTTTATCCTCCCTCTCGCATCCATTTATGCCTTCCTCAACCATTTTCCCATGGCCCCTTGACTCGGCAACATGCAAGAATAGACAAAGGCTAATTTTAGCCTCTATCCCCATTCTTTGGCCGCCGACGTCGGTCATTACGAGGCCAATGTCGGCGGTTCTGTCGGCATTGGCAGCCTTCAAGACCATTCTCTACAACCACTCCCCCTCCCACGAATAGAACTCTCTTGATGCTTTTACATTCATATTTTCTTCTCCTCCCCCTCGTACAACAACACCAGCAGCTACAGGGATCTTGTAGGAACAACTCCAAGCAACAGCTCCATTTGTAGGTCCTTTAACAGCTCTGACAACAGGTTCTTCCATTCTTCAATCAGCAAGCAAGAGGTAAGCACAGTGCTGTTTTCCATTTCATTTCTTGTTTAATCTATCTATTTAGCTAACCACTGCCAAGACCTTCCCTATCCTTCCCCTGAGAGGCTGAAAGGCCTTCTCAGACCCCTGCCTCTCATCCATTCCCCTTTGTGCTTCTGGTTCCCAACCAGTCACTTTCCCAAACAACATTCTCAGTCTCTCAGACCCAAAACAAGTCCCTCAGACCTCCAGGCAATCTCTCAAACCTCTAAATAGACCTCCTTGACCCTCAGACGAGACCACAGTCCATTCTGTAGACCAGAAACCAGCTTGTAACCCGACAAGACCCTGTCTAAGACCACTGCCTTGGCCGACCTCGTCCATTTCCCCTACCGACGTCGATAACCTTACCTGACTGACGCTGACAATACCACCAACGTTGGTGATTGTGTAAAAGTAGATTCCTTCTAAACAGGTATGCATTTGCCTTAAGTTCTTTCTTTCTATTTTTCATCATTTATCACTTTCTATTTTTGCTTATATTCTATTTTTTAACAGTGGACTGTCTTCCTCCACGAAGCCTTTGCACTTCTAGGACCAAGCCTTCACTTGGCAGTCCACCCTTTTGTCATCTAATGTTTTTCATGTTTTAGTGTCTTTCCCTTTCAGGTGTCATCCTCCACAACCAAAGAGGAGTTCTCACAATGTCTGAATTCTGGTGCGCATGTCTACAACCCGAGTACGTATAAACCCTCGTCCTTCTTCTTAGTTTCTCATTTTCTCTTTCTTGAATGTGAAAAGCAAATCTAGCATAGAAACAGGAATCTCTTAAGAAGACATGCTAGAACTTAGGGGCACTTTACCCATTTGATTTTATCAATGCAAGGAAATAAGTCGCGCTTATTGAAAGTTTACAACTTTTAATGTCCACCTGGTGATCTAATCTTATCTTCATCATTCCTCCTTGTCTGGTTAATTGAATCAGGTCTTGGATTTAGTTTACTATTCTTGTTCCTTCTCCACTTTTTACTGGTCTTGGCTTTGAAATCTGTGAATGTATTCTGATCTGTATGTCTATATGTGTAAAGGATCAACAGCTAATTCATTGTGTTGAATTTGATGTTTTTGGGTGTGTCATTACTTTGTCTTATTTTAGCTTTCTTCTTGGTATTTTTACAGATTGGACTTGCCCTTTTGGGCCTTGAGAAATGACCCATTTTGAGTTAGAATAGCCTCTTACAAGGATATCTATCCTTCGGGCAGTCTTTAAATGGCCTTTTGGGCTTCTTCGGGTGACCCTTTGGATATCCCTCGAGATTTTATTACGCTTCCTCCCACTAACATTTTCTCAGGAAAAATTCCTACAGATAAAAAGTCTAGGGAATCAATTTTAAATGCCTTGAACAAATCTGAAAGAATTACCTTTCAGCTTCTTTGAAAATGACCCTTTGAACTTTGGTGATGAACCATTCCATTGAACCAAGACATTGAACCAATTGGTTGAACCAAAAATGGTTCAAGCCAATGGTTCAATTTGAATGAATCAAGCCAATGAACTAAGCATTGAACTGACTATTGAACTTGCCTTTGAACCATGTGTTTGAACCAAGATGTTGAACCAACCGTTGAACCAAGTTTTGGTTCAATGGTTCAAACAAAGCTTTGAACTGACTGACGAACTGTTTGATTGAACCAAAGAATGAACCAAAAGTTGAAACAAAGTGGATGAACCAAATGTTGAAACAAAGAATTGAACCAATTGATTGAACCCACCTTTGAACCATTTGATGTTTAACCAAAGGATGAACCAAACGTTGAACCTGCTGCTGATGCTTGCCAATGGAAATTCCTGCAAAAGTCGTGAAGCCCGTTGAACTTGTAGAAATGAGCCTATTTGCAGAGTCCATAGATACCAAGTCCATAATTTCTCTAACCTTGAAAGATTCCATATATTTCAACTTGTAGAAGCCCATTGAACTTGACCTGCTGAGTTCGTAGATTTTCGAGAAGCTTGAAAAATGAGAAATTTGAATGTCCAGGACAAATTTTGGAAAGGGAAGAGATAATTTTGGTCTGTAGGACCAAAATAATTCAAATGTTGTCCCAAAAATGAGTGATATTTTTGGGGGACAACAACTTATAACATGTCAAAGGGTTTGGGATCTACTTAGGTAATAAAAACCTTCTCTAGGTGTTGCAGACATCCAATTCCTAACACCATTTGTGTTGAAATTGTCAATCTTACTTGAATTGCATTGAAATGCACATTTTAGGTCAAAATCCATAAAACACCCTAAATGGTTCAAATTTGTCACTTACAAGTTCCATTTTAGGTCAAAGTATCCCTAAATAGGGAAATTCAATTTATGGGCTAGCTAACTTTGATTAGATCATTTTGAGTCAAAATGACAAATTCACCATTAGTGCTATGGATCACTCTTTTGTTGTAATTCATTAGTACACATCACATACTTTTTTTATTTGGTATTGGCAACATCCTAAATGGGAATATAGCTCCAACACATCTAACATCACCATTTAGTTCCTCTCCAATCAAATTATGATCCAGTAATATGACTTTTTGACTATTTTGATTAATTGTGCACCAATTTCCAAAGAATGGCACTAAACTTGATTAAAATTACTTAAGCTAATTAATCCAATTTAATAGCTTAAATAATAATTCCATAGATCTTTTTGAATATCTCATTATTGGAAATTGATTTTGTATATCTGCATCACCTAGTGACATCATCTATGGGGTGGCATCCATCAAGCCATAAGTACATAAAATATCAAGATTATGGGTCACCCATGCCTAGTTAATCCCTTCCATGCCTCTTTAATGCTTATTTATATTGAGGATATTTATGATTTTAATTCCAAATATTAGGATTATCCATGGCCACACATCTCAATCTTGAGATGGACGATCATGGTTGATCCTGACCAATATCAAAAATATATAAATGGAGAGGCCATGGACATGAATTTTAATCTTGATTTATGTAAAGTTATTATTGTCTCCACAATCCTTTGTAATAAACCATTAAAATTAGTTACAAGCTTCATTTATAGGCTAGTTTAGTGATTTGAAATCATGAGCCTGGGTTTTATGGAGTGTTCTTGAGACATTGGAGGAGTTTACCACCTTTGTTGACAAAGACAAGGATGCTTGATCAAGGGAGAACATGATTTTGAGCCACATGGGTATGTTGAATCCATTTGGAAAGGTAATATGATGTTGCTTTCTTTCATTTGTTTCTTGATATCCTTTATAATTCCCATAGGAATAGATAGGCTTAGTTAGTTAGTTCTTTATGCATTTTTCATGATTTATAGACTAATTTTTGACTAAATTTATTTTTAATCCTCTCTATAGGTGTAGGAACCAAATTTAATGAAATACGGTGGAAGGAATAGTTTTTATCCAATGTATCAAAGGGCATTCTATGATCATATTGTAATTGGTGTCCTTATCTATGACATAGAACTTAGTCAGGACTATCTTGGGACCCAACATGATTGGGAACACAATGGTTCCTATGGAAGTGGACTTGAGGTTGTCATAGCCACAAAGGGTATTATGTATTTAGAATAATTAGTTTCCCTATAGCCAAGTTTTTATAGGAAGGATAATGGGATAATGTTGACCATTACTCCATTGCCAACCATTACTCTATTTACATCATTGTTGTAGATCCATACTTGTAGAAAGAAGGTTGAATCTCCCCACCTAGCTATTTCTAAGTCAGGTGGGAGCTTCATAGGTTTAATAAGTATCCAACATCATGTGGTCCCTGACCAAGTGGTAAAATTTCCAAATCAATGTGGTTGATTTGGGCTTGTAGAGGGGGAGAGATAATAGATAAATGCCTCAATCTTAGGGTATCGAACAAGGATAAACGGTGGGTGGGTGATTTATTAAGTATATATAAAAAAAGATATGAGAAAATGTTTTGGTCAGATTAGAGATCAAGTTATAGTTACCTATGGGTTTATGAATGGATTGGGTTTCTAGGATGTTCAAAGGATAGATGTTCATAGCTTGGTATTATTTACTATGATTAATGGTGTCTACTTCCTCTTTGACTTCTAATTCCATAACTCTTATCATCCAAATTTTGCCTTGAACTCCTATCCAAGTGGCCACATTGGTGTTTGGTGCCCTAAAAATGGAAGCTTTGGCATCATGATTGTCTGTTTTTGTGGATTGGTTTTGTTGAACATGGTGTCCTGATAGGTTATTTTGATGTTGAACTTGAGCAAGGTACATTTGGTGGTTAGGGAAAGATTATGGTAAACTTGTAATTTTTGGTTTTGGGGAGTGATAAGACCACTTAGAAGGGTTTGCATGTTTATGTACACTCCTCCTAAAAACATATATGTGAAGGTCTACCTTTGATCCTATAAGAGTCTCTATATAAATTGGTTGTACTCCCAACAACCCTAAGTGTCATAGCCTATGATTCTATGAAATATGTAGTAGATGTTGGGGTCATAATCCCTATGTCTCATATTCTACCCTTGTTACCCAAAACCTTATTGGTTAATGTGTGGGTAATCATTTTGGTTTTGGAATTGTGGGTATTATTCATTTGAATAATATTGATTTTGGTTATGGTTTTGATATTATACATTAAAAGGTGGTGTTCAGTTGAAATAAATCATATGGATGGTAGGAGGATTTTGATTCTTTCCTCCTATGTTGTTGGTGTTAGTGTTGCTAGTATTCCTAGGTGGGTATTGACCATTATTTATAGGGTTTTTATTCTTGGCTTTGTCAGTGCACCATTGGTAATAATGTTTCTATTCTTGTTTAGGATCTTAGGACCTCAATTTTTTGTATTGTTTAGGGTTTGGTTCATAGTTTGAGATCCCCTATTATTTTAAGTGATTATGTCCCTGTTGGTTCCATAGGTTCATCATGTATTGTCTATGGTTTCTTGATCAATGTAGATTACACTAATGAAAAGATCATATCAACCTCTGCCTTCTTATATATTTATTCTTAGGATCATAATCTAACTTTACTCTCTTTGATATTTGTTTCTTCTCTCCTACCTTGGATTTATCCTTCTTCTTATATTATACCTTGATCTCTACCTTGAGTTTCCACACTAGACTGTGATTTATAAGGTTCTTTCCTGATCTAAATGTTTCTACAATAATCTCTTTGGCCTATTCACACTCAAATTAACATCCTCATGAAGCATACTGACCATTTGTCTTCATAAACCCCATAGACTTAGTCATTTCTTCTTAGGCCCATAACATCATTTCCTCTTTATAGTTTGTTTACTACCTTATTAAAACTCCTTTGGCTTATTTTTACTTTATCTAAATGGTATCAACTTGCTTGGAAAGATCAATCACTCTTTAACCCCTTATATATACATGTTTTCAACTTCAATATTAGTTTTCCCTTATAGCCCTCCAAACATACAAACTTAATAGTTATAGGCAATTTACCAACTTTCAAAATAAGATAAACACCATTCATAGTATCCTTTATCCTCTTTTATCTCCTTACAAAGTTATGGGGAACATTTCCTAAGATATACTTTTGAACTCTTCATCCTTCTTGATAAATTAGGCCTATTCTAGTAAACTTCCAAATACCTAAACTTACTTATTTATTAAAATCCAAAGTGATTATAAACTATCCAAGACCAATTTTATTTACCCTTTATCTTCAATGACCTCCACACAACATTTCATTTTCTATCTTCCTGGGTAGGCTCACTAACTCAAACTTTTCCTCTAGTAATTAGGTCTCTATAAGCCTTTTTAGGCCTAATCTTTTATTACAGGATAGGTTCTGTACTATACGGTTTGGAAAAAATTAAAAACCTCATAAATTCTCTTGATTATTATAAATAACATATTATTACCAAATTCCATAAAATTCTTAAGGATGGAGTCATGAGTTATCCCAATTTATGGTCTAAAACCCTAGATCTTGTTTAGAGAGATAAATGGTGGTTGAAAGTAGACAAAAGGTAGTAAATTGAATTTTATGGACTATCAAGACTTATTTATCATTTCATAAGGTCCAAATCACTTGTTCATACCTTTTACAACACTTTTTTTCACTTGAATAACCTTCTAAGATATTAAACACACCATTATACAAAATTCTAATTCTTAATAGGACTGTGTTTTCTATTCAAGGAAGTCTGAGTTATATCGAACCATATAAATGAATTAAAATCATTAAAAATGATTTTAAATGAATAAAATAAGACTTAATATACACCAACACATTATTAACTCCAAAATATCTATTGAAAACAATCTTTACTCATGATTTTTGTCGCACCCATACAACCCTATATAAAGTCTCTAAGAATAGTAACTTCTTGAATTATTCTTATTCTCAATGACCATAATGACCATATTACATGGTATGAAATTGTAATCTATTATTTGGTACTCACCAATAGACTATTCTCACTATGAACCTTCAATGCATATATAACTAATGTTTTATTTGACTGTCACCTTTCCTTCATTCATACAAACCTAGAATATAGACAATACCTTTCACTAAATACCTCAAGAGTAATATAAATCATACAAGTTATTAAATACATTAAAAATAAAATATTTGAGGAGATTCAATACACAACATTCATATCATTCATTTATATTTTCTTGGTAATTATAAACTTGGCTCATTTTCATGTTCTTATCCCTCATGGACATTGTAATTCTTCATCTGACCTCCTCTCCTATTTATTTTCAAAACTCCTCTCTTTAAAATTACTCTCTACACTCCTTATATATCTTTATAACATGCCTACATTCATGCATAACGTTTTATTCTTGATAACTACCTCTCAATAGGCTAACTCTATGTATAAGGTCATTTAGACCATGTTCTTGATTTTGCCTTCCAAAGGATTACATACCAATTTTATTTATTGACATTAAAATATTTATTAACAACACCATAAGGAGGTTATCTATCATTTATTAATCATATGAATCCTTTGAAGATCAATAATCTCCCTCACTTTACCCCTTAGACATTATAAACCAAGTTACCAAATTTAAATATTTAAATATGCATGTTTTGGAAGGAAAAGATCTACAAGCCAAAATTCATCATAAAAAACACTTTAATGGCTTTAGTCAATTTAATAAGGACTCAAATTGACCTCACACACATTATAAGCCAAAAATATTCATGAATCATAACCCATACATGATATTTCTTGATGCTCCTGTATCATACTCCCCAGGTGGGAAAAAATTAAACTACAAGTTAAATATAACTTGTCCTTTTTATTTCTTGTTTTCCTCTTGGCCTTATTATGATCCTTTGATTTTATCTATTTTTTGTACACGTCATCTGTGCTTTCTCTCTCTAGTTTTTCTTTACATATTTGCTTTCTTAACTTATTTGGCTTTCTTAACTTATTTGGCTTTCTTCCTTTGATGTGTTTCTTTGTCCATTCTTCTTTAACCTCAATGAAATATAGAAACCTTTACCATTATTCATATTTATTCTCTATGGAGTCTTGTTTCCCCTTAATTATTTCCATTCATTCATCTACAACACTATCATGCAAAAGACTCATCCTATTACCTTGCACTTGGATCACTTGCTTGTATTCTTGATTGCCACTTGGGTTGGTTTTAAAACTAGATGTGCACTCTCCTTGCTTATTTATTTCATATTTGAGGTAATTATTGTCTTAGATAATCATTTTAATGATTTGGTCCATCTTTAAATGATTTTCCTCATGACTGTCCTTCACTTTATCTTTCTCTATCATTATCTCTTGACTTAAATCTTTCTATTTATTCACATGTTTATGAAGTGCCTTTTGATGTTTCACCTCTATACCTACACAAACCACCTCCATGAATCTCTCATACTCTATTTTTCCATCCCATAACCTTCTTTCTCAAGTAACTACTTTGAATCTACCTCTTCATTGTCAAATCCTTGGACTTTTCCTTTCTTGTACCTATTGAGTCTTGACTCATATTTGAGCTTATCATTTCTCCTCACAACTTGATCTACACTATTATCTATTGAAAACAACTTACTTGGATGATTAAACAACTCCTCTATCATCTGTATTTATTCCTTCCATGGGAGATCATTTAAATCTTCAATTTATTCATCATAGTTAGGCACCCTTTATTCTATTTCCTCTTTTTTTCCTCTTCAACCCTTATTTACTCCTTATCGACTGTATGGAATTATTGCGTACCTTTAATATCATAAACATCTTCTTCCATAGGCTATCCTATATCAATATAATTCTCCATCACTCTCTTCCTTCTTGATAGGTCTTCATAAGCTTTATACAAGAGGTAATTTTCCTCTTGTTAAAATTACTTTTCTTCCATTGGCATTACTTCATCACCATATTCACCTTCAAATGTCCACTGAGACCCTTATCTTAGTTCTATACTAGTTCTTCCAAGCATAATCTTTTATACTTTCTCTTCTCTTACAAATATCTCACTCAATGGCTCACTACCATCACCATCATAATCAATTTGCTTACATTTTATTTCCCTTTTGCTCATTGGAAACATATATTCATCATCATTTATTGTATCCTCATTCCTTTTTTTCTCTTTCTTTCCTTTGGCTATCCACACTTTCTTCTTCACAACTTTAGGCTGGAACTTGTACATTGCTTCACTTATTCTCTTTGATCTACAAACTGATTATTGCTCTTGAGCACCTCCTTCATGCCTCATTTCTTCATGCCTTGACTTAAATTCTTTGTTACACTTGAGTTATAACATTTCCTTCATGATTTGTACCTATTATTTTCCCAAATTTACTTCTTGGATGGCCACTTGATTAGATTTTGTGTCCTTCATTTCATCTTCTATTTTCTCAAATGACTTAGGTAGAATATATACATGATTGTTTACAAGTTTTAAGAGTCTAAATTTTCTCTTCTTCATCCCAACATGTATACATGTATCCATCTTCTCATATACATAATCAAAATCAATACTTAAACATTCATTTACCTCCTTCAAGGATTATTGCATGATCATATTTGTCCTCATGTCTTCATTGCTTGTAATCATGTCTTTCTTGTGAGCTTCATCTATTTATTCTATTGCAATGATTTATAAGGCATCATGTAACTCTAACTCATATTATATCTCTTCATTGGCATACTGAGAATATTTAGTATCCTTCTTATGGGATTCTATAATTTTTTCTCTTCATCTATCATCTTCATTCATCTTGTTGGGTACTTTAATTGCCCCAACTCTTGCAAAATTCAAAGATTTATCCTTAACTTAAACATAATGTTAGAGTATAAAATAAGAGATTAACATGTCTTTATGAGTGCCTCCTTCATGGACACTCTCCTCTTCTCATTACTCTTCCTCTTATCTTCCTTCATGTTCTCCTTAATGATAATTCTCTTCAAAACTTCTTTTTCATGTTGCTCACTTGGAAATTATTTGCTCTTCAAGCCTCTATGGGATATTCTCTCCTTTTTATTCTAATTTTATCTCAATGTAACTATTATTTTCTTCTCATTGACTTTCTTTTCATTGCATAATCTTCACCACGAGCCCTATTCTTTCAAATCTTTTCCCCAACTCATTTCTTATCTTTTATATCTCTTTTTCTTCATTCATTTCTCTCATCCTTGAGTCTTATTTAACATTCATATATTTATAATTTCCTTTTTCATCATTTAACTAAATCTAATTTTCCTTTCCCATCTTTGTTTCACCTTTATCTTTACTTCTAATATCTCACTTAGACCTGTCTCACTTAGTAATTTGCCTATTTGCTCTTTTTAGACCTCACTTAGGCACTCCTTTCTATCTCTAAGATCTCCTTGATATTTTACTTGAGATTTTCATATATATCTTCACCTTATTCAAGCCTTCAAGGCTTCAGGTTTGCTACCACAATCTCTATCTTTTTTTTTGAGCTTATATACTCTTTCATTCACTATTTTTTCTAGGCTCTTCTTTCCTAGTCTCAAGTCTTTCACCTTGGACTTAGGGATCTAGCTTCTTCTTCTCCCATTAACTTAGTTTATCTTTTTTTGATGTCAATAGTTCATAATTTCACCTTGATTCAACTCACAATACTCTTCAATACTAGAACTTTCTTCATATAATATAAATATAATAAAGGAAACTTAACAAAATAAATGTACCTTTTTTTTTTTTTTTACTTGAAGACTAGGTCATATTCTTTCCCATCAAAATATTGCATATTTGATATAAAAATGATGAAATCTCATATGAACCTTTACCTTATTATATCCTTCTTATTAGGATCATAATCCAACTCTAATCTCTTGATCTTTGTCTCTTCTCTCCTACCTTGGCTTTATCCTTCTTCTTATATTACACCCTGCTCTCTACCTTATGTTTCCCCACTAGATAGTGCTTAATAAGGTTATTTCATGATCTCAACCTTTCAAAAATAATCTCTTTAGCATATTCACACTCACATCAACATCCTCATGAAGCATACTCACCATTTGTCTTCATAAAGCCCATAGACTTAGTCATTTTTTCTTAGGTCCATAATCTCATTTCCTCTTTATAGTTTATTTACTAATTTATTGCACCTCCTATAGCTTATTTTAACTTGATATGACATGTATAAATTTTCTTTGACATGTCACTCACTCTTTAATCCCTTATATATACCTCTTCTCAACTTCAAGAATAGTTTTCCCTTGTAGCCCTCCAAACATACAAACTTAACAGTTCTGGACAATATACCAACTTTCAAAACAAGATAAACACCAATCCTAGTACCATTTATCCTATTTTATATCCTTAAAAATTTATGGGGCATAGATTCTAAGATATAAATTTTAACTCTTCATGCTTCTTGATAAATCATGCCTATTCTAGTAGCCTTCCAAACACCTAAACTTCTTTGTCTAGAATAATCCAAAGGGATTATAAATTATCCAAGACCAATTTTATATACCCTTTATCCTTATTTATATCCACACAAAATTTAGTTGTCTATCTCCCTAGGTAGGTTCACTAACTCTAATTTTTCCTCCAGTAATTAGGTCTCCATAAGCCTTTTTAGGCCTAATCTCTTGTTACAAGCTAGAGTTTTCATATTGTATGGTTTGGAAAAAATTAAAAACCTCCTAAATCCTCTTTAATATGATAAATAAAATTTTATTTCAAAATTCCTTCAAATTCCAATTGTGGAGTTATGAGTTATCCCAATTTCTAGTTTAACACCCTAGTTCTTGTTTAGAAATGCCTATAGGTGGTCAAGAGTAGACAAAAGGAACTAAATTGAATTTTATGGAATATAAAGAATTATATATCATTTATTAATGTCTTCCCCACTTATTCACACCTTTTAAAATAAAATTTTTCACTTTAACAACCTTCCAAGACCTTAGACACACCATTGCACAAAATTTTGAATCTTAATAAGACTGTAGGAAGTCTGAGTTGTATCCAAACATATAAATGAAGTCAAAGCATTCAAAAGGTTTTGAAATGGATAAAATAAAACTTATATATGCCAACACATCAAGAAATCCAAAATAGATATTGAAAATAATCTTTATTTATGACTTTTTTCACACCCATATAACCATGTACAAAGTCTCTATGAACAATAATTTATTAAATTATTATTATTATCAATCACCATAATGACAATATAAAATGGTATGTACTTATATCTTCTTTTTTACTCACCAATAAACTATTCTCGTTATGAACCTTCAATGCATACAAAACTAATGTTTTATTTGACTGCCGACTCTCCTTCATTCATACAAACCTATAATATAGACAATACCTTTCACAAAAAACCTCAAGAGAAATATAACTCATAAAAGTTATTAAATATGTTAAAAATAAAATTTTTTAGGAGAATAAATACAAAACATTTATATCATTCATTAATCTTTTCTTGGTAATTATAGACTTGGCTCATTTTCTTATTCTTGTCCCTTATGGATAATGTAATTCTTCATTTGACCTCCTCTCCTCTTTATTTTTGAAACTCTTATATTTAAAATGACTTTATATGATCTTTATACATATTTATAACATTCCTACATTCATGCATAACATTATATTCTTGATAACTACTTCCCAAGAGGCTAATTCCACATAGAAGGTCATTTAGACCATGTTCTTGATTTTGCCTTCTAAAGGCTTACATACCAATTTTATTTCTTGACATTAAAATGCTTCTTAAAAAAACCATAGGGATGTTATATATATTTTAATAATAATATTCATCCCTTACACATCAATAATCTCCCTAAATTTACCCCCTAGGCACTCTAAACCAAGATACCAAATTTAAAGATTTAAATATGCATATTTTGGTGGGAGAAAATCTACAAGCCAAAATAAATAATAACAAACAATTTCATGGATTAAATCACTTTAATAAGGAATAAAATAAACCTCACACACCTTATAAAGATAAAAATATTCATGGCTCATAAACCATTCATGATATTTCTTGATGCTCCTGCATCATGTACTATCGAGGGCCTTCTCATATGATCAGTATGGGAACTTATGGATGTCTTCCCTCATTTATTTGTTAATGGAATGGAGGAAGAGATTGAATAACTCTTATTAGTCCATATTATAACTATCACCATCTTATGATAAAATCAATAGTTGATTCATTGTATTCTTGTTTAATATGCAATAACTCTTGGATGCCACTCTTTAAGAGTTTGTTCATTTCAAAACATTTGATGAACTCAGCCATGAGTTGGTAGAAAGAGTGAATGGGCCATTTTTATGAGGTGATATTACCAAACAAGGGTTATCCCTTTGAGTGTCTTTAGGAATATCTTTTCTACAACCCCATCCCAAGTCAGGGGTTTCCTAATATTGGTGGCATATGCTTTTATGTATTCATTGTGATCCCCTTCCCCTTTGAATTTGGGAAGATTAGGTAGGGGATGTGGGGGAATAACTCCCTATATGATAGTGTCAATGGTTTATTTAAGGTATTTAATGTAGGTTACCATGTTATTAAAATATATCACCACTATGTTGATGTTGGTATGAAGAGGTGGGGTAGTGTATGGCTTGGTATGATAACTACTAGGAGGTGTGGATGAATACTAATAAGATGACATGGAGTAGGCCAAGGAATAATTTTTTTTATGAGTGGACTTCAAATACATGTGGAATTATGTAAGGACATTATGAGATGCATGAGGTTTTGTTCTTTATTGAGGTAAAGTGCATGGGGTTTGTTGTGATGTTATATGGGTTATTTGTGTGTATCTTGGTGAGACGTGGGTTGGAACATATCCCATATGTGGAAGATGATTATATGTGGGAGGAATGTAACTAGAGGCATAGGGAATGATAGATTATTTATTATTGTATTCTTTGGTAGTGGTAGAGCATACATTTATACACCTCCTACTAGAGTTTGAGTGGGTGGTTAGTAAGATGAATAAGATTTTGAGACATTAGGGTTGGGGACTACATGGGTAAGAATGTCTCCAAGAGGTTGATGAGAGACATGGTTCTATTGTGGTATTTTCTCTTACAATGGCGTAAGTGTGTAAGTTTGTTATTGTAATTTGGGGTGAGTTTTCATTAGAATGGGGAAAGATGAGGGATGAGTTTGCATAAGGAGGTTTTATCATATCCTTTGGCTTAGAGCTTTTTGATTGTTTTTTAGGTCATAGATATGACCCACTAGGGTGTTAATGAGATGATATAGCTCCATGTTGGTGTTGGGGCCCTAGGACTTTGGTGTAGGGAGGGTAAATGCTTGAGATGAGACTATATGATGGGGTTGCTTTAGGGTAGGATCCCTGAGAGTACCATTGGTAGTGGTCATTGGTGGGTTGTAAGCATCCTAATTCGTACTAAGAGTATGTGCAGTGGTTTACATGCAATTGACCTCATCCTCTAAAATATGGATCCTTCCTAAATAATGATCATATTTGGTGATTTTTTCCATGTTTGGGATTTTCAAGCTAATAGATGGCTTAGTGTCCATGCGAAGAGTAACTAGGCATCCCCTTATAAGAGTGATGGTGTTGGAGTATGGGTTATTACTTATGATTTCTGATATGTCATGTATCTCTTCAATGATAAACTTGCTACTTGCCTACATTTTAGGGAGCAATAGGATTGGTGTTCTATATTAGTGTCAAAGGTTGGGTTATTTCAACTCATTAATGATGGTTTTCTAGAGTTAAATTGGCCTCTCCTATAGCCCTGTAGACAAAGGGATGTGCCAATGTCATATCTAGACATATTTTGGGGGTATATGGATACTCATAAAATAAATGAAATGAGAGAGAGAGAGGAAGGAGAAATAAGAGGATAAGGATAGTAAAAATGGATATGTAAATGATGAAATCCTTCATGTTGGGTTCACTAATTTTTATGCACACAAATTAGCACATGTTAACCTATGCACTCAACTCCCTGAGGTCTGACCAAGGTAGCCAACATAATGGATGGACTAGGAGTTTATCTAGTTTTTGGGTGGAATGAGATTTGGGATAGGTGGCAGTAATGGATTCTCATGACCGTACCAAAATACTTGAGTAGCATATGTATTCTTGTTTATAACATCAAGCTATGTAGAGATAGAGATCTAAGGTCCTTCAGTCTCTAATATCACAATAAGGTAGAGTCCTTGGTTAATGATAGGATTAGGGAAATGAGGGAGATTGAATTGAATGACTCACTGGATAAGATCTACTTTATTGGGTTGACTTTGCTTGACCAATATCATCCACTAGATGTGAATGATATAAGATAAGGTTAGACCCGAGGAAAGGAATAATGGGATGGATGGATGACTAAGCTTGGATAACATTGTACTTATATCCCTTATTTTGTGGGAGAATAATGATATGTGGATCAAGAATGCACTCTTGTTATTATAAAATGGCTAAGGACTCTATGATGAGATGGAAAATTGGAGTAGATCGAAAGACCTCCCATCTTAATTTGACATTAATGTTAACTATGTAATGATGTTGGGACCAGGTATTCTAACCCTAAGGAATAGACCATGTTGGATAAGATATGGTGTCTCAATAAGGTTCATCCAAAAGAGACTAGGTATAATCTATAGAAAATCATATGATCTTTTTCAGTCAATGGCTTGCAAAGTGTGCTTACTAGCCTGTTGAAGCAAATCTTTGATATATATTACTTATGTGGATAGACAAGGCTTATGTAGGATATGCTTCCTTTCAAAGATGAGCATGGATTTGTTATGATATGGTTTCTTGCATGAATGGAAAGTTTTTTCTTGTTATTTAGTTTCTTTCATGAATGTCAAGCCTTTTTTTTACTATGTGGTTACTTGCATGAATGCCAAGGCTTTTATTGTTGATTATTTTTGGACTTCTCTAGGTTTTTAACCAATGAACACTTTTTGAAAACAAAGTGTTGAAAGTAAAGAATAAAAAAACTAAAAACAACTAAAATAAAAACTCTTTTTATCCTTTTCAATAGTTTGAATGTATACAATAAGCGAAGAAATAAATTTATACTACTATGCAAGATGCTGATTTTTACTATATCTATTTGCATGTGAACTAGATGCAATGTTTTTGTTTATTTTTTATTAGTTTATGTGACATGGAATAAATTCATGAATCAAATATATTGTGCAAAAGTAATATGATAAGATATCTGATTTAAAATATCTGCAATGAAACACTTTCTATTAACCTTACTTGTAAGCAAAGTAGGTTTAGCTTCTCAGCCTTTCTAACTTGCTACAAACAATCTTTTTCTAAAGAATTCATAGGATGAAAACAAAAAATATAATTTAAGAATTTTATATTTTTAAATATATAAATAAAAATGATTTTAACTCTTTAAAATAAATAAAATAATTAATCGACAACCTTCATACATTCACCTACAGTTGCCTATGTTTTTGTGCTTACCCAAGTGATTATTTTAAGTACAAGAAGTTTGTCTAGATCTTGAATGAAGAAAATTTATCTTGGTTGGAAATTAATTGAATATTTGTTAAGATCTATTTTTTTAATGATTTAAATATGTATTGTTAACATGAAATGAAGCTAATTTATTGAATGCAAGCATAAATCAAAACTAATTATGTTTTTGGTAGTAAAGACAAATGAAAGAGGTAGATCTATTTCACTATCAAATTTACTTCTTTTCTCTTTTAAATGGGAAAATAATTTAATAAAAATAACAATTTATATTAAATATAATCTAATATAGAACAAATACTATAAATCAAAATAATTCTAACCTAATTCTGGAATAAATCAACTAAGTGTAAGTAGTGGGTTGATAGAAGAATCCTTAGCATACTACCTCAATATTCTCCTATGTAAATCTAAGAAACACTCTATATGAAGGATGGAAAAAATATAAAATAAGATATAAAAGGGGAGAAGACACAATACACAAAAATAAGAACAATTGAATTGAGGATGGTTAATGTCTCGGATTGCAAGGTCTATGTTGATGTCACCAATGACACTTCATTTGTAACTATGTAGTTGACTTGAAAATACTAGGGATTGAATTTTTTATAAATTATAGCAGGGTTATGGCTGAAAAATATTTTTGATAGTAATCTCTATTGGAAATTTTTGGATCTAAAATTAGGCCAAAATTGGCCTTCTTGTAGGAAGATAATGGAGTTTGCATGGGAGAGTTTAACTAAGTGTGATAGTGAGTTCAAAATTGACATGAACTAAAGAAAGATAAAATTAGAAGAGTGAGTGAGATAGGTATTATTTTAATTGAATACAAGTGTTATGGATAATAACTGTGAATCTAACTATGAAAAAGGCATGAAAACATGAATTATGAGAGCTAATTTTTTAAGGCATTTCCACTCTGATGGAACTACCACCTTATACAAGGGTAGATGTAGAACTGCCACTTGTCAAAACTACCCTAAAAAATAATTAAAAAACCACACTTTTCATTAATTAACACCTATATATGATATAAATACCTCTTATATTTTAAAACCATTGTGGCAGTTTTGTAATTGAGGGAGCATTTTTATCACCTAGGGTAGAGGTTTTGTCACTCATGGATAGTTTTTAAAATAGTGTGGAAATAGATAGGAAGGACATGATCAAGGGGATTAAAATGGGTCAAAATAGGAATGTAGAAGCATAGAGTGTGGTTAGATCTAGAGAGTTCCTTGTAGAGCACAAAATAAGAGGTTATTAAATCATCATCATATTTGTATCAAAAATGTCACACTATGTAATTTTTAGGTGCATATAAAACGTACACACTATGAAAATTCAATGCAAATGAGATGAATTTGGTATTCAAGTATTAGATATATAAAATTTTTAGGTGAAAATAGTTTACAAACTCACTGGACTCAGTTCCCTCTAGAGTGCATAACCAATAGGATCATTTTTTTAAGTCTTCTGTCACTAGGTAGGGGCCTAACCAATTAGGTCTAAGCTTGTGACCTTCTCCTTTATTATTTTCAATTAGACTATAAATTCTAAGGATAATATATCATATATGAATTAGGTTTTCATGGATATTTTTATTTTAATATCTACCCATATGATCATTGTAAGCAATATGGTTGTTCATAGTAGTAATCTAATGTTCATCTAAAATTTCTATTTGTACTAGTCATGCCTCTCTATACTCCTCATTATCAAGGAGATATTGGAGGGAAATGTGAATTTTAGGCATATTTACCTCTAAGGGAAGTATAAATTAGATCCAAACATGAGTGAGTAGGGAGTTTCCATTGTAGGTATCTTAATAGTTATTTTATAAGACCAAACTGTTGGATAGAGTTATAATTGCCAATTTTATTTATAATCTCTAATCATTTTGAATAATATTGAATTCAAGGTTATGTTAATGGCCTTGGCCTAGCCATTATCCTATGGGTAATATAAAAAGGTTAATTGGTGGGATATAGGAAAATTTTTATATAGCTCACAAATCTCTAGTTTTTAAAAAGGGGATTTGTTGTTAGTAATGATAACCTTTGAGACCCCAAACTAGAAAATAATTTGGTTTAGGATAAATTTTGTGCTGACTGAACCTATGACAACTATTAATGACATATCCTCCACCCACTTAGTAAAATATTTTGTGGTTGTGATAAGGAAATGATGACCATTTTAATAATCAAGGGAGAGCTTACCCACTAAATCTAAACTTCACATGGAAAAGGGCCATGGGGTGACTATGGGTTGTAATTCCCTATTGGGAATATGTATCTCATGTGAAAAATGTTGACATTTATCATTTTTTTGCATATAATTGATGGTGTTTTGGTCTAAAGTGGGCCAAAAATATCCCATCCTATGGATTTTATGATCAGTTACGTGACCACTAATGTGCCCACCATAAATGCCACTATGATAATGAAATAGGACATTTTCCAACCCCTCCTTCTCCACACACTTAAGTAACATTTCATTAAAGTCTTTGAAATAAAGGACCATGTCTAAAATAGCATACTTGGATACTATGATACGAAGGCATTATTTTTAATGTGAGTTGGCACCTTTGGGGTAAGTGTGGCTAATTAGGTAATTATATATATTTTTGTACTAATGAGAAGAACTAATAATAGGTTTTCTATGTAGCAGATCAATTCATTAAGAAATTTAGTATCAATGAGGTCATTAACTTCCAAGGGAAAACCAAACAATCAATCAATAATGATCTATCCCTCATTAGATTTTGGTTGACATAAGTTAAATTAAATTCATGTAAGAGTGTGATAAAGCACCCAACCTTCCTAGAGAGAAATGGATAAGTTAGATAGAGATTGAGACCTTGCAATAAATCTTATTTATTTATTGAACATATAATGTCACAACCATTTGGTCACAAACACTATAGATAAACATTCATTTTTTGCTTGAGTGTATCACATCTCATAATTGACAAGGGTGTGGATAATGAAATAAATGTTATGTTCTCTACTAGTATCATCTTATTGAGTTAATATGTAGGTAAGGGACATCTTATACAATCTAATGTAAAGTATCAAATACTTATATGGTTTAGGTACCATGAGTGTGGAGGGATACATAACAAAGAATTTTATGGATTCAAATGCCTCATAACAATCATCTATCTAAGTTAATCCACTTGTATATTTAAGTAGGTTGTTGATAGGATGAGTAATATAAAAAAGATCAAGAATGAACCATCGAATGGATCCCAACTTACCCATGAATGTTATGATGCTTGATTTGTCTATGAGAGGGAGTGTTATCACTCAAACCATGCACCCACTAAATTGGAAGAATTGGATTACTGAGACAATGGGATCATCCCCCAAGGTGTGGGATACTTGTGTTCTTTGAGATGGACCTCTATAAAAGGTTGGCTTCCTTATATCCTAGATGTACATGGTTTAAGACCACTACAAGGACCTACAAAGATTAGAATGAAATGTAAATCTAACACTAAACCTAAACTTGACAAAGGGGAAAAGGGATGGAAAAGGTAAGAGATTGTTGGAATCTAAAAGGTGATGCACCAAGAATAGAGAGAGTACCTCACCTGCTTAATGACACAATAAAACTAACAGACTGAATGTGAAAAATTAAAACTAGGTGTACTACATAAGTTTTTCACATGGAGGTAAGAGAACACTATGAATTATTAAGAGGGATGATAAATGGTTCACATATAATACCTACATAGACTTTATATGCAATTAGAAATACATCATTTCTATAAATCAATCCTAGCTCAGAGAAGATAGAGCATACCTACACTTTTGATTGGGAATACATTTGTTAAATGAGAGCATGACCAATATGAGGATCCGCTAGACCCGATTAGGGGAGCACTTATCATAATACACTATGTTAAGGAGGGTTCCAAATCCTCCAGTCTAACACAATCACACAATAACCTTAAGGGCTCTTAGGTTTTGATATTTCACCTATTCTAATAACAAGAAAAGTAAATCTAATCTAGTGCTCACCAAAGCTTGTGACATAAAGTGGGGGTTATAAATAATAAAAATAAACAAGCATAGTAGACATATACTCATGTTAGTGTATACAAAATCCTAATACATGGAAGAGAAACATAAATGAATTATCTATCTACTCTTACAAAGGAGAAATAAAGTTAGGAATACTTACCTTTGAAGATGAACCCATTGAGCCTCAGTTTATCTCTTGCCCAAGGTGCTTCGTAAGAAATTATTATGGTATGTAAGGATAATAAAGACAAATAATATCTAGTCTACACAACCTATCGATGCATCCAAAAGACTTATCCATAAGGCAATATCTATATCTCTAAATAAAGTATGAAACCCTAAGCTTTAATTTTCAAGTAGAATGGCCAATAAGTAGATGTTCATTTGCTCTTACTTATTATTCGCTTCTTTCTTATCAAATGGTGGGAAATGAACTTATATATATATATATATAGGTGAATCTTTCCCTAAAACCTTTCATAAAAGTCAACCAACAAGGTCAACCCAGTCAACCTAATACAATTCTGGATAATAATTCACTAGTTTTTGAGCTAGGTTGGCCAAAGGACAAAATAGCTCATAAGTGAAGATAACCTGAAACTATACAGGGTCGAACTAGTTGACCCTATACAACTGACTAAAAAAATGGGATGAAGGTTAGGAAAAGAAGGATAAAATGTATCAAAAGTATAAAATGGGTAAAATAGAAAAGAACAAGCTTAGGGTAATGGTTTTAGAAGATAAGTTTGTAGATAACAAGTGGCAAAAGGGACAAAAATCTCGTGAAGCACTAATGGTCTGTCACCCCTTTCCTAGTGCACCCCTTAAGGCATGCACTTAGAGAGATTAAGAATTGATGGGTTTTCAAGATATAAAGTGCTAGTAATCAATAATATTTTGAAAATATTATGTGTATACATATGCCCCACTCAAAGCTCATCAGGTGTCATGTGAGTGCAACATGGGATGGTGCTTTGGGAAATAGAACATGATAACACATAACACTAATGCTAAGTAAAATACAGTAAGAAAAAAATAAGATAAATGAAAGGATATAATTGAAAAACACATGCCTTTACTTACCTTAGTGCCATAGATAAAAAAGTAGAATATAAGAGAAGTGAAGGCATCCAATGTGAAGAATACTAGGTGAACCTATATAAAATAGTACAAAAAGAAAAGCCAAAAATTGTAATTATTAGAAGATAGTCATATGATAGTGGGAAATATTCTATACATCATCAAAAATCAAAAACATTTTATGGCTTGAAAAATGGATGAGTAAAAATAAAGATAGAGTCAAAACAAAGAATCTGTAAAAAAAATTGAAAGATTTAGATTTTAAAAAGTGATTTCAAATAGGGTGAAATGAAAGCCATTTGTTATTTTTGACTTATGAAAGAAAGAAAAAGAGATCTAAGATATCAAATGAGATAGGATGGTGAGGAGATAATAAGATAGGCAAGAAGGACCTCCAGAGGTAACAACAGGTGTAGGACAAGTAACTAAGAAGCTTAAGCTAGTTTTTGAATATTTTAGTGATTTAAGTGTATTTTTAGAAATTTATAATTTTAAGCATTTTTAGATGTCAAAATGAAACCAAATTAGATGTTATGGGTAGGAAAAACCATTTAGATAAATGAGTTTGAATGGTTTAGGAAAATAACTTCTAGAAGGCATTTTTTTTGCAAAATATAAAGGGTCGATAGGGAAAAACAATTGGGTCGACCCAGTAGGCTAAAAATTGGCAAAATTCACACTGCCAACCCAGTAGGTATGTGTCGACACTGTACATTTTATAGACTGTTGACCTAGTATAGTTTGGCAAATGATCTAAAATCCCAAAATGACAATGTATTACTATGGGAAATAAGAGGGTTGAATTAGATTTTTAAGTCAATCAAGTCAAAAATAGGTAAATTTTGGTCAAACTAGTTTGACCAAAGAACCATAATAGTACAAAAATGCATGTAAGTGGCTAAAAGAGTGCTAGAATGACTAACTGAGGGATAAAAGGGGAAAGTAAGCTAAAAATAGGTTTAAATGAGTAAATTAAATCAGTTTAGGCTTGTTTTTTATTAAAATTATAAAAATAATGTATTTTGATTATACATGACATGAAGGATATAATACATCTTTTGTTATTTCTTGATTGTAGGGATGACCCATATTTTGGCATTTAGTAGATGCATCATAACTACTAGATCTAATAGAGTGTCTAACGATAAAGGATAGGGTGAGATTGATTTATGTAGGCTCAGGTAGAATAACAGAGATGTGTAGGATACCCTTGAACTCAAATTTGTTAGTCATGTCCCTGTGATGTTGGGAATGATTGACTAACACCTTTAGATGGGAGGTGAAGGGGGATATTATAAAGGTGACTATCACCCTAGAGGATATACATGCCATCTTAGGACTACCAATAATGGGGACACCTGTGATGACTAGGATACTGGATAGTGATAAAGAGAGGAGAGCCTTAGTCATATGGGCTACAAGCTTGGAGATGATAGATGCAAGTCAAAAAGTGAGTATGTTTGACATATATACCTCACATATTTTGGATAACCAAAAGGCTATGATAGGACTTGTGATAACATGAGTGCTATGACATAAGTTAGATGACAAGGTACCACTCTTCATGATAGCCTTGATCTAAATGATGCTAGAGGAGAGGATGCTATATGATCTAAGATTTATCATCTGGGTTCAACTTGTACATGACATGTATGGAGTATTGGTCAGAGGGTATAAGTCTATTAGATTGATTATACTACTGATATGATGGATTTATGAGAGGTCTCTCATGTATCAGTTGACTAGGTCTCCCTATGTGATTGATGATAGTTCACCTTAGATACTAAGATGGAGACAAGACTAGGTAGTGCAGGCCATGCCCTATGTGCTAACACTATAGATAGTGAGATGGGCAGACATAGTATGGCAAAATTATGGGCACATAGTGAATACATGGCCAAGTTGGGACATAGTTGTACTAACTTTAGCATAGATGGAGGTGATAGGACATTACACCTCGTGGATGGAGCCACATTTGGTGGTATGAGTACTAGGGTAGATAGGCTTACCTCACCTAGTAGTGCTGATAGTGTGCCCATGGTTCAAACCCAACATATTATAGAGTCATGAGGGAGAGGAGGACTAGGGACACCAATGGTGATTTTGATACTCAGACCACATCATGAGAGACCATTGATTGGTTGAGCATGATAGGTAGTAGAGAAAGAGGTGATGGATGTGGAGGCAAGAGTAGGGACCACTGCTAGCTCTGCATGGGGATGAGTAATAAACATCAAGGGCACAACATTGATGGAGGTAACAGGAGATAGTAGAGACCATATATGTTTCAAATGACCCAGTAGGTGGGTTAGAATAGAGTTAGATTATAGACATACCACTCACACATAGGTTGAGATGGACTTAAGCTATGACTATAGGATTTACTTCTAGGAGGTGATCAATAGAGGAGGTTCTTAGAGTTTATATGGATGGGGAGACTATGCTTGATGGTCATGTAGATGGAGAGATAGTAATGGATGATAGATAGACAAGTAATAAAAGATGGTTAAATTGTTTCTTAAGTTTTATTTAAAATATACTAGAGATAGATTTTGAGATATATCACTGATCTAATATCTATCTAGCTTGATTTTTATAGGTGTAGTAGATGAGGAGGAGATTAGATGGGGGTTCCTTATGAGGGGAACACTCCATGATATCCTAGATAAGATATTGATGCCATATGACCCCACTACACTAGAGGACCCCAGGGTACCATCTGCCCCAACTCAAACGAGCTGGTTTACACTAGTTAGAGAGGTAGATATGAGCATATAGAGAGGGGATGTAACCACCAGTAGAGATGGGTGTAGGTGAGACATGAGCATGGTAGGCCTTGATAGAAGAGAGAGATGCACATCTAGCTATAGTGACATAGATGACATAAACATAGACTCAAGAGAGAGTGACATATATAATGGCCCTGACCCATATGACATAGGTACAAGAGTAGGAGAGGGTGACACATGCAATAGCCCTGACTCATATGACACAGGTACATGAGTAGGAGAGAGTCACACATATGAAAACCCTAGCCTAATTGGCATAGGTGTAGGCTCAATTATCTCATTTATAGGGGTGGGTGTTGGTACTGAGATTTTAGATAGCCTCTTTACAACATTATATTTAGAGGGGTCAAATCAAATCATCTATGGGTAGCATGGCTAGGCCATGAGATAGGTAAGATGGGGCCCAACCATAGAGCTAGAGCATTATATATGATTATATTTTTACATCAAACACACACACACACACACACACACACACACACACATATCATTTTGGTATTTTGGATATTGGTTGTATATGTTGTCATAATGGTTGTGGTTGTGGATGTTTTGAATATATTTATTTTTAACACATGTATTTATTTGTTTGTTGTGTATGCTATAGTAAATATATGAGTTGTGGTTTCTTTTATATCATCATGTATAACACATGCATGGTTAAAAAGAAACAGGAAAAAAGACTTGGTAAAATATAATCAATCAAAAAAATGTACTACACACTATTTCACATTGAGATATGTGTAATAACAAGAAAATGACTAAGTATAAATAACCAAGGGGAATCGTAAATAAGATGGTAAAAATGAATTTGTTTTCAAACCAAATGAAAGATTGGAACCAAATTAAAACAAGTATGATCACACTAAATCATGTTGAGAAGTTTGAAAATAATGTAATAAAATGGAAGGTATAAAAAGGAAAAATGGTATAAAAACAAATTAATCAAGTCATTTAATCATACTAAATCATCTGGGGAAGTATAAGATAAAAACAAAATTGGCAAAAATTTGGTCTTAAATTTATCATACTAATTCAAGCTAGGAAGTATAAAAAATTCAACAATGGTTGGATTCTTACATGTAATCAATAAATAAGAAGATAAAAGAAGAGAAAGAGAAATGAAGTAAGCATAAAACATATTAAATAAAAATGGGAAGCATGTCAATAATGTGTAACTTCATAATCAATCACATCTTATCTCATATTTGACACATGTGATTTTTGATTATGACTTGTATTATTGGAAAAATTTGTGAGGAGGGCTAGGTCCAATCCATGGTCTTAAACTATAACTCAAAGGAAACACCAATGGGGTGGAATAAATGTGAAAATTGGGTAATAAATGAATTTGGTAATAGGAAGGTGAAATTGTTGTGATTTGTGAGGATGGTCGAGTCCTATCAATGATCTTACAATGTAACTCAAAAATGTAATCCCAAAGGGAGTGATCAGTAAAAAAACAATATTTCTTAAGAGGAAATATGAGGAATGTAGGGAATGAAAAAGGGAATGTAAGAAGCATAATTTAGGCATCTTATGAGATGACCTTAAGAGATAGGAGGTATCCTATGGATATGAGAAGACACTAAGTATATATCGATCATCAATGTACAAAGGAAACCTATTCATTTTAGACACTAAGTTATGTAGGCAAATAAACATGATACTAATATCTACTCATGAAGGTAGATTGGTATAGAAAAACTAAAATAAACCTACCTTCCCATGACATGTTGCCCATTCTTCAAGACCCCTTATAGAGCCATCAGTCTACTGCAAATATTAGGTACTTGTGTGAGAAAGTAAGTATCACTAAAAGACTTTTTTTATATTATCCTTTTCTAATCTACTAGCCTACCACACCCCAAAGGAACTCAGCTCTACCATGAGACCAACTATGGAGTTTAGGATTCAGATAGAAAAAGGATATGTACTTTAAATAATGTCTTTTAGAGTGATTTGACTTTTAAAAATTTATATCATTGCCTTTTATTAAATGATTTAGATTTTACATAGTTTTTATGGATTTTATTATTCCTCCTTCGTACAGATTTGGAATGACCAATCATGAGAGATAAAGTGATACACATGAATGATTTGTAAGCTTAGGCTAAAGGAAGCTAAGTAATCAAATACAATATTGAATAAGATACTTAGGCTTAATAATGAATTAGCATGTGATCTCAAGACTCAACCATGTATATGATTAGTTTGTGAAAAGGGAATTAAGGGGATAAGGAGATCCAAAGTGGACTGGTATAAGGAAAGTATAATGAGAGGAATTGTTTTATAACTAATCACATGGTAATAGGAAATGATTAAAAGGAACCAAATTTGTATAACCAAGTCACAATGACAATTATTCATGAAAAATAGATATAAGAAAGCGAATAATCATAAAGACACAAAAATAAAGGAGAAAGAAAGAAAATGTAAGAAAGAAATAAAATCAAAGATAAAGAAAGATATTCATAGGCAAACATAAATGATAATATAATCAATATAGAGTGAAAAATTAAAGTCACCATGTAAGATAAATAAGAATTTGGCATAGTATCAAATGATATAACAAATAGATAAAGACAACACTGGAGCACATGTCCAATACAAATATAAATGTGAAAGCCCCATGCATGTGATCATAAATGCTGATAGATATACCCACACACATTATCCAAAATATCAAATAGATCTCTATAAATTTTGACACAAACTATTGTTAACATCTCATATATCTTTAATGAAAATTGGGAAAATACTTCTCATCTAATATCTTCCATACAAAAAGTATGAATGATAGATGGATCATGGTAAGGAGGGAAATTAGGTAAGAAATGATTAGTAGAATGCATGGGAGAGGGTTCTATGGGAGATAAAGGAATCATCGGTAGAGAAGGATCCATGGGTGAGGGACTCATGAGTGGAGAAGGATCCATAGGTGAGGGAATGTCTATAGGTGAAGAAGTCATAAGTGGAGGCACAAAAGGTGATGAAAGGACCACAGGAGGGGATGGAACCATAAGAGGTGGAACCATGAGAGAATAAGGAGGAGCCTTCTTATGGGAATGACCTATGGGAGGAATGAAAGAAGGTCTAGGAATAGTGATAAGGTGATCCTTAAGTTATTGCTACAGGATGAAACAATGATCAATGTGATGGGTGCTATATTGGTGCCATAGACAATATACTTCACCATACTTAAGCATATATTCAAGAATTACCTTTAGGTGAGGCATGGTCTTGTCTAAAAGATGAGGGGAAGAAGGATGCAAAGTATCAATATATTATCATAGCTTATGACAATGGGTGGAAAAATGACTATATGTTTCATGTAAGAAACATATATGCTTGTGAGTGGTCTTAGAAGGAGAACTCATAGGAGTGGTTAAAATAGGAGTGGAAGGATCTTATGAGGGCTCATTTTCCCATTTAGTAGGTAACATAACCATCTTAGGCAAAGGAAGCAAACCATCACCAAGGGAGGGTGGCATGGAAGGAACTGGATTAAGATTAATAGGAGTGATGAGATCAAAAGTAGGGATAGACTTAGCAATTGTGGAATTAAAAATAGGATCAACTATAGTAAGTGCAAGAATAAGATCAAGTATAGTGGGAATAAGAATGGGTTTTGATGTAGGTTCCACTGAGGGAGGGTTAAGATCTACATAAGGCCAAATAAGGGTTGCATGCATCTCATGGATAATTAAGCTATAGGGGTCAGAGTACCTAATAAAATGGTAAAGACCAGTCATAACATGATCCATAAGTGTACTCATATGAGGATCCTTAGAAACTAGAGGTATCAATGCCATCTTTAACTTTTAATAAAGAGAAAAAATACTAAAATTAGGAATTATAATTGAAGGAAAATGAGAAGATATGCAAAAAGACTCAAACAAAGAAGAATTATAACAAACAATCTAAACATCATGGGCTTAGAAAATACCACTTAATAATGGATCATCTAAGGAATAACCATCATCATAATCTGGTGTGTGAAGACCAATGATGCAAGTAGGGATGACCTTGTCATCTAAGGAAGTATGGTGAATAGAATACTGAGTCTTGGTCAAGATAATGGGAATGTCATCACAAAGAGGTTTGTGAGAATGAGGCTGCAAATAAGATATGAGCTATAAGATGAGATGAGGTGAGAGATCAAAAGTTTTAATATTTAGGTTAATCTCATTAGGCTTATCATCATCAGAATCTAAGAGGTTAGGAAGAATGTTCCTAATGAGTTTAGGATGACCATTGTAACCTCTAATATAATTGAACATGGAAATTGAGGCATTGAGACTCATGGAATGAAACACTGGGTAAATGTTCAAGACTAGGAGTCTTGAAGACACCATGGTCTTAGAATTATTCAAAATTCCAAGGGTTAGTGTCATTCTAAATCTTATAAATTTCTCCATTGTAAGGGAATTTAACACATTGGTAGGTGGAAGAAGCAATTGCTTTCATAAAATGAGTTCATGGCCTACTAAGCAAGATGTTATAAGAGAGAGTAAAGTTAAATATCATCACCTTCAAATGAATGGTAATAGGTAGGATGGTAATGGGAAGCCATATATAACCTAATGGAGGCATTTACCTTCTATCATATTCTTGGCATGTTTTTCAAGTGTACTTGAGGTTGCATTTAGAATATCCAAGTGTCTTGATAAAATTGAGAGAGGCAATGCAAGTACCCAAACCCTCATCAATGAATGCATGATTAACTTAGATATCACCTATTTGGATACTAATGAACAAGGGAGGATCATTTTAATAAATTAGAATCTCATTAGGAATCATAGAAGTGATAGGAAATTTTAAAGAAAGAGAAGTGTCCATTGTTTTGTCAACATGAACGGACATCTCTTCATAGTGTTGTAATATACTATCCTCGAATTTAGATAAATCTACTTCACATCTTGATAGAGAAGGATGAGGGATGTTTGTCTTAAACAAGAGTTGCATAATTTTCATAATATGGTTTTTATGATGTGGAGAGGTCCTCATAAGTTCAAGGAATGGAATTTATGATGGGATATTAGTGATCTTTATAATGGGATCCCAGTCATCATAACCCATGAAAAGGTTGTTAAAAATATGTACATAGTGATTAATAAGGTACTCGAAAGGAGGAGATGAAGTGCATTAGAATTTATGTTGATAAGAGGGAGAAGGTTGAGAACAAGGTTATGAATTATGTTGGGAAGATGAATTGGTTGGTTTTGAGAATAGGTATAAGAAGTGTTAGTAGAAGCTTGATTATCTTTATTGTTAGAATATGGAAGAATAGTAGAAATAGAATGAAAAGTGTTATCCAATGGAGAATTGGGAATTAGATTTTTCAAATATTATAAGGTCATTTTCCTCAACTTATTTAAATGAGTTAGAGAAGAATCCTGGATAACATAAAATATGTGAGACAATGGAGGAGTGTAGATAGGTTGGGAATCAATAAAAGAAACAACCCTTCACATATTAGTCATGTTAACCACATTCTCTTTAGAAGTGGGGTCAATAAGACTTTATAAATTGTGGTGGAAGGGGTGGGCTTATCTTGGGTATCTTGATAAGGTTGGTGATTAGGAAGAGGGTCTTTATAGATAGCTAAATGAGCATTGACTTGATTTAAGTCTTGAGTTTTATTATGATATTCATGAGCCTTAAAAGCAATTTAATAAGCTTATTGATATTTCAAATGATTGAATTGTGATCAAAATTAGGACCAAGAAGAAAATCCATATCTAAATTGTAGAGCTACCTACAAGTCTCATGAGAGTGACCCCAACTAGTGTGAAACCAACAATATTTTTTAAGATCATACCAAGATTTCATAGAATGAGGAGGGTCAAGTTCTCATGGTAGAGGCCTAGGTAGATGCTTGAGTAATTTATCTGAGGATAAGGGTTTGTAAACATTAATGTTATTAGGTGAAGGTAGATAATGATTGGTATATTGTTGAGAAGGGGGAGCTAGTTCTGAATATTGATTAGGAAAAATAGCTTGAATAGTGTGAATGGTGTCATAATAGTTTGTAACACCATCATTGGTAGCATTGTGATTTTTTCCTTAAGTTGGGTTGGCTCAAATTAATGCATAAGGAAATCTTGATGCTTAGCTTGGTCAATAGCCTCCTCTAAATTACATGGAGAGAGTGTGTGGACTTGATATTATAACTTGAGAAAAGAACATTAGTAAAGAGATGGAAAAGGTTATCATCGTTCATGTTATGTTAACATTTGTTTGAAAAAATTTTCCACCTTTTAAAAAAAGCTTGAGTAGTTTCATTTTTAAGTTGTTTACAATTTATGAAGTGGGCCAAAGTATTTATGGAGAGATCACTAGTTTGGAATTTTTAAACTAAAGAATTCACTATATCCTCCAAACTAGCAATGGAATGAGTTATAAGTTTATTGTACCAATCTAAGACATCACCTATGAGGGTTTTGGCTAGGAATTTGGTAGTGGCAAAGGTGTTCAATTTGACCCATTTCTTATAAATATTTACAAATGTTTTAAGATGAAGGGTAGGATCAGTTGATCCATTATAGGAAATTATAGGGGTGATACCTCCTATACAAATATTATCAATTTGAGTGGTAAGAGGCTCATTTTGAAGATGCTTAATGGTTTTGTTGACCAAAGGAAGTTGAGGAATGAGATTACCTTGGTAATATTTAAGAGGATGTGTGGGAAATTTTGGTTATGTGTGCCCAAGTCATTAGTTGAGGATGATTTTGAAGATGGAGAAGGTGATTTGGCATTCTCATCATTTGATTTGTGTTATGAGCTTGAAAAGTATTCATTTGATTAAGTGTTTGTAACAATACTTGGTGGGTTTGATCAACATTATTTGAAGCATTAGAATTAGTATTGGAATTGGTATAAGTGGCTTAGGTATCACTATTGGTGTTGATAGGATCTTTAGAGGAAATATGAGAATATAAAGCACTAGTGGAAAAATTCACTTGTGTAATAAAAGATGGACTAGTGAATGGATGAGAAGAAGAAGCACTAGAAGCATGATTACCTTGGGTAGCAAATAATGCATTAGTGGAAGGATTAAGGATAGTGGATCATGTAAGAGGCCCACTAGATGTAAAACTTGCCATGTTAGTGGATATACTAGGCATGGAGGTAGAATAGGTCATGGTATGAGAAGGGGTCATAATCGATCATAATCAAGGGAATAGGCTGAGAGTCAAAGAAAGTGGTACCTCTAAATGCATTTGAGGATGTGAGATTAGGTGAATGAGGCTTTTCGGATTGACCACTAATCATAAGATGGAAAATGATATAGGAATCATTTCCTCAATGTCAAGGAAGTTCAAAGATAAAAAAGATCATTTTGGGGGTATACTCTAATTTAGGTTGGTCTTCTAGGGAAAATAAAGGATTAAACTATGAAGAGGCATTAGGAGGGGTCCCATATTTTGTTGTGTGAATGGCTATGTGAACATTACTCTCATCTAAGAGAGTATCCCTACTCTACATATGGGAGACCCTATGAGGATTATTAAAACTCATGTTCATCGAATTCAACTTAGTGTTATCTTAAAACAAAAAATTCATGATGAAAGATAAGGACTAAAACTAGGTAATAAAAATGAAAAATCAATGAAACTAGAAGTGGTAGAAATATTACAAGGTCAATTGGGTTGATCTAGCATAGAAAATAAGGCCTACAAATAATATAGTGTTGATTGGGTTGATCTAGTATAGTAAATAGAGGTTTCAAAAGTATGCAAGGTCAACTGGGTCAACCTAGTACAATAGACATGGAGAATCAAAAGGTTTATAACATACTATGTCGAATGAAATGACCACGTACTAAAAATGATTTTATAAGTACTTAGAAAAGTAAGAACTGAAGAGAAACAAGTAATCAATTGGATTAATGAGGGTGATCCAATTGAGGCACACAACATAAAACATTGCACCAATGCTAATTAATACAAGTTTTTTCAATACAAAATACAATTGAACAAATAACAATCAATCAACTTGAAAAGTAAAAGCTAACTAGATGGTCAACCTAAATTTTGTTTAGATCATTAGAATATAGTTTTAAATGTGATGGGAAGTTGGCTGTAAGTAAGGAACTAAAAATTAATCTAAAGATGGTTTCAAAACATTTGGGTTGAAATGGATTTGTATTGGCAATGGTACAGGCTTGGTATTGGGGCCTACCCCCTCACTTCACACACTATAGTGATAAGGGTGTCAGGTGCTTATCCAAAATATAACATTAACCATGTGTTTATATTTGGCCAAAAAACCAAGTCAGCTTCCCCCTTGGTGGTGAAATCCAAGTAGGTTGGCCTTGGGTAGACAATTATTAAAGTGCTTGTTAAATATTTTGTGATTTGGTCATGTGTGCATAAAATAGAAAATAGTGAAACTAAACTATAAATTTAAAACCACCTAATTAGACTATGTATTCTATTTTAAGCATGCAAAAAATAAGAAATGAAAGTGTGAGCCAATTACTAGCATATAATGGTTAATTCCAACTCTAAAACATAGTACAGTGTTGATACAGTCAATAATGTATGCACAAAATATAGAACAAGGTCGACAATGTCATCTCTATACCACAAAAGCAAGGTCTAAAAGTGAATAGGGTTGATAGAGTTGATCTAGTTATCCAGACAACACATATAATATAGAACTAGGTTGACAGGGTCGATCTAATTAACTATATAAGGTTATTTTTAAAGACTTCAAACTATGAAAGGAAAGACTGTAAGAAAAGAGAGAAAGGATAGAAAGAAACCTTGGTGGATCTGAAGATGTAGAGAAGTGAGATTGTTATCAAAGAACCTTGAGAAATGCTTGAAAATTAAGCTAATAGGGTCTACTGGGTTGATCTAGCTTTGTAGAAGCCTATTGTTGAGTGCCTAAAATGTATAGGGTCACATAGGTCAACTTAGTATGTTGAATAGGAAGCTTGAAAATGTACAGGGTTGATTGAGTTGACCTAGTAGTCTAAACTAGAAGTCTAAAAATATGAAAAACTATATTGGGTCAACTGAGTCGATCTAGTAGCCTATACCTAAAAAAGAACTTGCATAAAAATAATAGTCATATGGATGTGATTATGTGTTCAACGTACACATAGAAGTTAGAGTTGGGTTGATGCAATCAACCTAGTATAGTAAATATATGATAAAAATAATGACAAAATAAAGAAATAAGTGAATAAATCTTAAAAGGGTTATTTTACATTGGGTTCACTAGAATGCATGCAATCATAAATGCATTATGTCTATAAATCAATCCTATATTAGAGAAGATAGAACATCCCTACACTTCCAATTTGGAATATATTTGTTAAGTAGGACCATGACTAATATGGGGATCCACTAGACTTGATTAGGGGAACACTTATCACAATACACTATGCTAAGGAGGTTTCCAAGGCCTCTAGTCTAACACAATCATGAAATAACCCTAAGGGGGTCCTATGTTTTGATATTTCACCTATTCTAATAATAATAAAAGTAAATCTAATATAGTGCTCACCAAATCTTGTGGCATAAAGTGGGGGCTAGAAACAATAAAACTAAACATGCATAGAAGACACATACTCACTTCAATGTCTATGGAATCCTAATACATGGAAGAGAAGCACAAATGCATTATTTATCTTCTCTTATAAGGGATAAATAAAGTTAATAATACTTACCTTTGAAGACAAACTTGTCAAGCCTCAATCTCTCCCTTGGACAAGGTACTTCACAATAAATTATTGTGGTATGTAAGGATTACAAAGACAAATCATCTCTAGGCTACACAACCTATTGATGCATCCAAAAGACTTATCCAAAAGGAAATATCCATATCTCCAAATAAAGTATGGAATCCTAAGATTTAATTTTCAAGTAGAATGGTTAATAATTAGATATTCATTCATACTTACTTCTTATTTGCTTCTTTCTTATCAAATGGTGAGAAATGAACTTGTTTATATAAGCAGATATTTCCCTAAAACCTTCTAAAAATGCTAGTTGATAGGGTCAACCTAGTTGACCTAGTATAATTCTGAATAATAATTCACTAGTTCTTGATCTAAGTCGACCAAAGGTCAAAATAACTCCTAAGTGAAAAATAAATTGAAAATGTATAGGGTTGACCTAATCGATCCTGTATAGTCGACTAAAAAAATGGGATGAAGGTTAGGAAAAGGAGGATAAAATGTATCAAAAGTTTGGAATGAGTAAAATAGAGAAGAACAAGCTTAGGGTAAATGGTTTTAGGAGACAAGTGTGTAGAAAACAAGTGGAAAAAGGGACAACAATCCTATGAAGCACCAATGGTCTTCCCACCCATTTTTTTGTGTACCCCTTAAGGCATGCACTTAGAGAGATTGAGACTTGATGGGTTCCTACAAGATAGAAAGTGTCAGGTAATCGATAAAATTTCAAAAATATTATGTGTATACAAACTTGTGTATACACAATATGAGACCTGTAGAGACTTTTGTTTATGTGCAAAGGTGTAAAGGGAGGATGATAGTGAGAGGGATAAACATCCATAGACAAGGTCAACAACCATGAAATGAACATAAAATATAGATCATGAAGAAACATAAATTAGTTCTTATTAATCTTAAGGTCTAAGGCAATATTAAAAACTTGAATAAATAGAGCTTTGTTACAAGGGTTCTTAGAGGACAAATTTAGGTAGCATTAAGTTGCCTAGAAATATTGACCATTTTACAATGAAAAGCATGGGTTATATAACATTGGGAAAGGATTTTAAAAATCAATTCACCATTGGAGTTGGTAGCTAGTAACTTTAATTTGGAAGTGGCATGTTGAGGTCGAGGTTGATTAAGAGGATATAAGTCTTTTTAATAACTAATACGAGTCATTATTATTCAACATGAATCTGACAATTTGATCATGAAAGTAGCTGGAAGGTCATTCATGGATCCACATGTGCATTTTTGAATGAAGGTAATTTAAGTATCCAAGGGAGGTGTGTTATCATTCTCTCATATTATGATAATCACCTTTACATTTAATTATTTTTGGATTCATCCCCATCGACATCTAATAGAATTCATCTACCACCTTTATTTATGGATTCCACATGAAAATCCACCTGAACTCATTTGCATAAAAGCTTCATGGGTTTTTCATGGATCTAGTTATGTATCCTTATGTACAATTTAGATATTTTGTATACGTCCCCTTTGGGACCATATGAAGACTAGCCCATGTACACTCTCTTCTTTGTTGAGTCTCATGTGCAGCTACACATAAATAACTAATTATATTCTATGCAAAGGGTGTGCACTGAATATTACCTAGAGATTTGGTTGCATAGTAAACTACAAGTTGTGATGGAAATTAAGGGTGATATTTTATGGAAATTTGCAAGGCCTAAACTCTTTTTGTACCTATTTTATTGGGGACCATGTATGAAATAAACTATGCACACTAAGTTATGTGTAGATGGTAGTGCATGCCTTTATTTCTTAAAAAAACATGTGCACATTACATAGTATGCAAACCTTTGACTTAGGCAAACACTACAAAAAGGTATGCATGGGAGTCCTTTATAAGATACAAGTCTACAAAAGATATGGTATGTGACTTGGACTTATTCTTGTGGATAATGAAGTTGTAGGTGCAATTCTCTACATTTAGGCACAATAATTCATCATTTGAGTGTGACAACCACCTTAAAGTAGAGTGTGTAAGGAAATGTATACTTTAGGTGCACACTTATGCATTTGAATCTATTTCCTGATTGCATAATGTAGCTATGAGATTTTGAAGTGCACAAACATTGCTCTCTTATAAAAATACATAAGGGATTGATCCCCTTTATGCTTAATATATTTTGATGGCCTTCATAAGTTTGTGCCTTCATATGGAACCTACACTAGTCTATAAAGGTTTTTGTATGTAACTTGGATCACAAATTATGAATTACAAGGGCATAGATGTTAAACTCTGAAAATTAGCATGGGACTTCATTATTATGATCATAGGAATTCAATAATAAAGAAGAGATTAGTCTTGTGTTAGTCTATAAAACAATGAAATGAACACACTAACATGATAACATCTCTAAGCCTAGATATTAGGGGGAGCTTAATGGAAAAAATACAATTGAAAACCCAAATAAAATTCAAAGAACAATAATCCTTACCTTCCTTGAGAGCTCTAAATGATTTTTTCATGGCTTGCTCGGTTTGTGCTCAAGAGTCTTTGAAAATGGAGTATTCTTTACTCCTCTCCTTGGCACCATTGTTTATGGCTTGATATAGATTATGCTTGCTTGATGGGGCTTGGCTGAATATTTTGGTATCATAACATTAAGGATATAAATCATGCTACAAAATTTATATTGTCACACTACACTATTCAAGCTCTCAAATGAAGAGGCAAAAGCTTGTATTTATAAGCTTAGGAACTAACCCCAACTCAAGGTGAGTTAAAGTGTATTTTAAACATGGAATGGGTTTAAACCTAGATTAAGTTATTTAATTAGTCCCATTAGAGTTAAAAGGTGTCAAGAATTAATTATTTTCAATCAATAGGCATGGGTGAGATATTTTCAAAGGCTTGACAACTCATAAAAAGGTAATCATGAAATCCCAAGATATTTCATATTTTTGAATTTACATTTTTAGTAATTAATTAATTGCATATGGATATTTAAAATAGTCATTTAATTTGGTTTATATTTTTAATTAATTCTAATTAGGATTTTAACTCTTTTTAATATTTGATTTTTTATCCATGTGCCCCATTTAATAGGTATATAGTCCAAATTGCATGTTATGATGCTGCAGGATGATTGGAGATGAATCTATGAGAGGATTTTATTGATTATGGTTGGATACCCCAATTAGTTATGTCTCAATGAGATTTTGAGATTTGACAAATGATGGAAAAGCAAATTTTAGATGTTCAATGATTTTTAGGCTTAATTTGAAATGGCTGGTAAGAATCAATCTAAAATCTAGTCGAAGGCCATTAGTGGCCATTTTTAGGTGTATAAAATAATTTGAGTGCAAGAAAGTATTTTGGGTATGAGCACATAAGTAGGTCATGGATATAAAATGATCTCCTCCTAATTTATAACTACTCTCTACACACTTCTCTCTTTAATTGATCAAAGTTAGGTAGACCTTTACACTCTAAATTGTGAACTGTGTTAGTGCAATGAAGGATATTTGCATGGGGTACTTGATGAAAAAAAATTATAAGAACAAATTAACACTTGTTTGAGGCATGAAATTATGCTAACTATTAATTTTGGGTGCATATGGGAAACATCTACACATAGGCTTGCTTTTAGGGAACTCGATGTTGTATAAGTGCATAACATTTTGTGCATTTTTCATGAGTTCAGTGCCTATTGGAGGGGTGAATTAAGAGTCAATAGGGAGAATTTCCAAAATTTCTCAAATCTTGGTAGGTTAAATATCAATTCCATGCTACAAGATGATATATCCTAGGAGTTTTATTCTAGTCACTCCAACCACACATTTTTATAGGCTAAGGGTAACACCATATTTGATTAAACATGTTAATATAATACCTAACACCTATAAATGGTATATTCATAATCTCAATTTACCTAAAATATAATATATGTATTCTACCATTATTTTGTGAATGAGATCATGGAATATATGGGTCATGGCTCTTTGATATATTGTCCATACATTTTCTAGACTGAAGAGCATCACGACATAACAAAAGGTCCCCCATGGTGTAGTTGTTGACTATTTTGACAAAATTAAAAATAGGTAAACCCCCTATAGTATAAAACTTTATATAAGGATATATTAGTATTTTATAGGGCATGTTATGGTCCTTTTTATGTCATTTGGCATGTCATTACCCTTGGTCATAATCAAATTCTTTCCTAATTCATTTCATGTCACATAGGGTCACTTTTAGAGTGATTAATGAAGGTGGTAAAATTTTATTAGGTAGATAAGTGTTCCAAACTTCATTTAAACATCCATCAATCTTGTTAGTTCTAACTGAAAATGCATAGGTTCCTAACAGAAATCAAGAAAACAAGTGAAAAAGGGGCAGTTTTGGCAGTTGTATAGCCTATAGAGGAGTATGGCACATGTGACAACCTTGTGAAGTGACCATTCATATTTCATGACTTCATTTAAGTGATTTATCATATTTGTAAGTGTCAAAAATGGACCAAAACCATTTGGTTTCTTCATCATTCCACTAGATATATAAAACTAGTCAACAAGTCTTCTGATGGTACAACTAGTAGGAGAGGTTCTAGGTCAAATAATCTTGGTGGTTGATAGTAAACTTTGTCTAATTAATTTTAATGGTATGATTTTAGACAATTTTTTCCTATTATTTATGAACCATTCTTAATAAGTTGACTATTTCATTTTGCTTGTTAATCCCCACACCCTATAGGTTCTCTTATTGTATGGGTTTATCCATACAATCCAATTGGTGAAATTGCTTATATAGGATGTAAACATCATTATTTCATATTTTACAATATTTTTTACATGTTTGGATGTGATTTGATAAGCTCAAACATCTTAAGCTGTACGTTGAGCATACTAGTGAAGTTACAGGCATGTCCATAACCTGTAGAAGTTTTCCCTTCCTACAGTGGTTCCAAGAAGAATTAGATATGATGTTCCATTCCTATCATGGTGTCATAATAATATTATTTCTTCCAACCTTAGTTTCTCAAGGTCATGCTTTGAGAAAGAGTATAATCATGTTTCACACAATCAAGTTTTTTGTAGGTACTCATTTATAGTCATGGTGGGTAATGAGGAATTCTAATATGTTGAGCATAATTTTGGAACATGAGTGACTAATATAAGTCCCTCAAATGGGATTTTATTGAGCATAACAACTAGTTCAAGCCACATGCATAGTCTTGCAACATTGATGTTCACCTACAAGAGACCTATAACATTGTAATGGAAGTATTGAAACTTGTTTCAAGTCCTTCAGGGTGAAGAGGATTAGTTTGAGGACTTTTGAGAAGGTTTAAGATTGGTTGTAGAACATAACTATGCACATTGACCTATATCTCTACTCACTACCCTGTATGCTACATGTTCACCTACAGGTGACTCTCACAAGGACCTAAGAATGTTTCATGGAGGTGTGTAAACATGTTTTGAGACCTTACTTAAGGTCCTAAAATGTTGGAGGTTCCATAACAATCATGATGAAGCTATAAAGTAACAGGCATACTTGAATATTCATATACATATATGGAGAATGAGTTTTAGGGACTTGTTTCCTTAAAAACTCCAAAATAGAGCCCTAACTACTTTTGGTGCTACTATATGATCATGTGACATAGAGCCTAGATGAAGTTAAATTCATCCATCTTGTATACCTCATATAGGGTAACACCTTAAAAAGGAGAGTGAGTGGTTTGGCCAATAGATTATCATACTAGAAAGCTTCCAATCCATGTTTTGTGCACTATAGAAGGTTAGTGTTCTCTATAGTATCTTGACTCCAAAGGGCCTTATTGTCTAAGTTGGTATGACAAGTGTGTATACCCATGTAAAATGACCTTATTGAGGTGAGATGGACTAGTGGCTCAAATAACAAGTTGCAAAGAGTTAGATTACAAAGTTTTTGACCTACATCACAACTTATAGGATTTCCTTTTGGTCTAAGATAGCCACCTACAAGTTTCAAAGAGAAGTGACATGTCAGAAACTAACTGCTGAGTACTAGTTTCAAGCTCTAAGAAGTGTATGATTACATTTTGCTCATTCAATGAGACTAAAATTTTTCAAGAGAAACTAAACATGAAAAGGACTATGCATTGAAACCTATATGTGTCTTTTTGGTCCTAAAGTGGTCACCCATAGTCAACTATAAATGATAGTACACCCAATCATAACTGTCTTAAGGTTGGCATAGTGAGTATATGATGAGAACAAGTAAAAATTAGTTAGAAGTAGCTTTGATGACTCCAAAAGAGTCTTGGATCATGAAAAATAAGGTATAATATATAGGTTTTACCTACAAGTATGGTATTTTTGAACAAATTACATAGTCACAATTGATTATCAACTAAGCCTATCGAAATGGAGGGTCTATATTAGGGAATCTAGTAAAGGGTTGAGTGATAAATATGTTGGGAATACCCTCATAATTATAATGAGCCTCTCATTAAATATCAAATCAAGAAAATAAAGCATAAAGTGGGTTTTCACACAACATACAATCCATATGCCAACCCTGTACACAGTGAACACCACAGAAGTATGCCTTGAGGGTTTTAATGAATTCAAAGGCCTATTAATGTAACCCAACAATGAAATTTATTACATATGGTCCCTAGGACCTATTGAATCTCATATGTTCACCTTTACTAAATAAATAGGAGAGATACCCTTTATTTTATCTCAGATAGAGGGCATTCCCAAGAGGATAAATCTTGTAGGCTTGATAGGAGAAAGTTATTTATTAGATGACCTAAAGCCTATGGAAATAGTGAAAATAGATATAAAGTTTCTCTAGACATGAAAAATCATGACTAAAAGCTCATTAAATTAATAAGCCAAACAAGGTGGCCTAAACCCATAGGTATGCAATCAAGTCCTACTAGGCTTTTATTAGACCTAAAGCCCTAAGGGGGTATAATGTCACTTATAACACTATAAGATCATTATAAATAATTGTAACATGTACATAGGGAGATATAATGTGTGTTAGATATTTTGGATTGAAGAAGAGGCCATAGATAATCCATTTATTAGCTTAAGATCATAATAGGGTGCACAAAATGCCTTAGAAAACTTGAGAGGTCAACTTCGGAAGCTCACACTTGTATGGAGGCTTAGCATGGGAACTTGAGATCTAAGATAAGTTGAAGAGGGTCCAAAAGAAGGATCTAATAGAATTTTTTTAGGGTTCCAATGTCAAACTTTTATGAACAATCCTTAGAGGCTAAAACCACCGAAAACCTTATAAAACCCTTGATAAGGACCTGATGGAGAAAAAAAGGAGGAGCATCCATATATGAGGTAGTGTAGGTAGGAAAAAAACTTGAACTTTTAAAATAATTCTTATGGCTCCTTCCCATCGGATTGAATTCTACCCTACTTATATGAACAGGGTGTAACACTAGTTTTCTTGATAGTTTTTGGTGTTTTGTAGGTACATAAGAGTGTAAAATGGTGAAAATCACTTTGGGAGATAGGATGGGACCTAATATAACTCTTCATGTCCATTTCTTACCTCAACAAATCTCACAAGATTCTCTATAATTACCTTCACTTTAGTAAGTGTAGAATGACATAGTGAATGAGGAGTGATCTCCTAGTGAGAAGGTGATAACTTCAATTGGAAATCCTCTTAAGGTGTATCTGATGAATCTAAGGGTAGGATGACTCTTTAAAATCATCATTCTATTCCCTTTATGTATTGATTTTAGAAAATAGATGAGCATCTTAGTTCCAAATGTGAAGACAAGTCTAAAGAAGGATGATAGTGATTACAAGCAATGATAGCTCATGTCTAGTAGAATATCAGTAATTAGGGACACAACCAATGAATTTTGGGGCCTATTTCTAACCCCCATTCATATTGAAATCATGTTAGTTATTCCTAGTCTAAAATGGAGTGCTCAAAGAAGGCCAAATGATGAGGGTAGTTTCAAAAGGCTAGTTAAGAGACTTTTATGCCAAATTTGAGGAGTTTCATACCCTTGAGGGAGATTTATCCAAGTAGACCTTACATGTTCTACCTTATAATTCATTCTCATATAAATGTAACTTGTCTTAGCTTGACACTTATTCTTGTGACTCTTGAATTTTATTCTCTTTTCTCTTTTCTTAAATTCTATAAGTACTAATCATTTTGGCTCTTGTTTGATAATTCCACTCCATGCATGGAAAAATCTTACTTGTTTAATGTTTTACTTTTGAATAATAAATACGATCTAGTTTTGAGTTAATGAACATTTTTTCTAAGTGTGTGAAGTGATGAATCATGAGATTTAGTGATAAGTTATATCCTTGTTTCTCCTTATCCATTCATGTTTATGCAATATTTCTCATTCTAACAAGTCATATAGAGTGTAACGATTGTGTTAGGATATTTTCAACTATGAAAGTGTCCTTAGATACAACAATATGATCTCTAGTGTACTTACCTTGATTTGTATCATGCATATCACCTCTATATTGAAACACTTACATTAAAAAATCTAAGGACTTTGAGGCTAGTTTGTAGGTCTTGTCTTTAGTGAAAAAAGTATAATAACATAGTGGATATCTTCATGGTGTATCACCCTCTTGGAGTAGATTTATTTCATTCATACTTCTATCCCTTTTCCCATAATTAATCATTAGTATAAGTGACATTTACTTCAAGACAAATTCAGGGATCTAGCCCTAAAACCTAGAGGTCTACTTCTACTATAGGTAAACCCACACACCTAGAATTATTCCCATGTTACCCAAATCTTAGAAAAGGCTTGAAAACCCTCCTATAGTGTGAAATATTTGGTAACAATAGTTCTGGCATGCCTAGTGGGATCCATTATCCTAAAGATAACTTATCAAAGTGAATTTTGGTCTTGACAACATTAGTTACATATTGGTGTGCTACTCAGCATTTGACGATTCCATTCAAGGTAAAATCTAGTTGTAGACCATTATTTTGTTATATATTTTCTCTCATACATAATGGTCCTTACTAGGTCATCTTTTATTATAGCATTCAATATGTCACTCCTAGTGAACACATTAGGCACATTTCAAATTTATGTAGTTTCCATAATGTCATTGAGGAAAATATTACCATTAGAATCCTTGACATGTCCCTTGGAAGGAAAGATTGATACAGGACTTTTCCTAGTGGATGCATCACAACATGGGATTAGTTTGGAGTGTTGTTAACTTCAAGATTTGAGGATGAGAGTGACCACACTTCACTCATACATCATCTCAATGTGATCAAAAAATCCCCCAAGGAAACAATGCATGACTTCAATGAGAGGTTCTAAAATACTTGGCCTAGTTTGTCTCCTCTCATGACACCACTTTCTAGTACTATCTTTTATACATACTTAAGAGACATTGGTACTAATATTTCCATCATGCTTTAATCCATGAGTTGTTTCACTCTTCCCTAAGCATATGAATTTTCCATTAGAGATGAGAATGGGATTATTCAAGCTAGAAAGCTACCTCTTAAAGTGCCTATGCCTCTACTACCTAATGTTTTTTTTACTACTCCAAGCATTGCCTAAGTTCCAAATACAAATACCAAGTCTAAGTCTACTTCTAAGAAGGTAGATGATGCCATGGATAAAAATACATATAATCAATGATTAAAAGCTAAGCGTAAGAAATCCAATATGAAACTAGGTGATAATCAAAACCCCTATCCCTATCATCAGCAATATGGTCAACAACATGGGAAAGGGAGAGGCCAAGGGTAGCCTAATTTAAATAGGCCTGCATATGTGTACATTTCTACTTCCACCACCAACACAAGAGAAATGGTACCTATGCATAAAAACTTGGTACAAAGAGAATACTATCGAAAAGGTCAATTTATGGATTCTAATGAAGGAGGAGAGAAATATCTAGTTATTCAAGAAAGAGTCACTCCTCTTCTATTAGCTGAAGATGAAGTCATGATGCAAACAAGTGAAGGTTGGTAGCCTTAAGGAGAAAACTTCACTAAATTTTTAGTGGAAGATACTTATGTGCTCAACAAAGGAATTTATATTGTATATAATCCAAGATATAATAGTAAAGATTTATGAGGTGATAATAATGCTTCTACAAGTTCATCTAATCCTCCTACAAGGTAGCAAGGCATGGCTGTAAGCATGATAGTCCCCAATGATCCTACACCTCTTCCAAATTAGAATGTGGTAAGGTCTACTCAAGGTGCCTCAATTCCTCAATTTTAAAGCACTTACTTGCCTCTAAGGACTCAAGATAATATAATCATTTATGCTCTAAACATAGTGGATTCATTAAAGAATACCAAGGCATCCATTTCCCTTTGGGATGTCTTTCATATGCCTAGCTAAAAGGAGCTCTTGAAAAAACAACTATCCACTATCCCTACTAGTCCTTAATCTTCAAGAAATAGTCATGGTCATGTAGCTATTAAAAATTCCCCTAAAAAAATTATGGAAACATCAACCAAAGATGAGAATCATCCACCTTTCTACCTCACTCTCATAGTGGGAGACAAACTAGTACACAATTGCATAGTTGATAGTGGAGCCTCTACATCATAATGCCCAAAGTTGTATATGATAATTGGGACTTAAATATGAACCCCATATTAAAGGAGTGATTCATTTATATGGTACACCTACCAATATAATAGGGTTGATCAAAGGGTTGAAGGTTTTCTCCATAACTATGTTATTTTCCTTATCCTGCTAGACATTGTTATTGTGGACTTGCCTACTCATTTTGCAATCTGCCTTTCAAGAGATTTAGAAAAAAATATAGGTGGCTACCTCTTAGTTGACTATTCCTTCTTGGATTTCAGGACAAGATATGGAACTGAGGTTACCATAAGAACTTATCTACTTGTAAGGTTCCACATTGAGCCTTATGTAGAGGCAAGTTCAAATTTGAATTATGCAATCAATGAGAAAGAGGATCCTAATGTGGATGATTATGATTCTTCTAATCTTGAGGGAATAGATAAATTATTTATAGATGAGTATGGTTTAGATGCTTATGATCATGATCCTTATGCATACTTTGAGAAAACAAACCTTGGAACCTATATCATCTATGAAGAACCATTTGAGCAAGCTGAGGTAAGTGTTAAACATTCTTTCTCACAAGCTACTAAGAGTACCTACGTGATCCATGTATATGATGATGATAGATTGAAGAACATAATTGATCACCATAGTCGGAAGAATGATGTATTGATGCCTCTTATTGATGAATCTGCCATTGATGATGACATTCATGAGGAAGAGGAGGATGACTTATGATAAAGGTTCAATGCCATATTTCAAGAATTTGATCAGTTGCGTAAGACTCCTTTTCCTTTAAAATATTGCATATATGATGTCAATTTTGTTTATGATACTAATGATAAGGTTGTTAAATGCCTTTATAAACATGAAATTGAATGCAAATCTACTATAAAAAAAACTTGCAGTCATAAAGGAGTCTGATGAGTCCAAGGTAAATTTTATTATGTTTAAGGAATAGTCAAGAGATCAATATGAAGGAGAATAATATTCAGAGGTACTGGAACATGGTGAAGAGGGACTTGATGATCATCCAGATAAACTATATTCTACCCAAGAGGATGGAAAGGTTAAGGTAGTTGTCATGTCTTCCAATCTACAATTTGAAGAACATCAAATGGATATGACAAAGATCAAAAGGGTTGAAGCTCCAATCAAGGTTATTAAAGAGAAATAAATACCATTCATGAGAGCTTAAGATAGGCCTCTTGTAGGCATGATAAAATTCAAGGATGGTAAGTCATTTGACCATCTACACATTCAAGTAGTTGATGACGAATATACTTCACATGTTATATTTCCTTCATGGAGTGACAAAGATGCAAGATGAACCATATTTGACCCTGTTAAAGTATGGTAATATATTTTTCACCTCAAGAATGAGGTCTTTTAAATATTAGATTAGGTGTGTGTTTTGTTTCAGTTGTGTGTGTTGTGCTTCATAAGTGTTCTTGAGAATGCATGTTTATTTATTTTGGTGTGTCTTGTTTTGTGTGTGTATTTATTTTGTGTTTGGTGTGGTTTCAAAGGCAAATTGAGTTTAAAACCTATGTATATGAGACTTCATGGCCCAATGGATAGGATTAGGCTACTGGTCTTGGCATAGCAAGCATACCATCCCTAAGAAATCACCAAGTATTTCTCCAAATTTTGTAAATTTTATGTTTAAAGGAAAACAAAGAGAAGGATGGGGATAAGTGATTAGAATGAACCCAGATTTGGTTTGCATGCCATATCTATATGTTGTGAGCACTCCTCTTTAGATGGGGAGGACTACTTGTAGATAAGAAAATACCACCATAAGATGTTTGTTAGTAGATAAATGAGTGGGTTACCAAGCTGCGTGCTTGTTTTAGGAAGTGTAAAACTTCCCTAGAGATGACAGTCTACTTTTGAGAGAAAAAAGAATAATAAATAACAGAAAGAGAGGTAAATAGAGAGTAAAAGAGAGATAAGATTACCTTTTTTAATAACTTGTTCATATAGAGAGTGACAGGGTACAGGTGAGGTTATTTATTGGTGTTTTAGAAGTTGTCTAGGTAGGTTTTGAAGAGGATAGGGATTTGATAGTCACCGAAGATGGTAGGATAGTGACCGATATGTGATGAACCTCCTACAAAAATTTACCTCTTATAACAGATTTAATCAAAATATGCAAAAATAAAATAACTCTTACCAATAACAAAAACACAGAATACTTATATTGATCGCAGGCCTCTTCGAGGGGGCAACCTCCTTTTGAGCAAGCTCAATACAATGAATTCATGGATGCCTTTATTTGGCCTCAACACTTACTTATATACTAACTCTATTCTAATAGTTACTACTTCCCTTGTATGTGGCATAATTTGAATAAGCTCTAAGGGACGACTTACAAAGCATATGCGTCCATAACAATTAAGCACGAGTTCCTAACATCCCCTCCCTCTTAAAAAAAAGTCTTTGCCCTCAAAGCTTTAAATGTGGGAATTGTTGTTGAATCTGAAAGAGTGGTTCCCATGTGGCATCTTCTGGTTGCATGCCATGCCATTGGATTAAGACCTCTGTGATGTAGCAGGATCAAAGTTGGCGGGTGCGCCTGTCCAAGATTGCTTTTGGCTCGAGAAGGATGGAGCCTTCATTATCAAGTGCTAGTAAAGTTGTCTGCACTCGGATGTTAGATATAAGAACTTGTTTCAAATAGGAGACATGAAAGACGGGATGAAATTGGGAGGAAGGTAGAAGCTCTAACTTGTAAGCAACTGACCCAATCTTTTGGAGAACCTTATATGGCCCATAAAACTTTGGAGCAAGCTTTTGGTGCCCTTTTTGTTTTAGTGATGATTGCTTATATGGCTACAGATGAAGAAAGACCATATCACCAGGTTGAAAGGTATGCTCAGAGTGGTGCTGATCAGCCTATTACTTCATTTGGTTTTGGGCCATGTGGAGATTGTCTCACAAGGTGCAAAGAATCTGATCCTGGTTTTGGAGAGTAGTGTCAACTGCCTGAACTGGTGAGCTACCAGGATGATATGGAAGAAGTGGTAGCGGTGCTTGACCATAAACTGCCTCATAGGGAGTCATTTTGGTGGAAGTGTGGTATGAGGTATTGTACCACCATTCAGCTAGGGGAAGCCACTTGGCCCAGTGATCTTGTTGTTTGGAGCCAAAACAATGAAGGAAGGTCTCCAAGCATTTGTTGATGATTTATGTCTGACCATCTGTTTGTGGGTGGTACCCAGAGCTCATTTTCAACTATGTGCCTGTGTGATGAAATAGTTCTGTCCAAAAATGGCTAGTGAAAGTGGCATCATGATCTGAGACAATTGAAGAAAGAATTCCATGAAGACGGAAGATCTGATCCAAGAAAACCTGTGCAACTATGGATGATGTGTATGGGTGGTTGAGTGCACAAAAATGACTATATTTGGAGAGGCGATCGACTACGACTAGGATCACTATCTTTCCCCAAAATTTAAGGAGGCCCTCAATGAAATCCATGGAAATATCTATCTAGATCCTAGTAGGAAAGGGCAAGGGCATGAGCAAATCGGGAGTCAATGTGGTTTCTCCTTTGTGTCATTGGCAGGTTTCACATTTAGCCACCATCTGTTTAATTTTGGTTTTCATGCCTTTCCAAAAGAAGTGTCGACGTGCCCGCTCATAGGTTTTGAGAAACCCTGAGTGCCCTGCTAAGGGGGAAGCATGGATTTCATAGAAGATAGCTTGATGTAGGTCTGAAATTTGGGGAAGCACCAAATGACCCTTGTATTGCAGAGAAACACCATCCCATGAATAATGTGGTACTGCAGAGGGGTTAGTGGCCAATTGATGAATGATGTGGCATAAGGAGGGATCATTTACATACCCTTGTTGGATAGATTCCAACCATTTAGGAATGGGCATGGAGATGGTAGAGAGGGAAGGCTGGTCCTCGAAGGTTCTTAAGAGAGCATCAGCCACAACATTGTCTTTTCCCTTCTTATAAGTGATCTCATAATCATAGCCCATGAGTTTGCTGACCCACTTCTGCTGAGCTGGTGTTGAGACCCACTATTCCAAGAAATATTTCAAACTCTAATGATCAGTTTTGATGCAAAAATGGTTTCCCAATAAGTAGGGTCTCCATTTTTGTACTGCATGTAAAATTGCCATCATTTCCTTTTCATATGTAGACAAAGCTAAATTGTGGCCAGAAAGGGCTTTGTTAGTGAAGGCAATTAGTCAGCCCTCTTGGAGAAGAATAGCACCTAGGCTGATGCCACTGGCATCACTTTCGATGGTGAAAGTTTTGGTGAAGTCTGGCAATGCCAAAACTGGTGTACTACACATAGCCTGTTTGAGTTGGATGAATGCCTGATCAGCTGTTGCACCCCAGGTGAAAGCATCCTTATTCAATAAGGAATTCAAAGGAGCCGCGATCTTTCCATAATCTTTGACAAACTTGCGATAGTATCCTATCAAGTCTAAGAAACCATGAAGGCTCTTAAGGGTGGTTGGTTGAGGCCAATTTTGCATAGCACTGATTTTTTTTGGGTCTGTGCGAACCCCATTGGCTGAAACAATGTGCCCCAAATAGTCAATTTCCTCTTGACCGAATGAACACTTGGATTGCTTGGCACATAATTGATTATTGGCTAACAATTGTAATGCCCTGTCAATATGTTGGAGATGCTCGGCCCATGTGCGGTTGTAGATCAAAATGTCATAAAAAAAAACTAAAATAAATTGACGAAGAAAAGGCCGAAAGATTTTATTCATGAGTGCTTGAAAAGTGGAAGGGGCATTTGTAAGGCCAAATGGCATGACAAGGAACTCATAGTGACCCTCATGTGTACGAAAGGCTATCTTGGGAATGTCATCAGGATGCACTCAAATTTGATGATAGCCAAAATGCAGATCCAACTTGGAGAAGAATTTGGCCCCATGGAGCTCATCAAGAAGCTCATCAATGACAGGAATTGGGAATTTATCCTTGATAGTGAGGTGGTTAAGGGCTCAAAAGTCAATGCAAAGGCACCATGACCCATCTTTTTTGTGGACAAGAAGCACTGGGGAGGAATATGGGCTGGTGTTGGGGTGACTAACTCTAGACTTGAGGAGTTCCCAGACTAAGTTCTCAATTTCAGTCTTTTGCAGATGGGGGTAACGATATGGCTGAATGTTGGGTGGGATGCTTCCTAGAAGGAGAGGAATGTAGTGATCTTTAGGGTGTGAAGGGGGTAACCCTACTGGGTCTAAAAAAATGGTTGCATGCTTGTTGAGTATGGCTTATAAGTCTATAGGGTGGTTAGAAGTAGCAGAGGGCTGGAGTTGAATGGAATGCAGTTGTGTAATGACCCCATGTGAGCCTTTTTTCAAAAGTTTTTCCATACGATGAGAACTAATGATGCTAGCAGATCCTGGTAATAACCCTTTTAAGCTGTGCTTCTAACCATTATCTGTGAACTGCATCCAAAGCTCAGAGAAGTCCCATAAAATAGGTCCTAATGTGCGAAGCCACTGTGCCCCTAAAACCACATCACACCCACCTAAGGGTAGGGCAAACATATCAGAGTGATAATTATAATCGCTGATTGCAAGATGCACATTTTGACACTTCCCTTTACATGGCAATGTGCCCCCATTAGCAATCATGACTTCAAAGCTAGAACAAGGGTATATAAAGCAGTCTGCTGCCTTAGCAATGCAAGGATCAATGAAATTGTGAGTACTGCCCGAGTCAATGAGGATTGTGAAAGGGATCTTTTTGAAGCACCCTTTGACCTTCATGGTTTGGGGAGTGGTGACACCTACTAGTGCATGTACTGAGATCTCAGGTTGAGTCTCTTGAACCATTAGGTCCTCTTCAGTGCCAGGTTCATCTTGAGCATCTTGAAATTCTAGAATATCAAGCTTGTTGTCTTGTTCTGGTGGTGACTCCACATCTAGTAAGTAAAGTTTTTGTTGGACGCACCTGTGACCCTTAACCCATTTGTCATCATAGTTGTAACATAATCCTTTTTCTTTATGAGCCCACATCTTTGCCTCAGTTAGGCACTTGATTGGTGTGGGTATGGTTATTACCCCTGAAGATCAACATAAAATTTCCTTTATCACCCCATGGGGAACCTTATACTATAGGGTCATGTATTTTGGTCTAAATAACATTTGTGTAACCTACCAATGTGCCATGACCTATATCTTTCATGACCTTAAAACCATAAAGGACTATGTAGATGACCTCCTTAGAAAGTCTAAATGTTGTAAGGATCATTTGGCAATCCTAAATGTTATATGCAAATGCCTTATCCACTTCCATATCCACCTTAACCGTAAAAATTACATCTTTGGGGTCTTATCAATAAAGCTTCTTGGCTTTATTGTCTATCTTTGTGGGATAGAAGTTGATCCCTCTAAAGTCAAAGCAATCCTTGACATACATCCTCTGAATAACCTCAATAAAATCTATAGTTTATAAGGGAAGCTTTAAACCATTCATTGCTTCATCTCTCAACTATCTGATAGATGTCAGCCCTTCTATTACATTCTTAAGAAGGATCCTCCTCTAAGTGGAACAAAGACTACCAAAAGGCCTTTAACTCACTTAAACAATACTTTCTTTCCCCATTTGTTTTTGTTCTTCCAAAAAAGGATCAACCTTTCTACCTCTACATTTCTACAACAAATCATTCTTTAGGGGACATACTTTCACATCATGATGATCAACATAAAGAGCAAGTAGTCTAATATATAAGTTAAACACTTACAGAGTATGAAACTTGATATACCCATACTAAGAAACTATGCCTCACTTTGGCCTTTGTGGCTTCCAAACTCCATCATTACCTTATTAACCATAAAACCTTCATCATAACTAACACCAATCCATTCAAGTATATGCATTATAATCCATATCACAATTATCATATGGCTAGATGGATCATGTTATTAGATGAGTTTAATCTTGATTTCCTCTAGCAAAATTCAATCAAAGGGAAAATTATTGTTAACTAATTGGCTAAGCCACCTTTCACAGATAATGAAGCTCCTCATTTTTAGTTTCCTGATGATTCCATCGCAACTCTTTCTCAAGCAGACTTTGCTTATCAGATGACTATGTTCTTCAATGGATAAAAATGTCAATGTGGTGGGGGAGCCAGCATAATCCTTATCCCCCTTGACAGCGAGCTCCTTAATTTATCCTTTAAATTTGATTTTGATTACACCAACAACATGGTTGAATATGAATCCCTAGTAATAGGTCTTCAATCAACATTTTTGGTGACTCTCAACTCATGGTCAACCAAATCAATTGTTCTTACCAATGTAAAAATTATGTTTTACAATAGTATGAATAATTGGTAGACGTAATTTTGATGAAATTTTATCATTACTTTATTCAAGCCACTCTATATTCTACTAATAAGTTACCTAATACCATGGATTCTCTTACTTCCCAAATCCCATCTATGCATTCTAATTCTAAACTCTTTTTAGAATCCTCTTACACCAAATTAGACCTCCCTTCCATTTATCATGTGGAAGAGGACCAATCCGATATTTGGTATAAGTAAATATTTGACTATCTAAACCTAGCCATCATCCCTTCCAATCTCTCTATAAATTATCAAAGAGTGTTTATATAGAGTATATGGGAATTCTTTATAAATGAAGCTTTGACAGTCTCCTCTTTACATGCCTACATAGTCATGAAATCTCTCATGATATCAAGGAAATAAATGATGGGATTTGTGGAGGACACTTTAGTGGTATAGCTATCACTAAACATATCCTTCACCTTGGCTATTATTGTCTGACCCTTAACCAATACTATTGTGATTATGTAAATAAGTGTGTTAAGTGCCATTAACATGCTAATTTACATCACCTAGTCATGGTCTTTAAGTCTCTAAGGATTTATGGCAATTTTTGTAATGGGGATTATATCTCATTGGTGAAATTAACCCTCATTTTTTGTAGTGACACCATTATATCATCACTATGATATAATATTTCACTAAATATGTGGAGGCTATTCCCCTCATTTCAACCAAAGTTGATAAGGTTGTCAATTTCATTAACCATCATATTATTTGTTGCTTCAGTGTTCCTCATAAAATTATCACTAACAATGGAAAATATTTTAAAAACAAAAAAATTCCAAGGTCTTTGAGATAAATTTGGGATTAAGTTAAGCTTCTCATCACCATATCATCCATAAGCTAATGGATAGGTTGAAGCTTATAAAAAACACTTAACAAAATGCTAACTAAAATGGTCAATGCATCTATTCAAGATTAGCACTTATACATTCCCTTCACCTTATAGGCATATTGAAATAGCATTTGAACCCCTATAGGTGCTACCCCTTTCTCTCTTGTCTTTGTAATAGAGGTTGTCTTGCCTCTCTATGTCTAAATTTTCTATCTTCATATATCCCTATAGGACATCATTTTTAAGGGTGATTATCATCAATAAAATTTAGCCCAACTTGAGTTACTTGATGAACGTCATTTGGTTGCACATAACCATTTTCATGTCTATTAAGAATGAATCAAGTATGCTTATAATAAGCACCTAAAAGAATGAGAATCAATATTAAAGACCTCATCTAAAGGAAAATTAGCATGTAACCAATATAGAAAGAAGTAAATGGGGCAAGTTTATTTTCAATTGCTTAGACCATATATCATAATGCATAAGTATAGGTTAGGAGTTTACCGATTATCATATTTTGAAGGAAATCTAGACCCTGAGCCCCTCAATGCTTCTCATCTACGTCCATTATTATTTTTAAACCAATTCTAACTCACCTTCTATCTAACTTAAGCTTGTCCCTTATTTTTTGAGATTCTCACCTTCATCCCCTCACTTTGAGGATAAATAATTAAGGCATAGAATTATGTGATTATCCATCACAGTTTTAGCCTCAATCCTAAATATGGGTACCATGGATCTAGCCATGGCATGATTCACATGGATACTTTTCATCCCTAATAGGATGGAATCCCATGGACATTATCTCTTAAAGCATCCTCTCACCCACTATTCAACCTTCTTGTGCTATATTTTTTCCTTCATAAAGGTAAGCCTTAGGCCTATATAAGCAAGTCTATGTCTAGCAAAAATAAAAAAAGTATAAAAATATTCCATCTTATGGGTTATCTCTAGCATTACAGACTGTTCCTTTGAAGAATAACTACTAAAAAAATTCAACACATTACTTAAAATAAGGTAGAGTTCTCCCTTTAAAGACAACTATAATATCCTAACACAAGTTAGAATTTTAGACCACTCCTTTGATAGATGGCTAAGTCCAACATTTGTCAAAGCAAGAAATGTCATGGAAGATTCTCATATTGATTAACTTCCCCAACCTATCAAAACATCCAAAGACCCATTGTCAAAATTCATAAAAGATTAAACAATTTGGAAGTTACAATTAGGTTCACAAAAGACAAAATAGTAGACTTCCTACATCAATCAGTCTACACCAAAATATGACATAGACTTATTTATAATGGCTCTTTGGCTACCTACAAAAGGGGAAAGCTATCCCCACAAGAAGGTTCCATTTTCATCCATCTCCTTTTTTACCCTCCATAAAGCAAGGTATTTTGACCTTAATTGACACTATGTGATCAAGAGTTCCTTAACAAACTAAGGAATGCTAATATAAAGCATGTGATGGGCTTATGTTCACAATCTGATCTAACTTCTTATTTTTAGTCCTCATCAATGAAAGAGCATTATGTCTCCTTCTTCTTTCTCATGTCTACTTTATGAAACATTCATTAAGACATTTGTCTTTTGATTGTATTAACTTTCTTCTCTTTTTTACATATAGTTTTGTTTTCTGAACTTAGTCTCTATGTTAAGATAGTTTCAAAACAATCAATAATCATCCAAATCAATGAAATAATAATATTTAAATGCATTATGTATTTTATTAAATGATTATCATTATTATTTCACATAATTTACTTAAGTGTTTTTAATCATGAAAACATTATAATTAAACATCACCATCTCATGTTAATTCATTACCATCTCATATATCTGAGAAATCATCACATCACTCAAATTAATTCTATCACATCTAAATCCAATATAACTTTTATCATAGAGTTAATGACCACATTTATTAACTTTTCATAAGCAAATTAATCAATCTAAATATGTTATCCATCACATAGCTATCTACATATGGGATCACATAGATTCATTAATTTATAATGTCAAACATCTAAATAAACATACACCTACTAAACAATAAAAATGCAAAATCATTCATAAACATAAAACACCACATATAACCATGTCATAAACACCATAAAATGATATCATCAGATGATCATAAATTATCCATAACCATAAAAAAACATACATCATGATCACCAAATCATAACTTAGATCAAAATAATACATACATACATACATACATACATACATACATACATACATATATATATATAATGTCCATGTCTCTCAAAATGATATGTACATCTTGCTACATCAGCTCACAGGCTAAAATTAAAATCATATAAATATAGTAAAAAGTCCAATCAAGTCTATGGTGTAGGGACACTACTAACCCCTAGAGTTTGTATATCTTTAGGACCCATTTGAGAACCTACAGATGCTTCCCACTCACTGGGAGATGTGTTACTAACTATCCCTCCCATAGACTACTTTACTACATATTTGACATACTAAAGCACATATAGAAGCTGGGTGTAGACAAGTGCCTCATAATATCTCAGCTCCTTTATTATGGCCACATATCTAAACACTATAATCATCTAAGCTAGTATTTTAGGTTCCCATCCTCCTACCTATCTAAGGGCATCTCTCTCCATGGATATCAAGGTCACTTTTGCCTATATCCCATCTCTATCCTACATGATGGTGGCTACCTGTCCCTGTTATACATCCTTCTCCTAGGAAATAGTGGCTAACTACGCTCATGCATGATCCTTCTCCTATGTGAGGGCCACTACATGTCCTCATGCCTAGTCTCTCTCCTAAGTGAGGATAGTCACCTATCCTTGGAGAATATCTCTCTCCCAAGTCCTCACTATCAGCTGACCCTATGCAGTGTCCCTCTCTAAATTCATGGATGTTAGTGCTACCTATACTATGACTAATGCCACTCTTACTTAGTCCTTCTCTATGATCATATCCTATCTATCTAGGGCATCCGAATCCATTTTATCACCCCCCTCCATCTCTACATCAACAACATATTGCCATCGACCTAAACCTCCATCTAGGTCATCCCTTATCTCCTCCAAAAACTATGACATATTTCCCCTGCCACCATATGATATTATCTTATGTGACCCTGACATCATCTATATCTATAGAAACTAGTATCTCCTCATAAAAAACTCCTCCTCAACTAACTATGGTAGAGGTAATGGTGCCTCTATATCCTCGCGTCTATACCTAGGGAAGGCCCCCAAGACACTCTAGATCAATCCAAACTACCTCACTTGATCAAAAGGGATCAACTCTATTTCCTATTATCACCTCCCATATAACCATCTAAAGATCTATAAGGAATAATTATATGCACCAAGCCCCAACCATGATGGGAACCTTGTGTATGGCCTCTAGATAACCTCACCATCCACCAATGCCTCTAATCGCTCTCTAAACCAAAACAAGTCTCATCCCTCTACCCCTACTCATGGTAGTGTATAGTATTCCCTCCATCTCATAAATCTAACTTTGAACTTGACCTAATCCCATGTGTATCATAACAACCCAATTGGTAAAAAAATAGTGATATACTCGTATGCCCAATAGTGTAATACAAAGCATATGCTCATACTATAGCATTTATACACTCGATACCTGCATAGCTCATGATAGATATGAACCAATAGTGTTGGGGCCCATGAAAAGGTTGTTTGTTCCTCAATCATATCTACCATACACCTAATAATATCCAAGGAAATTTACCTCCACTTGAGTTTGTAAGCATATAAAAAGTGATAGATATCATCATCATGGTGAACCATCTATTATCCTTATCCATATGGTACAAATCCTTTAAATATAATCCCCCTACATACCATCTCACCTCAAAAAAATCCTTTCCAAATAGCTAATCCATGTAGGCATCCTACTCATCACTCTCAATTAGCTCCACCACTTGACCTTGTATCAGTAGTCTCAAAATCCTGTGTATGCACATAATATTTTTAACTTTTATCAAATATTGATGCTTTACATCTTGTAGGAACCCATCATGACTCAATCTCTCTAAGTGCATGCCTTAAGGGGTACACTAGGAAAAGGGTGGGTATACCTTTGGTGCTTCACAAGTTTGTTGTCCCTTATTGCCACATTATTTCCAATCCAACTAGTTCCTAAAACCTTTCCCTAAGTTGTTTTTCCTCCCTTGCACATTCTTTTGGTCTTTTCCTTTTTTTATACTTCTTCTCCTTCCTTATTACCCTTTTAACCTATCTAGTACACTTGGTCAACTTGGTCAACCTAGTGTGTTTTGGGGTTACTATAGCTCTTTTATTTTCTTAACCTTCTGATCGACCTAGCACAGACTTTAGGCATTAGCCTGAGAATGTACTAGGTAGATCAGGTTGACTTAGCATAACTAACATGTCTGAATGATTTTTGTGTGAGATAATCCTATATATATAAGGTTATTTCAATCATTATGATATATATGCAATCAAGAGTTATTATTCACTCATGTTTCTTCATAATCTGCTCTTCCGCCATTCTACTTAAGGAAACTTAACTTAGCTTTCTTATTTTGGAGAATCCAATCTTGTGGATAGGTTTTAGATGATTTAATCTAATAAAGTGATCCTTATGAACCACAACAACCTCTTGCAAAGCCCTATTGGCCAAGGGAAATATTGAATCGTGATGGGTTCACATTTAGGTAAGTATATTCTAACTTTACTCTCCTCTCTTTTAGTAGATAGAAGTAGCATAAGTGTTGGATCAAATAATATTACTCTTCATATTATATGTATTAGGGTGTTAATTATACTTTATTTTAAGTTCCCTATACATATTTGATTGCTTTACATCTAACCCCTCACATTATGCGACAAGTTTTGGTGTGCACTAGATTAGTTTACTTTTCTTGTTATTAGAATAATTTACTTTCTTGTTTATTAGCATAAGTAAAATATTAAATCACAGGAATCTTTTAGAGTTGTTGTGTGATTCATAGGAATATTTTAGGTTTTTTGTGTGCTTTTGTTAGACTGTAGGCTTTGGAACCCTTCCTAGCATGATATGTTGTCACAAGTGATAAAAGTGATCCCCTACTCAGGTCTATTAGATACACATGTTGGTCATGCTCCCACTTAACAAGTATATACCTAATCAAAAGTGTAGGTGTGCTCTATCTTATCTGATCCAAGATTAATTCATGTACATCATGCAATTTTGATTATATACACTATAAATGTCCTCAAATAGGATCATCATCTTTCTCATCAAGAACATGAAGGTGTTGGTAGTTAGGTCCATCTCTCAATGAGGGCTATCATCATCATTTCATCTCATAGCATGTGTTTATAATATCACATGTGCCTAATCCCACTACCTTCATGTGATCCTAATATACTATGGTCATGTTTCTACATACGTCTTCCAGGAGCGATGACACTCAATCTCACATCACCATCATCACCCTTACCTATACAGATTAGATACATGACTTAGTTTTTACTACATTTTCTTAACCTTTCAAACATTCCAACTATCACAATTACCCCTAAAAACATCTTTTCTTGCAACCAACCTATCTCAAGCCTAAGTCTCAAAGCTACTCCTAAGCCTAGGTTTTCTACCCCTAAGTTAAGCCTAACCAAATTTTATGCTACCTTGAAAGCATTATTCTAACCTTTTTACACATATCTTCACCCTATCCTACCTTATCCATTATTCTAAGAATCACCATTTGTCAAGCCTTGATCGACAATAGTTCTTTATGGGACCGTTGTCGATTGAACCTCAGCTAGCATTGGTTAGGTGTCAAGGAAGGCCTCCAAACCCTAGCTTTCTTCAATGAATACACTAAGACCTATAATAACCTACTCTAATCCCTCCCCCTACCCTATTTCCTACCAAAAAAAATAGAAACTAAAATTTTTACCCCCACCTACCCTCACAAATCAAATTTACCTAACATAAAATATGACATTTTCAAAACATAGCCTCCTAAATTTAAATAAACAACAAAAACTTCATTAGATAGAGTACAAATGCCTACCTTATTATATGTACATCACCATGGAGGATCCCACTACACCAATACTACTCACCCTCCACCCATATCTCATCCTCTTACTTGTCGCATCTTGGTCCCCATATTGCCCACCTGGTGTACTCTACATCATGTCACCTTCCACTCATACTCAGTCAACAAAGCTCTACCACTATACCCAAACTCTTAAGTCATCTATCCTAATCCTAAATTCCTATTTTCCACATCATTTTCCAATAGGAATCATGACAACACAAATAACCAAAATGATTTGGCAAATATGTAAAGTGTTTTGACCTTTTAGTTCATTGACAACCTTTTTTTAAGGTTTGGATGGTGACCAGTGTCGATCATTGATAGGGTTAATATGATTGGTGTTGGTTGACCCCTTTTATAGTTTTTTAAACCCCTTTCCCTTCCACTTCCACCCCAAGGGACCCCTTTTCAAAACATAGAAACCCTATCAAATGTGACTTTAGTCACTTAGTCCACTTGTTTGACTTCTTTTTGTGACAAGCCACATTTAACTTTGATTTCACCCACCTTGCCATGTTCCACACAATATTCTTCACATTCAAAACTTTGAAATAAACCTCTTAGGTGTCTCATGAGATTCCCAATAAGGGATTTGTCCCCTATACACACTTTTATTTTATCAAGATCACCCAAATTTTGGCCCCCTACAAACTTGGATACCTTCACATGGTGACTTACATTTATAAGTGCACCCATTTCCACTACACCTAATGTGGTGACCCAATTTACTTATCACTTATCCTCTTAAATTTAGCCTCATTTTCCACTTCATACCATCTTACCCACTTTACCACTCATATACACTTATCAAACCCACACCCGAATCCATTCTTACCTCATCGCATCCTAGTTTGAGAGGGAACACCTCCTCCCATACTTGGGGCATCCAACTTACCACTGCACTTGTTGTTTTTATTTTGTAGTTTGAGGATGCAACCTACACAACAAAAAGGGGCAAAATATAGACACTAGAAAACCACATGGTTCTAGTCATCGTAAAACATTCCATGGCCCCTTTTGCCCCCTTAGGTTAGGATTAATTATTAAAATCCTTTAACACACCCATTTATCCAATTTTGACTAATATAATTAATTAAATTAAATTAAATATGCCTATTTATACCTCCTTACCCAAACCCATAATTAAATGATTGACACCTAGCCTTAGGACTGTTTCCAACCTAAGCATTTAATGCCCTAACCCCCTAGAATTATTCCTAATGCATCCTAATAAAGCCTTAAATAACCTCAGACCATTTCTTTTAGTCTTAACAACTAGCCTTAAGTGAAAATAGCCAAGATTAGCAAGTTTTAGATATTTCTCTTTGATCGATTCTAGTCACCTCTTGACTGATGTTGGTTGACCAAGACCAATGATGATTACTTAATACCACCTAAAGACCCTACTTGAAGAGGTTGAAACTATCTTTTGCACAAGAATATTAACTGTCAAGTGAATCAAAGCTTCTAGGTGATAGTAACTCATCATGAAGAGCTCAATCACCATTACTTTTCCCACATTATTCTAGGATCCCATGCAACTTGCACCCAGCCTTAATACCCTTCCAATCCAACAAACTTCAGAGATTAGTATTTGCATTTATATTAAGTTTAGTTGTTAATTTTAGAAGTTATTATATTTCACCCATTCCCCATCTCTCCCATACTTCCACTCTATGTTGGATTTCTACAAATCCAAACACCCTAACTTCTACCAAGCACCCATAAACCATTTCCAATTGCCTAACCACCCAATTCCTGAATTGTATGCTTTTGAGGATCCATTCTATCCTCACGGCCATTCCCCAACCTAAAAAAAATCTATACAAACATTCTTGCAACTCATCCAACACCCATTTTTACTTAAACCAGATCTGATAGAGACCAACTCTAGTCATCCTTTGACCAGTAGTGGTTGCCTTAATCAGCACTAGTTGCACAGTGACTGGCACCAATCACTGTGTGTTTTATTTTTCCAAAAACTACAAGTAATTCCTACCTGTCTATCTTCATCCAAATTATGGTTTTTAGATTATTGTTACATCATAGAGGTTTAATCTATTTTTTGAAACATGTTTGAACATTTTAGCATTAATTTTCAATAAGTTATTTATTTTGATTAAAATCACTTGTCTCCCTTCAAGTATCTCTTGCATTAAGTTTTAGTACTCTCTATTGTTTCATGCAAGCATCTATTTTTTAAAACTTAGTTTTTTAAAGAGTGGATTGATAGTCACCAAGGAAGTCTAGTGCTAATTAGATCTAGCTTATGCAAGGCAATCCACCCATTTATCTTATAAATCCACCATTTTCTAGTTGTTTTCTTATTTACAAGTCATTCTCCTAAGCCAAAGAGTTGTATCTACAATCAAATAGATCACGAGTGCACAACAAAAACCAAGTTCTTCTAAACCACACCCCTCTTTTAAGTTCTTATTTTTTAGAAAAATGAAAATAAAACATGAAAATAATAGTGAAACAAGAGAAGCTTAATTCAGAATAAGGATACTCACATAGAGTACCAATAAGGTTAATGTTGCACATGACAAAGCCACATATATGCTTTATGACATTGAAATTTTGTTGAACAAATGTGATGTCCCTTACTTAGGGCCTCTTTTATCCGCACAAAAGCTCTGATACCACTGTGATGTCCCTTACTTAGGGCCTCTTTTATCCACACAAAAGCTCTGATACCACTGTAATATCCCCTTTCAAACAGGGAATATATAAACTCATAAAACTCGGATCACATATACAAACTTGCAGAATAGATTCAAATAAGCATACACAAATCACAGTATAATCTCTCAATAGCAAATCAATATCTCATCACTTGTTCTTCTGGACAATTACACAATTGAGTCTCTATTATACACAATAAAGAATATTAAAATCTGGTCTTAAGAACCCTGACTTATCAAACTGGAAGTGAAAAATTGGATCTGGAAGAGTCTCGGCCTTTCTGTGTCGACACACAGACGCCGTCGTCGGTCGATCCCTCACCGACGTCGGTCTCTGTCAGTCGGCTTTCTGCCGACGTCGGTCTTCAGTCGACCGATGTCGGTCACTGGAAGCCCTATATCTGTTGGGGATCAACCAACAATGGATTACACTTGTGAAAGCAATGAATGCGGAAATAATCAGATAGATAAGTAACTGAAATGATAAATAGCACAGAACAAGATATACAAGAAAACACCCTAAAAACTTGTATTAAAAAACTCTTTACAATAGGAATACAAATGAAGAACTTTGTTCTTCCACACCTCTCTCAGATGCACACAAGATCTCTCACTAGATCTCTATTCCTCAAGAGCTCTCTCTCAAGTACTGTCCTTCAAACATTCACAATGTTCTACTCATACTCTATTACACACACATACAATAGCTTAGAAGATCTCTCCTACATATAGAAATAGGAAACTTGAGCATGCTCTTACAACAAACAGTTAAGCCTCTTCAACAAGGGCTCTAAAAATAATATTGCTAACAATAGAGACGCGAGCTTGAGTCTACAACTCAAACTCATCATGCAAACACTCGCTTCCGTCCTCGGAAATCACTTTCTGGACACACAGGTAACCGATGTTGGTTCCTGCCTGTTCGCCTATGACCGTCGCCGGCCGATCACACTGCCGACGTCGGCGCCTCTGTAACTGCAACTGACCGACGTCGGTCGCTCCTGACCGACGCCGGCGTCTGTGTAGACCCAAACCTGTTTGTGTATGCTCCTTGGTGAAGCTTTTAGCTCCACACTCCTAACAATCTCCCACTTGGAGATAAACCAGCTGCACCAGTACCTATACAGCAATATCTTCTAGCTCCTCCATCTTCAACTCAATCATGAAGACCAATAGAAGTTGAATGAAGATTCAACTTCTCCTTAGTAACCGGCTTTGTTAGCATATGCAGGATTCTTGTCTGTATGGATCTTCTCCAGCTTCAACTCACCATCTTCCAATACCTGCCGTATGAAGTGGTACCTTAGCTGTATGTGCTTGGTTCTAGAATGAAAAGCTGAGTTCTTTGCCAAATGGATTGCACTCTGACTGTCACTATGCAATCTGCAACTTCCATGCTCCCTTCCAAGCTCTTCCATGAACCGTGTCATCCATATCATCTCCTTGCTAGCTTCTGTAGCTGTAATATATTCTGCTTCTGTAGTTGACAAGGCTACAACCTTCTGCAACTTAGATATCCAACTAACTGCCGTTCCACCTACAGTAAAAACATAACCTGTGGTGCTCCTCCTGCCATCCAAATCCCCTGCCATATCTGAATCTACATAGCCATGTAGAGAAGTATCTGAACCTCCATAGCATAAGTGTCTACTGCTGGTTCCTCTCAGATATCTAAGGATCCATTGTACTGCTTTCCAATGTTCCTTTCCTGGATTGGCCATATACCTGCTTACTACTCCCACTGCTTGGGCAATATCCGGTCTAGTACACACCATTGCATACATCAAACTTCCTACCGTGGAAGAATATGGAACCTTATTCATGTACTCTACCTCATCATGTGAATTGGGACATTGTTCTTTACTTAACTTAAAATGTCCTGCCAAAGGTGTGCTTACCGGTTTCGCATCCTGCATGTTGAACCGTTTCAACACCCTATCCACATAATCTTCTTGAGACAATATCAACCTGTGATTTTCTCTGTCTCTCTTGATGCTCATGCCAAGGATTTTCTTTGCTGCTCCCAAATCCTTCATAGCAAACGTTTGAGCTAACTTCACCTTAAGCTCTGAGATATCCTGCATGTGAGACCCTGCAACCAGCATGTCATCTACATACAACAATAGAATAATATATCTACCATTATCAAATCTCTTAAAATATACACAATGGTCGGATTGACACCTACTGTAGCCATGCTCAGTCATAAACCTGTCAAATTTCAAGTACCATTGCCTAGGAGCTTGCTTGAGGCCATACAAGCTTTTCTTCAACCTGCACACTAGTTTCTCCTTACCCTTGACCTCAAAACCTTCTGGCTGTTCCATGTAAATTTCCTCATCTAAATCTCCATGAAGAAATGTTGTTTTAACATCTAGCTGCTCAAGATGCAAATCCTCAAAAGCAACCAAAGACAATACAACCCTTATAGAAGTCATCTTAACAACCGGAGAAAAAATCTCACCAAAGTCAATACCTGGCTTTTGTGCAAATCCTTTCACAACCAATCTGGCCTTATACCTCATCTGTCCATCCTCACCTTCCTTCAACCTGTAGGTCCACCTGTTCTTCAGTGTTCTCTTACCAGCTGGCAGTTCAACCAAATCCCATGTTTGGTTCTCCCTTAAGGACTCCATCTCCTCAACCATGCCACGCTCCCACTTACTCCTGGACTCCACCTGTAAAGCTTCTTCAAAACTTTCTGGTTCTCCACCATCGGTTAGCAATAAATAATATAAAGAAGGAGAATATCTAATTGGAGGCTTACTTACCCTTTCAGACCTCCTGATTGGTGTCTTGGACTCGTTTTCCACAATCTGTCCACCCAAATTTTCTGACAGTGACCGACCTCGGCCACCTGTAGACCTGTTACTGGCCGACACCGGTTCTTCCTGGCCGACGCCGGTGCCTGGTCTGCCGACGTCGGTCTCTGTATGACCGACATCGGTTTCTGTACTGTCGACGTCGGTCTCTGTGTTTTCCTGTAAGTGATTATTTCTTTTTCCCGCGAGCTCATTTTGGACCATAACTTCATCCAACTCATTATTGCTCTGCCCAACTTGATCTAGCTTCCTTATCTGATCACTGTACATCACTCTTTCATTGAAAACAACATCACGGCTCCTAATTACCTTGTTAGTTCCTAGATTCCAAAATCTGAAACCAAAATCATCTGAGCCATAGCCTATAAATGTGCACCTCATAGACTTAGCATCAAGCTTCTTTCTATTTTCCTTATCTACGTGCACAAAGGCTTCACAACCAAAAACTTTGAGATATGAGAGATCTACCTTTTTACCTGTCCATGCCTCTTCTAGAATTCCACCATCCAGAACTGTAGAGGGTCCTCTGTTGATCAGGTACACTGCGGTGTCAACTGCTTCTGCCCAAAACTCTAAGGGCAACCCTGCATGCAATCTCATACATCTTGCACACTCCATAATAGTTCTGTTCATCCTTTTAGCAATACCATTCTGCTGAGGTGTCCTTGGAACCGTCCTTTGCCTACGGATTCCATTTATATAACAATACAATTTGAACTTAAGACTGCAGAACTCACCACCATTATCAGATCTCAAGCACTTTAATCTTTTGCCTGTTTCATTCTCAACCATGGCTTTCCATATCTTAAAAGTCTCAAAAACATCAGATTTCTTTTTAATACAGTAGATCCATACCTTTCTTGTGGCGTCATCTATGAATGTAACATAGTACTGTGATCCGCCAATAGAGGCTACCTGAGCTGGTCCCCACACGTCTGTGTGAACAAGCTGCAACTTCTGCCTTTTCTTAGTAGATCCAGTCTTTAGAAAACTAACCCTTTTCTATTTTCCAAACACACAATGCTCACAAAATTCTAGATCCATACTTTTCAAATCTGAAAGCATACCTTTAGACTTAAGGATTGACATCCCCTTCTCACTCATGTGGCCAAGCCTTGAGTGCCACAATTTAGCATCCACATCTGAAGTAGATAAAACTGAAGGAGATTTGTTAGTAATACAATTACACAAATAGAGAGTACCTTCTCTCTTATCTCTGGCCATAACAAGTGCACCCTTGGTCACTTTCCAAGAATCTGCTGTGAGAGTTACTGTACAACCCTCATCACCAAGCTTACCTGCAGAAATCAAATTTCTCTTCAAACTAGGAACATGCATCACATCCCTCAACACCCATGTGTTGCCATTCTGCATCTTTAGCTGCACTTTACCTTTGCCAATAATCTTACAAGGCTCATCATCCCCTAAGTACACTATTCCAAAATCTCCATGGACATAGTCACTGAAATATTCTCTGTTAGGGGTAGCATGGAAAGATGCACCAGAATCTAATACCCAAGATTCTATATTATTATGCAAAGAGAAAATAAGAGCATCCTGTGCAATACCTGCAACCTTTGTCTCTTCCTTTCCTTCGTGCTGATTATCCTCCTTAGGCTTTGACCAGCAATCTCTGCTTATGTGCCCCAACTTTCCACAGCTCCAGCATTGTGGCCTTCTACCATTCCTGGATTTGGATCTGCCTCTTCCCTTAGACTTAGATCTTGATCTCCTCTTGCTCCTTTCTTTTTGCCTTCCTCTGCTCTCGAGATTTAAAGCGTTACCGGATGTCCCAGATGTCTCTTCTGTGCTTTTCCTGCGAATTTCTTCATTCAAAATAACACTAACCACATCCTCTACTTTTAAAATATTCGAAGCAGAAGCAGTATTAGAAACTGCCATTACCAAGCCATGCCAGCTTTCAGGCAAAGAACATAATATTAAAAGAGCCTTTATTTCATCTTCAAATACAATATTAACAGAACTTAACTGATTAACAATACCATGGAAATCATTTAGGTGATTAGAAACAGATCCACCTTCTTGCATATGCAAATTAAATAACTGCTTCATCAAATATACCTTATTTGAAGCTGAGGGTTTTTCATATAAGTTTGCTAACGTGGTCATTAACTCTACCGTAGTTTTTGCCTGTGACAAATTAGATATCACAGTGGAGGCCAGACTCAGTCTTATAGACCCAAGAGCCTTTCTGTCAAGAACTTCCCATTCTTCATCCTCCATGTCCTTGGGCTTCTTTGCTATCCCACCTAACGGTAAGTAAAGATCCTTCTGATACAGATAGTCCTCTATCTGCATTCTCCAGTGCTGATAGTTCTTGCCATTAAACTTTTCCATTCTCAACTTACTTTCTTCTGCCATTGCTTCTCCCACTCAAACAGAAATCCCTGCAGAAACCCCTGTGAGCAACCTGTAATCCGAACACACTACACAGATCTGAACCACCTGTTAGTGAACCTGAGCTCTGATACCACTTGTTTGGGATCAACCAACAATGGATTACACTTGTGAAAGCAATAAATGTGAAAATAATCAGATAGATAAGTAACTGAAATGATAAATAGCACAGAACAAGATATACAAGAAAACACCCTGAAAACTTGTATTAAAAAAATCTTTACAATAGGAATACAAATGAAGAACTTTGTTCTTCCACACCTCTCTCAGATGCACACAAGATCTCTCACTAGATCTCTATTCCTCAAGAGCTCTCTCTCAAGTACTGTCCTTCAAACATTCACAATGTTCTACTCATACTCTATTACACACACATACAATAGCTTAGAAGATCTCTCCTACATATAGAAATAGGAAACTTGAGCATGCTCTTACAACAAACAGTTAAGCCTCTTCAACAAGGGCTCTAAAAATAATATTGCTAACAATAGAGACGCGAGTTTGAGTCTACAACTCAAACTCATCATGAAAACACTCGCTTCCGTCCTCAGAAATCGCTTTCTGGACACACAGGTAACCGACGTCGGTTCCTGCCTGTTCGCCTGTGACCGTCTCCGGCCGATCACACTGCCGACGTCGGTGCCTCTGTAACTGCAACTGACCGACGTCGATCGCTCCTGACCGATGCCGGCGTCTGTGTAGACCCGAACCTGTTTGTGTATGCTCCTTGGTGAAGCTTTTAGCTCCACACTCCTAACAATATCTGTCGATGTTGGTGCCTGAATAGCTCTAAATGGATTTGTACGGACGTGGTACGGCTGCCAACCTGTCTCTTCTTAACCCCTGATTGCTGAACAGCCTGATCTCATGACAATAGATTCTAACACAAGATCTATCTCTGTATAACTTATTGGATCAAAAACTAAATAAAGAAAATACCTGGAAAGCTCTGTGATAAACTTCTGTGTGAAGTTATCTCTCAAACCTGGAATTCTGTGATAACTTCTGAATGAAGCTATCTCTCAATTTGGCGATAAATCAGCTGATATCTCACAGCCTCTAAATCACACATAATGAAGAGGGAACGTTCTCCACTGCAATGGAATCTTGGAACCTTTGGCTCAGTCTTCACAGAAGAATTTCTTGAAAATCAATATCAATAATCTATGCATAATCAATAATGGCCTCCATGTGAAACCCTTATACCCTCAAAAGATATGCTTGCCCTAATTAGGGTTTTCTTAAATTAGCATTAGGGTTTCTAATTTAAAATTAGACCAAATAATTAATAATTAATAATTAATTATTAATGAGACCAAATAATTAATATTTGATTAAATCAATCAAATATTAATATCTCCCTCAATATACGTCGAATCCTCAAACCGATCGAAGTAGGTGAATCAGGGAGTGATTCTGCACATGACCATACCAAAATAAAGGTGCTCCACTGCATGTCAAATATCCCTAAATAATAGGAGCATCAAGCAAACATGTCTGAAAGACCCTGAATGAAAACCAAATGTAGAAATTCTGTGAATCAAAGTCAAGCCAAGCTCCATTATGACCCTCTATCCATCCTATTAGCCTACGAAGGTCTTATAATAGGCTAATCATCAAGTCTGTCAATGTCCACGAAAAAGGGGACATGACAATCCGCCCCTCCTGAAATTGCTTGTCCCCAAGCAATCTCAGAACAATGAACCACTCAATCCTCCTGGATCCCAAATGTAGTTATGCCCTGCACTGTTGTGAATCAATGTGAGTACCTGCAATATCATCAGAAGTAAAACAAAGAGGAACCCATAATCAAATTGGTGAACACAACTCAACCAATCTCTGAAATCACAACTGCCCTGGATGTGTCGATACTGTAGACTGTGTACTGGGCAACTGCAAATTCCATCTACAAAAGATGGTGTTAATCCATCCCATAACTGATCCCTCTGTAATGGTGGCACAACCAACTGTACCATACTGTCAAATGTGTGAGAAGAATCAATCTGGAGACTCGACTCTACTGGTATCCCAAACTCCTCAGAAACAGGTACTCCCAAGTCCTGAATATGTGTGTGAGCCTCAACCACATGCTCCTCATATGCAGCTATAGATACATACTCATCACCAACACTCAGTGTACTAACATCTGAGTACACCTCCACACTCTGAATGCAAGCATCAGACTCATCTTCACTGTCTAACTCCTAAGTTAAACTCACCTTAAGACAAAGCTCATCCACAACATCCTCAACTACTCCTACCTATGAAGATAATGCAGATAAATCATTACCTGAAGATGTGTTAATATCTCCCTGTACTGGATCAGCATGACTGTCAAACTCATCATGCAAGTGGCTACATGTCATAGGGAAAGCACTACGATCCTTGGGCCTATTAATTAGATTCTTTAACCACATACAAGCTCTAGGTGAGACATTTCTCCCTTTTGTCTAGACATACCATAAATCTTCTGCCAAAAGTTTAGAAATTTTATCCTCCTCCTCAAACAAGATTGTGAACATAATAGAGTGCATTGATGCCAATATATTGCTAGAATGAAACTCATCTAAAATATTCCAAAATATTTTAAACATCATGCGAATTTCACCAATACAACCTACTAACATCATAATGTTTTCAAACCCATACCTTGCAAATGTTTCGAGTAATCTTGCCCTCCTTGAGAAATGAGGGTCTCTAATGTTATCCAACTTTTTGAAGCTTTTTACCATGGCATAAAGTACCTCTCTCATAATCTGATCATCATGAAAATCAAAGCTAGCTATGATCCTCATCATTTCACTAATGCAAGAGAGAGCTGCAAGTCTTACCACCTCATCATGATGTCTCAATAATCGGGGCTTCACCAACGAATCAAATGCTGGAAATAACGCTATTTGCATCTCATAAGTATTTGAATGCTCAACCTTGCCTAAATAAGTGTCCAACTCCTCCAAAATTTTTAGAGTGTCATCTGCTTGCTGAAATGGATGATCTAATTTCTTCTTTGCATTGTGCATGCTTTCTTCCAAATCTTTGACCCCTCTTAGAGCCATACTGATAATCGAATTGAACCTGGAACTACCCAACAGGATGGCAAGACATTAGTTCTGATGTGCCCAACAGGATGGCACAAATTTGGCTCTGATGCCACTGTAATGTCCCTTACTTAGGGCCTCTTTTATCCACACAAAAGCTCTGATACCACTGTGATGTCCCTTACTTAGGGCCTCTTTTATCCGCACAAAAGCTCTGATACCACTGTAATATCCCCTTTCAAACAGGGAATATATAAACTCATAAAACTCGGATCACAGATACAAACTTGCAGAATAGATTCAAATAAGCATACACAAATCATAGTATAATCTCTCAATAGCAAATCAATATCTCATTACTTGTTCTTCTGGACAATTACACAATTGAGTCTCTGTTATACACAATAAAGAATATTAAAATCTGGTCTTAAGAACCCTGACTTATCAAACTGGAAGTGAAAAATTGGATCTGGAAGAGTCTCGGCCTTTCTGTGTCGACACACAGACACCGTCGTCGGTCGATCCCTCGCTGACGTCGGTCTCTGTCGGTCGGCTTTCTACCGACGGCGGTCTTCAGTCGACCGATGTCGGTCACTGGAAGCCCTATATCTGCCAATGTCGGTGCCTGAATAGCTCTGAATGGATTTGTACGGACGTGGTACGGCCGCCAACCTGTCTCTTCTTAACCCTTGATTGCTGAACAGCCTGATCTCATGAATATAGATTCTAACACAAGATCTATCTCTGTATAACTTATTGGATCAAAAACTAAATAAAGAAAATACCTGGAAAGCTCTGTGATAAACTTTAGTGTGAAGTTATCTCTCAAACCTGGAATTCTGTGATAACTTCTGAATGAAGCTATCTCTCAATTTGGCAATAAATCAGCTGATATCTCACAGCCTCTAAATCACACACAATGAAGAGGGAACGTTCTCCACTGCAATGGAATCCTGGAACCCTTAGCTCAGTCTTCACAGAAGAATTTCTTCAAAATCAATATCAATAATCTATGCATAATCAATAATGGCCTCCATGTGAAACCCTTATACCCTCAAAAGATATGCTTGCCCTAATTAGGGTTTTCTTAAATTAGCATTAGGGTTTCTAATTTAAGATTAGACCAAATAATTAATAATTAATTATTAATGAGACCAAATAATTAATATTTGATTAAATCAATCAAATATTAATATCTCCCTCAATATACGTCGGATCCTCAAACCGATCGAAGCAGGTGAATCAGGGAGTGATTCTGCACATGACCATACCAAAATAAAGGTGCTCCACTGCATGTCAAATATCCCTAAATAATAGGATCATCAAGCAAACATGTCTGAAAGACCCTGAATGAAAACCAAATGTAGAAATTCTGTGAATCAAAGTCAAGCCAAGCTCCATTATGACCCTCTATCCATCCTATTATCCTACGAAGGTCGTATAATAGGCTAATCATCAAGTCTGTCAATGTCCACGAAAAAGGGGACATGACAATAAATTGTCATGTCAAGCAATAGATCATCAAAATTAGGTCCTTTTGGTACATGAAGTTCAAGATAAATTCAAAGGAGTAGTTGAAGGAGAGTCAACATGAGACACCACATTCAACTTGAGATCCATCCACCATTTTATCAAGTACCATAATACATTAGATCAAATGGCGAAGGGAACTCTTAAACATGATTTTAGACTATGAAATAAGACACCTCTACTCTTTTTATCCTAATGAAGATCATATTCTAGAGATCTTCAAGAGTTTTGATGTATATATTGAGAAGACACAAGGAAAAAAAGATAGAGTCTTCAGAAGTGTTGGTTGTAGATTAATTATTTATATCACAAACATTCTATATATTGTATTTATTAGTTGTAAAAATATTATAAATTACAATTATCATTTTGATAGTTATTTTTGAGAAAGAGCCACTTGTAATTTCCATGTTCCTTTTTGGCAGGTTGAAAGTTGTAAAAAGCAAACTTGTAAATTACACTTTTCTTTTTGATAAGTCTGAGTTGCTTAAATTACAAAAGCACATATTGTAAGATGCATTTATATTTTTTTCAAAATTGTGTGACTTGAAAGTTATAAAAATCCCAATTAAAAATTACAATTTAGGGTTTTGTAAAAATAGCCTAAAATTTATCTAAAGCTATCTATTGTTACAAATTTGAGTTTCACTTTGGGACCTCATTGCATGAAGAAGCCATTGCAGCTGAACTAAAGAAGACAAAGGAATTACATGAAGATTATCAAGTTTTCCCCACTCCTCCAATAGTTAAGTGGATTTCCCAACACTTGCATGTTTCTTTCCAATCATTCACCTTTCCAAGGATGTCATTAAAGCTAAAGATCATAGCCCCTTGCATGGAGTTTTCAGATTTTGCATGCTCGTCAACTAGGCATGGATTTCTTTATTAATTTTATATATCTTCCATGAGATTTTTTGTACAAATATGGTACTATGGTGTATCCCATTTATATTTTTTCTAATAGATAGATAATTCTACATTTTGAATAACTTATCTATATGTTGTAACTTGGAAAATGACAATAAATTAAAGATTTGCCTTTCTTATCTATGTAATATTTGTGTATGCAAGGTTATTTAAACATTTATGGATGATTTTATTCTTATTTTAGTCATGAAATTTCATTTTTGGTATTTTTTTCCCTTTTGAAAGTTTGTTTGATTAGAAAATAAATAATATTGTCCCTTGTATGAGAAAATACCCAATATTACCTTTGGTTTCACATTTGCATGAGTTTGTGCTCCAATAATCTCAAAAATATTTATTATTCTTATATATTCATTCAAATTAAGCATTAAAATCCACTACAAATATTTTGTGCAATCACCATTTCTAGTTTTGCAATTTTCTTTTCCAAAACTCTTTTCACATAATTAAAACCTTGGTTTAGAAGCAAGATCACTAAGAAGTAGAATTTCCACATGAGTTGGTAGTTTATTAGTTGCACTAAATTTAGTCAAAGGAATCTATCCTTTTCTAGAGTTTCACCTCAATTCACCAAGTTCCTATAGCTTGGAGGTGATCTCATTGTATCATTAGATTTTTGTATAATGAGCTACAACATCAAAATGGGTGCAAAATCTATGTGATAATAATTTTTGGCATGCCTGGTAAGACCTAAAAATTATTACTGATGATATTTGTGTTATTCTTATAAAGTGTTGTATTATCCCTATACACATTCCAAAATCACTTGGTGACTCCACTGGCATACAAATTTAATAATTTGATGTTTAAGTATGCCAAAGAAGTAAATGAGATCATCTACTAAAGGTAAGAAAGCTGATTTTTTGGAATTGTCATTTCCATATAAAAAGAGATAAATATCAGTCATTCTTTAGACTAGAGTATATCTCATAAATTTATTTCCATCTCCTTCAAATATACCTAGCAGTTTCATACCTCCCATTATGGTTATCATAAATCAAAATTATATAACTTTCAATGGAGGTAGCCCACTCAAATTGGCCAAGTATGATGATATACCTACCTCAACTTTAAAAAGCCTTCTGTATTTTACCATTGAAACTTCCACCACTCCTATAGAACATATACAAGACATTTATAATCTTTGTTTAGCTTAAAATGTATTACAACATAATATTTTAATCAGACTCCTAGTCTCTTCTTTTAAGGGTAAAGCCTTACAATGGTACAGAGGCCTACCTTCCAATTTCATCCATGTTTGGGATGATTTACGAATTGCACTATGAACACAATTTGAAGACAAGAATGACCACCTCTCTCTAGTTGAACAATTAACTAATATTTAACATGATCCTCATGAGTTCATAATTGATTTCAATTTTTGCTGAAATAGAATTCTAGTATTGATCAAGCCAACCCCAAACAATGCTTTCCTATATTGTTTAAGAGCTTTAAAAAGTGATATAGCTATTATGATTCAGTCAATGGGTGGTACCACACTTCCCAATGCCTACAAAGTTGTAATAAGGGTAGAAAATTACCTAATTTAAGTGGGGAAAATATCCCTAAGGCCATCAATGCCTCTATTACTAAAAATACCTTCTACACAACCTGTAATTGCTCTAATCCCTACCATAAGTAAAGTACCAAATTTAACTCCCTCTCCTAATGATGATTTATATGAGGTTAATTCACTACTTAAGAGTTTTGGAAATGAGGTAATAACAATGAAAAGGTAGCAATCCTAGAACTACAGGCCTTATCAGCAAGCTAACCAAGCATACCAACCCAATAGGTATCCATATCAAGGAAATTCACATACATAAGGTCAAAACATCCAATCAAAACATCAAAACATCTTTGCTCTACCTACACCAAGTACTTCTAAAGATATTGTACTTATTTAGAACAACCTAGATCAGGGGTAAAAATGGTGTTATCCTTATGCTCAACCACATAATTATAACACTTGCCTAATGGTGTCATTATTCAATCTTTAATGGTACAAGGCATATCAAACACATAAGGATAAAAAGAAGAAACCACTTTCCAACAAGAAGATACATAAGAATCTGCTCAAGGAGAGGCTACTCTTTTAAACTGGCAAGAGGAGGACTTTTGTGATGTAAATCAGGAGGAGGCATTTTTTAATGGTGGAGGTCCAGTGGCAACCAATACACATTCAAAGAAAAGAGAAATAAAAAATGATCAACTCTCGAGGGTGAAATAAGCTATAACTTCTAAATTTATCTAAGAACCTACAAAGGGAAACATAGTACAAAGGCCACCCTTTATGCCATGGGTCAGTCAAAATCAAAAGTGTTGACTCTGAATCTCATGAAAGAAGACATAGCTCCTATAAAGGCACCAGTGAAGGTAGGAAACATTCCTTTTAGTATTGTTAAACAAATGAAGAAGACTAATTTGAATGTCACTATGTGGGAAACACTGTTCATTCTAGTACAAAGAGATTTGCTACAAAAAGCTTTGAAAAACTTCCAAATAATGGAAAAGGTTCCATCAAAAAGACATAATACTATACTTAATTTTTGTCAACCACAAATTGGCACTAAAGTGATCAAAAATGATAAGCCTCCCCCTTTCTATCTTTCACTCATAGTAGGGAAGCATCTCATGCATAATTGCATGGTACATTCAAAAGATAGTAGTTTTTTAATGCCTAAGAAAATAGATAATGATCTTGGTATTAAGTGTCCATTTGACTCAGAAGGTGTAATTCAAATAGATAGGACTGTTGCTCAAATATTAGGCATGATAAAATGTTTAAACCTCACTATCCATGCATGTCCAAGCATGTTAATTTCCCAAGATATCTCAATTATTGATATCCACCCTTATTTTTCCATGTCTTTCATGAGACTTCACTACAAAAATGAGAGGATATCTATTTGTAGATTGATCTCACATGTTTCTTAGGATGAGATATATAACAAGAGTAATAATAAGAGCTGATCTAATCACTAAAGACCATATTGAGCCATACATTCCTATCCCTGTGGACATGAACTGTACATTATAGGACTAGGAAAAGGAGATTGACCATGAAGTTACAACACCTGTAGAGGAGATTCTAGACACTCATCTAGATGAATGGGGATCAACTCTCTAATTTTATCCTTATTATTATGTATAGGAAACTAGGTTGGGTACATATTGCATTCATGAAAATGATGCAATCATCAAGAATCTTATAAAACTAGATGAAGATCTTCAAAGAATGTGAAAATTATTCATTGATGGTTTAAGAAATAAGAATGATTTAAGTGCAATTATTGTCTTGATCACTCCATAAAAGGAGAGTTATTTCTATTCTTTTAAACTTTAGTTCAATTGCATAAACAATGTGCTGAATATGAAACTTTGATTTGAGGTCTACAATTGGCCAAGGAGAGAGAGATAAAATACCTAAAAATATTTGGTGACAATGAGTTGATTATTCACCAAGTGAGATATAGAAGCATAACTAAGAATAATTTGTTGAGATCTTACAAACATAGGGTTTGGGACCTATTAGAAGACTTTACCACTTTAAACATTCAAGTTGTACTAAGATCACAAAATAAAGATGTTGATCATGTGGCCTTGGTAGGATCCTAATATAACCTACCTGAAGAAATAAAGAAGAGAAAAAATCAGCATGTAAATTTGATAGTAAGGCCATCTATTCTTGATAACACAACCAACTGGCAAGTCTTTGATAGTGATCAATAAATTATTAATGTTTTGAGATAAGAGGCTGAATTATCTAATAGAAATCAGTCAAGGATCTAATATCATTATGGAGATCAAATCATTCAATTGAGGATGAAAAAATTACCCATGGGACTTGTTACTTTATATATTATCTTCAATTCATATGATCAACTAAAAGGTGAAAATAAGAACATCATGGTCAATGAAGAAAACTATGAGCTAGTAGTCATTTTCGAGGGCAAAACATTGAATATTGGAAAGGTATGTAATGATTTTTAAAAATAAGATTTTATTAAGTTCTATCAAGAATTTGATGATAAATTCACTTGGAGTTATCAATATCTAACGGGGTTTGACCCTAGTTTAGCCCAACATACAATATAGATTGACCTAAATACAAAGCTTGATAGATAGAAACATAAACCAATCAATCTAAAAATAAAACCCTTGATGAAGAGTGAACTATCCAAATCGATAGAGGATAATATTATTTTCCCTATCAAACTCTCATCCTAGGTTGTTAACTTAGTCCCTGTAAGGAAAAAGAATGGTGAAATTAGGGTTTGTGTGGACTTTAAGGACCCAAACAAAGTATCCATGAAGGATCATTGTCCCCTTCCACCCATGGAACAAATTATTCAAACTGTATCAGGATTTGAAAATCTTTCCCTTCTAGACATTTATTGTAGATATGACCAAATCCTAATGCAATATTTAAACTAGTTCAAAACTACTTTCACCACAAAATGGAACATGTATGTATATAAAAAGATGTAATTTAACCTAACTAATGCTAGTGATACATTGTAGAGAGCCATGGATATGGCTTTCAGAGGTTTGATAAATGAGATGATCCTAGTATACTTAGATGATATCATTTTTTACTCAAAGCATGTTGATGTACACCTAGATCACCTTAGAAAAGTTTTCAAAAGGTGTAAATAATTCAGAGTTTCCCTCAATCTAAAAAAGTTTGTTTGTGTAGTTTATGAAGGGAAACTACTAGGATGCATTGTTTCAAAAGATGGTTTTAAAATAGACCCGAAGAGAATAAGTATTATATTTGCATTATTACTTCAAAGCCATAAAAAGGGATTATAGAGTTTTCTTGGAAAAATTAACTTTGTAAGAAGATTTATTCTAAATTTTGCCTTTATGCCCAAGCCCCTTAATGAAAAGCTTAAGGAGGGTATCATTTTTATTTGAACACAAGAAGGAAAAAATATATTTGAAGCCATCAAGCAGGCTATTTCTCATTATCCTACCCTAGTGAACCCCAACTATGATAAAGATTTTGTTCTCTATGATTTTGGAGAGGAGGCAACATCTCAGATATTCTAACCAAGTAGAATAAAGAATAATTGGAATAATCAATATCTTTTTTAGTCAATCCTTAAAGGCTTATGAAGAAAATATATCTTCATGGAGAAGTAGGTATATGTTGTAATTAAATCTCTCAAAAAGTTTAGGCATATGCTCTCCAATAATAAAATTAATTTGATGATTAGGCACCAAAGTGTCAAAGATTTCTTGATGAGCCAAGAAATAAATGAAAAAAGAGCAGGATGGATCATAAAAGTCATGGAATATGATGTAAACATAAAAATTACAAAGCTTGTAAGAGAGAAGGGCTTATGTGAACAACTGACATATGATATCAAGACTGCTGAAGCAATATCCAATGCAATGTATGCTCAAAGTGCATTCCAAGTGGCCGCTCCACCTCTATTCAACAGTTGGATCCATGATATGACCATCTTCTTATAGACTGGTAAGTACTCATATGATATCTAGTAGTCCAAAAAAAGGTATTTTAGACTCCAATCCATTCCTTATTATCTTATTGATGGAATATTGTTTATAAAATATATGAATTGAGTCATGCTAAGATGCATCAAGAATGATTAAGTCCCCAAGGATCTTAAAGAATTTCATGATGGTCCATCAGGTGGACACTTCTCTTTAAGAACCATAACCATCAAAATAATGAGAGGGGGATATTATTGGCCTAAAATATTCAAAGATGCCCATAAATGGGTAAGGAACTATGAGAAGTGTGCTTACTTCACAGGTAGACAAATATTAGTAACTTTCCCTCTCAGACCAATTCAAGCTGACCAACCATTTACTCAATGGGGATTAGATGTCATTGGTATGATCAATCCATCATCAAGTGTAGGCCATAAATGGGTCCTTATAATAAATAACTATTTTACATGTTGGAATGAAGTAGTTGCACTGAAAGATTCTATGGAGGCATCTATCATAGAATTCATGGATGGCATAGTCTCAAGGTTTGGTGTTCCTCACACCATTATCTTAGACAATGCCAAATATTTTATGGAGACTCACGTGAGTAAATAGGATGTAAATCACAATGTATACCTAAGTATTTATTCTAATTATTACCCATAGGGTAATGGCTTGGCTGAGTCTACCAATAAAAATCTCATAAGGATTATCAAAAAGACAATAGAAAAAACCAAAAGACATGGCACACAAAGCTGAAATCAACATTGTGAGTTGATAGGATCACTCCTAAAAGAGCCATTGGCAACTCTCCTTTCATTTTGGTATATGGAAGGGAAGTGAAAATCCTATTCTCAATTGATTTACCATCTTTAGAACTTAATCATCAATTATATTTGATTGATAATGATGAAATAGCAGTATGATTGGTAGAACTCATGGAACTAGAAGAAGTCAGGAACCAATCAATGAAAGTTTTGGAAGAAAATTAGGCTCAAACAAAGATAAATTTTGACAAAAAATCATTTGATAAGAGATTTAATGAAGGATACATGGTTCTCAAATGGGATGCAGATAGAGCAAAACAAGGAAATCACACCAAGTTTGATACAATATGGAGTGGTCCATGTATTATAACTCAATGCAAAAGAGCTAATGCATTCCAATTATCTAAGCTTGATGGATCAAAACTGCCTATCCCATTCAATGGTTTATACCTCAAAGCTTGCTTTTAAGGTTAGAATTCATTTGATATATATATATATATATATATATATATATATATATATATATATATATATATATATATATATATATATATATATATATTAGGGTTAGTTGTGTTTTCCAAATAAGTGTTTTCACATAGGTCAACTCATTAAGAGTTTTTTTGTTTCCTTAGTTTGTTCTTTTGTCCCTATTTCATTCTTGTTTAGTCAAATCCTAGTTTTGTTCTTCACCAATTAAAATGTGTTAAGCTTAAAATGACTCCATGCCTAATGAACTAGAAGGCTACTAGAAATAAACTGATTAGCAGGAAATCACCTGTAGATGTTGCCAAAAATGTTGATATTTTTGTCCCAAAAATATCAAAATGTTAAGTAACCTAAGGAAGACACATTATTTTTTGTGGAAAAATACCTAAAATGACCTAGAACACTCATTTCCTTAAGCCAACAGAAATGGGAGATTTGGGTGCAAATAACAACTTGTAAAGTTGTGAATTGCATCCCAACCTTTGCTTCCAACTATTCACTAAGCCTATGGAAATTATAGATAAGAATGCAATTTTAAACTTTCAAATTTTCAAATTAATTCTCAACTGCCACTTCCCACACAACTCATGCCTTAGCTAAGATTAGAACCCTGCTCATAAATTGTAACTTGAAAAGTTGTGAATTGTAAACAAAGTTCTACTTCTTGAAAATCACATAACCCATGAAAACCAAGGATTATAATGTAATTTAAAATTTTCAAACTTGAAAATTACTTCCCAACCTCTACTTCCTACACAACACTTCAACGAAAAATTATAACTCTAATTGCAATTTGTAACTCGAGTTCTACATCCCACCGACTACTCCTATGGAATCCAGAACTCTAATTGTAAATTACAACTTGAAAAGTTATGAATTATGCCTCGAGTTACACCTTACCACTTTCAAAGAGCTAAGTCATCCTATGGAATGTGAATGTCAAAAGCAAATTACAAAACTACAAAGTTGTAAAATTACTCGTAGACTTTGTATCTCCTGCCAACCACTGACCTAGGGACATTTATTATAGAGGTTATATATAAAGCTTATTAAGGTTATCAAAATTCATTATTTATTTTCTAATATATATTTTGAGCTCTGTGCCTCAAACCATGAACTTGCTAATGATCTCGAGCCATGAAAGCACACATTCAAACATGTATTTAGCCACACCACCATGAACTTGAGCCATGACTCCATTGATCCCCTTGCATGGTATTCCGATTAACCTCCTGTGTTTTTAAAGTTATCTTTTCTTATAATCTATCTTGCTTTAGTTATTTTCATTTTCCTACATTATATTATAGATCTAGTTTCATTTTAGGGATATCTTTTCCTTGTTTAGGCATCAAGAAGATTGTTTTGTAGTTTTCATGGTGTCATCTAGGGTTGTCTACAAACTCTTGTCAAAGCATCCATTTAAGTTTATGGCCATTGAAAACCTAGGGTTTTAATTTAAATTTCATACAAAACTAGTCAAATATTCCCTTACATATTACTTAAATAGTCCCTGTAGATTTTTTAAGTACTAAAATAACTCTAAAACCCATAGAATTTTTACCTACAATGACAACTCTATATCCCCATAGAATTTTCATGTGCACATAATAACCCAAATATCCATTAGATTTTTCATCAAAAAACATAACAGTATTTTTTAGCTACCATCTTTTCCAGAGATTTTCCTTACAATTACAACTCCAATCTCCGTCAAAGCTTTCACCTACATTTTGCACCTTCTAATTTTTCCAACTATGTAGTTGGGTTTACCCAATAATTTATCCATAATCCATGTTTGGAAAAGAGATGAAGTTCAAATCAAAGGGACCCAATGTCACACTCAGCCTAGAATATAATACAAATGAGATTATAGACACTGACCTAGGTCATATTGACTTGGGACTATGGACTACCCTAGGTAGTATCTTTCCCCCTGACTGTGTAGAGCCCTGAACTAGTGCTCACATTGTCAAAACTCTATGATTCTAAGAAGAGAGAAGTGTTGAATGATAAAGGAGAAAGAATTCTCAACCTCTACCCAGACTTCATAGACTTTTTGTTCTTGATATATGAATATGAGAGTTACCTAGATATAACTCTAGAGTCATCAAATAAATTCTACCAAGACAACAACACTAGATTTCAAATGGTAATCAATAAGCAATGGTTAAGGATCCCTAAGGATACATCCATAGGATATCCCAAAACATTGGAAATAATATATTTTAAGGATGAGGTGGGTGATCTAATCATACTACTGCATAGAATCATCGATAACTCTAATGCAAAGAAATTTCAAGACTGGATGTACCAATACATATTGGTAATCCACCTAAACAAGTAATACATCCATTTGGCATAGTTGATTAGTGAATCCATCCACAAGCAGTTGATGGAAGTCCAAAATATAGGGAAGTTCCCTATGATTTCTTATGTAGTTTATATATTATCCAAAAGAAGAGCCTTCCCAAGATTGGACACACTAGTTGACTAGGCAAACAAAGTTTTCAATTATTACCCTAACCTCACTCTTGAGGTTAGTAGGTAGTACTTATAAGATTAAATGATGCATTCATCTACTTCATCATAGTCATGTTAAACAAAGAGATGGAGAAGAAGAGATTCTCTAATGCTGCCACTTCAGAGATTACCAATTGGGGATCTTATTTCATCTAATTCCCCACATGCTCATACATCAGAGTATGTTTACTTAGTGGTTGTCCTTACAACCTCTTGAGGTATGTGAGTGACAAATGGGAATTAATGGAACTTTTGAAGTATCTTGTGGAGACTCACAAATTATTATCCGATAAACACAAGGTGGGAATTCATTTCCCCATCAACATAGGGAGGTACACATGCCCTTATTTATCTAAAGCCAAGTGTGTAGAGGTTGAAATGACCTAGAGGACCTTGATGGCTCTAGAAGTAAGGTCATTTTATGATGTGAATGGAAACATTACTAGTGCACTAAGAATCTCAACATATTCCCATGTTCCCTACTATGAAGACTGTTTAGAGGAATATCAAGATGAGTAATAAGTAAGATTGAATGCCTATTTTAGGATGACCCTTGATCAAATCAAGGATTTTAACATGGAACTAGTCCCCAAGGACTTGGTCAATGATGATCCCCCAGTAGATAAGGTCTGCTATGAGAACAAACTCTATGCTCAACCCCTTCCAATAGTTAGGTGGTCCATTCCTAAATCTTTCTCATTAATGGATAGAACCAACAATGTAATAAATAGAACAATCAATTGGCTTAGGAAAAAGGGTGTCAAGGTGACCAAAGAAATAGTGAGCTTTAGTGAGAAGCTACTAGAGCTCAAGGAAAATGGAGTACCACCATTAGTATAAGGTTCTAATAGTGAGCACTCATAGAATAGGTAGATAGGCCAGTGGTTTCCCACAAGAGAAAACAAAATTCAAATGCCAAGAGAGGATAGTCAAGTAGCCAAAGAGTAGTAACTAATCAACCACCAGTGATTTCATTTGAAGATACAACTTCTATTTAAACTCCAATATTTTTTACTCCCATCTCAGTCATATTATCTACTCCCATATTTATTATAGTCCCTCCACCTATCTATATAATTCCATCAGCTTCAACACCTCCTCCTCTTGTCTCCACTTCACCTTCACCTCAAGTGATTACCCCATATATTTCCATCAGTTCACCTATGTCATTAAGTCCATTATCAATAGTCCAATCAATTCAATTGGACAGTCAGGTCTTAATTTCACTCCCTCCTTAGAAAATTCCTTCCATCTCATCTTTAATCACCACTTCCACCCTGTCAATCACCAACACTACATAATAATATATATCCATTGATTCAGTCATCCTAACTACAATCTTATTGGCCATCCCAACCATTAGGTTAACTACTACTCCATTTTCATCAACCCTGAGTGTCCCCACAATATTGATTTATTCATTCATGGATTTGGACTCCACATTGCCATAGATCCCCCTTTTATAAATCCCTATGTGTACTCCTCCATTAGTGTCACTTCTATCTCCCACACCCTCGTAGGTACATCTGTGTCCATCTCTATGTGATAACATAGTGGTAAAAAATGTAGCGATAAAAATGTAGTATGACAAAAATGTAGTATGAAAAAAACATCATGAGGATAAAACATAGTGAGGAAAAAATGTATTAGTATTGGTAATGTTGAAAAAATGTCATAAAGAGCATAATTGGGACATTTTAGTGATTATCACATTGTTTATTTATTGTCTAGTTCATTTTGGTGATAGTAGTTAACATTTCATTGTGGAAAAGTAATGCACCAAATTTACAAGCAAAATAATAGAGGAAAATGTGGTTTCATGAGTTTAGACCTTTAGTTGAAATTTGTGTCATATTATATGTGAGTGCATTCTATACTATGTTTTGTTCTTGTGATGTTTTATGGTCGTTACATTTTTTCCTTGCTACATTTTATCCTTGATACATTTTTAATCAGTATGTTTTTGTCTACTACTTTTTTGATTGATGCCTCTATTTATATTATACCCATCTCATCCACTTCATAGTAACCCCAACCCTCACAAAAGAGATAGAGATGAAGTAAGCCACTGATACAAATGTGGCCACTCAACCCACAAATGGGGAAGAGACTGAAAAAACATTAACTAAAGATTTAATGACTATAATAGTAATAGAATCAACACTTGTCACCATAAGCACTAGTGAAACATCTTCTATTGCATATTCACAAGTGGAAGTGTTATCACAGCAAGATGCTACTCCTAGTTGGTTATAGCAGACAGTGGGGAAGAAATGTAAATAGATGGTATCCCTGAACACATTAGATTTTAGCCTCACAGATGCATGTAAGAAATCCAAAGAAAATCCCAGAACCATATAAAGGATATTATATGATGTAGTAGGGAAGAAGTATGTAGAGAGTGTAGTCCCCATACTAGATAAATAGAAAGAAGATCTAGTGGTGCGGGATTACTAGATATCAAAGGTTCACCTTGTTTATCCTATAAGAGAGGGATTGAAACATGACATTCAATCCAAAATTAAATATCTTTTTGATAAAATGGATAGTTACAAGGTCACTAAGGATGAATTGAAGAACAAGGTTGAACACTTAATGACTGCATTAAATAAGTTCATTGAGCCCACTGCTCAACCAGCATAACCTATTACTTAGATAATAGAGCAAAAGACACTTAATGTATTGACAAAAATTGGTAGTATGGGAATGGCCATAAAATACTAGGTAGAATAGCTCATCTCAAAGGGAAATAGAGTTATTAAATTAGTAATTGACCACTATACAACTCTGAAGGAGAGACAAACAACATTGAGAGAGTAAATTAGCAAGTATAAGGAAGAGATACAAATATTGAACCTTTTCTATCCAAATTTGACAGTTGTTGATACAATTCAGACTAATATCCTCCTTGTAGAAAAGATACTAAGAAATGATGTAGAGTAAGAGGAATTAGATAGAGCATCTCCATTCAAAATAAGGATACTCATAGAGAGTACCAATAAGGCTAAGGCTGAATGTGACAAAGCCATATATATGCTATATGACATTAAAGATTTGCTAAATAAATTATCATGTCAAGTAAAAAATCATTAAAACTAGGTCATTTTAGTATAAGAAGTTCAATATAAATTCAAAGAAGTGGTTGAAGGAGAGTCAACACAAAACACCACATTCAGCTTGAGCTCCATCCACCATTTTATCAAGTACATAATACATTAGATCAAATGGGAAAAGAGACTCAAGAATACATGGATGCATGAAGGGAACTCTTTGACACAATTACAAAATTTGAAATAATCACCTCTACTCTTTTGGTCCTAATGAAGATCATATTTTGAATATCTTCAAGAGTTTTGATGCATATATTGAGGAGACATAGGCAAAAAAGGGCAAAGATTCTTCAGAAGAGTTGGTTGTAGATTAATTCTTTCTATCACAAACATTTTTCATATTATATTTCCTTGTTATAAAATTATTTTAAAGTTACATATTATAAATTGAAACTATCCTTTTGATAGCTCTTTTTTAAAAAGAGCCACTTGTAATTTCCATGTTCCTTTTTGATAGATTGAAAGTTGTAAAAAAAAAAGTTGTAAATTACACTTTCCATTTTTACAAGTCTGAGTTGCTTAAATTAAAAAAACACATATTATAAAATGCATTTCTAGTTTTGTTAGAATTGTGTGACTTAAAATTTGTAAAAGTACCAATTAAAAATTACAAGTTAGGGTTTTGTAAAAATATCCTAAAAGTTATCTATTGTTTTAAATTTGAGTTTCACTTTGGCACCTCATTGCATGAAGAAGCCATTGCAACTAAACTAAAGAAGATGAAGGCATTACATGAATATTATCAAGTTCCCCTATTCCTCTAGTATTTAATTAGAATGCCCAACACTTTCATGTTTATTTCTAACCATTCACCTTTCTAAGGATGTGATTGTAGCTGAAGATCATGCCCCCTTGCATGGAGTTTCCATAGTTTTCATGTGCTTTAACTAGGTGTGTATTTATTTGTTAACTACATATCTTCCATGAGATTTTTTTTATAAATATGGGTACTATGTCATAGCCCATTTATATTTTTACTATAATAGAGATTATTCTGCATTTTGAATAACTTATCTACAAGTTGTAACTTGGAGAATGAGAATAAATTAAAGATTTACCTTTCTTGTCTATGTAATCTTTGTGTATGCAAGGTTATTTAAATATTTATGGATTATTTTATTCTTATTTTAGTCATGAAATTTTATTTTTGGTATTATTTTACCCTTTTTAAATATTTTTTGATTAGAAAATAAATAATCTTGTCCCTTGTATAGAAAATAGTCAATATTACCTTTGGTTTCACATTTTCATGAGTTTGTGCTCCAATAATCTCAAAAATATTAATTGTTATGTTGTGTTCATTCAAATAAAGCATTAAAATCCAATAAAAATATTTGGTGAAATCACCATTTTCATTTTTGTAATTTCTTTTTCCAAAACTCTTTTCTCACAGTAAAAACCCTACTTTAAAAGCAAGATCACTAAGAAGCAGAATTTACACATGAGCTAGTAGTTTACTAGTTGCAACGAATTTAGTGAAATGAATTTATCATTTTTTAGAGGTCTACATCAATTTTCCAAGGTCTTACATCTTGGAGGTGATCCCATTGTACCATTATATTTTTGTACATTGAGCTACAACATCAAAATTAGTGAAAAATCTATGTGATAATAATTCTTGGCACACCTAATGGGACCTAAAAATCATTACTAAAGAGATTGGTTTTATTATCAATAATCATTATACAATCCCCATTCACATTTAAAAATCACTTGTTGACTTCAATGGATTATGGATTCAAGAATTTGAGTTTTATGTATGCCAAAGAAGTAAACAAGATCATCCATTAAAGGTAATAAAGTTAATTTTTTAGAATTATCATTTCTATATAAAAAGATATCAAGATCAATAATTCCTTACACTATATTATATCCTAAAAATTTATTTTCATCTCTTTAAAATATCCCTATAAATTTTATACTTCCCATTGTGGTTGTGAGAAATCAAAATTTCATAGCTTTCAATGGAGGCAGCCCACTCTAATTGGCCTAGTATGATGATATACCTACCTCGGCTTTAAAAAGCCTTATGTATTTTACTAGTGAAACTTCCACCACTCCTATAGAACATATACAAAACATTGATAATATTTGTTTAGTCCAAAATGTAGTAAAAAAAATGTTACAATCAGACTCCTAGTCTCCTCTTTTAAGGGTAAAGCCTTACAATGGTATAGAGGTTTGCCTCCCAATTCCATCCATGTTTGGGATGATTTAAGAACTTCACTATCCACATAATTTTAAGAAAATATTTACCACCTCTCCCTAATTGAATAATTAACTTCTATTCAATGAGCTCCTCATGAGTTCATAATTGATTTCAATTTTTGCTTTCAAAAGACATGGAATAAAATTCTAGTATTTGTCAATCCAACCCCAAATAATGTTTTCTTCTATTACTTAAGATCTTTTAATAGATATATATTTTTTATTATTTAGTCAATGGGTGGTACCATACTTCCCAATGCCTATGAAATTTCAACAAGGGAAGAAAATTACCTAATTCAAGTGGGAAAAATCTCCCCAAGGCCATCAATGCCTCTATTTCAAAAAATACCTCCTACATAGCCTTCAATTACTCCAATCCCTACCACAAGTAAAGTACCAACTTTAACTCCCTCTCCTACTAATTATTTATATGAGGTTAAGTCACTACTTAAGAGTTTTGGCAATGAGTTAGTAGTAATGAAAAAATAACAATCCCAAAACTATGGGCCTTATCAACAAGCTAACGAAGCATACCAACCCAATAGGCAGCCATACCAAGGAAATTCACAACCACAAGGTCAAAATATATAATTAAAACCTCCAAACATCCATCATCTACCTACACCAAGTGATTCTAAGGCTATTATACCTATTAAAAATAACCTAGCTCAGGAGTATGAATGGTTTTATCCTTGTGCTCAACCAAAAAATTAAAATATTTATCATAATGGTGTCATTAGTCAAGCCTTAATGTTGCAAGGCATATCAAAAACACAAGGATAGCAAGAAGAAGCCACTTATCAACAAGTAGATAAACAAGAACCTACTCAGGGTGAAGTAACTCTTTTAAACTGGAAAGAGGAGGAATTATTCAATGGTGGAGGTCCAGTGGCAACCAATACACGTTCAAATAAAATAGTAATAGAAAGTGATCAACCCCCCAGGGTGGAATAAGCTACAACTTCCAAAGTTGTCCAAGAACCTATAAAGGGAAACATAGAGTAAAGGCCACCCTTTATGCCCATGAGCCATTCAAAATCAAAAGTGTTGACTTTGAATCTTTTGAAATAAGACATAGGTCCCATAAAAGCACTAGTGAAGGTTGGTAACATTCCTTTTAGTATTGTTAAACAAATGAAGAAGAATAATTTGAATGTCACTATGTGGGAAGCATTGTCCATTCCATTACAAAGAGATTTTCTATAGGAAGCTTTGAAAAACTTCTAAATAATGGACAAGGTTATAGCAAAGGGACCTAATGTTATAATTAATTTATGTCAATCACATACTAACACTAAAGAGAGAAAAAATGGTAAGCCTCCGCCTTTATATATTTCACCCATAATAGGGAATCATATCATTCATAATTGCATGGTAGATTCAAGGGCTAGCAGTTCTGTTATACCCAAGAAAATAGTTGATAATCCTGGTATTAAGTATACACCTATCATAAAAGGTTTAGTTCAATTAGATGATACTATTATTCAAAAAGTAGGCACAATAAAAGGTTTAAACCTCACTATCCATGCATGTCCAATCTTGTCAATTACCAAGATATCTTAGTTATTTATCTCCCCCTTTATTTTGCCATTTATCTTTCATGAGACTTCACTACAAAAATTGGAGTATATCTATTTGGATATTGGTCTCACATGATGCTTAGGATGAGATATGGAACAAGAGTAACAATAAGAGCTAAGATAATCTCTAAAGACCATATTGAGCCATACACTCCTATCCATGTGGACATGAACTATACATTATAGGACTAAGAAGAGGAGATTGATCATAATGTTATAACACCCTTAGAAGATATTCTAGACACTCATCTTGATGAATGGGAATTAGCTCTCCAATTTGATCCTTATGATTATGTACAGGAAACTAGGTTGGATACATATTGCATTCATGAAAATGATGCAATCACCAAGAATCTTGTAAACCAATTAAAGATCTTCAATGAATGTGGAAACTATTTTTTGATGGTTCAATAAGTATGAATGGTGTAGGGGTAGGTATTGTCTTGATCTCTCCACAAGAGGAGAGTTATTTATATTCTCTCAGACTTCAATTCAACTGAACAAATAATGTAGTTGAATATGAAGCTTTGATTCAAGGTCTATAGTTGGCTAAGGAGAGAGGGATAAAATATATATAAATATTTAGTGATAGTGATTTGATTGTTCATCAAGCGAGATCCAGAAGCATAACTAAGAATAATCTACTGAGATATTACAAACATAGGGTTTGGGACCCATTAGAAGACTTTACTACTTTAAACATTAAAGTGGTACTAAGAGCAGAGAAAAAAGATGTTGATTTTATGGCCTCAAAAGGCTCCCAATATAACCTACCTAAAGAAATAAAGAAGAGAAATAGCCAGCATATAAAGTTGATAAGAAGGCCCTCTGTTCCTAATAATACAACTAGCAAGTCTTTGACAATGATCAATAAATTGTCAATTTTTTGAGAGAAGAGGTTAAATTATCTGATATAAATCAGTCATGACTCTAAGATTAGTATGGATATCAAATCATTCAGTTAAAGATAAATAGATTACCCATGGTCCTTGTTGCCTTATAGAGTATCTTCAATTCAGATGATCAAATAAAGACAAAAATAAGAACATCATAGTCAATGAATAAGACTACGAGCTAGTAGTCATTTCAGAGGGAAAAACACTAAAGATTGGAAAGTTATGTAATATTTTGAAAAATAATATTTTATTGAGTTATGTCAATAATTTGATGATAAATTTACTTGGAGTTATCAAGATCTGAGGGGGTTTGACCCTAGCTTAGCCCAACATACAATAGAGCTTGAACCAAATAGCAAGCATGTTAGATAGAAATAGAGACTAATAAATCCAAAAATAAGACCTTTGATGAAGAGTGAACCATCCAAACTGATAGAGGATAATATTATTTTCCCTATTAAACACTCATCTTGGGTTGCCAATTTGGTACCTGTGAAAGGTGTTCCCTTCTAGACAATTATTCTAGATATAACCTAATCCTAGTGCATGAACCTGCTATGTACCTAGGGATATGATATATTAATGTATATGGGTTGATGGAGATTCCGACATGTGGCACACATCCCCTTAGTTAGTTATATGGGTAAAATATATTAGGATAATGGAGTAACTTGTGGAATTAGTACATTGGGTAATGGCCAGCCTAAATTGGGATTAGGAGGTTACCCATCCATTGGTTAGATAAATGTCTTTATAAAAGAGATGATTATCATGGTAAAGATATCAAGTAAGCATTGAGTCTTCTATTGTAAGAGGATATTGGAGGTTGTCCCCTCAAAGAGACAGTATGGAGTTATTCCTTCCTAAAGGAGTATTATATGGTGTTGCCCTACCTTAAGGGTATTTATGCATATATTAAATATTTGAATCATATCAAGTGGTATCAAAGCTTCGATTTGGGAAATTTGTGTGGAGTAAAACCCTAGTTTTTTTTAATCTTTAATATCTTTTGATTGGTTTTGAATTTTTCCACAATTTTTTTTTTACTAGATATAGAGAATATTTTAAATAAGTCACAATAAAAAAATGAGATTTTTTGATTAGTTTTGAGGGAATTATTGCTATTTTAGGGTTTATAGTAATTTTGTTATATATTCCAAAATATAGGTAATTTTTATTTGAAATTTTTATTGGAGATGTAAGAAGATATAAGAGAAGCACAGTCAAATTTTAGAATATTTGGAGTTGTTTTGAGTGATTTGTTGCGATTTTATGGTTTTTAGTATATTCAATCTACAGGTCAAAATTTGTGACATTTTTTCAAACAATTTTGACTGAGGTTACAATATCATAAGAGGAAGCTATAATAAAAATTTGGGACTTTTTGGATTAGTTTTGTATGATTTATTGACAATTTAGGGTTTCATGAACCCTAATTTTTTTGTGGATCATGAAGTTGTAAAAAAATTTAGGGGAAAATGATGTTGATGCTGAAGAATGGAGGCTCAATTTTAAGGAGAATAATACTAAAACAATTTTATGGAAAATAGAATTATCTCTTTCTTTATCTGGGCCAACACAACATTGGTGGTTTAATCAATTGAGCTTTGCCTAAAAGTATTCTTCATGGGAAGCAATGGAACAAATCTTCCTAGATCGATGGGATATAAAAGAAAAAGAGGATGTAGAAGAGGAAGAAAATAATGATGATAAAGAAGAAGAAGAAGAAGAAGAAGAAGAAGAAAAAGATAAGGGTTCAAATAATTTGGCTCCAAAGAAATCTAAGTCAATGTTTCAATTTCATGGATACATTCAAAAGAAGAAGGTGGTTGTGTCCATAAACCCTACTAGCAAGTATAACTTCATTAACATGAATTTGGTCAAGCATCTACATGTTCAAGAAAATAATATCAAGGAGGTTCAAGTAGATGGTAATAATATTTCAATGTTTTAATATTTGAAGCTCATTATGGAAAAATATGTTTTGCATTCAGATTTTTATGCTTTAGATATGGATGATGTGGATATAGTTCTTGGATATCCATGGTTAGAGACTTTGGGAACAATAAATATTAATGTTCAAAAAAAGTTCATGAAGTTTTGGTATAGGAAAAATAATATCACTTTACAAGATATCATAGTGAAAAAGGCACCAATAACAATCCAGGTAGATCATGAGGATGAGATTGAAATAGGTGATGAAGAGCATGATGAAGATTCAAATGATATAGATAAAAACACACTACAACTAGAAATGAACACCTCATCTACTAAAGAGACAAAGAAGGAAAAGGTGGAATAAGTAGAGTCAAAGGTGGATAAGGTCAAAAAATTGGAAAAATTTGAGGTATATAGACACCCACATCATCATGAGAGGAAACAATCATGGAACCAGGTGAGGAAGTGTCATAACAACAATCATTTTGTCTATACAGGTAATAAAATTTCCAATCATTATGGATATGCATGGAATCCAAAGAAAAAATACTATGTCACATGGAATTAATGGGTAAATCACTATGATTATGCATGGAAGAATACCTACTATGGTCATGGTTCGAATCAGAGTAGTGCAGTGAAATATGGTACATGGAATAAAAAGAGGAATAATTATGCTTGGACATCAAAGCAGTATAATTATGATCATGAACAAAATTAGAGGAGCACAATGGAATTTGGAAATAATCTTGGAGAGCTATCACCTACCAAGATCACATATGGATGGCTAGATGATCAATATTGGAGACAAGTGTGCAATGATTTAAAGCACACTCATTATTTGGTTTCTTCCTATGTTTCGGGGATGAAACATGTCAAGGAGGGAAGTAATGCTATGTACCTAGGGATATGATATATTAATGTATATGGGTTGATGGAGATGCCAACATGTGGCACACATCCCCTTAGTTAGTTATATGGGTATAATATATTAGGATAATGGAGTAACTTGTGGAATTAGTACATTGGGTAATGGTCGGCCTACATTGGGATTAGGAGGTTACCCATCCATTGGTTAGATAGATGTCTATATAAAGGAGATGATTATCATGGTAAATATATCAAGTAATCATTGAGTCTTATATTATAAGAAGATATTGGAAGTTGTCCCCTCAAAGAGACATTGTGGAGTTATTCCTTCCTAAAGGAGTATTAAATGGTGTTGCCCTACCTTAAGGGTATTTCTACATATATTAAATATTTGAATCATATCAAGATCATATCAATAGAGCTTGAACAAGATACCAAGCATGTTAGATAGAAATAGATACCAATAAATACAAAAATATAACCTTTGATGAAGAGTGAACTATCTAAACTGATAGAGGATAATATTATTTTCCCTATTAAACACTCATCTTGGGTTGCAAATTTGGTACCTGTAAGGAAAAAGAATGGTGAAATTAGGATTTGTGTGGATTTTAGGGAGATAAACAAAGCATCCCTAAAGGATCATTATCCACTTCCACCCATGGAACATATTCTTTAAACTATATCAAGATCTGAAAGGTTTTCCCTTTTAGATAATTATTCTAGATATAACCAAATCCTGGTGCATGAACCAGACCAGTTCAAGACTACTTTCATTACAAAATGGGGCATGTACACATATAAAATGATGTCATTTGGCCTAACTAATGTTTATGATATATTCTAGAGAGCCATGAATATGGATTTTAGAGGTTTGATAAATGATATAATCTTGGTATACCTAGATGATATCACTGTTTACTCAAAGCATGTTGATGCACAACTAGATCACCTTAGGAAATTTTTCAAAAGGTGCAAAGAATTTTGAGTTTCCCTCAATCCAAAAAAGTCCATTTTCATAATTCATGAAATGAAATTACTAGGACACATTATTTTAAAATAGGGTCTTGTAATAGACCCAAAGATAATAAGTGTTATATCTACATTAGCACTTCCAAGCCATAAAAAGGGATTATATAGTTTCCTAAAAAATTAACTTCATAAGAAGGTTTGCTCCAAATTTTGCCTTTATAGCCAAGCCCCTTAATGTAATGATTAATAGGGGTATCATTTTCAGCTAGACATAAGAAGGAAAAGATAGCTTCGAAGCCATCAAGCAGCTATTTCTTAGGATCCAAACCTAGTGAACCCCAACCATGTGAAAGATTTTATTTTCTATGTTTTTAGAGGGGAAGACAACATCTCAACTATTTTAACCCAGTAGAATAAAGAAAAATTGGAATAACCAATATCTTTTTTAGTCAATCCTTGAAGGATTATGAAGAAAAGTATAGCTTCATGGAGAAGTAGGTTATGTTGTAATTAAAGATCTCAAAAAATTTAGGCATATGCTTTGCGATAATAAAATTCATCTGATGATTAGTCACCAATGTGTCAAATATTTCTTGATGAGCTGGGAAATAAGTGAAAAAAGAGCTACATAGATCACAAAAGTCATGGAATATGATGTAAACATTAAAATTACAAATATTGTAAGAGGGAAGGGCTTATGATATCAAGACTATTGAAGTAATAATTGATGCAGTGTATTCTCAAAGTACATCCCAACTAGCCACTCTACCTCAATTCAATAGCTAGATCCATGACATGACCATCTTCCTACAAATTGGCAAGTACCTGTATGATTTCTTGCAGTCCAAAAAATGTATTTAGAACTCTAATCCATTCCTTATGTTCTCATTGATGGACTATTGTTCAAAAAAGATATGAATGGAGTCATGCTAAGATGTATCGAGTATGATCAAGTCCTCAAGGTGATCAAATAATTTCATGATGGTCTATCATGTGGACACTTCTCTAAACAAACCATAACCATAAAAATAATGAGAAGGGGATATTATTAGCCTAACATATTTAAATATGCCCATCAATGGGTAATAAACTACAAGAATTGTGCTTACTTCATAGGCAAGCAATTATTAGCAGCTTTCCCTCTTAGACCAATTCAAGCTAACCAACCATATTCTCAATGGGGATTAGATTTCATTGGTATGATTAATCCACCATCAAGTGTAGGCCATAAATGGGTCCTTACAAAAATTGACTATTTCATAAGGTAGACTAAAGCAGTTGCACTAAAAGATGCCATGGTGACATCTATCTTGGAATTCATGGATGGCATAGTCTCAAGGTTTGGTGTTCCTCACACCATTATCTCAAACAATGTCAAATATTTTATGGCCACTCATGTGAGTGAATGGACTGTAAATCCAAATGTATACCTGATTATTTCTTTTAATTTTTACCTTTGTGATAATGGCTTGGCCTAGTATACCAACACAAATCTCATAATGATTATCAAAAGGACAATGAAGGACAACTAAAGGACATGACACATAAATTTGAAACCAGCACTATGGGCTGATAGGATCACTCCTAAGAGAGTCATTGGCAACTCTTTTTTCATGTTGGTATATGGAAGGAAAGTCAGAATCCCATTGTCAATTGAGTTACCATATCTATAACTCAATCATCAATTGGATTTGATCAACAATGATGAAATAAAAGTATGATTGGTAGAACTCATAGAACTAGAAGAAGTTAATAACCTATCAATGAAAGTTTTGGAAGAAAATCAGGCTCAAAAATAGAGAACTTTTGACAAAAAATCATCTAACATGAGCTTAAATGAAGGAGACATGGTTCTCAAATGGGATGTAGATAGAGCTAAACCAGAAAAGCACACCAAGTTTGATGTAATATGGATCAGTCCATATATTATAACTCAGTGCAAAGAACTAATGCATTCTAACTATCCAAGATCGATGGATCAGAACTACCTATCCCAGTCAATTAGATATACCTCAAAGCTTTATTTTGAGGTTGGAATTCATTCATTTTTTTTTATATATATTAGGGTTAGTTGTATTTTCCAAATAAGTTCTTTCATATAGGTCAACTCATTAGGAGTTTTTTTATTTCCTTAATTTCTTCTATTTTTCCTTATTTTGTTCTTGTTTAGGCAAATCCTAGTTTTGTTCTTCACTAGTTAAAATGTGTAAAGCTGAAAATGATTTCATGCCCATTAAACTAGAAGGCTACTAGAAATAAAATAATTAGTGGGAAATCACCTCACAGAGGTTGCCAAAAATGTTGATATTTTTGTCCCACAAATGTCAAATTTTCAAGTACCCTAAGGGAGACCCATCAATTTTTAGAAAAATAACTTAAAATGACTCAAAACACTCATTTCCTTAAGCCAGTGGAAATCGAAGATTTGGGTACAAATTATAACTTGCAAAGTTGTGAATTGCATCCCAACCTCTATTTTTTTATATTCACTAAGCTAATATAAACTAGATATTGAAATGCAATTTTCAACTTGCAAACTTAAAAATTACTTCCCAACTTCCATTTCTCGCACAACTCATGCCTTGTAAAAACTACAACCCTGCTCATAAATTTTAACTTGTAAAGTTATGAATTACAAATGAAGTTTTGCTTCCTAAAAATCACATACCTTATAGAAACCAGAGATTGGAATGCAATTTGTAACTTGTAAACTTTTAAATTACTTCCCAACCTTTACTTATCACACAACACTCCAATAAGAAACTAGAAATCTGATTGTAATTTACAACTTTCAAATTATAAATCGAGTTTCACTTCCCATCAACTACCCTTCCTATGAAATCTAGAACTCTAATTACAACTTACAAAATTGTGAATTGTGCCTCGAGTTTTTCCTTTCCACTTTTAAAGAGCTAAGTCATCCTATGAAATGTGGAGGTCAAAATGTAAATTACAAAATTATAAAGTTTTAAAATTGCTCACAGACTTCAGATCTCCTACCAACCATTGACCTAGGGGAATTTATTATAAAGGTTGTATATAAATATAATTAGGGTCATCAAAATTCATTGTTTATTTGCTAATTTCTATTTGGAACTTTACACCTCGAACTATGAACCTACTAATGGCCTCAATCCATAAAAGTACACATTTAAACACGTATATAGCTATGTGGCCATGAATTTGAGCCACGAATACATTGATTTCTTTACATAGTATTTCGATTGACCTATTGTGTTTTTCAAGCTATATTTTCTCATAATCAATCTTGCTTTAGTTATTTCCATTTTCCTGTATTCCATTATGGATCTAGTTCCATTTTAGGTATCTATTTTCCTTATTTAGGCATCAAGAAGATTATTTTGTAGTTTTCATGGTTTCTTCTAAGGTTATCTACAAACTCTTGTCAAAGCAATACATTTAAGTTTTTAGCCATTAAAAACCAAGGGTTTTGTTTCAAAGTTCATATAAAACTAGTTTAATATTCCCTTTCATATTCCTTGAATAGTCCCCACAGACTTTTCAAGCGCTAAAACAATTCCAAAACCCATGAGATTTTTACTTGCAACTGCAACTCTATATCCCCATAGACTTTTCATGTGCACATAATAACCCCTATATCCATCATAGTTTTTATCAGAAAACACAAGTGTGATTTTAGCTACCATCTCCACCAGAGATTTTTACTATAATTATAACTCCAATTTCCATCAAATCTTTCACCTGTGTTTTACACCTTCTATTGATGATGAAAATTGTACCATTAATAAATCAAATTTTTTGCCTATCATGAAGGTCAAGTTAGAATCATACCAATATAATCATAGGGGTTATAAAGGTTCATCTAATATCATAAAGACATGATAGGGTTTTATTATAAGTTTTGGGAAATAATCAACAAGTTATCAGGATAACTTATTTCATTATAACAATCAAAAATCTATTTATCGAATCAAGAATCAGTTAAGATAAGAATATGTAATCTATTCTATTTTATAGATAAAATTTATTAATTAGATAGTCTCTTGAAGAATAGAAACCTAATTCTATAATATATATGTATATTTAATTGATATATTCACTTCTTGCTTGCAATGATTTATAGATTAACCAAATAAGGAAGAAATAGATCAAAATAAGAAAAAGAAACTAACACGTAAGAAAAAACAAATAAATTAAATAAATAATAATAAAACAAACATCTAATCCTAACAAATAGAAATAAATCTAAATTAGAAAAGAAACTAAACTAAATAAGAAAGGAAAATAAAATATAAAACTAACATAAAAATTTTGAAGAAAAAAGGAAATTTTGATAACAAAAATGAAACTAAAGTAAGAACAAACTAAAGGTCTAAAACTATAAAATTAGGAACTTACTCTAAAGAGACTAATGATAGATAATTAAAACAATCATAAAACCTATAAAATTAAAATATTGAACTAAAAAGGAACAACCCTGTAGTTAAAGACTAGATAAAGAAACTACGACAAGAACTAAAACAAGAAACAATCTACCAAACAAAGGCTATAAAAAACTATTTAACAAGATGAAAATGAAGTAGACTAAGATAAATCAAAACTAAATTCAGAATAAAATTAATAAGAAAAATGAATAATTCAAACAAAGGGAAATAAAACAAACTAACAACAACCTAAAATATAATTTAACTAGAACTAGATAAACTATAGAACTAACTATATAAGATAAAGACAAAATCAAAAGAAAACTAATCAATAAAGTAAACTAAAATAGTATTTAATATAAAATATTAATCTAAGTAAAAACAACCTCTGTAAAATCTATCACAATCAAATAAAAAGAACACTAAATAGAACTAGTTTGAAAATTAGATAAGAAAACAACTAAACTATTTAAAACAAAAGAGATACAATTATATCTAATAAAGAAAACAGATTTAAAAGAAATATAAAAGATGTATTTATATTAAAGTCAGAGTTAATTATTCATAAATTATTTTTAGGTCTCAAGATGAGAGTCATCTTAGCAGAAAGAGTAAACTTCAATGAAAAAACCAACATCTTTTCTTTACAAAACTTGAAATGATAACTCTGTAATTGAATAGATCAATGAAATGTCATAGAAAAGTGAAATGATCATTATTATTCAATTTAAATACTTGAAATCTATGCATAGGACTATAAATAATAATTATCAAAAGATATTAAATTTAGCAAACTTCAAATAATTAGTAATAGATGATAAATATAACTAGATAGACCTATGTTGCATAAGTGACTACTCAACCGTTAGATAAAGTACCATTGGGTCTATCTGCAAAAGTTGTACTATCTCATAGAAGTTGCATAGAAATAAGAGATAAATGATGAAATTGATAAAATACTTAAGTCTTCAATACCTATTGTGCTTCTATCTTCAAATGAATGCTTGATCTGCTTTTGTATGCTCAACTTTAGTAATGAAATAAGTTATAACCAACTTTTAGTTAGTTATTGGTTAATGTTAACTAATTGATTTTAACAAAGTCAATTAATTAACTAAATTTAGTTAAGGACAAATTTAGTTAAGACTAAAAAATTCTTAATTTGATCAAGGTATTTAAAAATAATAATAGACCTAGGTACTAAACCTTAATGGGTGGGGACCCATATTGATTAATAATATAGCAGGATACATAATGAGTCAAAATTGATAAATTCTATCCATGTTTAACCATAACACATTTTAATTTAAACTTAAGCATATATAATTATGCTAAAATTTTCAAAAATATTGTATATACCCAAGTTATCAAAATTATCAAGTCTAAAATATCTAAGTGTTAAGCAAAATAACAAGTTCAGCATGAAAAAGTTCAACTCTAACAGAAAATTATTCCTTGGATAACTAGTAGTCTTCTAAATCAGATAAAACTTCCATTATTTTTTTGTCTTGCTCATGCAGATAAACATTGTACTCCATCTCAGTTGCAAGAAAAGATAACAATCTGGTTCCCATGTCAGATGTGTTGTCGTCAATCAATAGCTTAATTCTTTTTATCAGTCTGACTTTTCTAGATGTTTCAAGTTTGATTCTTTTCATAGCAGAACTCTTATCAAAATTTTGATCTGGAATTTCCATGGTTATCCTCTTGTTGACATATCCTTGCCCTTGAAAATTCAACCTTTTAAACCTCAAAAGGGGCTCACTATAGGCACCTGATAAGTTCAACTATCTACATTTCCCACCAAGGTTTACATTAGATGGGGCAGGTGTATCTGAAAGAATGGCCATTTTCCTAAAATCCTTAGCATGAGTTATTTCAACTTCAAGTTGATTGGGTTGATCAATAGGCAACTGATTAATAGGTAGTGGTTCATCAACTGGTTCTCTAAAAATAGGGGGTTGCAGTGGTAAGAAATGAGGATCATGTTCTAGGTGATGAGAAGAGCTACTTTATGAGTGTGTACAAGCTCCAAACCTTTGACAACGAAAACCCCTATGACCTCTATATCCTCTATAGATTGGGATAACAAGAAAATTATCCAAAAATATTCCATAAATCTGGGTCATAAGCATCAAAATGGATAAAAATCCTTGTGCCACTAGGAAATCTATGCCCAAAACATCCAGCATGAAACCCATCCCTATTAGAACTTCTACTATGACTTTATTGACCACCACCTCTATTATAATTTTTTCCCCATCCTCTATCATTATTACTCCCAGTTGGCTAGTTCCACTCAAAAATGCTAAAAATCTAAAAATATAGCAACAAAACTAAGCTTTGGAAATAAAGTCTAAAGCAAAACTACATAATAACACTGCAAATTGCACTATATTGAAACCATATTGATCTTCAAAAGAACTTAAACAAAGAATTTTGACATCAATCCTTAACAAATTTTAATATCAATTTCCATTTTAAAGAAAAATTCAACACTTCAATATTGAGATAGAAATTAACATGTAACCTCAAGTTTCCAAAATTTAAAACCATTCAAAACTATCTACATATATAGATGTTGTCACTTATTCAAATATCATAGTCAACTGATCAATCCTTAGATTCCAATAGAATAATTTCAACTCCCACATATTTATTTAACACATCTAAATTGAAATCATGCTAAAGCTTCAAAATATCATTATTATACCCAAATTGCATGATAAATAATGAATTGTAATCAACCATTCAAACACTGCTTCTATCCATAGTCATCAACATGAACCAAGATCATAATGAATTTATATAAACTGATCTAAATGATGCAAACTATTGAACCTATGCAAAGTATTTCACCATTTACTTATGATTTCAAATATAACAAACACATCAAACTGAAACACCATTAACATTTAGCAATTTACATGTATAATTTGTAAAACAATTACATATGTAACAATATTCACCAAATTTATTCATAATCTGAGCTATCACCTCTTGTCTTCTTTTTATGTTGAAAAAAAAACATTTACACCATCCCAATAATGATAAACCCTAATTTTTTAATAGTTTCAAACAAAAACAATTACATGCTTAACTGTTATATAATTTTCCAAAACTAGGAATCAAAACCTTGTGCATGAATACAATCAACAAATATTTGAGCTTTTCCACTATCACTGTAAAACTACCACTTATTTTGATTCAAATATAAAAATGACCTAGACTGAAGATTATCAGTCACAACTCATAGCCATAACCTAGAATTAAAAATAACTATAAATTAAGGAAGCTTCTCTAGATGCAAACTTTGTGTGAAACCCTAAACTAGATTGTCAAGCATGATAATATTCTGACATCTGCATATAACTAGACCATGATTTTTCATGCTCAAGCAATCAAATTTAACTTTTATACTCAACATGCAAATATCCTATTTTTTAAGTATTAGATTATAACAAAACTTCCTTCAAAAATAGGTTTTGCATAGAAGCATTCAAACATCCAAAACCCTCGATAAATATAACTAGTCATATATCCAACTTCAACATTTTATAACCAAACCCTCAATGCATGTGAATTTTCAAACTCTTTTTACACATGCAGAGGGTTATCTCAAACCTCAAGGAATCATCACCTCCTTTTTTAATGATTGTATGTATTCATTTTTAGAAAACCAAGTCATGTAAATCATGAAAATAAACTCCTAGTTATATCAATATATTCTCAAAGTCAAAAATAGAAACTCAAACAAATCTTCATGCAAGTACCAAGTTTATATCATTCCATACAAACCCATAAAAACAAACTAAATAATTTCAACTATGGATGAAACTACCACCTTTACTAACTTTCTTGACATTTTCCTTCATTAAAAATCAAAATTTTCTTCATACAAATGAAATATCCAAAATTATTTTCATTTCAAAACCTTTACTCATCCATAAATTTCCAAGAGATAGAGATAAAACTTTCCATGGACATACCTGGGTATTACAGTTAAAACCTTCACTCAATATTTCTTTCGAACTCTGCTCTGCAACTCAACCTCCATCTTGTTAAGGCTTTGTTTCCACTGAGATCTTACCAAATGAATGCATAGAATGAAGGAATTCCAACTTTTATTTGCCACCCTCCAAGCCATAACCATTTCAAAGATGTGCCAAATGACCATTGGGCCACATTAATTTCTATGTACTTGGCAATTCTACTAAACCACTTTGATGATCTAACAAATATAGTAACAAGTTATTCTTCATGTTAAACCCTTTGCTAAGTTTTTTCAATCAAGGGAAATGGTTAGTTATAAATTATTGAGTAATCCTAGAGCATAACAAAAACATTTAATCCATTTCCAACTCATCAAACAAACTACAATCTTGGCTAACTAAGCATCATCCAACACACCAAGTACCATGTCATGTTATATCACCATCAAAGGGTCTTATGAGCTAAATAATCCACCCAAGTTAGCAACCATACCAATCAATCAAACAAATGATTGAGGCCCTTAGATATTATATTCAAATCAATAACCAAAATTGTATCTTTGCAAATGCATCAAGTGTCTAAGCTTAGATTGCTTCATGACCCAAAATAGTCCTTCATATTTGTGATTAAGATTAGGTTAGGATTAATTCATGTTTACATAATGAATTAACTTAGCCAAAAATTTAAACTATAACATGAATGCCAATATATGTACCCTTTATACCATTGGTATATGAATGGATGAAACCTATAATTCTAATGAAAAGGTTTTCTTTCATCTTTTCAAGGAATGCAAATGCTAAAAATTTCTCACTAGTCAAAGGTACATGAAATGAAACATATGCATTATAACCATAATCACTGGATTAATCAAATTCTAAACTTTGAATATCAATTATACCTTCATGAATTGAACCATGTGCAAAATCAAAACAATCAGATTGAGCATTATTGGATCATCAAAACATAGTATTAAATAATGACAAAACTGATCTATTTGAACCATAAATGATTTGCGATGTCTTTGAATAACATCATCTTTGTTGTCTAAACTATAAATCCAAATTACTCATGAAAATCAAATTATCATCATATATCATCAAATATGACTAAGAAATGAAATCTAAACATCAACTGAATCTATCAAAGTATGTTGATCCTGATGAGCAGAATAACTAATCATATCAATAATCATATATGCATTTTTATTCATTTATCCACCATGCTCTTCAAAACCACTAAAATTGAAATAAAACCATCAATAAATCATTACAATTTCACAATCAAGTATGCATATACAAATACTATCAATCAATAGAGTCCCCAACATAGTTTTAGGCTTTATGACATGGTCATCTCTATAGCAGCAAATATAGACTTTGAAAAAAAATTAATGGGGGTATAGAAAATAAGCATAACACTAGAGACCTTGCTAGTTAACATTGTGAAATAAATTTGATTAGCAACAAATTGCCTATGATATATAAAACAGATTTTGCCTTGAGAGTGTGATCCAAGAAAATCATTTCTAAAGTAGCTAAGCACGAACCCCTTAAATAATGAATTCAAGCAAGAGATGGATTGTTCGGCTAGCCTGACATGAAGAATGGGAAATGAATAACAAGAAAGTTTGGGCTAGATGTAAAAACAATTACAAAATGCCTTAGGAATAAAATTTGAAAATGAAGTACTACTTCTACAACCAAATATAAATTATCCATATCATTCATTTATTATGAAAAATTGAAATGCAATAATAATTTCTGAAGATAAAAAATACTTTAAGTATATTGCCAAATTCCTGCATTTTTCCTTCATAATGTGATAATCTTGATTCTAGAACCTTTCATTGATCATTTAAAAGCAAAGAACAACAAAGCCAACAAAACAAAATATAGAAAGAACAACAAACCAGAAAAATGAAAATAAGGAAAGAGAAACAAACCAAAAGAAAATAGAAAATAAAGAAAAGGAGCAACAAACATGCAACTAATCATGAAATATTTTTAGATGATGGCCATTTACTAAATAACGCAACCAATTTCCTTCAAGATATTCAAGATAAAAAGCATTATTACCAAGAATTATGGTAATTTCGTAAGGTCCAAGCCATAATGTATCAAATTTATGGTGTTTTTTAGGGTCTTCATGGGCCTTATCCCAATATAATACTAAATCACCAACATTAATTTTTTTATTAGAAACCTTTTTATCAAAAAAAAAAAAAAAAAAATTTGCTTAGCATTTTTTAATTTTTGTAATGCAATTGATTTGGATTCATGAAGTGCTACCAAATCATGCAACCTTTGTTCAATTAAATTTGTATCTTTAATTACATATTTTTAAGTAGTCCTAGCTGAAGAAATATGAAGTTATATTGGTAAATTAACCTCAAACCCATATGTTAGCATGAAAGAGAATAACTAGTTGCTACTTTAACAATAGTCCTGTTAGCCATTTTTCACTCTCAGGTTTTGCATCTTTCATTTTGGCTAAGTGCAGCATTCGAATGTTATCTATCAGAGGAGGCCTTTGTTTGGTCCTCTGTACTTTTTTTAAGGGTCACTTTCAAGCTTCTCAAAGGATCATTTCTCTTATGAATTGTCTCTTGCAGGATTTCAGAAGGAACTGTTTTGGACTTTTGTCCGAAACAATATTTTTGAAGGGTTTATTCTTTAGCCAAGGATTGGTCCACTTCAACATTTTCGAAGGGAAATTTTTCACTTTTTTGAAGGGTAATTCCACTTTTCTGAAGGGCAATTCCATGTTTTCAAAGAGACACTTTGCACTTTTTTGAAGGTAAATTCCATTCTTTTGAAGGGCAATTTTGAGTTTCTGAAGGGTTTGTTCTTTCTTTCAGACTTCTTATTTCAGACAAAAAGTATGAAAGAATTCTCCTTTGAAACTTTTTTGAAAGAATTCTTCTTTACGACTCTCTGAAGGAAATCTTTCAGACTTTTTGTTTCAAACAAAAAGTCCAAAATAATTCATCTTTGCAACTTTTTTGAAAGAATTGTTTCAGACTTTTTGTTTGAAACAATCTTTCCAAAGGGTACATTACAAATTGTCAAAGGGTCTTTTTTCTTCAAAGTATCCTTCATAAAAAGTCTAAAAAGATACTTTCAAACATCTCAAAGGACCTTTTCCTTAAATAAATTTCCACTTTCATCCTTCCAAAGGGCATCTTCCAAGGAAGGGTACAATTCAAATGTTCTAAAGGGTCTCTCTTTCAAGAAAGTGGTCACTTGCAAAAAATCTGAAAGGGCAATTTCATTCTTCCAAAGGGCACTTCAAGTTTTGAGAGGATATTTTCACTTGAAAAGTTCCCTACACAAAATTCCAAATGGTCTTTTCTCTTCAAAAGTGTCCTTCAAAAAAGTACAATTGGTCCACTTCCAAAGGTCTAAAGGGACACTTGGGAAAAGTCTGAAGGGTATAGATACTCTTGAAAAGTCCATAGAGCAATGGTTTCAAAGAAAAGGAAGAGATTCTATAGAAAGGGCATATTTGAGAAGTCTGAAGGGACACTTTCAGAATGCCCATTGAAAGAAACCTGTAAAGTCTGTAGAGATATGGTTTCAAAGAAAAGGGACACCTGTAGAGTCTATAGAAAGGGCATATTTGAGAATCTTGAAGGGTATAGACACTTGAAGGGAGTTCATAGAAGGATGGTTTCGAAGGTAGAAAAGGAAAATACATTTGAATGAGTTGTCCAATTGGAATGATGGTTGAATGAATGTCAAATTTAAGACAGTGAGTTAACCATTGGTGTTCAAACAAAATGACTCACAAGTAGATCTAAGGGTTCACTTCCTTCATCCATCAAAACAATGAGAGAGCCCATATCACCATTGATCGATCAAAATCTGAGTCATCCCTTGAGGTCCAATCAAAGAAGAAGGACAAATCCAAATAGTATGAAAGTGACAAATTTGGAATAGGTGGATAACCACTTTGATGCTATGACTCAGCCCAAGAATATCTTGATTCTACTGTGTGCAAATGTTAAAGGAGCATCTTTGAAATAACAAGCCAAATGTATAACCACTTGAGATGACATGGATCAATCAAATAAATGGAATGAACATCCCTTACAAGGATAGTTATAGCTAAATATGGAGACTTATAACCAATTGATTCCTCTCTTTGGTGCCAAAGTTCCCCCCTCTCACTTCCTCTTTGATATATATATATATATATATATATATATATATATATATATCCCTTTAGCTAGTGAAAAGAAACACACAGTGTATGATGAATCCCTATGGGAATGATATCAAAATTTGCCTTTAAGCATTAAGGACTAGTCTATTTTCTTTCAAGTTCTGAGTAATTGTTTGAGTGTGTAAGAGACATATAGTGATAGCAAGTGATGGTTTTCATCCTTCTATCTTTTGTCCTTCATGCCTGAGCAAGATTTTTAGATCTAACTGGTCATATAAAGTGTGCCGAAGTATATTTAATTTTTTCATGTGTATTATTATTTTGAAATGTACAAAGTTTGCCTTTCAGTTCATTTGCCTTGTGTCATTTTACACATATCACCTCTATGTTGAAATACTTGTGTTAGAATCCTTAGAGCTTGGGAATAGCCTATATATTTTTTTGTATTGTGCACTAGAATATGATATTCATGTGGAAGATAATCTTGGTGTATCACCATTCTTAGAGTAAGTTTTCATTTTCTGCAATTTCTAACTCTTTTTCTTTCAAGAAAACTAGTTTAGACATAAGTGGTTTTGCAGAGACACATTCAGGGAGCTAGCCCTTTTAAATATAGAGGTTCATTTCCTCTATAGGTATACCCACATGCCTAAAAATGTCCCAACATTTCCAAAATTAGGAAGAGGACTAAACACTCTCTTCTAGGGTGAAATATTTAGAGACAATAGTTATAACACACCCGGTGGGACAAATTATTCACATGTCAAGGTGAATGTTGGTCTTAACAAGCTTAAGGTTGTAGAAATATCCTTAATCCAACATTTGGTGACTTCAAAAGGTGAGAATCTTTGGTTTTAGATCAAGTTTCCCACATTATACTTCATGGTCCTCACTAGGTCATCTAGGACATCTGATTAAGCCCCTCTATCTGAAGCTCTTCTTGAAGAACAATGTCTTGAACCATTCCCAACACTTAGAGATCCTTGAAAAGGAGGTTTTGGATAAGAATAAAAACTTGAGGAAGTTAGAGAAATATGAGATCAATATGAAAGAAGAGAAATGGAGAGGCAACAACCTTTCCTAGCCTTCAACACCCAAAATCTAATTGACCTTCTTGCATATGACCCTATTCCTCCCAATGCTACCAAGAGTCTCCCTAGTTTTAATAAAGAGGGTCATATTACCCCATTTGAGCATACTAGGGACATTTCAAATTTATGTAACTTCCATAATGTCACCTAAGCCAACATAGCCATTAGATTTCTTATTATGTCTCTAAAAATCAAAGTACTTGACTGGTATAGGACTTTGGAAGATGGTTGCATTACAAGTTGGGTTGGCTTTGGGGACTTTTTGGTGACTAGATTTGAGAATAAGAGTTACCATACCTTGTTGATCCATCAGTTGAACATGATAAAGAGAGGTTATAACAAATCCATGGGAGATTTTAATGAAAGGTTTCAAAGGACTTGGCATAGTTTACTGCCTATCATGAGACCTCCTGCTAGCTTTGTGTTCCCCACTTATCTCAAGGGTATTGGTACTAATTCGATGGTGATGTTATAGTCAATGGGAGGATTTACTCTATCAGACACATATGAGATAGCTATTGAAGCTAAGAATAGCTTAATACAGGCTAGAAAACTACCTTCAAGAGTTTATATGCCTTTGTTATCTCATAACTCAGTTGAAGCTCTAATATTAGCACAAGTTTTTGATGCCAATGTCAAGCTAATAACTTTTCCAAAGAAGGTGGATAATACTATGGAAAAAGGTGAAGAGATTTGGTTATTATGAGTGCAGCTCAAACAAGCTCAGTTCTAGAGAAGTGCTCCACCTAACCATCAATACTATCCTCAACAAGGCTATAGAGCTCCACCCCAATACAACTACCAAGGAACAGGACAAGGTCAAAAAGGTTTCAATAGGTATCCCAATTCCTATAATCCTAATTCCACTCCTTCCATGAATGTTGTTTTCCTAGTACATGTTAACCTAGTCTAAGGGGAGGATCATTTGGACCAATGGGGATAACCTCAATGTCAACCTGTGCATGATGGTGGAGAAGACAACCAAAATTTGGTGGCACAAGAAGAAACTACTCCTTACATGACATCAAAAGAAATGAATACCACTCAAAGAAATATCCATGGAGAAGGTAGTAGCCAAAGTGTAGGTATGATGAATTTTTAAACAAAGGATGACTATGTGTTAAATCAAAGCACATTGATTGCAACCAACATAATAGCCAAGAAGATAGCTCTGAGAGATGTTCCAAGATTACATGTAACTCTAAGTTATGCCTCTCTAAGTCCATAAGGTGTGACTCCTAATGCATTTCCTACTACAATTCATGCTCCTCAACAAAATTAGAATGCAACTAAGATTATAAAACCTACAGTACAATAGGTTTAGACTCTCCCACTACCTTTAAGAATGAAATAAAATATGAATACTTCCCCTCTAAACATTTTTGATTCTTTTAAGAATGCCAAAGCAAGCATATCTCTTTGGGAAGTCTTGCATATCCCTGGTCAAAAGGATTTGTTACAAGAATAGCTTGCAAACATTCATGTACACCCTCAAACTTCAAAGCAAAATAGTGTGGCCCTTACCAATTCTCCAAGTCATGCCTTAGATCCCTCCACCAAATCTAAAAATCCTCCAACCTTCTACCTCACACTCATTATGGGAGACAAATTGGTTCATTATTGTATTATAGATAGTGGATTTATTACCACTATCATGCCTAAGGTGGTGGCTGATAAATTAGGATTAAAGTATAAACTGCATAGTAAATGTGTGTTTTAGCTTGATGGGATTCCAACCAAGATAGTGAATTTGGATAAAGGTCTAAAAGTTTTTCTACATGATTTCCCAAGTTTCCCCATTTTACAAGACGTTGTGGTGGTAGACCTTCCAACCCATTTTGTTATCTATTTATCAAGGGACTTCATGACTAAGATAGGAGGGTACCTTTCTACTAATTGGTCTTTTCTAGCTCTTAAAACAATATATGGAACCAAGGTAAATATAAGGACTTATCCCTTATCAAGGTTTCATATTGAGCCATACATGGAGACAAACTCAAACTAGAATTGTCTAATTAGCAAAGAAGAAGAAGGTGTCATGGATGGTGAAGCATCCTTCCCCCTTAAAGGTATTTTTGATCTTTTCCTTGATAAGTATAGCACTAAAACACATGGACTAGATCCATATACTTTCATAGAAAAAACTAATTTGGGAGTTTATTGTATATATGAAAAAGATGTTTCAATCCCTTCACTCACTAATGAAGATCATGAACTTGATGGGATGTGGGAAATGTTCTTTGATGGCTCAAGAAGCAAAGTAGGTGAAAGAGCTGGTATTATGTTAATTTTTCCATTAAAGAATCAATATTACTCCTTATATAGATTATACTTCAGTTGTACCTACAATGTTGTAGAATATGAAGGCCTGGTTCATGGCCTCAAATGGGCAAAGAAGAGAGGGATCAAAAATCTAAAAGTTTATGGAGATAGTGAATTAATCATCCATCAAGTGAGAAGTCAAGCTATAGCCAAGATTCCTTTGCTTAAATCCTACAATCATAAGATATGGGACCCATTTGAAGACTTTGATGCCTTCAACATACAACCCATACCAAGGGGTTTAAATAAACATGTTAATAAATTGGCTACTATAGGAGCATAGTTTGACATAGTTGTTGATGTATGTAGGGAATGAGAAGGATCAGTCTCATATCAAGATCATTGTGATTACTTATATTCAATACAATTAAGTGTCATGGTAAGTGTTTTAAAGTGATGAACACATTTCACACTTCTTGCAAAATGAGGCAGGATTCTCTTTAAGAAATAAAAAGATACTGCATGATCAATATGAAGAACAAGTTATTCAACTGAAGACAAATAAGATACCTAAAGGTCTTATTACTTTAGAGAGTGTATTCAATGAAAATGATCAAAAGAAGAAAGAAAGAGTGAGCATGTTCAAAAAAAGAAGAGAACTATGAGAGAGTCATGATTTACAAGGAAAAACACCTAAAAATTGGTAAGGTATGTTCTTTGTTTGAGAGGTAGGCCTTTATTAAATTATGCAAAGAGTTCCATGACATCTTTGCTTGGGAATACAAATATTTGAAAGGGTTTGATCCAATTTTAGCTCATCACACCATTGAGTTATAACTTGGAGATAAACCAGTTAGGTAGAAGCAAAGACCTATCAATCCTAAGATAGAGGAACTCATAAAAAAAGAGCTGACTAAGCTGATTAAGACTAGGATTATCTTTCCTACCAAACACTCAACTTGGGTGGTTGATCTTGTACCTGGTCAAAATAAGAATGAAGAGATCAAAATTTGTGTGGACTTTTGAGACCTTAATAAAGTGTCTCTTATGGATCATTACCCACTACCTTCCATGGAACAAATTCTACAAGTGGTTTTAGGTTCTAAATGTTTCATACTTCTTGATGGTTATTTAGGTTACAATCAAATACTAGTGAATGAAGAGGATCAGTTCAGGATAGCTTTCACCACAAAATTGGGAACCTTTATCTATAATAATATGCCCTTTGGTTTATCTAATGTTGGAGCTACATTTAAAATGGAAATGGACATAGATTTTAAAGGTTTGATCAATAAGTTTATGCTTGTGTATCTTGATGATATAACTATTTTTTGAAGGATGTTACTAATCATATGAAACATCTAATGTAGGTGTTTGAAAAGTGTAGGGAGTATGGAATATCCCTTAATCAAAAAAAGTGCATCTTTGTTGTCCATGAAGGTAAGTTATTGGGTGATATTATTTTCAAATAATGCTTGTCAATTGACCCCAAGAGGATTGAGGCTATTCTAGGCTTGTCTTTACCTCAACACAAAAAATAACTTCAAAGCTTCTTGGGGAAAATAAATTTATAGGAAGGTTTAATCCAGGTTTTGTGACTATGGTAAAGCCTATCACATCCATGCTCAAGAAGAACCAAGCTTTTGTTTGGACAAAGGAAGGTAAAAGTAATTTTGAGGCAATTAATTTAGCAATTGTAGAATCTCCTACTCTCTTGAACCTAGACTTTACCAAAGATTTCATACTTTATACCTTTGCTAACCTTGATACAATCTCAAATATGCTTATGCAAAAGAATAATGAAGAGGTAGAATAACCAATTGCATTCTTCAACTAAGGATTGGAAGATTATGAGGTCAGGTACACATTTGTTGAGAAGCAAGATGTAATAGTGATAAGAGAATTGAATAAATTTAGACACATGGTCTCAAACAACAAAATACATGTCATGGTTTCTCATCCTAGCACCAAGGAGTTTCTCCTAAGTAAAGACCTTAATGAAAAGAGAGCTAGGTAGATTACAAAGGTGATGGAGTATGATGTGGATATTAAGGTTATAAACTTGGTAAGAGGAAAAGGGTTATGTGAGCATTTAGCTTCATATTTACAAGAGTCAAAGGAGGAAGTCTTGACCAATCAGGTTTAACCCCAGCTAGTTGATCACATACAAAAGTTCAAAGTTGGACACAAGACATCATTAGTTTTATTTAAAATGGTGAGTGCCCCAATGGTTTAAACAAGTCTTAAAGGAGGTATTTTAGATTGCATAACATTCCCTACTACCTTGTAGATGGTGTTATCTTTAAGAAAGATGTGAATGGAATACTATTGAGGTGTGTTAATAGTGATCAGTTTAATATGTTATTGGAAAATTATCATAATGGTACATATGAAGGTCATTTCTCTCCTAAGACAATAACTACAAAGATAATGAGGGCTGGTTACTATTGGCTTAGTCTTTTTAAGGACTATTACCACTGGGCTAAAGAATGCCCTTAATGTGCCTTTTTTGTAGCTAAATAGAATCTTACATCCCTTCCATTAGATCCTATCCAAGTAGACCCCTGATTTCATTGGTATGATCAACCCTCCATCAAGTGTTGGACACAAATAGATATTGACTACTATTAATTACTTCATAAGGTGCATAGAGGTTGTTGCTTTGAAGAAGGCAAATGAAAATGATATCTTGGAGTTCTATGAGAGCATGATAACAAGGTTTGGAATTCCCTATGTTATCATTTTTTGATAATGCACTTACTTTCATAAGTGTTAAAAATTTTGATTGGGAAAATAAGAATAGAGTTTACTTGAGTACCTCATCCAATTATTACCCTCAAGGTAATGGATTGGTTGAATTTACTAATAAGAACCTCATCGAGATCATACATAGGACATTGTAGAATAATCAAAGAACATGGCACAATAAGTTGAAGATAGCCTTATGGGCTGACAGGATCACTCATAAAAGATAAATTGGTAATTATCCTTTTGTGCTTGTTTATGGGAGAGAGGCTAGGTTGTCCATATCTTAAGAACTCCCTACTCTAGAACTTTCACAATAGCTAGAACTACTTGAAAATACTCTAATGGAGGTCAGATTGATAGAACTAATGCAGCTACAAGAAGCAAGAGAAAATGCTCATAAGACCATGGAATACCACCAAGTACTCATGAAGAAGTCTTTTGACAAAATATAAAGTGCAAGAGTATTCAAGGAGGGTGACTTGGTTTTGAAATGGGATGAGGATAGAGCAAAATTGGGTAGACATACAAAGTTCAACACTTTGTGGAGTGGCCCTTACATCATTACCAGGTGCAAGAAAAACAACTCTTTCTAGCTGACCAAGATGATTGGAGAAGAATTGCCTATCTCTATGAATGGGATACATTTGAATTCTACTATTAGTCCTTGTAAGCCTATTGTAAATAGTAGTTTAGGTGTGTTTTCTTTGGCTTTTTGTTGTGTTCCCTAAGTACTTTGTAACACAAGTGTGTTTCCTTCTTCTTTTTTGGTGTGTCTCTACCTTGTGCATGTGACTCAATCCAATTTGTGTTTTTGAGCCAAGGTTTATTCAAGTCATTTTGAGTGCCTATATGCATGACTCCATGCCTAATAGAAGGATTTAGGTAACTAGTATTAGGCATAGTAGGCATGCCTCCCCTTGGAATGGCTAAGAATGTTAGGTATTTTTCACTCCCAGGTTTTTCAACTTTTGTTTTGGCTAAGTGTAGAATTTAGATGTTGTCTATCAGAGGAAGCCTTTGTTTGGTCCTTTGCATTTTTTTGAAGGGTCACTTTCAAGCTTATTGAAGGATCATTTCTCTTGTGAATTATCTCTTATAGGATTTTTGAAGGAATTGTTTTAGACTTTTATCTGAAACAATCTTTCTGAAGGGTTTATTCTTTAGTCAAGGATTGGTCCACTTCAATGTTTCCAAAGGGACACTTTACACTTTCTTGAAGGGCAATTCCATTTTTTTGAAGGGACACTTTACACTTTTTCAAAGGAAAATTCCATCTTTTGAAGGGCAATTTTTATTTTTTGAAGGGTTTGTTCTTTGGCTTTTTTCTTTCTTTCAAACTTTTCGTTTCGAACAAAAAGTTTGAAAGAATTCTCCTTGGTAACTTGTTTGAAAGAATTCTCCTTTGCAACTCTCTAAAGGAATTCTTTTAGACTTTTTAGTTTGGACAAAAAGTCTAAAAGAATTCATCTTTGCAACTTTTTCAAAAGAATTGTTTCAGACTTTCTATTTGAAATAATCTTTTTGAAGGGTACATTACAAATTACCAAAGGGTCTTTTTTCTTCAAAGTGTCCTTCATAAAAAGTCTAAAGGGACACTTTCAAAAATCTTGAAGGGCCTTTTCCTCAAAGAAAGGTCCACTTTCATTCTTCCAAAGGGCATCTTCTAAGGAAGGGTAAAGTTCAAAGGTTTTGAATGGTCTTTCTTTTAAGAAAGTGGTCACTTGTAAAAATTCTGAAAGGGCAATTCCATTCTTTCGAAGGTCACTTCAAGTTTCAAAAGGATCTTTTCACTTGAAAAGTGCCATACACAAAAGTTCAAAGGGTCTTTTGTATTCAAAAGTGTCCTTATAAAAATTGCAATTGGTCCACTTCCAAAGGTCCAAAGGGACACTTGGGAAAAGTTTGAAGGGTATAGACACTCCTATAGAGTCCGTAGAGAGATGGTTTCAAAGAAAAGGAAGATAGTTCATAGAAAGGGCATATTTTAGAAGTTTGAAGGGACACTTTCAAAAATCCCATTGAAAGACACCTGTAGAGTCTGTAGAGAGATGGTTTTAAAGAAAAGGGACACCTACAGAGTCCATAGAAAGGGAATATTTGAGAAGTTTGAAGGGTATAGACACTTAAAGGGAGTTCATAGAAGGATGGTTTTGAAGGGAAAAAAGGAAAATGCCTTTAAAGGAGTTATACAAGTGGAATGATCATTGAATGAATGTCAACTTCAAGATAATGAGCTAACCATTGGTGTTTAAATAAAAGGACTCACAAGTAGATCCAAGGGTTTGCGTTCATCATCCGTTGAAACAATAAGAGAGCCCATATCACCATTGATCGATTAGGATTCCAGTCATCCCTTGAGGACCAATCAAAGAGGAAGGACAAAGCCAAATAGAATGAAAGTGAAAAATTTGTAATAAGTGGATAATAGCTTTGATGTCATGACTTAGCCCAAGAATATCATGATTCTACTAAGCAAAAACATTAGAGGAGTATTTTTGAGAGAATAGGCCAGTAACTGCTTGAGATGACATGGATAAATCAAATGGTTGGAATGAACATCCCTTATAAGGATGGTTGTATTTGAAGATGGATACTTCCAACCAATTGATTCCTCTCTTTAGCACCAAAGGTTCCCCCTCTCACTTCCTCTCTGCTATATATATGGCCCTTTGGCTAGTGAAAAGACAAACACAATGTATGGCAAAGCCCTACTAGAATGATATCACATTTTACCTTTAAGCATTAAGTACTAGTCTATTTTATTTCAAGTTTTGAGCAATTGTCAAAGTGTGTAAGAGATATATAGTGACAACAAGTGATGGTTTTCATCCTTCCGTCCTTTTTCCTTCATGTTTGAGTAAGAGTTTTGGATATAACCAGTCATACAAAGTGTATCTAAGTGTATTGAATTTTTACATGTGTATTACTATTTTAAAATGTACAAAGTTTTCCTTTCAATTTATTTGTCTTGTGTCATTTTACACATCTCACCTCTATGTTGAAATACTTGTGTTAGAATTCTTAGAGCTTGGGAATAGTCTGTGTATTTCTTTGTATTATGCACTAGAATATGATATTCATGGGGAAGATAATCTTGGTGTATCACTATTCTTAGAGTAGGTTTTCCTTTTTTGTAATTTATAACTCTTTTTCCTTCAAGAAAACTAGTTTATATACAAGTGTTTTTGTAGAGACACATTCAAGGAGCTAGCCCTTTTAAATCTAGAGGTTCATTTCCTCTATAGGTATATCCACATGCCTAAAAATGTCTCAACGTTGCTCAAATATAGAAAAGGACTAAACACTCTCTTCTAAGGTGCAAGATTTGGATACAATAAGTCCTATCAGCCCATAAGGCTTAAAAAATCTTAAGATGTCATTTCCTTTTGTTATCATAAACTAATTTTTTCATAATAGAAATCAGATTTTTATTAGTGGACTCAGCTTGTCCATTTCCTTGTGAATAGTATTTTGATGAATGACTAGAAATGATAGAATATTTTCCTAGAAACTCTAAGAATTCATTTGAAACAAATTGAGGTCCATTATCTAAAATAATCTCATATAGAACTCCAAATCTAGAGAAAATTTGATTTTTTAGAAATGACATTACTTCACCTATCATTGAACTTTTAAGAGATTTAGCTTTAGGCCATTTGGTGAAATAATATATGGCTATCAAAATGTACCTATGACCTATAGATGAAGGTGGGTGAATGTCTGAAATAAAATCAATGCCCCATTTAGTAAAATGTTTTTTAAGAATAATTGGATTTAAAGGCATTACAGGAAATTTACCCCTTTCAACAAAAAGTTGACAAGGCATACAAGAATGAACCAATTTATAATCATCTTGAAATAAGGTAGGCCAATAATAGTCAGCCCTCAAAATCTTACAGGTTATTATTTTTACAGCATAATGTCCACCATAGTTTCCTTCATGGTAGCCCCTAAGAACTTTTTGAGTTTGATTATGAGTAAGATATCTTAACAATACACCATCACAATTTTGATAAAACAAGAAATTTTATAATAAACAAAAATTTAATGCATTAATCTTAAAGATGTGATCTAGGAATTTGACTCAAGAGAGGATGGTTAGTATTGTGTTAGTTTTAAAAAGAAAAAAATGAAATAAACACACTAAATAGCATAACATCTCTAGGCCTAGACATTAGGGAGAGCTTAGTTAAAAAACATGAATAAAACACACAACTAAAATACAAAATAAACCTTATTTGGATGCTCCAAAATGCTTATTGTAGTGGCTTGTTTAGCTTGTGCTCATGAAGTCTTCATCAAAGGAGGCTTGGCTATCTCCTCTTATCCTTGGTACCTTGTGGATTTGGCTTGGCTTGGATTGGAATCAATTTGGCATGGTAACACTAATTGAAATATATTTTAGAATCATTTGTGAATTATAACGTTGCATTATCAAGACTTATAAATGATGTTCATGGCCTCTCTATTTATACATTTTTTGAGATTGATCAGAATCAACTTAAACCATCCATCTCAAGATTGAGATGTGTGTCTAAGGATTAATACAATTATGTAATTAAAATCCATAAATAGGCTCATCAATATTTGGGATAGAGGAGAAATTAAGAGGCATGGAGGGCTTTGATGAGGCATGGGAGGCATGAATCTTGATATTTGTGGCATTTATGGCCTAGGGATGTCTTTCCAAAAAATGAGGTCACCTGATAATGAAAATATTCAATATTTATTTCTAAAAATAAGTATTCAACAAGTTTTCATGGAATTCTTAATTAGGATTTAATTTTTTTTAATTATCTCTTAAGCATGATTAAGCACTTTGTGCACAAATTACTCAAATTGATCAGAATGTCTTGTTATTGGTCCAAAATTTAACTAAATTTGAATTAGAAGTCAATGTTAAATGTGTTAGATCCATTATCTCATTTAGGATGATGTCAACACAAAATAACAAAGGCACATGTATTTTAAAAGATATTTGATAGGAAAGAGCAATCCAGAGCACCCAAGTGCAAAATTGACATTTTGACTCGAAATGATCTAATCAAAGTTAGCTGGCCCATAAATTACATTGCCTCATTTAGTGATACCCTAGATAAAATTGGCACTTGAATATGTCAATTTAAACTCATTTAATGTGCTTTAGTATTTTTAGGCCAAATTATGCATTTTAGTGGAAATTAATCAAAAGCTTGATTAGAGGTCATTGGTGGCCAGATTTAGGTGTCTATAGTTTGCCCCTATTTTGGAAGGCATTGCAAGCTATAAGCATAGTAATATCGTCTCAAATAATGAAAAGTTCATGTTATGCCTACAACTGTAACAATGATAAACTAATTGTATGATGTCCCCTTGAGGGAGCAGTTGGCACAAGTAGGTCGGCAAATGGTCCCTTAAAAAGAAAGAAGTGAAACGAGGGGACCAAAGAGAGGAATGATGATGGGGTGAAAATAAAATGATTTTTAAAAAGTAGTCAAAATCACTAAGAATGCAAGTGGGAAGATGTACAATAGTTTTCATAGAGGTAGTTATAAGCATTGTACCCTAATAGTGGCAACATGGTATGATAACATAATGATTTACCCAAAGGCAATTATAATCATTGAGAAGATAGAACTGCCCCAGTTAGGAAATACAAACAAGATAATGTTTTTCCAATTAGGGAAGACAAACAAGATAATAGCATGCCCCTATTTGGGCAAGAAAATTAAATTTGGTGAGAACATAACGATTTCTCAAAGGTAGTTATAATCATTGAGAAATGTAGGTGTGATGGTGTGTAATGATTTGCCCATAGGCGATTATAATCATTGGACCTTGATTATGGAAAACATGAAAAACTTGGTTGAGGATGATGATAACTTAACACAGAGGGTAATGATGAATTGGAACAACCTACTAGTAAAGAGATGCTCATCCAAACTAATAAAGGTTGAAATTCTTTCATGGTTAATTAATCTATTTAGGATATGATTGGGATTGAATCAGGATGTCGATACCGAAGAAATGTTAATGCCACCATTGTTGAATAGAGTTATTGAAGCTGATTTTTTTTTAGCACATGTCAGTAGTCATCATGGTATAAGATCATGAGGACTTGACCAAAATATGCATAAGGACTGACTCTCAAAATCCAATACTCAAATAGAAAATAATGTACCAATGATAGAAACCATGATGATAATGTAAAAATATGAATATGGATGGATTTGATTATAAGTGTGGGAAAGGAATCACCCAAATGAAAACACATAAACCAAATCAAGTTGATAGTGTTGAAAACAAATAAATAGGCAAACAAACAAATAAAATAAATAAAATCAAACAAACAACATAATAGAAACCATATGAATATTTCCCCTAGAAAATAGGTGATAACTTAACAAATGAACAAAATAGGGGAATAGAAGAAAAAAGAAGGGGTGTCCAAGCTGTCTCCAGATGCACTAGGCAAGTGGATGCTACCTGCATAGTTCTATGGATGTAATATCCAATAAAAAACTTTAGGCCAAATGTAGTTCTCCTAGGGAATGGAAAGAATGTGATAACTGATGAAAACAAATAGAATGGATGTGATAGAAGAATAAGAATGGTATTTCAAAATGGCAAGTGCATGAGAGAAAAGGTGAAAAAGGATGGGGAAACTAATAAATAAGTGATTTTATTGAAACTTAGTAAGAGTTCCTAGAATCCTTAAGGCAAAAAAGTCGTCAATGTTTTTATTTTTTTCTAACAATTTTACAAATGTTTTTGGAATTATTTTGAAGTATCTCAACTCGATCAAGAATGATGAGACACTAATGGTTCAAGCTCATAAAATGGTGAGATAATTTAAACTTAGGTTTCTCAAAAAATGATGAGAACATTTCTTAGGTTTCTCACAAAATAGCGAGAGTGTTCAAACTTAGGTTGCTCGTAAAATAACAAGAGCATTCAAACTTAGGTTGCTCATAAAATAGTTAGAGCTTGGTGAAAAGGGTGACTAAGTTGACCTCAACAAGTATCAAGTTCTACTTGCATAGTCCTAGAGTAGGACCTCAAGTCATTGTAGGCTTGCCCTTATAGTGGAGAAATTTGACTAGTGTACTAGCCAATTCAAACAAAATAGGCATAGTTGGTAAAAATTCATAGTATGACATAAGAAGTGACAAGTTGGTATGTCAAGGCTCAATAAATAAATGCTTCCCTTAGTTTTCCCATAGATGGTTATAACTAGGACACAATAACACATATCAATATTACTAATTTTCTTAAAGGTAGATATAATTAGTAGCAAGACTGGTGATAAGAAAAGAATAACAAACAAAGGATGCAACTACCAAAACTTATATCATACTGTTCCAAAATATGATCTCTATCTGAAGCACCTGAAACAAATGATGAAATTGATCAGATTTTTTGATGCTAAAAATGTGAAACAAATGGAAAAAAACCAAGGTCAAATGGGCTAAGCTTTAGAACACACTTGGTCAATAGAATGGGATGGTAAAGCGGATGGAAGGGCTAAAAGGAATGATAAGAATGATACTTGTACAAAGAAGAATAGCGATAAAATGGCACAATATGAAATGGTCCTTACAAATAATACACTTTATCACTCAAGCATAATACCACTTGAGGTGAATAATATTCATCAGCTTAGAAATTTCATCTCCATTTGGTGTGGCAAGCATGTATGATCCTAATCTGTAATCTGCAATAATGATGAAATTCCCTATCCAATTTGGTTTGAATTTAGCTTTATGCTTCTTTTTAGCCATGGTATTCTTTTAGTTTTCTTTAAGCATTAGATGACCAAGTTTAAATGTTCTATACTTGACATGGCGATTGTAGTGGCCTTTGAGTCGATTCTAATATGCCTAAAGATTGTTGAGCATAGCTATGCATTTTTCATCAATTATGTCTAGCTCTTGCAGGCAGCTACTCAATAGTCATGATCATCTAGGACATGCTTGAAAGATATGTGTAGTGAAGGCAACATGACATCAATGAGAAGGATGGATTGTATACCATAAACAAGTGAATATGGAGTGGATCCTATGGGGGAATAATTATTGCTATGATAAGTCCAAAGGGTATGGAATATCTACACGTGTCAATCATGATCGACATCATTGACAATATTTTTGAGAATATTGACAATGGGTTTTTTTATGCTTCAGCCTAGCCATTACCTTCAAGGTAATATGTTATATAAAAATGTTGTGTGATGTTATATTCAGTACATAGCTGGTCTACATCCTTATTTATGAATGATCCTCCATTATTAGATATAATGTCAGAGGGGATATTGTAGTGGTAAATGAGATGGTTGAAGATGAATTTGGAAATTTTCTTTCCAGTCATGTAAGTGAGGGGTATAGCTTTAACCCACTTGGTGAAATACTCAGTGATGGTAAGGATATGTTTATGGCCATCAGATGAAGTGGGATTGATTTTTCTAATGAGGTCGAGTCCCCATGTAGAAAATGGCCATGGTGTCAACATCAATTTCAGATTTTATTCTAGGGCATGAATCAAATAACCGTACCATTGACATTTTTCACACTTATTTATATATGTAGTTACATCTACATCCATCATGGTCCAATAATAATTAGTACATAAGAGATTTTTGGATAGGAATACCCTACTAGAATGAGCTCCACATACTCCATGAACTTCTCTTAATGCTAGTGTAGACTCTGCTAAAGTTAAACAATGAAGTAGAGTTCCATCAAATCTATGGTGGTAAAGGGTCGATCCAAGTAGAGTATAATGAGTGGAGTGATGGATAAGGGCTTTGGTTTGTTTTCAAGATAGGCTAGGTTGTAGAACTCAGTCATGAAGGTAGTTGTAAAGGTCTAAGTACTAGATATAATTAGGACCAACAATATTAGAAATCATTGCAATGGTTGAAGGTTCATGGGCTGGTGCAAATAAATTCTCAACAAAAAATTGATATTCTCTAGCTTTGTCTATTTGTTGAATTAGAGAGCCAATAGTAGCCATGGCATCTATAGTTATATTACCATCCCTTGGTATATTCTCAAACTAAATGTCAATAATTTGTTGCTTTAGGGTATCAACCATAGCCTTATATGGAACCAACTTGTCATCGTTGGTCTAAAAATGGTCTATGACTTGATTGATGATTAACTAAGAATCACCATAAACCTTTAAATGAGATATAATCCATTGTACTACCTATCAAATTCCTATGATAAGTGTTTCATACTCAACCATGTTTTTTGTACAAGGAAAATTGATTCTAAATGATTTAGGGATTAGATCCCCCTGTGGTGTTATAAATAAGAGGCCTACCTCTGATCCATGTGCAGTAAATGAACCATCAAAATAAAGCTGACAGTACTACTCATCAATAGGTGTGTCAATGATATTCATTATAGATTCATCAATAAAATTAAATGTGAGTGGCTTTGTATCTGTAAGGGGTGCTTTAGAAAGTTGATTTGTAAGAACCTGTCCATTGATTGCCTTCTGATTGACATACTCTATGTCAAACTCACTAAGAAGCATGATCCATTTGGCCATTCTACCTTTTTAAAACTATTTTAGATAGTAAAAACTTGAGTGCATATACTTTTGAAATGACCATGGTCTTATTGTTCAACATGTAATGACATAATTTTTGAGTTGTCAAGACCATGGCTTGACAAGATTTTTCAATAGGTGCATAATTATGTTCATATGTGACCAAGGTATTGTTTAAGTAGTATATTGCATGCTATTTTCCATTTTTATCATATTGAGCCAAAAGTGCCCCCAAGGCACTATTGATAGCTGATAGATATAATAAGAATGACCTTCTTGGCATAGGAGGTAACAAAATAGGTGGATTAACTAGATAGTCCTTGAGTTGTTGAAAAGTTATTTGGTAGTGGTCATCCCAATGAAATGCAACTCCTTTATTCATAATATGTGTAAATGGATGACACTTGTCTGCTAGCTAAGAGATGAAGTGTTGGATTGATTAGATTTGACCCTACAAACTATAGAGTTATTTCAAATTGGTTGGTGGCAGCATCTTAATTATAGCATGGAGTTTGGCTAGATCAATTTCAATGCCCCTACGAGACACAATGAAGCCAAGTAACTTTCCTCAGGTTACTCCAAACACATGTTTATTTGGATTGAGTCTAACTTTGTACTCCCATAGTCTTTCAAATATCTTATGTAGCATTGTTGGATGGTTGGCTCTAGTCTTGGATTTTCCTAATATGTCATCGACATAGTCTTCAATAATATCATGCATCATATCATGGAATATGATAGTCACGGCCCTTTGATATGTAGTTCTAACATTCCTAAGACTAAATGGCATTACCTAATAACAAAATGTTCCCCATAGAGTGCTGAACATTATTTTATGTTGATCTTTTGGTGTTACTCTGATCTGGTTGTATCCTAAAAAGCCATCCATTAGTGAAAGCATTTCATAACCCATTGTGGAGTCAATGATCATGTCAATATTATAAAATGGAAATTCATCCTTAGGACAAGCTTTGTTTATGTCTCAAAAATTAGTACAAATTCAAAAAAATTCAAGATTTTTACTAACAGGCACAACATTAGATATCCATTCTAAGTAGTCAACAGACTGGATATATCCTGCTTCTAAGAGTTTTTCCAACTCTTTCTTTACCAAGATAGTAATACGAGGATGTATCTTATGTAGCTTTTATTTCACTATTTTAGCATCAAGTGATTCAAAATTTAGAATTTCTAGTTGATAAATATCTCAATAGCATAGAAATAACATAGTAACAATGAATTCTCTGAGAAGAGATGTAGTTTTACTCAAGATCGCAATACAAATATATGCTTATCTCTGGGAAGAGATGTTTGTCTTCACATTTCAGGTTACCTCTTCATTTATACACATTTTGAAAGCATGGGGAGGATGTGGAAGGTAACCAATCTTGAGGGAGATTAAGTGGTTTGACTTTCAATATTTAAAAGAATACAAAATTCGAGGAATTACTATTTTTAGAAACTTACTATTTTTAGATTACACTACTAAAATTGAAATTTGAGTCACTTCCATTAGGTTTTCAAGGTTCAAACTTCATCAAGGAGAGCTCATGCCATTTCATGACATTCTCCTCATTCTTAGATTTCCCACGATTCAAATGACAAGTCAATTGGAGCTACGGTGCAAAAGTTATGGTTCCCAGAAGTTTCGTCATCAATTGGGGTGGAACTGTCACCCGAATTGTCACCTAAATTGGTGCTTGGATAATTCCTCCCTCCTTGAAAAGCAATGGTCCCCATTGCATCAATGCTCCCCATTGCATCAATGCTCCCCATTGCATCAATGCTCCCCATCAAGTGTGGTATTTTTTTCTTGATTTGATTCTCTGTGAGCCACTCACCTTGATGGCTGAGCTGACCCCTTTTGACCACTCGATAAAGTGGAATAGAGCATCCTCTTGTTGTCTTCATCCAGGTATCCACAATCTGATCCTCTTCTACTAGAGAAAAAGTCTATGGATCAAGCTCATCAATGTCTAGTTGTTCTACTACAACTGAAGTGTCCAATAGAGGTGGGTGATATGGTTTGAGGAGTTCCACATTGAATATTGGATGCAAACCAAGGTAGGTTGGTAGGTTCAACTCAAAAGCATTTTCTCCAACTCTTCTGGTGATGGTGTATGGACCATATCACAGAGGGTAAATCTTTTTGTGTGGGCCTGCAATTCATTCCTTCTGAAGCCACAACCAAACCTTGTCACCCACAGTAAAATGGTGTGCAATCCTATGTTTATCATGGCATTGCTTATAATTTTGATTCATCTTCTCTAGGATGTCATGAACTTGTTGCTAGATGTGTTGCATTTTTTCAATAAACTTTGTTGCTTTTGCTGCCTCAGATCTTCCATGAGGTGTGTATTCCATGGTGGAAAATGGAATAGCTATATCAATTAGTGCCATGGGTTAGAACCCAAAACATACTTGGAATGGACTATGCTTAGTTGAGTTATGCAGCACCCGATTGTATCCACATTGTATGAAAAGAAGTCCCTCATCCCATGTGCGTGGATGTTTGGAGTGATACATCTGAATCATGTGAACAATCAAGTGGTTTACTACCTCTATTTGACCATCAATCTGTGGATGGAAGGTTGTGGACTTCATTAGCTTAGTATCCATCATCTTTTAGAGTGGACCAGAAGATGCTCAGGAACCTGCTATCTCGATCAGAGATAATGGACTTGGGGAGACCAAAATGGAGCCATACATGACTAAAATATAGCTAAGAAATTTCCTCAGTAGATATATTTTTCTTACGAGCAATCATGATAGCCATTTTTGAAAAATGATCAACTACCACAAAAATACAATCCTTACCATGTTTTGAAGTGGGCAAACCTGAGAGAAAATCCATTGAGACAGATTCCCAAGGCCGGGTTGGTTTTGGCAATGGCATGTACAATCCTTGCTTCTTATTTCTTGGCTTAGCTATCACACATGGGGTGAAATATTTGAGATATCTTTCCACATCCTTTCACATATGGGGCTAGTAGAAGTGTTTTTGGAGAATTGCCAATGTCTTTTCAATACCAAAGTGTCCAACTGTCCTACTGAAGTGTGCTTCCCATATCATCTTTTGTTGCTCTACAACTGGAACACAGATGTGCCCCATATGACAGAGGACATTATCTTGCAAATAGAAATCAAAAACATGTTTAACTTTTTTAAGTGCTTGATATGTATCAGCAAAGGTAAGATCTGCTTCATATAGAGCACCCCAAGTGGCAGTCTCATGTCTGCACAGGTCAAGAACTATTGCGAGTGCAGTAATTGGTGGGTGGCTCAGACAATCTATAGCTATATCTGAGCTCCCCTTTTTGTGTTTGATTATCAAGTGGAATTGTTGAAGATATGTGGCCCACTTTTGGTGCCTCTCATTTCATAGTTTGCTTTTCATCTGGATGAATTCCAATGGTCTGTGGTCAGTGTGGATGACCATTTCTTTCCCCAAGATGTAGTGTTTCCATTATTTGTAGGCTTGCACAATGGCATAGAGCTCCTTATCATATGTTGGATATTTCTTGATTGTATCAGTGAAAGTTTCACTTTGATATGCAATAGGATGGCCATGTTTCATGATGATAGCTCCCATGGCATACTCAGATGCATCTGTCATCAACTCAAAAGGTTGATGCAAATCTGGCAAGGCAAGAATAGGGGCTGAGCAAAGTTTGTTCTTCAAATTCTCAAATGCCCTTTGTTGTATTTCACCCCACTAAAATGTGGCTTTAGCTCCTCCTTTAGTCACTTCGGTTAGTGACCAAGCAACATGTGAAAATCCAAGAACAAACCTGCGGTAGAAATTTGCAAGACCCAAAAAGCTGCAAAGCTCTGTGAGGGTCCTTGTTGTGGGCCATTCTCGAATAACCCAAATATTTTTTGGATCAACATGGACCCCTTCCTCATTCACAACATACCCAAGGTACTGAATTATTGTCATCCCAAATGTGCATTTGTCAAGATTTGCATACAAATTGTGCTCCCGAAGAGTTTGAAGCACCTTACGAACATGTTGCAAATGTTCTTCCCATGTTCTGCTATAGATGAGTATGTCATCTAAGTAGACAACCACAAATGAGTTGGTGAAGGGTCGTAGGATGTCATCCATCATCCTCATGAAGGTTGCAGGTGTGTTAGTTAAGCCAAAATGCATAACCAACCATTCAAAGAGCCCCTCCTTAGATTTGAATGCAATCTTCCAGACATCAGTGGGATCGATGGGAATTTGGTGATAACCAGATTTGAGATAAATTTTGGTGAAGAACTTCGCACCATGGAGCTAGTCCAGTACGTCATCAATCTTGGGGAGAGGATAGCGATTCTTCACAGATATTTTATTCAGGGCTCGGTAGTCAATGCAAAGCCTCCATGCTTCATCTTTCTTTAGTGCCAAGACAATTGGGCTACCACAAGGTAAAGAGCTTGGCCTGATGTGACCCTTTTGGATCAAGTATTAAATCTATATTTTTATCTCATCATTCTCCAAAATTGATCTATGATACACTGAACTGTTATGCAAAGGTGATCCTGGGATCAAATTAATAGAATGTTTTACTTGGTAATGCAGTGGAACTCCTATGGGTGACTTGAATAAGTCATCATATTCTCTTGTGATTCATCATATCTACTTATATTGTTGTGTTGATTGTGTAGTCAGGACTGCAACATCAGCCTTCTTAGATTTCTATGGTTTGACCACCATGAGATCAAATTGTTTTGTTTTCTCCACCAATCTCTTGCATTGCTTAGCACTGATCAGGGAGACAGATGTGGGAGGTGGTACCTCTAGTACCCTATAGCACTGTGTTCCAAGAGTGAGGGTGATCCTTTGAGTTTGTGATTCATAGATGCCATGTCACTCATACATGAACGGCTAACCAAGGAGTACATCACAAACATCTAGATTGACCACATCACACAAGACTTCATCTTGGAATGGTTTTATATCATATGAGAGAAGACACTGATGGGTGACACAGAGGTCTCTCCCTAGGCTCAACTATCCAATACTGTAGGGCTTTGGATGAGGCTTCATGGATAGATTTATACTTTTCACAACTTTAGCAGAAATTAAATTCTTTTGACTCCCACTATCAAGAATGAAATGCAAAGGCTTACCTTTTACCCATAATTTGGAGTGAAATAATCTTTCCTTGTCATCTGGTCTTTCCTCATGGGTCTATGATGAAGTGACAATGGTGTTAGGCTCAGCATCTACAATTTCTTCTTTGTCTTCTTCAACTGTGGGTGTGTATAAGGCAGAGTAGTAGATGTCGAGTATTGTGACTCAAAAAACAATGACTTGATGGTTCGACATTATTCTTTGGAGTGAGTTCCAATTTTGTGGTAATCACACCATTTTCCAGCCTTCCCCTTCTAGTATTTCTTATCTTGAAACTCCTTTTGCTTCTAATTTTGGCCTCGTGTTTGACCTTCCTTGTCACTTTTCCATTTTGAAGGTTGACTCTTCGTATTATTTTTTCCATGCTTCTATTCAATCTTCACTACAAATTTGTATGCCTCACCGAGGGTTTCCAAATTGAAGAGTTCCATTTATCCCTGTATGTATCATTGTATTCCACCATGATATTTGAGAGTCTTATGTTTCTCACTTTCTTGAATGCCCAATCTTGCAGACAAAAAATGAAAAGTGTCTATGTAATCTTGAACAGATTGGTCCTTACCTTGGCGAAGTTGTTGCCACTGTATGTATAGATCATCATATGCTTCGATAGGATAGTATTCTTCTTTCACCACTTCCACAAAATCATCCTAGGTAGGTTCCACCTCAAGGCCGATGTCATCTATACTAAACCTCTTTTTGTACACATCCCACCAATTTTTCATAGGCAATGATGATTTCAAAAGAGCAAAAGTAATCTTTTCTCCATTGGTGAACTTATTTATAGAGAAGTAGGAAGAGTGTTGATCTAACCAATTTTCTACTACATCAGCATTGATTTTGCCTTCAAATGTAGGAATATCAAAATTTACCTGAACCTTGAAGGGTGTTGGGGCACTGAAAGGATGTTCTCTGGATGAGGAGCTAGAAAGTGGAGCCGCAGAGCCAGGATTTCCCATCAAAAGTGTTTAAAGAATTTGGGAAAATTGTTGTAGCATCTATGCTTGTTGTCATTAGAGGGATTCATTCACCATTTCCTTGAAAGTATTAGATGTCTTAGTGTTTTCCACCATTTTAATTTGTTTGGAGCAAACAGGTGGAAAATTTGTAAGCTCTGTTGTTTCCCACCCAAGCTTCTTATAGCCTGACCTCGTCCTCAGGATCATACACTCTCAAGACAAACCGCTCTAATACCACTGATCCAAAACTTAGAATTTCTAGTTGATAAATATCTCAATAGCATAGAAATAACATAGTAACAATGAATTCTCTGAGAAGAGATGTAGTATTACTAAAGATCGCAATACAAATATATGCTTATCTCTGGGAAGAGATGTCTGTCTTCACATTTTAGGTTACCTCTTCATTTATACACATTTTGAAATCATGGGGAGGATGTGGAAGGTCACCAATCTTGAGGGAGATTAAGTGGTTCAACTTCTAATATTTAAAACAATACAGAATTCGAGGAATTATTATTTTTAGAAACTTACTATTTTTAGATTGCACTATTAAAATTGAAATTTGAGAAACTTTTGTTGGGTTTCAAGGGTCAAAATTTATTGAGAAAAGCTCATTCCATTTCATGATGTTCTCCTCATTCTTATCTTTCCAACGGTTTAAACGGTGAGTCAATTGGAGCTACGGTGCAAAAGTTATGGCTCCCAGAAGTTCCATCATCAATTGGGGTAGAACTGTCACCCGAATTATCGCCTAAATTGGTGCCTGGATCATCAAGATTGATCACAAGGTGGTGCATAACCAAGGTGGGGTCCAAACCTAGCATGTCAAAATAATCCCATGCAAAGATACCTATAAATTCTCTCAATAGAGATGTAAATACTTCACATTACTCCTCAATGAGGGACATGCCTAATTTTATCTATTTTGGGTCCAATGGAGTCTCGATGTTTACCTCTATTATATATTCGACTAGAAGGGTTAAACCATCTTCTAGGATAGTAGGCAAAGACTTGAATTATTGGATATATCAAGGTCCTTTGTTAGGACTTGCTCTTCAATGTCTCGTAGGCATGATGAATTTGATTCCCCTAATGGAAGAGTTGGCCATGTGACAAAAACAGTTAGAAATTCCTGAAGAATTCAATCAAACATTTTTTGTTGCTCAAAACTAAACCTAGATCCATAGTAAAGTTCATTTTTGGTGGTCTCTTAGTCTAAATTTAAATAAGAAGAATGAACACCCCCATCTAATGGTGCCTAAAATAGGTTTTCACCACTAGAATGGCCTTTATCTTTACTTTTTGCCTGGTCTAAAAGCACCTCAAAGAGGTTTTCACTTTAGGACCTCAATGTTTTATTTATTTATTTTTGGCTAAGGGTGTTTACCTGCTCTCCAAAATAGTGTTTAGGATCTAATATAATTGAGAATCCTGATTTATGATCTCCCAATAGAACATTGTCTCTAAGACCTAAAAAGTCACATAATGCCTCATCATTCTGAAACTCATCAATTAGAAAATTATATTCTTGTTGGTCCTAATCTGTCAGTTGGGGATAGTATAATGGAAATAGGTTATGACAAATGATTGAGGTAAGGGTACAAATGGTATTGTTATCAAATAGGTTAGTCTTAGCTAGGTCATCAAAGGTGAGGCTATGATCAAACTCTACTTCACTATCGACATCATCATCACTAGCCACCAATGATAGAACTAGAATAAGATATGTGGGGTCACCTCTAGGCAGTTTAAATCTAAGTCTATAAGTTCATTTGTACTTAGTGATGGAAATTGGGTCAATGGTTCCTTGTTGATTTGGTCTGAGGCCTCTTCCTTCATAATCTTGATTCTCCATGATCTTATTGGGAAGATGATACATTGTACTTTTATAACAATCAACTTGGTTATCATTGTATAACCATGATTCGTCCCCTTCAAGAGGGTTTGGTTCTAGGCCAGATGTTGGTACAAACATGGTAGGTATTTTAGCTTTGTTCTTTTGTCCCTTAGCTTGAAGATTGGCAATATGGAAGGTATAATGGGTCACATATTCCCCTAGGCCATTATCTGAAATGGTGAAATGATTGGAAGCTTTAAGAGGCAGTGTTTGGTAAAGGGAATCCAAGGTATTAGGATCTATGCAATTATCATATGGAGGATCAATAAGTATGGCCTTTCCTTTATCCTGCGTAGAACTTGGATTCATGCCATATTGGTAATTGTAGCTTTTAAACTTGGCCTCAAGATGTTTGTAGTGTTCATATGGGTGTAAATCTCCTAGAATATTCACTTCCATCTCTGAGTGAGAGCACTTGATACATTGGTGTAGCATTGTGGGGACTACATGAATCTCATGTAACCAAGGCCTTCCTAGAAACATATTATATGATAACTCAAGATCAAGCACATGACAAAGTGTATCATGGGTCAAACACCCAAAGATAACTGGTAAGCTAATGGTGCCTTGTGATTCTCTTTCTTGATTATCATAGGTTTTGATAGTTATCATTTTTGGCTGGAGATCTACCATTGTGTACCCAAGAAGCTTGATGAGCTTTAGAGACACTATGTTGAGGCCTGATCCATTGTCTATAAGGACATGTTTCACTTTATGCCACTTTATATAAACTTCTATGTATAATGGATTATTATGGAGTGGGCCAAAGGAAGACACATCACTTTGGTTGAATGTGTCTTGTTGGGATGGAGCTAGGTGTCTAACCAAAGCTTGAAATTTATCAATGGATATGTCACTAACAATAGTGTATTGGGTTAAAAACTCATTCAAACTATTCTTGTGGATTGTTGATGTTCATAGTAAATCTAAAATAGAAATTTATGCTGGTGTCTTTTATAATTGTTCCACAATATCAAACTTCTTATCTTGGTCATTGGTGAATGGTTTGTTCTGAGGTTGAATGGTAGGCAAAGTGGCAGATGGTTATGGGCCTCAAATAGTAATCTTTGACCTCTAAGTTGTGATTGCACAATTGATATTAGATGTTAGACTATAATTGTTAACAAATGTTAGGAATGGTGTGGGACCAGATAGGACAAGTCTCGATTGTCAGTGCACTTATATGTGGTCACATGGCAATGATGAGTTATTGGTATAAGGTCCAAAAGTGGAAGTCCTAATTTGTTGGTTCGCCTATGTGCAGTCTCAAGTCAAAGAAGGATTATCCATGTAATTTTGTTGAGTGGTATTATTTAGAAATGGTCTAGAATGATTAGGGCTTAGTCTAGGATTAATGGAGATGGTATTAACGCTAACCCCTGCAATATGACCTACAACCCTATTGTAGTCATGTGTAACTACATGGTAGGTTTGTTGGTTGTTACCATTTTGACCTTAGTTTTTTTCATTATTCTGATGTTGTGGATTCTATTGTTGATTCTATTGGTTTGGCCTTTGATTTTGATACTGTTGATTTTGTTGTTTGTCATGTCCCCTTTTTCATGGACATTGATAGACTTGATGATTAGCCTATTATGCGACCTTCATAGGCTGAGAGGATGGCTAGAGGGTCTTGATGGAGCTTGGCGTGGCTTCGATTAGCAGAATTCCTATAGTTGGCTTTCATTCATGCTCTTTTGGACATGTTTGCCTGAGCTCTTATTATTTAGGGATATTTGGCACTCAGCAAACCATCCCTGTTATGGCATGATCATGTGCGAAATCACTCCCTGGTTCACCAGCTTCAGACGGTTCGAGGATCTGACATGTATTGAGGGAGATATTAATATTTGATTGATTTAATCAAATATTAATTATTTGGTCTAATTTTAAATTAGATATTAATTAATAATTAATTAATTAATTATTTGGTCTAATTTTAAATTAGATATTAATTAATTATTAATTATTTGGTCTAATTTTAAGACCCTAATTCTAATTTAAGAATTGGTCTAATTTTAAGATCCTAATTCTAATTTAAGAAGCCCAAGTTCTAATTTGAGGAATTCTAATTTAAGAACCCCAATTTCTAATTTGAGGAAATCTAATTTTAGCAAGCACACCTTTAGAGGGTATAAGGGATTCTCATGGGAGAGAGTTTGTATGAGCCATTGATTATTGATTATTGATTTTGAAGAATTCTTCTGTGAAGACTGAGCCAAGGGTTCCAGGATTCCATTTGCATTGGAGAACGTCAACTCTTCAGTGTGTGCGATTCAGAGGCTGTGAAATATCAGCTGATCTATTACCAAATTGAGAGATAGCTTCACACTAAAGTTATCACAGAGGTTTACAGATTTGAGAGGTAATTTTGTCCAAAAGTTGTCACAGAGCTTTCCAGGTGTTTTCTTTATTTAGTTTTTATTCAATAAATATACAGATAGAGATCTTCTGTATTAGAACCAGATATCTTGGGATCAGGTGTTTAGCAATCAAGGTGTGCGATATTTTATTGGCAGCCGTACAAAGTTCGTACAGATCCATACATATTCACACAGAGATTGACATCGGCAGACAGAGATCCTCAGTGACCGACATCGGCCGACCTATCACCAACGTCGGCAGGGTAGCGAACCCAGTCGATTGACGATGGCAGTATAACCGACGTCGGTGACTATGTTTTTGACACAGCAGGCCGAGACGCACAGATTCAAGGTATTTTTTAGATTGTTGGAAGATAATCAGGGTTTTAAGACCGTATCTAAATATTCCTTTTTATGAATGACTAAAGACATCTATTGTAACTATCTGGACAATAATAAGATTAGTGATTTGGTAGTTAAGAGATTTACTATGATTTATTTATTTATTGAAAATTATCTTGCAAAAATTGTATCGTTGTTCAGAGATGTTTGTGTTTCTATATCCTTGTTTGAAGGGGATATTACAGTGGTATCAGAGATTTTGTATAAAAAAAGGAGCCCCTAAGTAAGGGACATTACAGTGGTATCAAAGCCAAATTCTTGCCATCTTGTTGGCCACATCAGAGCTAATGTCTTGCCATCCTGTTGGGTAGTTTGGTTATCAGTATGGCTTTAACAGGTGACCAAGATTTGGAAGAAAGAACGCACAATGCAAAGAATAAATTAGATAATCCATTTCAGCAAGTAGATGACATTCTAAAAACTTTGGAGGAGTTAGAAACTTATTTAGGCAAGGTTGATCAGTCAAATACTTATGATATGCAAACAACGTTATCTCCAGCGTTTGGTTCATTGGTGAAGCCCCGATTATTGAGACATCATGATGAGGTGGTAAGACTTGCAACTCTCTCTTGCATTAGTGAAATCATGAGGATAATAGCTGGCTTTAATTTTTATGATGATCGGATTATGAGAGAGGTACTTCACGCCATGGTAAAAAGCTTTGAAAAGTTGGATGACATTAGAGACCCTCATTTCTCAAAGAGGGCAAGATTACTTGAAACATTTGCAAGGTATGGATTTGAAAACATTATGATGTTAGTAGGTTGTATTGGTGACATTCACAGGATGTTTAAAATATTTTGGAATATTTTAGATGAGTTTCATTCCAGTGATGTATTAGCATCAATGCACTCTATCATGTTCACAATCTTGTTTGAGGAGGAGGATAAAATTTCTAAACTTTTGGCAGAAGATTTATGGTATGTCTGGACAAAAGAGAAGAATGTCTCACCTAGACCCGGTATGTGGTTAAAGAGTTTAATTGATAGGCCTAAAGATCGTAGTACTTTCCCTATGACATGCAGAAACTTGAATGAGGAATTTGACAGACATGATGATCTAGTACAGGGAGACATTAACACATCTTCAGGTAATGATTTATCTTCACAAGTAAGAGCAGTTGAGGATGTTGTGGATGAGCTTTGTCTTAAGGTGAGTTCATCTCAAGTGTTAGACAATGAGGATGAGTCTGATGCTTGCATTCAGAGTGTGGAGGTATACTCAGAGGATTTAGGAGTACCTGATTCTGATGAGTTTGAGATACCAGTGGAGTTGAGTCTCCAGATTGATTCTTCTCACACATATGACAGTGTGGTACCATTCGTTGTGCCACCTTTACAGAGGGATCAGTTATGGGATGGATTGACACCATCTTTTGTAGATGGAATTCGCAGTTGCCAATTACACAGCCTATAGTATCGACACATCCAAGGCAGTTGTGATTTCAGAGATTGGTTGAGTTGCATTCACCAATTTGATTATGGATTCCTCTTTGTTTTACTTCTGATGATATTGTAGGGACTTGCATTGATTTACAGCAGTGCAGAGCATAACTATATATGGGATCCAGGTGGATCGAGTGGTTCATTGTTCTGAGATTGCTTGGGGACAAGCAATTTCTGGAGGGGCGGATTGTCATGTCTCCTTTTTCATGGACATTGATAGACTTGATGATTAGCCTATTATGCGACCTTCATAGGCTGAGAGGATGGATAGAGGGTCTTGATGGAGCTTGGCGTGGCTTCGATTAGCAAAATTCCTACAGTTGGCTTTCATTCGGGCTCTTTTGGACATGTTTACCTGAGCTCCTATTATTTAGGGATATTTGGCACTCAGCGGACCATCCCTGTTATGGCATGATCATGTGTGGAATCACTCCCTGGTTCACCAGCTTCAGAAGGTTTGAGGATCCGACATGTATTGAGGGAGATATTAATATTTGATTGATTTAATCAAATATTAATTATTTGGTCTAATTTTAAATTAGATATTAATTAATAATTAATTAATTAATTATTTGGTCTAATTTTAAATTAGATATTAATTAATTATTAATTATTAATTATTTGGTCTAATTTTAAGACCCTAATTTTAATTTAAGAATTGGTCTAATTTTAAGATCCTAATTCTAATTTAAGAAGCCCAAGTTCTAATTTGAGGAATTCTAATTTAAGAACCCCAAGTTCTAATTTGAGGAAATCTAATTTTAGAAAGCACACCTTTGGAGGGTATAAGGGGTTCTCATGGGAGAGAGTTTGTATGAGCCATTGATTATTGATTATTGATTTTGAAGAATTCTTCTGTGAAGACTGAGCCAAGGGTTCTAGGATTCCATTTGCATTGGAGAACGTCAACTCTTCAGTGTGTGTGATTCAGAGGCTATGAAATATCAGCTGATCTATTGCCAAATTGAGAGATAGCTTCACACAGAAGTTATCACAAAGGTTTACAGATTTGAGAGGTAACTTCATCCAGAAGTTGTCACAGAGATTTCTAGGTATTTTCTTTATTTATTTTTTATTCAATAAATTATACAGATAGAGATCTTCTATATTAGAACCAGATATCTTGGGATCAGGTGTTTAGCAATCAAGGTGTGATATTTTATTGGCAGTCATACGAAGTCCATACAGATTCACATAGAGACTGACATCGGCAGACATAGATCCTCAACGATCGACATCGGCTGACCTATCACCGACGTCGGCAGGTTAGCGACCCCAGTCAACCGACGACGGCAGTATAAGCGACGTCGGCGACTGTGTTTTTGACACAGCAAGCCGAGACGCATAGATTCAGGGTATTTTTTAGATTGTTGGAAGATAATCAGGGTTTTAAGACCGTATCTAAATATTCCTTTTTATGCATGACTGAAGACATATATTGTAACTATCTGGACAATAATAAGATTAGTGATTTGGTAGTTAAGAGATTTACTGTGATTTATTTATTTATTCAAAATTATCTTGCAAAAATTGTATCATTGTTCAGAGCTGTTTGTGTTTCTATATCCTTGTTTGAAGGGGATATTACAGTGGTATCAGAGCTTTTGTAGAAAAAAAGGAGCCCCTAAGTAAGGGACATTACATTGTTGCACTGACCAATGTTGTTGTTGTTGTTGTTGTTATTGTTGATTATTACACTAATTTTGTGTGTTATGTTGGTGAAATAGATTTTTATAAATCCCAAGAGTTTGATTGGAGGTGGAAGCACCATTATCCAATGCTATCTCGCCATTATCCAACATATTCTCAATCAAATGTTTGATTTGTACACATCTTCATGCATTATACCCATTGACCTGATTATATTCATAGAATTCATTTTCATGGTACCAATTAGGATAAGGAATGTCTTATGGATAATGCTTTGGTATAGGCCAACTAATCAAATTAATAGTGGAAAATTTGCAAAATATAGACTCAATAGGCTCTCCTAGGTCACTAAAGACATGATGAGTAGGCATAGTTTTCCTTAGAGGAGGGGTTTGTAATGGTAAAAGTTATTGCATTTATTGCACGAGTCTTGGTTATTGTGCTTGTGGTATTGGTTAGAGAGGTTTTTGGGTAGGATTAAGTTGAAAAGGTTGTGCAGATGATGTTTTCACTATTTGGAAATGATGTGACTTGGTTACTCCATTACCCACAACATTCTTATTGCGATTGAATTGTTTTAGTCTATCTTGGTCATTGGCCTGTGTTGGTTGTGATGCTTGTGCTTGGATTAGATGTTGGTTTTGTCCACTTCCCTTATTGGTACCTTTATTTTTATTATTTGATGTAAGATTGATGATCCCTTTATTAATAAGGGCTCACTCAATCAACAAGCCTTTATTGATGATCTCCTTGAAAGTATGTGCACTTTATAGTTCTAGATGATAAGCTATCTCACTATGCAAATTTTTAGTAAACACAGTGGCTAATTATTTATCTGGTAAACTATGGGTGAATCGGCTTGCAAGGGATCTCCATCACTATAGATAAATTTAAAAACTCTCACCAGCCTTTTGTTTTGCTTGTGTTAAGTCAATCAATGAAATCTCATGTTCGAGAATATAATAAAAGTGCTACACAAACTTATCAAAAAGATCATCAAAATATATTACTAAATTCTTGGGTAACTTTAAAAACAAATCCAAGGCTTGTCCAACTAAGTTCCTTAGAAATAACAACAAAAGGTATATATTGTTATATGCCACTGGTTGACATGTGATAAAGAATTCTATCAAGTGGGTGTTAGGGTCACCTTTCCCTTTGTATTTGTCTAATTTCGATGGTTCACATCCTAGAGGAAATGTTATTTACAAGTACTCTATGTTGAATGAATAAGAAAACACATCATCCAACTTAAAATTTTTAGTATATTTCTCAGCCTGAATGGTAGCAATTGCATCCTTCGTCTATTACAATTCTTGAGATAATAAAATGGAAGGGACACTAGTTTGAGGGAGAACATTGGTTTGGGTAGATGGTTAAGAGGTCACAAGTGGAACACTTTGACTAAGGTATGATGGATATATCTATTGGGGTATATTGGTTTGGTTGGGAAATAGACCAAGAATATGCATACATAGATTAGGATGTACTTAGAATTGCACATTTGGTTGTGTTATATTTTGGTTTGGGTTGGCTATGAAGGTTTGACTTAGATAATTTTGTGGTTGGGATGGAGGGATATAACTATACTGACTAATCAAACTTGGTTGTTGGGTGGGAACTTATGAACTAAGACCCTGTCTCTAAACTTGTGACACATTTTAAACTAATTATTGTCTAGTAGGTACTTGAGAAACATGGGAGCCTCCTTGTTCCATGAATCCTTATTGGGAAACAAAAGCATGTTGAAGATTTGGCATCTATTATTGACCAATATTTACACATTATTGGCTAGTCATCATTTGGATTGGTACACTACTATGTCACTAAAGAGGTATGTTTGTCACTACCTGACAAGGTGGAACATTAGTTTCCCTTATTGAGGTGGAAATACATTTAGCCTCTAATGCAATGGTACACTAGATTTTACCTATTGCTATGGAATAATACTCATCACCTATTGAGAAGGAGTAGGATTCATCACATATTATTATTGAGGTATGACATTGGGTGTTGTTTGACTACCTAATCATATTGGTTGCATGGTTGATGAAGCATCTGGTTGAGGTTGGGATGTAGAAACTCATACTCCCTGGTATGATGGTCCACTCATGGTATTAACTAGAGTCACATGTTTTTGACTAGTTATTTATGCATTAATACCACTTTGATTTAGGTTGGACATTACTTGCACATTTTCCACTATATTTTGCTCATTATTTTACGTAGAAGCAAAAGACACTTCTTCAATAATGGGCATATACAACAAGTTTTCTACCAAAGTGTTTTGTATGAATGGTTCTAAACTCTTATTGTCCTGACTAGTTAACTCTTTCAAAACTCTTATTGAAGGAACTAAGTCAATAAGAGGTTTGCTCACCATGGTCATCTAATTAAAATTTTGTGCTAGATTCAGGTAGGTTTGATATGCCATCTTCATTTAGTTAAAGTGGTCTTCCATGAGGTTTTTGCCTCTATTAAGAATATTAGTGTCCTTATATGTTGTTTGTACTAGAGCCAAAGGATCACAAGAAGAAGCTTGTTGATCATAAATTTTGTTGTGGGACATTCTTACTAGGCTTGGTGAATTCTCATGGGGGAAGTCTGCTGGAAACTTGGCCCCTACCTCTATGGCTCAAACCAAAATCTCATCTTTATTCTATAAAAAATGATGCTCAAATAAAAATGGATCATAATTGGAAGGCGTATTAGTAGAGCATGACTATTGAAGAATTGGTTCATTAGTTGTGGGTATTATAGCTAGGTATTGTGCAGTTTGTTCTTGGTCTTGTTTTGAATAAGGTGGTGTATTAACCAAATAATTAGCCAATGGATCTTGGCTTTGTGCCCCTATTTGAGTATTATAATAGGGATAAAGATTCACCTCATAAGAAATATTATCTATATAGGGGTCTTACACCATTTCTTCCTATGCAACCACATTATTAATCCTCATATTATACATGAGTCTACTACGAGTTTAGGAATACATGTTGGGATCCATAGTAAATTATTTGTGATTGAAAGGTAAGAGAGTTCTACAAACTCTGAAAGGACAATGTCTAATAAGTTAATGTTCAAATTTGGTCTAGATTCATCAAAAGGATCAAAAGGATTATGCAGAGATTTGTGATAACATAAGCTAATATTAAATTTTTAATATTACATGTCTTACAAAAAAAGATTAAGTAAATGAACCAACAATCAAAATGCCAAACTCTAAGTATGAAGTGTTTCAAATCAGTATAATCTCAGAAATTAAAAGTTGTTAGGTCTTTTGGACAAAATGTAGTGTCAAAAGCTAGGCTCAAACAAGGCATGCACTAAGACTCTTGGCTAAACAATGTCAAAAGCTAGACTTTAAAATAGATTAAATTTCTAATCTAATGGATTTGAACACTTCTAACAAACACTAGGCATTTGATTTTTGGACATGAAATTGATCAAATATGTATAAGGTATGAAATAAAAGGCACTTTAGAGATACTTTGTTTTCTCACAAATAATGGTATAAAACTTGGTTCTTTTGACAAATAAGCTAGACAAAAAGTGAACAACGTAACTATGCTAGATAAAGGTTCACAAAGGTGTACTTGGATTGGTTTGAAAATGTAGGAACAAATTTGAACTCTATACAAGAGGGCCTATGAAACAATAACTGAAATGTTTTAGGTAGTGCTACAGTACCCAAAAGATGTGACAAAATGCTTGTTTCAAAAACTCTCTAAGGCAAAGATAATTTCTCACAAATTTGATAGCATAACACTACCTTTTTTGACTCAAAATGTTGTCGTGCATAGACTCAAAGTGCAAGTGTTTAGCACAAAATGACTCAATTCAATCAAGTGGTGATAATGATCATGAGTCTTTAAACGGCCTTCAACCCAAATTGGGAATTGAACCTAAGTTCCCTCAAGTTTAGTGAAAATGGAAAACCCACTTAACACATCAACCCTATGAAGTTATAAAAGTGTAATTTCAAATTTAGAAAATCAAGGACTTAAATAACTTTGGCAAAGATCTATACTCAATTGGGAAGAATAACTGCACCAAAGTAGATGATATGACTCCAAGTTTTGATGAATTTTGAACAAGGAAAATTGATGATTTCTCATACATTTGAAAACATAACCCTACCTTGTTTAAACAAAATTAGGGACCATGTGTTTGGTTTGCAATATTTATTTACACCAAGTTTTGACTCCAAACAAGACTTTAATCTAAGACAAAACCAACAAATTAATCACTCTTAGATATTAAACTGACAAGGTTACTTGGTATTGTTGGAATCCATCAATATACATCATTTGAGTAGATTTTAAGTGTTCATCCAAAAGTAAATGTGTTTTATATAGTAGGGTTTTTTACACCCCCCTTCTCTCAAATGACATTACTATGACATGAACCTTGAAGCACACCTTGCACCAACAATACTTCCATGGTAAGTGAGGATTTGTCTAAGATCTACAAGTTTCCACATGTTCTAGGGGAATCAATTGCACGACTTTCACATAAAACAATGCAAAATAAAATCATGGATGTCCAAAGTGCGACTATGTCCCAAGTGCAATTCTAATATGGAGCCTAATGAAGTCAATTCTAGGAGATGAAACCCCAGGTCAAAGCTTCCCTAAAGAACTCATAGGAGGTAATGACGTCCCCCTTGCAAGCCAAGTTTGCATGAAATAAAATACTAATAGAAAGACTTTAGGTTCATTTTCAAAGTCACCCAAACTTTGATGAGTTTTTGGGGAGTGTTTTAGATGACATTCTTTCTAAGCCTTGGACTAGGCTTTTTGCAATAAGAATGGCGTTTTTGATTCTAAGGGTTCCTTAAAGGGGACAAATGGAATAGAATATATGCAATGCCCCTCTCTTTTCTAAACAAAATTAAATCAAACAACTATTGAAGACAAAAATAAAAAGTGTGTTCAATTTTAAGCCCAAATAAAAGATTTGGTGATGTTCATTTGACTCCTTGGTCTTAATTTGTAACTTTGAAAGCTAACTACAAGATTTAAGCAATAGTACCCTAAATGATTTTCTTTCAAGCACCAAAATGAAAAGTTTGATTCATTTTAAAACACCCTAAAATAAGTTTTAAAGGATGTATTTAAACATGCTTTGATGATTTGTTAGGTAAAACCTACAAAAAAATGTTATCAAGATGTTTAGCTTAGAATCACTTTTAAAGATGAAGCAACCAAATTTAAAAAATGAGCTCTTGGGTTTGTGTAAAAAATAAAAACATAGTGACCATCATCAATTATACTAATCAACAACAGTGATGTTTATATAGATCGATGATGGTTTTACTAGTTGGTTATGGTTATATAGACCAATGTCAATTTTAATAATGCTAACTGATGATGGTTATATATATCAATTTTGGTTTACTCAATTGGTGATGGTTGTAGACACTTAAATCTGGCCACCGATAACCTCCAATGAGGCTTTTGGCCAATTTCTACTCAAAATGCACAATTTGGCCTAAAAACACTAAAGCGGGCTAAATTATGTGAAATTAACATATTCAAGTGTCAATTTTAGCCAAGGTATCACTAAATGGGGCAATGAAATTTAAGGGCTAGCTAAATTTGATCAGTTCATTTCGAGTCAAAATGCTAATTTTTCACCCACGTGCTCTGCATTGCTCTTCTCTATCAAATCTTTTACATAAGACTCGTGCCTTTGTTATTTGTTGTTGGCAACATCCTAAATAGGAATATACATCCAACGCATCTAAAAGTTCCTTCTAATTCCAATCCAATCAAATTTTGGACTAATAACAAGGCATTCTGATCAATTTGAGTAATTTGTGCACAAAGTGGTTAATCATGCTTAAGAGCTAATTAACCCAAATCAAAGCATAATTAAAAATTCCATAGAAACTTGTTGAGTAATTTGTTTTGGAAATGAATATTGAATATCTACATCATCAAGTGACCTCATTTCTTGGGAAGACATTCCTAGGCCATAAATTCCACAAATATCAGGATTCATGCCCTCCATGCCTCATCAATGTCTTCCATTATGCCCTCCATGCCTCTTAATTTACCCTTATTCTAATGTCATGATGAGGATAATTACAAACTTAATTCTAAAAATTTAATTAATCCTCAACCACACATTTCAATCTTGAGATGGAAGGTTGAGGTTGATTCTGATCAAATCCAAAAATCTATAAATAGGAGGCCTCACAACATCATTTTTAAGTTTTTTTTTATGCAAAGTTATAATGCCAAATTGGTTCCAAAAGCTTCAAGCAATTAGTGTTACCATTCCAAATTGATTCCAAGCCAAGCCAATCCATAAGCCAAAGGTGCCAAGGAGAGATGGAGGTATCCAAGCTTCCATTATCAAGGACTTCATGAGCACAAGCTGAGTAAGCCACCACTACAAATGCATTTGGAGCATCCAAAGAAGGTGAATGAATTCTTGTGTTTTCATTCCTTGATTTTTAGTTGTGTTTATCAATTGATTTTGTTAACTAAGCTATCCCTAGTGTCTAGGCCTAGAGATGTTATGCTATTAGTGTGTTTCTTTCATTTTGCTTTTATTTTAGAACTAACACCATACTAACCATCCTTTCTTGAGTCAAATTCCTAGATCACATAATGGCATGCCTGGTGGGACTAGACGTATCCCACACATGAAGGAGATAATTTTATAACTCTAAAATATTTATTTGTGCTCTTAAAACTCTTGTAAATTGATTTTCTAACTTTATTTTTCTATTTTTGGTTACCACGGTTTTTACACAGTAATCGACATCGATATAAAATCTGATATTGGTTACTTGGTTTAACTGATGTTGATCAACAAAATTGACATTAGTTAGATCTCGGTTGGACATAACTGATGTTAGTGATATTAACCAACGTCAATCATTGTGCTTTTACAAAAACATAGACTCGAGACCTACTTTTTCAAAGTTTATTATTTCAAACTTAAAATGGATTCAAAGCTAAAGGACATGGTAACAATTTTACTGCAAGACCAAGCAGGATTTTTTCTCAAAACATGTTCAAATCACCTTTGCATGCTTAAAAAATTGATTAGGAAATTTGTTTTGGTGTTTAACAAAGAATTTAGGCATTTTTGGTGAATGTTTTCAAATTTTGTAACTAAGACCAAGGGGTCAAATGAACACCACCAAACATTTCATTTGGGTTTAAAATTAAACACACTTGTCAATTTTTATTTGCAATCATTGTTTAATCAAAATTTGTTTGGCAAAAAGAGGAATGTTGTGTGTATGTAATTTCATTTGTTCCCTATAGGGAACCCTTGGAATCAAAAGCTCCATTCCTATTTCAAGTATCCTAGTCCAAGGTTTAGAAAGAAAGTCATCTAAACCACTCCCTAAAAACTTGTCAAAGTCTGGGTGATCTTGAAAATGACCCGAAAGTCTTTCTACTTTCATGCTTTATTTATTTTTGTGCATCTTTGATTGCGAGGGGGACTTCATCACCTCCCACAATTTATTTAGGAAAGCTTTTACCAAAGGTCTCATCTTTTGGAATTGACTTCATTTGGCTCCTTTGGAGTTACACATGGGACATATTTGCATTTGGACATCACACTACACTAAGCAAATAGTAGAATTAAGTGGTTGTCAAAAGGACTAGACCTTTTTACAACTAGATAATGCCATGGTAACCCAATTTATGTGCTTATCTTTTACATCATTTGACGTGAAAGTCATTGTGTTATTGATTCCCCTAGAATGATCAAAACCTTTTTAGTTTAGTAGACCCCACTTTGTTATACCCTTGCTAGTATTTGGACAATTATACTTAGTGTATTTTGGTCATTTTTGCTTGGTATATTTTGAGACTAAAACTTGTTTGTTTATTCATAAACCCATGTCAAAACCAATTTATCTATATGTCACTCTTTTGTCTAAAGAGGCGTTATGCTAGTCGTAGGACACCACATTTGTGCCTTGAAATTTTGCTAAACTTATTTGTGCATGTGTCATTTGAGTTGTGAAGGGTAGTGTTATGCTACCCAATTCATGTCAAAATATTTTGAGCCTTTTAAGTCTTTGAAACATAACATTGACCACATTATTCAAGTATGCTTATGCCATTATGCTGCTCAATTTGTTTCAAAACTAGTTTACCATTGTATCAAAACCATTTGTTTCAAACCATTTTATGTATACCATTTGAACTTTTGTCTTGTGCCATCATGTTGTCCAATCTTGTCTAGCTTGTTTGGTCAAATCCTAGTTTTCACTGTTGAATTTTTAATTAACCTTGTCAAGTTTGGATCCAAACATTGATTGATTTTGGTTTAGGCCTTAATTTATGGGGCTAATACACATATCTTTCTCTTTTGGGTTACATAACTTCGGTTAATCGATTACCCAAATTTGAAAACTATTGATGGTTTGTTTGTTCAGTGCCTATCCTTATCATTGTTTGTTCCTTTATTTGGGAGAACACAACCTTTCTCAAAGATCCTTTTATCTTATGCCTTATGCCAATTGATCATGTTTATGTTTGATTCTATGTGCCAGGTCTATGTCAAAGTTGTTTCCAAATTTGTTAGATTAAATTAAATCACACTAGCCTTTGTTTGAAGTCTAGATTTTAACATCATTTGGCCAAAAGTCTTAGCACATGCCTATTTGTTTGATCCTAGCTTTTGACTCCACATTTGGACAAAAGACCTAGTAACTCAAACTTTTCCTTTCCTACTTAAGACCTTGTTTAGAACACTTTTACCTAGACCTTTGACATGTTGGTTTTTATTCAGATGCTTGACCTTTTGTGTGTATGACATTTGATGTTAGACATTTGATATTAGGCTATTTTATGCCAAGTCTTAGCACAAATCATTTTGGAGATACAGCTCCACCCCTTTGACCAAGTTAAACCAAGTTTGAACTATTTATCCTTTGGACATAGTTTTTTAGAGTTTATACAACTCTAAGTCTTTTTATTTTTGGAGCTCTTATCATTTACATGGATATGTCTCGCTACGCTTATGGTGGAGTCACTTAAAATCTAAATTATGATGGAATGGCCACATGAAATAAATTTTATGGCTTTTTTCAAGACCCCAATGATGTTAATATGGTTTGTGAGATATATTTCTATCCACCTCATATTAAGCATTCATGGGAACAAAGACATGAAGTAACTTATAATCCAACTCAAGACCTTGATTGGTATGAAGAGGCTTGTGAAGAGGACTTTGAAGACCCAAACATAGAAAATGTTATTTTGGATATGAATCCATACCCTCTTTAAAAAAATTAGGAACTGGAACACAGTCAAGAACTAGCTTATGATCCAAATCATGACTGGGATGATATAGTTTATGAGAAAGACTTGGATGCTTTTGCTTATTCCAACAACAAGTTTCATGATGTCCTTTTTCTATTTGATCATCAGCTACCCCTAACCCTCCTTTCGATTATATGAGCTATCAAGCTCTACAATATCTAAGGAATACCATTATCATACTAGGACCTCACCTTTTAGTTTGTGTGAGCAATCAAGCTCCACAATGCCCCTTCATCATTCCAATACTTAGTCATTTGGCTTGTGCAAGTAATCAAGCCCCATAGTACCCTATCATTACCATCTCAAAATTTTGTCCTTTGGCTCATGCAAGAAATCATCCTCCCCAAGGCCCTACCATTATCTAACCACAAGTCATTCCTTGTCTAGTACCAATCCCAACCAAACCTCAATTGATCCAATCATTTGAAGACCAAACAATGTTTGAAACTAGTATTTTCTAACTCATCAGAAACCAAGGTCAAGAGAACCAACCAATCTGAGATGTTTCTATTGAATCAACCATTTTTGATAAGTTAGCTTGTGATAAATTGCCTATTGATCCTATACTAGTTTTCAAGGAGTCTCACTCTGATGAGCTAGTCTTTGCTAAGTCACTTCTTAATGATTATAACCACCTTTAGGTAAATCATTACCTCAGCCATATGCCTAGTTTTCAAGAGCCTCCTATTGATAATCCAGTCTCTATGGAGTTATCTCTTGACCTTTTTCCCATCTTAGACAAGTCCCACTTTGATAAACCAATTTTTGTGGATCCTATTGTGCCATCATAGGCTATTACTTGTCCAATACCAAGCATTCAATAAGACATCATTATAATATAATACACATCAGGTAAAGAATCAAAATTAGAGTCAGGTTCTATTCTTGAATCAATATCAGATTTAGCATCAGAATCAAAATCAACACCAGTCTCAACATTAGATTCAGAGTCCCTTGAGTTAGAATTAGACTCAGATGAAGAATATGTTCATGCATGTTATAACATTAGTTACACATGTCTCATAGATTAGTTTGAATACATTTTTTATCCTTCTATAGTTTTTGAGGATGAGTACTTTAGTTTTGACACAAGTTATCCTAGTATCTTCTACGAGGATTATGCATCCTCTCCCTATTTCATTACCATTCCACAATCCATTACCATCAACCAAAATAGCCATATCATTGACATTCCATCTCCCACAAGTGTTGATTGGGACCAACAGAATCACACTTTTTTGAACTACATCCATGGTGACATAACATTTGAAGAAGAGCAAGGTGTCTAAGACAACATTCATGTAGCAGAAGAACACTCTCCTAGTGAAAGCTTTTTGAAGGTGCTAAGGGAAATCTAAGTCAGAACTCAACATCTTTTAGTGAAACTTTTTTAGAAGCACTAGAAGACAATAAAATTCAAAATTCAACATTCCTTAGTGAAACCTTCTCTAAGGTGCTATGGGACAATCAAGACAACTTCATTGGTGAAAACCTCATTGAGGCACCAATAGCTAAGCACAAAATTTATTCACTGCTTGATGAAGACAAAATCAAAGATCAAATCAAATAGCTTCCTATCTATAGCCTAATCATATGGGAGATACTTTCAAGCCCAAACAACAAAAAAATATTATGGTCCTATCGAGAGAACAAGTCTTCAGCCTCACCACAACCAAAATTATGTCAAATTTAGCATCAACAACATTACATGTGACTGAAAGTCCTGATCTTCATTTGCTTCCCCACCATTACCCATTCCATTATCATCTACCACTCCATTTCACAATCAAACCTACCATACATTATTTGTCCTTGTTTACCATTTATGGCCACACTTTCCTTTGCAGAGGCTACAAAGATACCTTGTGTCGATACATGAAGGAATCAGAATCAATGACCAATGAAGATCACAAAACCATTTTGAGTAACCAAATTTGCAAGCCATTTTTTAAAAATTAGTGATTTATAAAAGGTGTGGGATAGTAATTAACATGATCAATTATTATTTTTGTATCATTTTTTGATTAGGACGTGCATCTCCCCATCAATAGGAATAATAGAATCAAAAACCACACCCAGGCCAAAAACATGTACCATATCATTTCATATGACATTTCCATTGTTATATATGCTTATTTACCATTATTATAGATCCTATCCATTTACCCTCATCACTTGGGGGAAACCCTCTTACCATTTTATCTAATTTATCTAGACCATCATTATCTTTAGCAATGCCATTCCATTCCTATCTAGACCAAAGCCTATTTTTAGTCATCTTATCTAATCCTATTTTGATCTTAGTTACTTTGGTTCTTCTTGCTCCTTTTTTGGGGTGGTTTCAATCAATTTTCAACAATCAATCCAATCTATGTTTATAATGGCAATCTATGAAATTAGGGTGACAGTTGATCTAGCAGGATATCTTTCATCCTATATCCATGTTTATTTATGTGAGCTTGATTATAATTGCCTATGGGTAATGTAGACACCGAAATCATGTCTAATCTTGGTCCATTCCTAACCCATTCCTAAACCATGCACTTACTAATTTAAAATAATAATTTATTATTAATATCCTCCCCTTTGACACATCACCTATAACACCTCATCTAGCACCTCGCCTTGGACTATTTCCCACCCTATGACTCACCCAAGACTTATTCTTACTCCTTTCTAACCGCCTAACCAACTCTCGTGCGTATTTAGCCCAACCTTCGACAATCCTCCAATGGATCATGCACTTGGCGGATGGAGAACGGGCTTGGTGGCTCTGTTACCCGTTCTCCACCCGCCGACGTCGGTCAAATGTCGGCCGACGCCGGCGGGATCACTGACGTCAATTTTACTTAAACCAAATTTCTAACCTCTGGTGAATCTAATCACAAATTGTTAATCTCTGGTGAGCTAATCATGAATCTCGAATCCTCTTCTGGCAAAATAAAGTTCTCGTCTGCTCTTGCTTTCCAGTGTTCTGGCTTCTTGTTTTCTGGCAGGGATCAGCATTCTTGATAGCATTTTCTAGGCACTGAGGTCTTGCATCAGACATTCTACACAGGGATTGCATGATATCTCCATCACCAGTGACAACAGAAACACAGCTCCTGCACCTTTGCCAACTCGTGTCACATCTAAGTATTTGTATTGTTTTTATTTCAGTGTCATTTCAAATATATTAGCATTCTATCTACTGTCTATTCCAAGAATCCTTGACCCAACCTTCTCTATTCTTCCCAGAGAGCCTGAAAATCCTTCTCTCACCCTTATTCTCATTTTTTGCCTCTGACACCCGTTTAGTCTCTCTTTAGACAATACCCTCTATCTAATCAACTCAGCACAAGCTATCAAAGACCTACAGACCCTCTTAAGGTCATCCTGATCAATCTGACTAAACTGCTTCCCAAAAAGGCTGAGAGGCCTTTTTCCTACTCCTTACCCCTTTTTTTGACAACATACCCTCTACCTTAGTTCTTATTAAAGATTCTATCTACTGTCTTACCATCCCAAACAAACTCCCTGACTCCCAGACAAGACCACAGTCCATCTTGCAGACCAGAAACTAGACCTATAACCCATCCCTGGCCATTACCCCGACCAACCTCGACCATTTCCCTTACCGACATCGGCATCCTAACCGACGTCGGTGACATCTCTTGACCGACGCCGGCAATACCACCGACGTTGGTGACTGTGCAAAGCAGATCCCAGCTTTTTAGGTATGCATTTACTTTCAGTTCTTTCTTTTGAGTCTTTTATTATTTCTCATTTCTGTCTCTATCATATTATGTTTTGACAGTGGACTGTCATCCTCCAAGAAGCCTTAGCGCTTCTAGGACCAAGCTTTTACTTGGCAGTCCACCCTTTTGTCAGCTAACATTTTTCGTGTTTTAGTGTCTTTCTCTTTCAGGTGTCATCCTCCACAACCAAAGAGTTCTCGCTATCATCTGAATTCTGGTGCACAAAACTATATCCAGGTACATACAAGCTTTAGACCATTTCTCTTAGTTTCTCATTTCTCTCTTTGAATGTAGAAAGCAAATATAGCGTAGAAACATTCTGGCACGCCCGGTGGGACCTTAGGGCCTTCCTTAGGTTCCTTTTCTTTCAGTTCATATAGGTGCATTAGGTTTTTCCCATTTCACCTCTTTCTTCTCTTCTAAAAGACATCATAAGCAGGATTAAAAAGAACTTTTCTTTCTTTTCTTGCATTTCAAACTAATCAAAAGTCATACTCTTTAACACTTTCTCAAACTTGTTTTTATTTGAATTCATATTTTGACTTGGGCTTAAAACACATTGCATTTCATTTCTGCTTGCTTGCATTTCTTAGTCCACATCTAGTAATTAAAAACCGCATTTTGAATTAATCATAGTCCACTTTATGTTACACAACCAAACCACTTGCACCAAATCAAACATCAAACTCACCTGAGACAAGGCCCGACTGGGATTTCATCACCCAGCGGATACCTTACCCATCCCGACAATCCCACTTGGATTTCACCACCAAGGGGAAAGCCCACTCTATTCTCTGGCAGAGGATAATCTATAGGGGAAGTATATTTTGGCTAAGCGAGACCAGCTTACCACTGGAATCGTGAAGTGAGGGGAGCTTGCTCCTTAGCACCAGGCTAAGTACGGAACTTAACACAGACTTTTGAGCACCTAAACAAATCTGAAACCATCTTTAGACTACTTCTTCTAGGACCCATCTCATAAACCAAACTTCTTAAACACGTTCTAAGGCATAAGCCAACACGATCCTAATAAAATTATTCCTAGGGATTTAACGTTTAGGATCTGCCTGTCTTCATCTTATTTTCTATTTTTATCTAGTTTTTTGAGCTAGTAAGGATGTTTTCTTCTTTGTTTCCAAAAACTTTTAAATTTTCTGAGTTTCTGGAAAACATAGTAACCGACATCGATTTTGTAACCGACGTCGGCAACTTTTCTCCACCGGCATCGGTTATCTGACCAACATCGGTGGCCTTATTCACCGACATCGATTTTTATACCGACGCCGGTCACTGTCCAATCTTTTTTCCCAAAAATAGAAAGTTTAAAAACTAACTTTCTTGTTGTCTAAAACCACATTCTGAGTTTCTAAAACTAAAAAAACATAGTTTCTATAACCTGAACTTTCTTGCCTTGAATGGTTTTGACACGCAGTCAAACCAAGGCTCTAGTCAACCACGCGAGGCATCAACCGCTTCCATCTACCCCATCCATAACCAGTCCTATAATGGAGTTCCACTCAGAGACTAAAAGAACTCCTACTTGCCCAACCCCGCCCCAGACTCCTATTGTCCCAGATTGGGACCAAGATTTTGCACGATTTTGGACCTCAACGTCAAATTCTTGTAGCACTATCTCGTGCATAGCTAAACGTAAGACTCCCTAGGCAACCCAATCTATGGGATGCCGACTTCCTTAGTCGAGACAATGATCACATCAACATCATCTACAATCTAACCTATAGACAATCAAGCCAACACCTCGACTAATAACCCAACCATGTCCTACCTTCAAAATTTAGCCTCTCCTTCTAGACCTACCTCCATGGGGGTTCCGGTACCCCCTCAACCTCAAACTACTCAACCAAATCCTACACCTTTCCAAAACCTAGTGGTCTCTATCCCCCCTACTCTTGCACCCATCAACACAAGAGTAAATGTCTACCCTTCAACAAGTGTGGCCACTCCTCAACCATCTTTGACGGCCCCTATCCAACTTGTGCCTACCAACCCCATAACACAAGTGCCCTTGGCTTCAACTTCCGCCCCGATAACTAGCTACCCATATGTTGCATCTACGCAACCACCCACATCATATGCCCCTCTCAATATCTTTCAAGCGCCTTATAATCTAGGGGGCGCTCCACCCGCCAATCCGTCAGTAGATATCATCAAAATGCTGATGGACAAGATGTCTAGCCTAGAGACCTCCATTTTTGGCTCACGCAATGCTCTCTCATATGAGCAAATTTGTAATGAGCCCATTCATCCTTCTGTCCCGATCAGGCCATATCCCAGCCAGTGGGAACTTCCTAAATTTTCTCACTTTCAAAGTAAGGAAGACCCACAATAGCACTTACGGGAATTCAAACATGCCTATTACCTTATTGCCCATGACGATGCATTGCTTTTACGCATGTTTCTTATGTCTCTCTCTGGTCCTGCACTTGACTGGTACAACTCTCTTGCCAGTCATTCCCTCTTCACATTCACACAGCTGGGCCAGCTCTTTCTTGATCACTTCTCCATCAACATCACCAAGAAGGTCGCGATCACGGACCTCTATTCTATTTTCCAATTCGAAGACAAATCCATAGCTGACTTCGTTGCTCACTGGAGAGGCCTCATCAATCAACTCTCCTTTTCCTTACCCCAACTCAAACTTATTGAACTTTTCTCCCAAGCCTACGCCAAACATATTTCTTCCACCTTACGGGTTCAGACCTTCCGTACCTTCGACGAAGCCTTCATGATGGCCCACAAACTTGAATTACGTGCCATCAAGGAGAATAAAGTCAAGTTAGGGAGCAAGAATCCCAACTCTAAGATCAATGACTCCTCTTCTTCTAAACCTTCATCATCCAATCCTAAGTCTAAAGCTTCAGCTAACGTTGTGGTCATTAGACCTTCATCCTCTTCAACCAATCAGCCTGAGCCATCCACATCTCAAAGTGCCACCTGCCAATTCCAGCAGAGATACGTACAATGATAGTATACTCCTCTTAGAGAATCATATGCATTTGTGCTGGAAAAACTTGTTAAATAGGGGGTTCTCAATCTCCCCCAGATCTGACCACCTCCACAATTTGATCCCTCACACGCCATCCCTGCATGGTATAGGGAAAACAACTTTTACAATTACCACCGTGTCAAAGGTCATGACACGGGTAACTGTAAGACCTTTAAGAACATCATTCAGGACATGCTTGATAAAGGTGACCTTGTCTTAGACAACCCAAATGCGCCACCCACTCAAAGCATAGATATCTTTAAGTAACCCTTTCCCAATCATCCTCCTAGCCAAAACAATGTGCAGACTATGACTAATGACTCTCAGAAACATAATATCTGTATAGTCAACATGGTCTCACCTCTTCTATTTGGTCAACCTCTCTCACAGTCTCAAGAGGTTAGTTTGCCCATCAGTCCATCACACGTGGATGAATCCTATTCTCTCGTTAGTTCTCCATCAACCTCCCTTATATTGGAAGATGCCTTGGCCATACCAGTACCACCAGCCTCACCTTCATCATTTCTCCTACCAATGGAGGACCTTACCCTTCCTACTCCTCAACTGCACATAGAAGGCACAATCATCCCTGCCCTCTACCCTCTTGAGGAGCCACATTCTCCAGTTCCTTCTCCACTAAGAGAAGAACCTGACTCTCCATCTTCTTCGACCAATGACAATCCAGTTATAACTCCCACACACCTTGGGTCCGAGACTACTGCCACACCTAACACATTTTCAGCCCTGCAACCACTCACATCTTCTAAAGGACCGAAGTCTCATCTTATAACTTCCCAACCATTCTCTCGATTAGTAGAGAAATTAGGACATCTCCAACCAAGGAAAGTGGAACATCAGGCATTATGGGAGTGACTCAAAGCTCCTCATCTTACTCAGCCTATCTCATCTCATGCCACTAACTCTCTTGTGACAAAATCCCCCAAAGTCTTTGACATGAATCAGACTTCCACTTCTAAACCTTTGAAACATCAACCATTCATATCAGAACACAAACCCTCATCCACCATACCAAAACCCATCAAGTCACTTGGTGTTTACCCTATCACTAACCTCACTCACCCGTAAGTGAAGGTAGACTTAAACCTTGCTTCACCCAATATCAGTCCTCAAAAAAAACCAAAGAAGATTGTTAAGCCACGGCAGTGAACCCCTCCTCCACCGTCAACATTGCCCTCCATTTTAGGCCCTCATCCTTCTACCCTAATCGGAGTGCTCCCTACTCCGACCCTTAACCAAAACAAATTACCTCCATTACTTCCTTTGCCAACCACAAGTCTACCCCTTCTCAAAAATTTGGCACCTCTCACGAAGAAAGTGCCGTCTTCACATGTGGCCACACCACCAACCCAAAAGGTGGTACGAAAGCCTTCTTCAACACCTCCCAAGCAAAAGTCACCAGCACTTCATGCATCAACAAGCATGGACCCCTTAGTGGGTTCATACACTTTGATATTATGCCAACTTTTGCAAACCTCTAACATAACCCTTCCATCTATCAAGCCATTCCAACCCCTTGAGTCAAAACCTTCCTGGTTCGATGATACAAAGATTTGATTATATCATCGTACGCCAGGACATGATACTGAGAATTTTTGTGCCCTCAAAGTAGTCATTCACCAATACATGGAGAAAAACACTCTTCTTCTTGAGGACACTGTCAACAGACATCCGACACCATCCCATATCCCTCAAACCTCTTCATCGACTATGACCCCTCCACCTCCTTCATCTCCTCTCTTCGAAATTAACGCCATCCACATAGCCACTAGGTCACAAAAGGATAAGGCAAAAGAAAAAGCTCCTATTCCTTGGAGCTATCCTTTTGTCCAGTTACCTCAACCACCAAAACCCAATATTTCCATCTTAGGTGCATCCCAACCCCCTTCTTCAGAGGCAATCAAAGACTCTATGATAAAACAACTTCACCAAATGCCCATGAAAATGACTTTGTATGACCTTATCCAAAGCTCCCCCCAGCATCATCAAGCTCTAATCAAAGCCTTACAAGCAGCGGAGGTCCAACCTAAAAACCCTCAACCACTAGCTGTCTTAGTCCATTCTTTATCCCCCATCGCCTCTATCACTTTCAGTGATTCTGAAATTCCTACCTCTACCTTAGAAGATCAGGACGCTGCTCTTTTCATCACAGCCTATGTTGATCAAACCCACATTAAGTGAGTTATGATAGACAGGGGCACCAGCATTAATATCATTTCTACCCATGCCTTTGATCAATTGGCTCTTCCCAAGAATTGCGTATCAAAGACTGATGCAATCCTTAGATCCTTTAATGACACCACTGCTAACAATATTGGCACTATTGTCCTCCATATTCATGTTGGCCCGCGCACAATCCCAGAGCTCTTCTACATCATTGAAGGAGAATTCCAGTATAACATGCTATTAGGATGACCCTGGATCTGTGCCATGGCTTGCGTCCCTTCAACACTTCACTGTTGTGTCAAATTTGAACACGACAGACAAGTCCATGTCATTCCTGCCGACCCATCCCCTTTTAAGACTTGTAACACAACCTATCGACCAAATGACGTTCTTATTCCTCTCAAGGCACCAACCCAAACATCATCTCCATCCGCGGAAGCGTCAACTAGTACGCAAACAATGGTTGCCATCACATCACCTTCTCAAGTGACAACCAAGGACCCCATGGACGATATCTTCTAAAGACTTTCACTTGGGTAATATCGCTTACTTACCCTAGACATGTTCCAGACTCCTCAAGAGTATGGATAGCTTCATCAAAACCCAAGCTATGACTGTCGGATCAAAATGGTCATTCCTTATGGTCCTCCTAGTCTTCGAACCAATCTCGTTTATGGGGGGCTGGATCAAGCTCCTATTGAATCAAATCCTTCCTCCTCACCTCAAATATTCACATCTGATTTCTCCTTTCTTGGCAACCCCACCTTTGCACATACCTACCTTTATAGGTGTGCATGGAAGGGTTTTGGCTTTGGATGCTACGAACAAGGCTCCCATTGGCCCATCAAACCACCCAATGACGATAATGCCAAGAAACGGTATGGACTGGGTTTCCAAGAACCCACTGAAGCTTCCACAAACCTTTGCCCCGAACCAACCATCGACCAATCTCTTCCAGACTCGCCTATTCTTCCATCCTCACCTACGGAGTCGGTGGTTTCCATCCCTCCTAGTTTTTTTTTTCATAAACACCATCCACTTGGAACCCCTAACCTATCAACTCAATGGGGTCCCCAGGTCTCTCCCTCTCGATTATCCCAGCATGATAGACGATGAGTCGGTAACCATCAACACTATTCACTGCATAGACAATGACGCCATTCTTACCTATATGGGTGCCGATGATTCTTTCATTCAGCGCTCCCTCCCTTCTAAAATGCAGGTTATGTTAAATGAATAAACCATTGACATTAACCTTCCATCTTCTGGTGTTCCTCATGTCTTAAAGATTGGTCAATCTTTAGACGCCCAAGAGCAGATCGACTATACCACATTTCTCTCAGACAATCGCAAAGCCTTTGCCTGGACCTACGGTGACATGCCTGGCATCGACCCTAACATTGCCACTCATAACATCGTCACAAACCTAGAGGCTAAGCCTGTTAGGCAAAAGCTTCACAAAATGCATCCTCGTGTTGTACTTCTTGTCAAAGAGGAGCTTTAGCATCTTTTCTCTATCTCTTTCATCCAACCCATTGATTATCTGTAGTGGGTATCTAACATCATTCCTGTTACCAAAGCAACTGGGGGGATTTGAATCTGTACGGACTATCGCGACCTCAACTTGGCTTGTCCTAAAGATGACTTTCCTCTTCCAAACATTGACCAACTTGTTGATCTTACAGTTGGCCATGAGATGTTATCACTCATGGATGGGTTTTCAGGATATAACCAAATCCTGATTACACCAGAAGATCAGCACAAAACCACCTTCATTACACCATGGGGAACTTTCTGCTATCGGGTCATGCCTTTTGGTTTGAAAAATGCAGGCGCCACATATCAGCGTGCCATGACTTACATTTTTCACGATCTCCTCCATAAAATCATGGAGGACTATGTAGATGACCTACTTGGCAAGTCTAAGCTTCGTTGCGACCATTTGACTATCCTTATGATCATCTTCTCTCGCCTTCTTCAATACAATGTCCGTCTTAACCCCAAGAAATGTGTCTTTGGAGTCCTCTCAGGAAAGCTCTTAGGGTTCATCGTCTCTCTTCATGGCATCGAGATAGATCCCACCAAAATCCATGCTATCCTCGAGATGCCACCTCTGACCAATCTCAAGTAACTTTGCAGTCTGCAAGGGAAGCTCTAATCCATCCACCGCTTCATTTCACAACTTTTTGACCACTGCCAACCCTTTCATCATCTCCTCAAGAAGGACGTCTCCTTTAAATGGGATAAAGATTGTCAAGAGGCTTTTAAAGCCCTCAAATGCTATTTGGTCTCTCCACCAGTCCTTATTCCACCAAAAGACGACTAGCCCTTCTACCTCTACATCTCAGCAACCAATCATTCGTTAGGTGCCATGATCGTGCATCGAGATGAGCAACACCGTGAGCAAGTGGTCTACTACATAAGCCGAACACTTGTCAACTATGAAACTCGGTATACTCATATCGAGAAACTCTATTTGGCATTAGTCTTTGCCACTACCAAGCTCCGTCACTATCTTCTCAATCACAAAACCTTTGTCATCACTCACACTGACCCTCTTAAATACATGCATTCCAAGCCATATCAAAACCAACATATGGCTCGTTGGCTCATGCTTCTTGCTGAGTTTGACTTAGAATTTGTCTAGTAAAAATCTATAAAGGGGCAAAAAATCACTAACCAACTAGCAGATGCCCCTCTTCCTAACAATCAACCTTCTCAGTGTGAGTTTCTTGATAAATCTATTGCCACTCTCTCGACTAATGACACATTCTACCAAATGATGATGTTCTTCGATAGCTCCAAATGTCAACTCGGTGGCGGTGTGAAGGTCATCCTCATCCCACATGAGGGTGAGCCCATGCCCCTATCTTTCAAACTCGACTTTGAATGTACCAATAATATGTCCAAATACAAAGCCTTAATTTTGGGACTTCAAACTGCCCTTTCTTTAAGCATCAAGACCATCAACATCTTCGGTGACTCATAACTTGTCGTCAATCAAATCAATGGTTCATATCTTTGTAAAAACAAAATTTTACAAAGGTACAAGCACCGTGTTGACACCCTTCTAGCATCTTTTGACCATCACTTATTGTAGACTGTCCCTCAATCTACGAATAAGTTTGCTGACACCATGGCTTCCCTCGCCTCGCATATTCCTTCTTCATCATCCTCATCAAGAATTTATGTCATGGTACATCATGTGTTATTGCCTTCATACATTTCCACTGACATCAACCTCGTCCACACCATAGACTCTAGTCCACAACATGTATGGTATAAACAACTTGTGGACTACTTGGCTCATTCTATCATTCCTCCCAACCTCTCTAGCAATGCACGGCAAGCTTTGATCAAGCGCACCGCTCGCTATACCGTGTTAGGAGGCCTTCTCTATAAAAGAGGTTTCGATGGCCTTCTTCTTCACTGTTTAAACTCCACTGAAACCTCTCATGCTATTAAACAAGCCCATGACAGAATTTGGGGTGGCCACTTTAGTGGTAACTCGATTGCCAAGCGCATCCTTCACCTGGATTATTATTGGCCCACTCTTCATCAAGACTGTAGCGATTATGTTCGACGTTGCATCAAGTGTCAGCAGCATGCTAACTTGCTTCATCTCCCTAGCCATGCCTTACAAGTTGCTCAAGATTTTTGGCCTTTTTCACAATGGGGCTTAGATCTCATCGGTGAGATTAACCCTCATTTGTCTCTTTGTCATCAGTCCATCATCACTGCCACCGAGTATTTCACTAAATGGGTGGAAGATATTCCTCTCATCTCCACAAAAGCTGACAAGATTGTCGACTTCATCAACACCCACATCATCTGTCGTTTCGGTGTACCTCACAAAATCATCACCGATAACAGAAAGTCATTTAAAAACAAAACTATCCAGAAACTTTGTGACTCCTTCGGCATCCAACTCAGCTTTTCTTCGCCTTACTACCCACAAGAAAATGGGCAGGCCGAGGCTTCTAACAAAATCTTAACTAAAATTATCATGAAGGTGGTCAACGACACTGGAAGGGATTGGCACGTTCACATTCCCTTCGCTTTATGGGCCTACCGCACTAATATCTGAACCTCTATAGGTGCTACCCCTTTCTCTCTAGTGTATGGAACAGAGGTTGTCTTACCTCTCGAAGTACAGATCCCATCTCTTTGCATTTCTCTACATGACATTCTTTCTAACGATGACTTTCATCAAGATCGATTAGCTCAACTTGAGTTACTCGACGAATGTCATCTTGCTGCCCTCAACCATCTCCATGTCTATCAAAATCGCATCAAATGAGCCTATAACAAAAATCTGAGAGAATGAGATTTCAATATCGGAGACCTCATCCTCAAAGAGAACCAACATGTGACCAATATGGAATGGAGTAAATGAGGCAAATTTGCTCCTAATTGGCTTGGACCTTACATCATCACACACAAGTATGGATCAGAGACTTATCGTCTGTCTTCTCTTGAAGGCAGACCAAAACCTGAGCCCCTTAATGCCTTACATCTATGACCATTCTACTGTTAGTCGAGTACTCATCCACTTGACATTTAACTTGAGCTCATCCCTTTAGCAATCCCTGTCCTCTTAATCCACATTATTTTCAACACTATTCCCCTTTATAAATCCTATATAACCATTTTATAAAGTATGGAGGCTTTGTCCTAATAAAAGGGAGCCTTTGACTTCTATAGTCTTGTCCATGACTCAAAATTCTGTCAAAAATAAATCAAGATGTCAAATATCCAAGGTCACCAAATCAAAATAAAATCAAAAAGCAAACTGCTCCCTCGAAGGACAGCTATACTATCATTGTTGTAGCTAATAGACTACTCCCTCGAAGGACAGCTATTCAAAAGCCCTTATATATAAAGCAAAAATATAGACCACTCCCTTGAAGGATGGCTATGACTAAATCTTGCTACAAATAACACTTTCTTAGAAGCTTCCCGCATCGATCAACTTCACAAATGACCACCAAGCAAAGTGGCATCTCTATGTGGACTTCTCGCATTGATCAGTCCGCTCTCACCAAAAAAAAAAAAAATTGGGTCATGGACTTGGCTTGTAGTCGTCTCAGGGTCTCCTATCAAAAGGGGCAAAGTTATCACTACTGATACCATGACTTCCCTCTCCTCACATATCACATCACCTACTCAAGGGACTTCGAGCTCATTTTAATGTCAAAGTGATTCGATTACCACTCTAACACAACTTATGGTCATAGACATAATGCATGAATGGGCCTTTTTGTTTCTAAAAACCCCCTACTTATGTTATCATTATGGTCCTTGTCAATAAAAGGGTGATATGCCTTTTACATTCTGCCTACACTTTGGTCACATTCAACCACATCATTTGTCCAAACAATTCAACCTGACTCTTTTCAAACCACTCACATAGCCTACTCATTCTGGTTTCCATAGATATCAATACACATGGAAACTATCAACCACACCATTTATGTCAAGCATAAACCATTACTTGTTGAAGCATATATCGACTTGCAATTCATTTTTAGCATACATCCATCACGAATGTGAATAGTTACTAGAGATGAAGACCCCCGACCAATGTTACAGAATACAACATTTGGAAAACGTTGTAGCATCATCTTCTCCTCATCATTTCAAGCATGTACCCTCAGACATATGGGAAATGCTATATCATTATCATGACCAAAATCAACCACTTCGATCTTTTTCCTCCCTCTTGGGAGAACTACATTGGCCTGAGGCCCTTCGAACAGGGGCTATGTAGGCAGCACTCAATTGACATGGGGTCTTCTGAGGTTAGCTCGGCCATTACTTCGTCCATCCATTTCAACCAATGACCATGGAGATCGTGACTATCTCCTTCGACTACGACCACTTCCAAAGTGACTTTGCCTTGGTTGTTTTTGCATGTATGCTACCTCATGAATGGTTAACAAAATTGTGCGCATATTTTTTGACCTTCACAAGTATAGGATCGCAAGCCAGTTGATCTCCACTACTTGTGACTTTTTTGTGTTTTTGGGAGCACTTCCTGAGCCCGAGATACCTAGAACACGACAACCCATTAGAGTTTCAGCTTAGATTGAATCACCCAATCAGCTACGACTATATGTTGGGGCCCAGTTACTTTAATTTTGGCACTCCTTGACCCTTGACTTGCAGCACTTTGACCTGACCATCTCGTGAAGTGGTATGCGCACACTCACAACTATTACATCATTCACACTCACCATCTTCATCCACTCTCTATCAAATCAGCACCCGACTTCAGGTTCCATTCCCTTGACTTTCGCTTTGAGGGGGAATACCTCATCCCATTTGGTACAACCAATAGGGCAAAGTCAACCTTATCCCACACCTGGGGCAACCAACTCCTGTTTTTATCTTGCAGTTCATCTAGAACAACCAACAAGACAAAAAGGGGCAAATGTAGACACCAAAATCATGTCTAACCCTTGGTCCATTCCTAACCCATTCCTAAACCATGCACTTACTAATTTAAAATAATAATTTATTATTAATATCCTCCCCTTTGACACATCACCTATAACACCTCATCTGACACCTCGCCTTGGACTATTTCCCACCCTATGAGTCACCCAAGACTTATTCTTACTCCTTTCTAACCGCCTAACCAACTCTCATACATATTTATCCCAACCTTCGATAATCCTCTAACGGATCATGCACTTGGAGGATGGAGAACGGGCTTGGTGGCTCTTTTACCCGTTCTCCACCCGCCAACGTCGGTCAAATGTCGGCCGACGCCGGCGGGATCACCGATGTCGATTTTACTTAAACCAAATTTCTAACCTCTGGTGAATCTAATCACAAATTGTTAATCTCTAGTGAGCTAATCACGAATCTCGAATCCTCTTTTAGTGAAACAAAGTTCTCGTGTGCTCTTGCTTTCCAGTGTTTTGGCTTCTTATTTTCTGGCAGGAATCAGCATTCTTGACAGCATTTTCTAGGCACTGAGGTCTTGCATCAGACATTCTGCACAGGGATTGCATGATATCTCCATCACCAGTGATAATGGAAACATAGCTCCTGCACCTTTGCCAACTCATGTCACAGCTAAGTATTTGTATTGTTTTTATTTCAGTGTCATGTCAAATATATTAGCATTCTGTCTACTGTCTATTCCAAGCATCCTTGACCCAACCTTCTCTATTCTTCTCAGAGAGGCTGAAAAGCTTTCTCTCACCCTTATTCTCATTTTTTGCCTTTGACACCCGTTTAGTCTCTCTTTAGACAATACCCTCTGTCCAATCAACTCAGTACAAGCTATCAGAGACCTACAGACCCTCTTAAGGTCATCCTAATCAATCTGACTAAACTGCTTCCCGGAAAGGCTGAGAGGCCTTTTTCCTACTCCTTACCCCTTTTTTTGACAACATACCCTCTTCCTTAGTTCTTATTAAATATTTTATCTACTATCTTACCATCCCAAACAAACTCCTTGACTCCCAGACAAGACCACAGTCCATCTTGCAGACCAGAAACTAGACCTGTAACCCGTCCCTAGCCATTACCCCGACCAACCTCGACCATTTCCCTTATCGACATCGGCATCCTAACCGACGTTGGTGACATCTCTTGATCGACGCCGGCAATACCATCGACATCAGCGACTGTGTAAAGCAGATCCCAGCTTTTCAGGTATGCATTTGCTTTCAGTTCTTTCTTTTTAGTCTTTTATTATTTCTCATTTCTATCTCTATCATATTCTATTTTAACAGTGGACTGTCATCCTCCAAGAAGCCTTAGCGCTTCTAGGACCAAGCTTTTGCTTGGCAGTCCACCCTTTTATCAGCTAACATTTTTCGTGTTTTAGTGTCTTTCTCTTTTAGGTGTCATCCTCCACAACCAAAGAGGAGTTCTCGCTATCGTCTAAATTTTGGTGCGCAAAACTATATCCAGGTACATACAAGCCTTAGACCATTTCTCTTAGTTTCTCATTTCTCTCTTTGAATGTAGAAAGCAAATATAGCGTAGAAACAGGTAAATCAGTGTTTCACTAGTCTTGCTACTAATTATAATCACCTATGGAAAAATTAGTATCATTGACCTATGACATTGTATCTTAGTTATAACTATCTATGGGTAAACTAGGGGTAACACTTGTTTATCATGCATTGTTGCATCACTTGCCATTACTATTTTCATTTGACTGGCCATTTGTTGGATTTGAGAACTTATTGGGACCTAGTTAGTTTTTCCCCACATTTTGTGTGGAGGGAATTACTATGACTTGAGGTCATTTCAGGACTATGTGGGTCATGCTTAATTCTTGTTGAGGTCACCTCAGTCCCCCTTTCCATATGCTCTCATCATTTTATGAGAAACCTAAGCCAAATGCTCTCATCATTTTGCAAGCAAGGATCTTTTCATTATCTAATGAGTTAAGATACCTCAAAATACCAAAAACATTCATAACATTTCAAAAATCTAAAAATATTTGTCCTGTCTAATCTTAGTCAGTTATCCTTAATCCATCTTACTAGGGCATTGTCATTGTTAAGATGCATTCCTTTGCTTTCAATATTTTTATTTATTTGCTTATTTCAGATTATTTTTTGTTTGTTTTCTTTTATTTTTGTTTATTTGCTTGCCTATTTTTTTGCTTTCAGCACTATTGCCTTGACTCGGTCTATATGTGTTCATTGAGTAGTTCCTTGAGCACATTATTCTTGAGTCCATCCATATTCATACGTCAACATTGTCATCATGGTTTTTATTATTGGTGCATTATTTTCAAGTGTTTATTGGATTGGGATTCAATCCTTATGCACATTTTAGCCAAGTCTTCATGGTGTTCTATCATGATGCATATCATCACATGCTACAATAAAAATCAACTTCAAGAAGGTCTAAAATCAATGGAGCCGTAGAATTTTCTCCTTGGCACCTTGGAAAATCCTTCCATCCAACCTTGATCAAATCAACCCAACAACCATTCTATTTGTGTCATTGTTAATTAGGATGATCATCTCCTCATTGGTAGGTACAACTGAATCATTCAAACTGATCAATCTTATTTTTATATTCATCTCTTTCATCACTTTGCACCCACTCATATTTAATCTATATTCTAGGTTATATCCATAAGTTATGCTTGCTAATCAACCCTAACTGGGGCATAATAATATTTATCTAATTTAGGTCCTCTTAATAATTATAACCACCTATGGGCAAATCATTATTTTGACTTTTATTCTTGATTATAATTGGCTTTGGGAAAATTAGTATCCCTTTTGCATCAATGCATGCAAGCATTTTCTCATTTGGATTAATCTCAACCATGGATTAATTCCACCTTTCTTATTGTTTCTTTTTGAGGGACCGTCCATCAATAAATGTGCCACTCCCTCGAGGGGGCATCATCATAGGCTTCCCAAAAGACCATTTGGAGCTTTGTTCTTCAAATCATCATCTTATTTTTGGTATATAGGACCTTTTCATTCTTTGAGAAGATGTTACTATTATTATATCTTGTAATGCCTTCACAAATAGGGGAAAATTATATACACCTAAATCTAGCCATCGATAATGTCTAATCAGGCTTTTAGCCAATTTCCACCCAAAATACATAATTTAGCCTAAAAACACTAAAGCATGCTAAATGATGTGAAATTGACATATTCAAGTGATGATTTTGGCTAGGGTATCACTAAATGGGGCAATGTAATTTATGGGCTAGCTAACTTTGATCAATTTATTTCAATTCAAAATATCAATTTTGTAGCCACGTGCTCTACATTACTCTTCCCTATCAAATCTTTTGCACAAGACTCATGCCTTTGTTATTTATTGCTAGCAACATCCTAAATGGAAATACGCATCCAATGCATCTAACATCACCTTCTAATTCTAATCCGGTTAAATTTTTGACCAATAACAAGGCATTCTGATCAATTTGAGTAATTTGTGCACAAAGTGGTTAATCATGCTTAAGAGATAATTAACTGAAATCAAGGCATAATTAAAAATTATATGGAAACTTGTTGAATACTTTGTTTTAGAAATGAATATTGAAAATCTTCATCATCAAGTGACCTCATTTCTTGGGAATACATCCCTAGGCCATAAATGCCATAAATATCATGATTCATGCCCTCCATGCCTCATCAATGCCTTCTATGATGCCCTCCATGCCTCATCAATGCCTTCTATGATGCCCTCCATGCCTCTTAATTACCCCTTCTTCCAATGTCATGATGAGAATAATTACAAACTTAATTCTAAAAATTGAATTAATCTTCAACCACACATCTCAATCTTGAGATGGAGGGTTGAGGTTGATTCTGATCAAATCCAAAAATTTATAAATAGGAGGCCTCACAACATCATTTTTAAGCTTTTTTTAATGTAAAGTTATAATGCCAAATTGGTTCCAAAAGCTTCAAGTAATTAATGTTACCATGCCAAATTGATTCCAAGCCAAGCCAAGCTATAATCCAAAGGTGCCAAGGATAGATGGAGGTAGCCAAGCTTCCATTGTCAAGGAATTCATGAGCACAAGCTGAGTAAGCCACCACTATAAATGCATTTGTAGCATCCAAAGAAAGTGAAGGAATTCTTGTATTTTCATTCCTTGCTTTTTAGTTGTGTTTATCATTTACTTTTGTTAACTAAGCTCTCCCTAGTGTCTAGGCCTAGAGATGTTATGCTATTAGTGTGTTTCTTTCATTTTGTTTTCATTTTGGAATGAACACCGTACTAACCATCCTCTCTTGAGTCAAATTCTTGGATCACAATGGTTACTGTGCAAACCCATGATAAAGAAAAAATTGGCCAAATGAAGTTAAAAAATCACTTAAAAAGAGTTTTAAGCATCCAAATTAAAATTTTAAAGTTATCTCATACTCTCCTTCATATGTGGGATGCGTTGGGTCCCATCGGGCATGCCATTATGAGATCTAATAATTTGAATCAAGAGAGGATGGTTAGTATCATGTTAGTTTCAAAATAAAAATAAAATAAAGAAACACACTAACTAACATAACATCTCTAGGCCTAAACACTAGGGAGAGCTTAGTTAACAAACATAAATAAAACACACAATTAAAATGCAAAAGAAACTTTCTTTTATGTTCTTTAGATTCTCCAAAATGCTTTTTGTAGTGGCTTGCTCAGCTTGTGCTCATGAAGCCTTCATCAAAGGAGGCTTGGCTATCTCCTCTTCTCCTTGGCACCTTGTGGCTTTGGCTTGGCTTGGTTTGGAATCAATTTAGCATGGTAACACTGATTTAAATATCTTTTGAAATCATTTGTGTATTATAACTTTGCATTATCAAGACTTAGAAATTATGTTCATGGCCTCTCTATTTATAGATTTTTGAGATTGATCAGATTCAACCCAAATCATCCATATCAAGCTTGAGATGTGTGGCTAAGGATTAATCTAACTATGTAATTAAAATCCATAAATATGTCATCAATATTTGGGATAGAGGAGAAATTAAGAGGCATGGAGGGCTTTGATGAGGCATGGGAGGCATGAATCCTGATATTTATGGCATTTATGGCCTAGAGATGTCTTCCCGAAAAATGAGGTCACTTGATGATGCATATATTCAATATTCATTTCTAAAAATAAGTATTCAACAAGTTTCCATGGAATTCTTAATTAGTCTCTAATTTGGTTTAATTAGCTCTTAAGCATGATTAAGCACTTTGTGCACAAATTACTCAAATTGATTAGAATGCCTTGTTATTGGTCCAAAATTTAACTGGATTGGAATTAAAAGTCAATGTCAAATGTGTTGGATATGTTTTACCATTTAGGATGCTATTAACACAAAATAACAAAGGCACATGTCTTGTATAAGAGATTTGATAGGAAAGAGCAATCCACAGCACCCAGGTGCAAAATTGGCATTTTAACTCGAAATGATCTGATCAAAGTTAGTTGGCCCATAAATTGAATTGCCCCATTTAGTCATACCCTAGCCAAAATTGGCACTTGGATATGTCAATTTTAACACATTTAATGTGTTTTAGTATTTTTAGGCTAAATTGTGCATTTTAGTGAAAATTAGTCAAAGGCCTGATTGGAGGTCATTAGTGTCCAGATTTAGGTGTCTACAAAAGAACATCTTTCTTTCTTATTTAAGTTGTTAGGATAATATTTATTTTGAAAATAATAAACTGAATCATGATATCATTCATCTTTAGCCAATAGACAGTCACATTCATTCATTTCATGACCAAACTTAAAACTTTTAGAAAATTTAGCAACTTTCATAGTTTTAAAATGTGTTTTTGCATTTAATTTTTCATCAACTGAGAGAACTAGAACATTAATATCTGAGGTAACATTTTTATCTAAATGTTTTTCTAATCCATTACTTTAATAGTTTTTGAAGTTTCAAATTCAATGTCAAATTCTTAAATACACAAAATCTACTTAGTGAGCCTTCTTTGAATAGTTGGTTGTTTTAAAAGATATGATAAAATAGGTACATTAGATCACACAAAAACATTATTTTCAATTAGCAAATATCAAAACTTAATTAAAAAAGAAACAAGTGAGAAAATAAATTTCTTAATAAGAGGATACCTAATTTCTACATCTTTTAAGACCTAGCTCATATAACCAATAAGTTTTTCTTCGTTATTTTTAAATTTTTGAGTTATTACAGCTCCTATAGCTTTTTCAATAGAATTAACATAAAGGATAAATGTTTTATTTAAATCAAGTTTAGTAAGGATAGGAGCACTTACAATTGCATCTTTAATAGAATTGAAAGCAAACTCAACATTTTCATCCCAAATGTATATTTTATATTTCTTAAGCAGCAATTGTAGAGGATTAGATTTGTTAGCAAAATCATAAATAATTTTTTTAATGAAATTAATGTTACCAAAGAAAGATCTTAAACTTGATTGATCCTTGGGAGGAGGTAGTTCTTTTATAGCTTTTACACGTTCAAAATCAATAGAAATACCTTCTTTAAAAATTATGTGTCCTAACAATTTTTCTTCAGTCACACCAAAATTAGATTTTTTTAGATTTAAAGAAATGTCAAACTTTCTACATCTTGTGAATACTTCATGAAGATGGTCTAAATGCTTCTTTCTTTTCTTGGATTGAATGGTAAGAGCATCTAAATAAACTTGAATGATAATGCCTATCAAATCATCAAAAGCAACATGCATAACCCTTTGAAAAGTGGTCTTTGCATTCATCAAACCAAAAGGCATACGATTGTAATTAAAAGTGCCTCTACAAGTAGTGAAAGTAGTTTTATTTCTATCATCAAGATTTACAAAGATCTGATTATAACCTAAAAATCCATCTAATAAAGACATCATTTTAGGTCCTACAATCTATTGTAAAATTTGATCTATGCTAGGTAGAGGAAAATTATTTTTCACATTTGCCTTATTCAAGTCTCTAAAATCTACATAAAGTCTGATATCACCATTTTTCTTTCTTATAGGAACTAGATTAGCTATCCATTTGAAATATGTTACAAAAGAAATGACACCAGAATCAACATTTTATCTAGCTCTTTATTAATTGTGTCCTCTAACAAAGGGTTGATTCTTCATATTTTATGCCTGACAAGTTTGATACCAATTTTGATTGGAATGTCATGTTTAATAATACTAGTATCATAGCCTTTAATATCTATGTAAGACCAAGCAAAGATATCAATAAATTCTTTAAATAGTTTAATGAACTTGACTTTTTCATTTTTAATTACTTGAATTTCTAAATAAACATACTTATGATCTTCTTTAGTACCTAAATTTATAGGAATGGTCTCATCTATGATTCTTCTTGATGGCTCTTCAGTTCTAGAGATCTTTATCTGATCATTGGGTGAAAACATAGATTCTAGACTTACTAATCCAATAGGCAATTTATTAGTACTTAGTTGTAAATAATCTCCACAATTAAGTATATAATCATCATAATCAAATAAATTTCCTTTAAGAAATGAATCTATATTCTTGTCACATCTAAACATGGATAAACTATCATTCAGATCAGGAATCTTAAGATGGTAAAATTCTAATTAAGTAAAACTCAACAGTGAGCTCAACTTCACTCAAAGTAGGATTAGATGCATAAACTACAAGTTTATCATCTCTTATATTAAATTCTCTAAGAATATTAATAATATTGAAGGCTTCAAATCTTTCAAGCAATGACCAAATTTTTTATGTGTAACAATGCAAACGGGTCTAATTGGTCTTATAGATTTTTTGAACTTGTCTCACTACAAATTCTAAATCTCCAAAAACTTCTAGATATTTAACATTTAACTCTATGGTTTTTTTCTAATCCTAAACATAATGCTTCAAAGTTTGTATTATTAGTGTTTTCAAAAGATAATTTGAAAGAATAATAAAAAAAATTACCAATAGGAGATATGAGACAAATACCAGCACCACTACCATGTTGAGAGCAAGCTCCATCAAAGTAAAGAGACCATAAAATGTTATTTTTAAAAATCTCTTCATGCTGATTTTTTAGTTCATCTACATTTAATAACTCATAGGTTCCAATACCAATTTATATCTTTATTTTTAAATGCTCCAGTGGATTTTGATCAATCCTTACCTAATAGCATTACATAATTACTATGAATATCTAAGATCTGAATATTAGTCATACATCTAATACATTCATCCTGCACAATCTTAATAACTATGTCACAAAACTTACCACAGCTTTTAGTCTATCATCAAAACCAATAAGTTTCCTACTATCTGCTTCATAAGAAATACCTAATTGATCACCAATGCATTTAGGCATGATATTCTTTTAAGCACCTGTATCTAGAATACAATTATGAATTATTTTATTTCCAATCTTAACTATGATATAGGAGGTATATAGTCAACATAGGGGTCAAACTATTTATCAAAAATATGTTCAAAATTATTTTTCTCTTGTAGACTTACATCATCTCTTGAATTTTTTAATGCTTCATTAACCTTATCTAATTGATCCAGAAACTAGCAGCCTGCAGTAGAAAAAATCTAGCTTTGATGGTCGATAAATACTTAATTATATTATAAGTCTTAGCATCTGTTTATCTAAAATTCTTAGATTTATAATGTTGATACTGATTGTTATTATTTCTAGTTAGAAAATAAACATTTTGAACATCCTTATCATTATTTTGAGCTGATTTATCTTTATCATCTGAATGAGGTTTATCACTTGTTGATTTATTCTTGTGAAGAGAATTATAATCCTTATTTCTATTATTTATAACATAAATATTTTTATTTTTTGAATGATCATCAATAATGTTTATATTATAAGTTGAATCTTCAGTTATCTTATCTTTTCCTTATAGAAGAAACGTTTTAAACTAAATGACAACTTGACATATTTTAAGATTATGATCAAGTTCACACATATTACAATAACAAGTAGTATTATCATCTTTCATGATTTTATGTGAAGAAGAGGGTTTATCATTAAGTTGCCTCTTAACAACGACCAACTCATTATGTAAACTTTGTATTGCTTTTAATATTTTAGCATTATTATAATTTGAGCCTGTAGTAGACCTATTTTTGAAACCTACACGTTTAAGATTATTTGCATAATCGATACAAAATCTTATGGTTTCATCATATTCATTAATATCTTTAGCTTCTAAATCCATTTTGTATTTCAAAGGTAAAGCATTGCAAGGATAAATTCTAGACAGCTTCTTAAGTCTAAGATCATTTGGAATTCTTTGACATAACTTGGTGAATCTAGACACAAAATGATACATGGTTTCATTAGGGTCCAACAAAATATTTAAAACATCATTAACTAAATTAAAATATTCTTTGACCTTAATAAAAGACAATTCTAATCAGTCTTTTACATCTCTCCAACTGTTGATGACTTTTGTAGGTAGACAAACAAACGCTTGATAAGCTTTTCCTTCTAATGATTGTGAAAAAAATCTTAAACAAATCTTTTCATTAGTTATCTTGAGAGTGGCACAAACTAATCTAAAGGCCTCTAAGTTATCTTCCCAAGATTTTTTAGTAGCACCAAAAAACATTTGGTATGTTTAATCCCTTAAGAGAAGGTAGCTTACCTGGATGGTTTTTGACATTGATTGGATTTCTAGAAATCCAAGGTGATATATCTATTTGATGCTCTTACTATGCTTCCTCTTCATATTCACCTTATGTGAGCTCTTCTACTTCTCTATAATTATGCAATCCATGAAGTAGGTCCTATAATCTATGTTATTGCACTAACTATTTTTTCACTAATTGATTTCTTGCTAGTTGGTCTCTAGCTGGTTGATTCTTAGCTAGAGGATTCATCACTAACTGGTCTACCATTGGAAATTTCAATAGATTCTACATAAAAAGAGTGATTATTTTGAACCTAATTTTATTGATTTAATTGCAAATTTGACAAAGTAGTTTTAGTAGGTATAATAAAATCATCAAATGGAAAAGAATAAAAAAAGAAACGAGTTCTAGGCCTAGGATTAGTAACTAAAACTCTATATCTATCTTCTTGAATTATCCTATTCAAGATCAAAATGTCATGTTGAGTCTCATGAGTAAAGTTTGAATACTAATCAATTTTGAATTCAGTGATCTCTTCTTCTTGATTAATAACTTCAATAACTTGATGAAGACTTTCAAGATGATTATACCAAGCATAACACGTTAGATTGAAATCAACATCAACTTGATCATCTTTTAAAGCTATTAAATTTTGAATAACAGGAGGTTCATGAGCTCCAATAACCATTATCAAGAAGAAAACAAAATTTAAAAGAATCTAGATATCTTAATGATGTTCCCCAATGGAGTCGCTAAATTAATTAATGATAAAAATTGTACCATCAATGAATCAACCCTTTCATTTAACATGAAGGTCAAGTTGGAATTATACCAGTCTAATTGTATGGGTTCTAAAGGTTCATCTAATATCATAAAGATGTGAGAGGGTTTTATTATAAATTTTGAGAACAATAAATAATTAATCAAGGTAACTTATTCTATTATAACAATCAAAAATCTATTTATCAAATCAAAAATTAATTAAAATAAGAATCTATAATCTATTCTATCCGACAGAGAAAAATTATTAATTAGATAGTCTCTAGAAGAATAGAAACTTGATTTTGTAATATATATATGTATATTCAATTGATATCTTCACTTCTTTCTTGCAATGATTTATAGGTTAACCAAATAAAGAAGAAATAGATCAAATAAGAAAAAGAAACTAACATGTAAGCAAAAATAAACAAAATAAACAACTAATAATTAAAAAAACATCTAATCTTAGCAAAGATAAATAAACCTAAATTAGAAAAGAAACTAAACTAAATAAGAAAGGAAAATAAAATATAAAACTAACATAAGAAATTCTGATAACAAAAATGAAACTAAATTAAGAACAAAATAAAGGTCTAAAACTATAAAATTAGAAACTTACTCTAAAGAGACTAATGACATATCAATAAAATAATTCTAAAACCTATAAAATTAAAAGATTAAACTTTTAAAAAAAAAACTATAGCTAAAGACTAGATAGAGAAACTAGGATATGAACTAAAACAAGAAATAATCTACTAAACAAAGGTTATAACAAACTATTTAACAAGATGAAAAATGAGCTAGACTAAGATAAATCAAAACTAAATTCAGAATAAAATTTATAATAAAAATGAATAATTCAAACAAAAGGAAATAAAACTAACTAACAACAACCTAAAATCTAATTTAACTAGAACTAGATAAACAATAGAATTAACTATATAAGATAAAGACAAAATCAAAAGAAAACTAATAAATAGAGTAAACTAAGATAGGATTTAATTTAAAATATTAATCTAAATAAAAACAACCTCTATAAATTTTATCACAATCAAACAGAAAGAACACTAAATAGAACTAGTTTAATAATTAGATAACAAAATAACTAAATTATTTAAAACAGAAGAGACAAACCTATATCTAATAAAAAAAATAGATTTAAAAGAAATATGAAAGATCTATTTATATTAAAATTAGCGTTAATTATTTATAAAATATTTTTGAGTCTCAAGATGAGAGTCATCTTTGTAGAAAGAGTGAATTTCAATGAGAAAACCAACATCCTTTCTTTACAAAACTTGAAATGACAACTTTGTGATTGAATAGATCAATGAAATGTCATGAAAAAATGAAATGATCATCATTATTCATGTTGAATACTTGAAATCTATGCATTGGACTGTAAATAACAACTATCAAAAGATATTAAACTTAGCAAACTTCAGATAATCAGTAATAGATGATAAATATAACTGGATATACCTGTGTTTCATAAGTGACTACTCAACTGTCAAATAAAGTATCATTGGATCTATTTGTAAAATTTGTACTATCTCAGAGAATTTGGATAGAAAGAATATATAAATGATGGACTTGATAAAATACTTAAGTCTTCAATACCTATTATGCTTCTATCTTCAAATGAATGCTTGATCTCCTTTTATATCCTTAACTTGAGTTATGAAATAAGTTATAACCAGATTTTAGTTATTTATTAGTTAATGTTAACTAATTAAATTTTAACAAAGTCATTTAATTATCTAAATTTAGTTAATGACAGATTTAGTTAAGACTTAAAAAGTCTTAATTTGATAAAAGTATTTAAAAATAATAATAAACTTAGGTATTAAACCTTAATGGGTGGGGACCCATATTGATTAATAATATAGTAGGATACATAATAATAATAAAATAATAAGTCAAAATTAATAAATTCTACCTATGCTTAACCATAACACATTTTAATTAAAATTTAAGATATGTAATTATGCCAAAATTCTAAAAATATTATATATACCCAAGTTATCAAAATTATCAAGTCTGAAGTATCCAAGTGTTAAGAAAAATATCACGTTCAGCATGAAAAAGTTCAACTCTAAAAAAAATTATCCCTTGGATAACTAGTAGTCTTCTAAATTAGATAAAATTTTAGTTGTTTTTTTATCTTACTCATGCAGACAAATGTTGTACTCCATCTTAGTTGCAAGAAAAGGTAGTAATTTGGTTCTTATGTTAGATGTGTTGTCATCAATCTCGAGCTTGATTATTTTTATCAATCTGACTTCTCTAGATGTTTCAAGCTCATTTATTTTCATAGTAGAACTCTTTTCAACATTCTAATCTGTAATGTCCATGGTTTTCTTCCTATTGACATATACTTTCCCTCCCAAATTCAACCCTTTAGACCTCAAAAGGGGCTCACTATGGGTATTTGACAAGTTCAACTTTTTACATTTCCCACCAAGGTTTGTATTAGATGGAATAGGTATATCTGAAAGAGTGGCCATTTTCCTAAAACACTTAGCATGAGTTATTTCAACTTCAAGTTGATTGGGTTTATCAATAGGCAACTGAGTAGCAAGTAGTGGTTCGTCAATTGATTCTCTAAAAATAGGGGGTTGCAGTGGTAAGAAATGAGGATCAGGTTTTAGGTGATGAGAAGAGCGACTTTGTGAGTGTGTATGGGTTCCAAACCTCTGACCATGAAAACCTCTATGACTTCTATAGCCTCTATGGATCAAGTTAGCAAGCAAATTATCCAAAATATTCTAGAAATCTAGGTCATAAGCATTGAAATGGATAGACATCCTTGTGCACCTAGGAAATCTATGCCCTAAACGTCCAGCATGAAACCCAACCCTATTAGAACTTTTGTTATGACTTGATTGACCACCACCTCTATTATAATTTTTTCCCTATCCTCCATCATTATTACTCCTAATTGGCTGGTCCCACCCAAACATACTAAAAATCTAAAAATATACAATAAAACTAAGTTTTGGAAATAAAGTACAAAGCAAAGCTACATAATGACACTACAAATTGCACTATATTGGAACCATATTGATCTTCAAAAGAACTTAAACAGATAATTCTGACATCAATCCTTCATGAATTTTAATCTCAATGTCCATTTTTAAATAAAAATTCAACACTTTAATATTGAGATAGAAATTCACATGTAACCTCATGTTTCCAAAATTTAAAACCATTCAAAACTATCTACATACATAAATAGATTTTGTCACTTATTTAAATATTACATCCAACTGATCAATCCTTATATTTCAACAAAACAATTACAATTCCCACATATTGTTTGAACATGTCTAAATTGAAATCATGCCAAAGCTTCAAAAGATCATTATTATACCCAAACTACATGATAAATAATGAACTGTAATCAGGCATTCAAACACTGATTCTATCCACAGTCATCAACATGAACTAGGATCATATCAAATTTATGCAAACTGATCTAAATGATGCAAAATTTTGAACCTATGCAAAGTATTTCACCATTTACTTCATGATTTCAAATATAACAAACACATCAAATTGAAACACTATTAAAATTTAGCAGTTTACATATATAATTCATAAAACAATTATATATGTAACAATATTCATCAAATTTCTTCATAATCTGAGCTACCACCATCTTGTCTACTTTTTTTGTTGAAAAAAAAATATTTACACCATCTCAATAATGATCAAACCTAATTCTGTAACAATTTTGAACAAAAATATTTGCATGCTTAACTGTTATATAATTTTCTAAAACTAGGAATCAAAACCTTATGCATAGATACAACCGACAAATATTTGAGCTTTTCCACTATCACTACAAAACTGCCACTTATTTTGACTCAAATAGAAAACTGTACTAGACTGAAGATTATCAACCACAACTCATAACAACACCCTAAAAGGAAAAATAACTATAAACTAAGAAAGCTTCTCTATATGCCAACTCTATGTGAAACCCTAAACTGGATTGTCAAGCATGATAATATTCTGACATCTACATGTAATTAGACCATGATTTTTCATGCCCAAGCAAGCAAATCTAATTTTTATACTCAACATGCAAATAGATTATTTTTTAAGTACTGGATTATAACAAATCTTCCTTCAAAAATAGGTTTTACACAGAAGCATTCAAACATCCAAAACCCTTGACAAATATAACTATTCATATATCCAACTTCAACATTTTAGAACTAAACCCTAAGTGCATTTGAATTTTCAAACTCTTTTTACACATCAAGAGGTTATCTCAAACCTCAAGGAATCATCACCCCCTTTTTATGATTGTATGTATTCATTTTCAGAAAACCAAGTCATATAACTCATGAAAATCAACTTGTAGTTATATCAATATATTCTCAAAGTCAAAAATAGAAGCTCAAACAAATCTTCATGAGATTACCAAGTTTATATCATTCCATACAAACCCATAAAAACAAACCAAAAGCTTTTATCCATGTAGGAAACTACCACCTTTACTAGTTTTCTATACATTTTCCTTCATTAAAAATCAAGCTTATCTTCATACAAATGAAATATAAAAAATTATTTTCATTTCAAAACCTTTATTCATCCATAAATTTCCAAGAGAAAGAGATATAACTTGTCGTGGACATACCTGGGTATTAAATTCAAAACCTTCACTCAATATTTCTTTTGGACTCTGCTCTGCAATGCAACCTTTGTCTTGCTAAGGCTTCGCTTCTGTCAAGATCTGGCCAAATGAATGCATAGAATGAATGAATTCTAACTTTTATTTTCCACCCTCTAATTTATAACCATTTCAAAGATGTGCCAAACAACCATTGGTTTGCATTAATTTCTATGTACTTCAAAATTATACTAAACCACTTTGATGATCTGACAAATCTAGCAACAAGTTATTCTTCACGCTATACCCTTTGCTAAGTTTTATCAACTGAGTGAAATGTTTTTTCATAAATTCTCGACTAACACCAAATCTCTAATCAATCCCAAAGCATAAAAAAAACATTTAATACATTACTAACTCATCAAACAAACCACAATCTTGGCCAACTAAGCATCGTCCAATACACCAAGTGCCATATCATGTTATATCACCATCAAAGGGTCTTGTGACTTGAATAATCCACCCAAGTTAGCAACCATACCAATCAATCAAACAAATAATCAAGGCCCTTAGATATTAGATTCAAATTGATCAACAAAATTTTATCTTTGTAAATTCATTAAGTGTCTAAACTTAGATTGCTTCATGACCCAAAAGAGTCCTTCATATTTGTGATTAAGATTAGGTTAGGATTAATTCATGTTTACATAATGAATTAACTTAGTCAAAAATTTAAACTATAACATGAATGCCAATATATGTACCCTTTATACCATTGGTATACAAATGGATGAAACCTCTTTTTCTAATGAAAAGGTTTTCTTTCAACTTTTCAAGGAATGTGAATGCTAAAATTTTCTCACTAATCAAAGGTACATGAAATGAAACATATGCATTTTAACCATGATCACTGGATTAATCATATTCTAAACTTTGAATACCAATTATACCTTCATGAATTGAACCATGTGCAAAATCGAAACACCCACACTGAGCATCACTAGACTGTCAAAACATAGTATTAAATAATGACAAAACTAAGCTATTTGAACCAGAAATGATTTGTGGTGTCTTTGAATAACATCATCTTTGTTGTCTAAACTATAAATTTAAATTACTCATGAAAATGAAATTATCATCATATATCATCAAATATGACTAAGAACTAAATCTAAACTTCAACTAATCTGTCAAAGTATGTTGATCCTAATGAGTAGAATAGCTAATCATATCAATAATCATATATGCATTTTTATTCAATTATCCACCAAGCTCTTCAAAACTGCTGAAACATAAATAAAACCTATCAACATATCATTACAATTTCGCAATCAAGTATGCATCTACAAATACTATCAATCAATAGAATCCTCAACATAGTTTTAGGCTTTATGACATGGTCATCTCTATGGTATCAAGTATAGACTTTGAAAAAAATTAGGGGGTATAGAAAATAGGCATAACACCTTCAAATTCCCCCAACTCTATAGTTGGTTTTCCCCAACAATGTTTTCCAGAATCCATATCTAAAAAAGAGATGAAGTTCAAATCCAAAGGACCCAGTGTCACACTCAGCCTAAAATCTAATAAAAATGAGTTTACAGACATTGACCTAGGTCACATTGACCTAGGGGACTTATAGACTAAAAATGACTAGATTTAGAGCATTTATGACTATGGACTACCCCAGGGAACAACTTCCCCCCTGACTATGAAAAGCCCTGAACTAGTGCCCACATTGGCAAAGCACTCTGTTTCTAAAGTGTTGAATGATAAAGGAAAAAGATTTATCAACCTAGACCTAGACTTCATGTTTTTGATACCTGAATATGAGAGTTACCTAGATATAACTCTAGATTCATCAAAGAAATTCTATCAGGATAATAACATTGGATGTCAAAGGGTAATGAATAAGTAATGGTTAAGGATCCCTAGGGATACATCCACAAGATTGCCCAAAACATTGGCAATAATAGATTTTAAGGATGAGGTGGGTGATATAATCATACTACTACATAGAAGCACTGGTAACCTTGATGCAAAGAACTTCCAAGATTGGATGTACCAATACATATGGGTAATCCACCAAAAAAATAGTACATCCATTGGGCACCACTAATTAGTGACTCCTTCCACGAGTAGTTGATGGAAGTCTAAAATATAGGGAAGTTCTATATTACTTCTTATGTAGTTTATATATTAGCCAAAGGGAGATCCTCCTAGGACTGAACATAATAGCTAACTAGGCAAACAAATTTTTCAATTATTACCCTGACCTCACTTTTGAGGATAATAGGTAGCACTTTAGAAGAGTAAATGATGCATTCATCTATTGCATCATAGTCATGTTCCACAAAGAGCTAGAGAAGAAGAGATTTGATGATGTTTCCAATTCATATATTACCAACTGGGGATCTTATTTCATCTAATTCCCCACATACTCATTTATTAGAGTATGTGGATTTAGTGGTTGTCCTTACACCCCTTAGAGGTATGTGAGTGATAAATGGGCATTAATGGAACTTATGAGGTAGCTCATGGAGACTCACAAGTTGTTATCCAATAAACACAAGGCAAAAATTCATTTCCCCATCAGCATAGGGAGGTACACATGCCCTTCTTTATCCAAATCCAAGTGTGTAGAGCCTAAAATGACCTAGATGACCTTGACGGATCTACAATTAAGGCCATTTTATGATGTGAATGGAAACATTACTAGTGAACTAGGATTCTCAACTTATTCCCATGTCCCCTACTATGAAGACAATTGGGAGGACTATCAAAATGAGGAAGAAGTAAGATTAAAGAACTATTCTAGACTGGCCCTTGATTAAATCAAGGCTTTTAACATGGAACCAGTCCCTGAGGACTTGGTCGATGATGAGTCCCCAGTAGACAAGTTCTATTATGAGAATAAAATCTATGCTCAACCCCTTCCAGTAATTAGGTGGTATGTTATTGAATCTTTCTTATTAATAGATAGAACCACCAATGTAATAAATAGAATAATCAATTAGCTTAGGAAAAAGGGGGTCAAGGTGACCAAAGAAACAATGAGCATTAGTGAGAAGCTATTGGAACTCAAGAAAAAGGGAGCACCACCATTAGTAGAAGGTTCCAGTAGTTGAGCACTCCCAAAATAAGAAGATAGGCTAGTGGTTTCCATTAGAGAAAATAAAAGTCAAAGGCCAAGATAGGATAGTCAAACAAGTAAGGAGCAGCAATAAATCAACTAATAGTGATTTCATCTGAATATACAATTGCTATTGAAACTACAGTAATTTCTACTCTCATCTTAGTCATATTATCTACTCCCATCTTTGTTATAGTACCTCTACCTATCTCTATAATTCCATTAGTTTCAACACCTCCTCCTCATGTCTCCACTCCACCTTCACCTAAAGTGATTGCCCCCTCCACTTCCATTAGTTCACCTATGTCAATAAGTCCATTGTCGATAGTCCAATAAATTTAGTTAGACACTCAAGTCTCAATTTCACTCCCTCCTACAATTCCTTCCATCTCATCTCTAATCATCACTTCTACCCCATTAATCACTAACATTACATAATAATATATAGCCATGGATTCAGTCATCCTGACTACAATCCTACTAGCCATGCCAACCCCTGGGAAAACTAATACTCCATTTTTATCAACCCTAAGTGTCCCCATGACACTGATTGATTCCTTTATGGATTTGGACTCCACACTCCCATAGGTCCCCCTTTTCCAACTCCCTATGCCTACTCTTCCATTAGTATGACTTTCATCTCCTAGACTTTCAATAAGCACATCCATTTCTATTACACCCATTTCTTCCACTTCTACAATAACCCCAACCCCCATAAAAGAGGTAGAGACAAAGCAAGTCACTGATACAAATGTGGCCACTCAACCCAAAGATGGGGATGATATTGACAAAGCATCCTTAAAAGATTCAGTGGATATAACAGTAATAAACTTAGCACTTGTCACCATAAGCACTAGTGTAGCATCTTCTATTATTCACAAGTGTCAATGTTAGCACAATAGGATGCTACTCCTAATTATTTAGTGAGATAGTGGGGAAGAAACGTAATTAGATGGTGTCCCTGAACACATTATATTTTGGCCTCATAGATGCATTTAAGAAATCCAAAGCAACTCCCAAAATCACATCAAGGATATTTTATGATTTAGTAGGGGAGAAGTATGTATAGATTGCAATCTGCCCACTATAAAAATAGAAAAAATATCTAGTGGTGGGGATTACAAGATATCAAAGGTTCACCTTAGTCATCTTACAAGAGAGGGATTGAAAAATGACATTCAATTCAGCATTAACTCTCTTTTTGATAAAATGGATAGTGATAAGGTCAATAAGGATGAATTGAAGAATAAGGTTGAATAGTTAATGACTACATTAAATAAGTTCATTGAGCCCTTTGCTCAACCAGCACAACTTGTTACTTAGATCACAGACCAAGAGACACTTGATTCAGTGACAAAAATTGGTAGCATGGGAAGGGCCATAAAATACTAGGTAGAAGAGCTCATCTCAAAGGGCAATAGAGTTAATAAATTAGTAATGGACCACAATACAAATTTGAAGAAGAGACGAGAAATTTTGATAGAGCAAATAAGTAAGTTTTAAGAAGGGATAGAAATATTAAAAATTTTATATCCACAATTTATAGTTGTGGATATAATTGAGATTGATTTCCTCCTTGCAGAAAATATATTAAGAAATGATGCAGAGCAAGATGAATTAGATAGAGTAGCTCAATTCAAATTAAGGATACTCATAGAAAGTACCAATAAGGCTAAGGCTGCACATGACAAAGCCACATATATGCTATATGATATTGAATATTTGTTGAATAAATTGTCATGTCAAATAACAAATCATCAAACCTAGGTCCTTTCAGTATAGGAATTTCAAGATAAATTCAAAGGAGTGGTTAAAGGAGAGTCAGCATGAGACATAATATTTAGCTTCAGCTCCATCCATCATTTTATTAATTACCATAATACATTATATCAAATGGGAAAAGAGACTCAAGAATATAAGGTTACATGAAGGGAACTTTTTGACATGATTATAGAATGTGAAATAAGCCATCTCTACTCTTTTGGTCCTAATAAAGATTGTATTTTGGAGAACTTCAAGAGTTTTTATGCATATATTGAGAAGACATAGGCAAAAAAGGACAAAGAGTCTTCATAAGTGTTGGTTGTATATTAATTATTTTTATCACAAATATTCTATATATTGTATTTCTTTATTGTAAAAATATTGTAAAGTTGGATATTGTAAATTGCAACTATCATTTTGATAGCTCTTTTTGAGAAAGAGCCACCTATAATTTCCATGTTCCTTTTCAATAGGATGAAATTTTTAAAAATCAAACTTGTAAATTACATCTTCCTTTTTGACAAGTCTGAGTTGCTTAAATTATAAAAGCACAGATTGCAAAATGCATTTCTAATTTTATCAAAATTGTGTGACTTGAAAGTTATAAAAGTCCCACTTAAAAACTACAATTTAGGGTTTTGTAAAATAGCCTAAAAGTTATCTAAAGCCATCTATTGTTCTAAATTTGAGTTTCACTTTGGCACCTCATTGCATGAAGAATCCATTGCAACTAAACTAAACAAGATAAAGGCATTACATGAAGATTATCAAGTTTCCCCTATGCCTCCAGTAGTTAAGTCGAATTCACAACACTTGCATGTTTCTTTCCAACCATTCACCTTGCCAAGGATGTCATTACAGTTGAAGATCATGCCCCCTTGCATGGAGTTTCCAGATTTTGCATGCTCTTCAACTAGGCATGGATTTATTTTTTAACTACATATCTTCCATGAGATTTTTTGTATAAATATGGGTAGTATGGCGTAGCCCATTTATCTTTTTTTTGTTAGAGAGATTATTCTATATTTTGAATAACTTATCTACATGTTGTAACTTGGAGAATGAGAATAAATTTAAGATTTGCCTTTCTTATTTATATAATATTTGTGTATTCAAGGTTATTTAAATATTTTTTGATGCTTTTATTCTTATTTTAGTCATGAAATTTTATTTGTGGTATTGTTTTTCCCTTTTGAAAGATTGTTTGATTAGAAAATAAAGAATCATGTCCCTTGTATGAGAAGATACCTAATATTACCTTTGGTTTCACATTTGCATGAGTTTGTGCTCCAATAATCTAAAAATTATTTATTTTTCTATTATGTTCATTAAAATCCACTACAAATATTTGGTGCAATCACCATTTCCAATTTTGTAATTTCCTTTTGCAAAACTATTTTCTCATAGTCAAAACCCTAGTTTAGAAGCAAGATCACTAAGAAGCAGAATTTCCATATGAGCTGGTAGTTTATTAGTTGCACTAAATTTAGTGAAAGGACGCTAGCCTTCTCCAGAGTTTCACCTCAATTTTCCAAGGTCCTACAGTTTGGAGGTGATCCCATTGTATCATTAGATTTTTGCACAGTAAACTACAACATTAAAATAGGTGCAAAATCTGTGATAATATTCAATAATGTTGGTGTTACACATGAAATCATATTGTCCCTTACTACACCCTTTGTCATCATTTCAATAACTTATTCAATTCAATATGTTTTTTTGGACTCATATTATAATCCATTTCATTGGGTAGAGTTGGTCATAGAATCATATCGATATGATGTTGAAAGTGTTGAGTTGTAGAGCTAAAAGCTTCACTAATGAGCTAATGTGGAGGTTGTTGGGCTTACACAGTAATCGGCATCGGTCAGAACTAACCAACATTAGTTAGGGGTTGACCGACATCGGTCATCTTCATACCGACACTGACTTCTGTGCATTTTTAGAATTGTTATTTTTAGGAGAACAGATTTGAGCCTTTGATTTAAGAGGTGGATCTAAGGGTGGCAAATGCATGGCTCACGAACCCTAGTATTGTAGTATTTTATATAGTAGGGTTAGATCCTTATAGCATGTACAATTCAGTAATTGAGTTGATTGTAATTGATTGAGAGAGAGAGAGAACTCTTGAGGGAGAATTATTGTACATCTGTGAGGTGTGAGGAGAGAGAGATTTCTTCATTGTATTTCCTTTCGAAAGAGTTTAATATAGATTGGTTGTTTCTTGTATCTCTTATTATTTGTTGTTTCTAATTTCTAGTTACTTATTACTTATAATTTCAATTTCGTGTTTAGTTGCTTATACAAAATTAATCAATTGTACTCTAAGATCCTGACAACTAGTATCAGAGCGTGTTAGTGTTTGTTGATTACAGAATTCACTCACAGGCATTTTTGATTGAGTGGGAGCAAAGCAATGGAAAAAAAAACTAAACTAAGAATGGAGAAATTCAATGGCAAGAATTATCAATTATGGAGGAAGCAGATTGAAGATTATATGTATCAAAAAGATCGGTATTTACCGTTGGGTGGGGTTTCAAGGAAGCCCACAGATATGGAAGATGAAGAATGGAATGTTCTTGACAGAAAGGCTCTTGGATCTATAAGGTTGAGCCTGGCAGCTTCTATGTTTTCCAACTTATCACAGGAAAAGACAACGGTAGAGTTAATGGATACTTTGGAAAATTTAGATGAAAAACCCTCAGCTTTAAATAAGGTATATCTTATGAAGCAATTATTTAATTTATAAATGCAGGAGGGTGGATTTATATCTAGTCATCTTAATGATTTCCATACAATAGTAAATCAGCTAAATTCAATCAAAATAGTTTTTAATGATGAAATTAGGGCTCTCTTAATCTTATGCTCTTTACCTGAAAGTTGGCATAGTTTGGTAATGGCAGTTAGTAATACTGCATCTGCTTCAATATCTTGAAAGTTGATGATGTTGTTAGTGTAATCTTGAATGAAGAAATTCATAGGAAAAGCACAGGGGAAACATCAGGTAATGCTTTAAGTGTTGAAAATAGGGGAAGGCAAAGAGAGAAGGTCAAGCAAGGAAAATCAAGGTCAAAGATGGGAAGTAGATCCAAATCTAGAAATGGAAGAATAACCTACTAGAATTGTGGAAAGAAAGGGCATGCAAAGAAAGATTGTTGGTTGAACAATAACAAAGAAAATCAGCATGAAGGTAATAAAGAAGCAAAAGTTGTAGGTATTGTTGCACAGGATGCTCTTATATTTTCTTTGGATAATAAAGTAGAATCATGGGTTTTAGATTCTGGTGCCTCTTTCCATGCAACCCCAAATAGAGAATTTTTCAATGATTATGTCCATGGAGAGTTTAGAAAAGTTTATTTAGGGGATGATGAGCCTTGTAAAATTGTTGGCAAAGGAAAAGTGCAGCTGAAATTGTAGAATGGAAACACATGGGTGTTGAAGGATGTCATGCATGTACCCATCCTAAAGAAGAATCTGATTTTCGTAGGAAAGTTGGGTGATGAGGGTTGCATAGTAACTCTCACAGCTGAATCTTGGAAATTTTTCAAGGGTGCACTTGTATTAGCAAAAGGTAAGAGAGTAGGTACATTTTATCTATCTACTTGTATTACTAATTATTCTCCTTTTATTTTATCTACTTCAGATGTAGATGCAAAGTTGTGGCACTGTAGGCTTGGTCACATGAGTGAGAAGGGAATGAAAGTTCTTAAGTCAAAAGGTAATCTTTTAGATTTGAAAAGCATAGATCTAGATTTTTGTGAGTATTGTATTTTTGGGAAACAGAAGAAAGTGAGGTTTCTCAAAACTGGGTCAACAAAGAACAAGCACAAGTTGGAGCTTGTTCACACAGACGTGTGGGGACCAGCTCAGGTAGCTTCTATTGGAAGATCATAGTATTATGTTTCTTTCATTGATGATGCTACAAGAAAGGTATGGGTTTATTGCATAAAGATAAAATCTGATATTTTTGACACATTTAAAAAATGGAAAGCTTTGGTTGAGAATGAAACATGTTTGAGATTGAAGTGCCTTAGATCTGACAATGGTGGTGAGTACTGCAGCAATAAATTCAATAGTTACTGTTCTATGAGTGGAATACATAGGGAAAGGACAGTTCCAAGGACACCTCAGCAAAATGGAGTTGCTGAAAGGATGAATAGAACAATAATGGAGCATGTACAGAGTATGAGGTTGTATATTGGTTTGCCCTTACAATTTTGGGCAAAAGCTATAGATACTATAGTTTACCTGATTAACAGAGGACCTTCTACTGCACTGGATGGTGGAATTCTAGAAGAGGCTTGGATAGGTAAAAAGGTAGATCTTTCATTTCTCAAAGTTTTTGGTTCTGAAGCTTTTGTGCACATTGATAAAGAAAATTAAAAAAAGCCGGATGTTAAATCTATGCGGTGCACTTTCATTGGTTATGGTTTTGGAGATTTCAGATTTCGATTGTATAATTTAGAAACTAACAAAATTATTAGAAGCTGTGATGTAATTTTCAATGAGAAGGTGATGTACAGTGATCAGCTCAAGAAGTTGAATAATTGTGAGCAGGGCAATATTGATTTAGAAGAGGTTATGATCCAAAATGAGCTTGTGGGTAAAAATTATCAGTCATAGAAAAACACAAAGACCGACGTTGGTCAGGTGAAAATTGGCGTCAATTAGGAGGAATCAACATCAGTCGAGTGCAGACCGGCATTGATCAGAGATGATCGGGATCGGTCACTGTTAGAAGAAAATTTGAGCAAACAGCAAGCTGTAAATGAGTCTCAAATGCCCATAAGGAGGTCTGAAAGGGTAAGTAAACCTCCAGTTCATTATTCCCCTTCTTTATACTACTTGTTTCTCACTGATGGTGGAGAACCAAAAAGTTTTGATGAGGCAATGTAGGTAGAATCTAGGAAACAGTGGGAGCATGGCATGAATGAGGAAATTGATTTCTTGAAAGAGAACCATACGTGAGATTTGGTTGAGTTGCCAGCTAGAAAGAAAGCACTGAAAAACAAATGGGTATATAGGTTAAAGGAAGGAGAGAATGGACAAATGAGACATAGAGTAAAGGGATTTGCACAAAAACCACGTATTGATTTTGGTGAAATTTTTTCTCGTATAGTAAAGATGACTTCTATTCAGACTGTATTATCTTTAGTTACTATTGAAGATTTGCATCTTGAGCAGCTTGATGTTAAGATAGCATTTCTTCATGGAGAGTTGGATGAAGAGATATATATGGATTAGCTAGAAGGTTTTGAGGTCAAAGGTAAGGAGAAACTTGTGTGCAGGTTGAAGAAAAGCTTATATGGTCTTAAGCAAGCTCCAAGACAATGGTATTTGAGGTTTGACAGGTTTATGACAGAGCATGGCTTTAGTAAATGTCAATCTGACCATTGTATTTATTTTAACAGATTGGATAATGGTAGTTATATTATCTTGTTACTATATGTAGATGATATGCTTATTGCAGGTTCACACATGCAGGAAATTACTGAGCTTAAGGTAAAATTAGCTCACAAATTTACCATGAAGGATTTAGGAGTAGCAAATAAAATCCTTGGCATGAGTATTAAGAGAGATAAAAAAAATCACAGTTTGATTTTGTCTCAAGAGGATTATGTGAATAAGGTGTTGGAGAGGTTCAATATGCAGGATGCAAAATTGGTAAGCACACCTATGGCTGGACACTTCAAGTTGAGCAAAGAACAGTGTCCTAAATCACATGATGAGGTTGAGTACATGAGTAGAGTTCCATATGCTTCAGCAGTTGGGAGCTTGATGTATGTAATGGTATGTACTAGACCAGATATTGCCCAAGCAGTGAGAGTTGTCAGCAAGTTTATGGCCAATCCAGAAAAAGAACACTAGAAAGTAGTTCAGTGGATTCTCAGATATCTGAGAGAGACTAGCAGTAGGCATTTATGCTATGGAAGGTCAAACACTTCTCTACATGGGTATGTAGATTCAAATATGGCAGGTGACTTGGATGGTAGGAGAAGCACCATAGGATATGTGTTCACTGTTGGTGGAATGGTGGTTAGCTAGATTTTAAAGTTGCAGAAGGTTGTTTCCTTGTCTACTATAGAGGCAGAATACATTGCAGTCATAGAGGCTAGCAAGGAAATTATTTGGATGACTCGATTCATGGAAGAGTTGGGAAAGGAGCAAGAGAGTTGTAGATTATACATTGATAGTCAAAGTGCAATTCATTTGGCAAAGAATTCACTCTTTCATTCAAGAACCAAACATATACAGCTTAGGTACCACTTCATTAGACAGGTATTGGAGGATGGACAGTTGAAGCTGGAAAAGATCCATATGGATAAGAACCCTGTTGATATGTTAACAAAGCTAGTAACAAAGGAGAAGTTGAATCTTCATTCAACTTTTGTTGGTCTTCAAGATTGAACTTGAAGAGGGAGAAACAAGCTAGAGATGTTTAGAGGATGTTGTTGTACAGGTACAGGTGTAGCTATTTATCTCCAAGTGGGAGATTGTTGAGTTATGGAGCTAAAAGCTTCACTAATGAGCTAATGTGGAGGTTGTTGGGCTTACATAGTAATCGACATCTATCAGAACCAACCGACATCAGTTAGGGGTCGATCGGCATCAGTCATTTTTAGGCTGCCACCGACTTCTGTGCGTTTCCAAAATTATTATTTTTAGGAGAATAGATTTGAGCCTTTGATTTAAGAGGTGGATCTAAGGGTGGCGAATGCATGGCTCATGAACCCTAGTGTTGTAGTATTCTATATAGTAGGGTTAGATCCTCATAGCATGTACAATTCAGTAATTGAGTTGATTGTAATTGATTGAGAGAGAGAGAGAGAACTCTTGAGGGAGAATTACTGTACATCTGTGAGGTGTGAGGAGAGAGAGATTTCTTCATTGTATTTTCTTTTAGAAGAGTTTAATACAGATTGGTTGTTTCTTGTATCTCCTATTATTTATTGTTTCTAATTTCTAGTTACTTACTACTTCTGGTTTTAATTCCGTGTTTAGTTGCTTATACAAAAGTAATCAATTGTACTCTAAGATCCTGACAGAAAGTCTATGTTTGGTGACAAACCATCTGGTAGCTCATCAAGTATAACATCTACATATTATTTCAACATTGTTACTACTTATCTTGGTATTTGCACCACTTTTATATCTTATTTATTTGTTAATGATGCAGAATAGAAACTTGTCATCTTAATGTCTTTGATAAATTATTTCATAGAAAGCATGCTTTATGTATGCCCTTCTTCTTTAAGAGGTAATAAAACTACCTTTATACCACCTTTCCAAAAATTATATGTAATCTTTGCTCCAGCATGAATTTTCTTTCTATCATATTTCCATGGCCTTCCCAAAAACACACAATAATCATCCATTGGAATAACATAACACTGTAATTCATCTTTGTAATTTTCTCCTATATAAAACTTTATTAAACACCTTTTATCTACTGTAACTTCTTCCCTTTATTAAACTATGAAATCTGATAAGGATAAGGATGATTTTCACATTAAAAACCTATTTTCTCTACCATTTTTTTTAAAACCATATTTTCACAACTACCACCATCTATAATTATTTTGCATATCTTACCTCCTAAAGTGCACCTTATTCAAAAAAAATTGTACACAACCATGAATCAACATATTCTTTATTTTTCACTTGTTATTTAGAGCTATCATTACTCTTCTCATCATGAGATTTTTTCTATGTCTATTAATATAAATCCTATATTTTATTCTTCTATTTCAGCCTCAACTAAATTTACTCTTGGGTGATCCTCTTTCCTCCATTCATGTTCATGATAGTGCAAACACTCAAATGTTTTGTGCCCTTATTCTCCACATTTGTAACAAACATAAGCTCTGTATGGACCATTTCATCATGTTCCACTACCATATCATCTACATCTATGAAATCCTCTTCTTCTTTATTGATATTTAAACCTGTGTCTATTATCCTCTTGTCTTTTTTAATTACGGGGTGATCCTTCTCTAGTGAAATTAAACCTACCTTGCCCCCTTACTAGAGGTGATTGTCCCCTTTTTCATCGAGTTAATCTTATAAAAGTATGTTTATTTTGATATTATTCTACCTTCAAAGCTAATTGATAAGCCTCTTCCATGAAATGTACTATATGCATGCTTAATTCATCTTGAATGGAAAGCTTCAAACCATTTACATACATTTCAACCATATGTTCTTTTGTTTCATCATGCTTCACTCATATAGAAAGATTGTATAAAAAATTTGTATATTTTAATCCTTTTGCCTTAAATTTTATATATTATATATATGTTTTGTGTATAATCTACATGAATAAATTTCTCCCGCAACATCTTCTCCATCTTGCTTCAAGTGTTGATCTTTTATTTACCCTTTCTTTGTCTCTCTTTCTGAAGGTAATCCCACTAAATCATTGCATGACCCTTAAATTTCATGCATGAAAAGTTTAATTTATTGTATTCTCTTAAAATTTTCCGTTCAAAAAATATTTCCATGCTATTTAACCAATTTATCAACTCTTCTGGTATTAAACTACCTCCATACTATGAAACTTCAATCTTGATTTCTTTGTTTCTTCCCTCTAAATCCTGAACCATCCTCTCTTACATTGATGGTGGATGTTCTTGTTCTTAATAATTTTTATAAAATTATTTATCATGATTTTTTTTATGTTTCCTCTCCTACTTGCCTTTGTCTTTGATTTGTGACATTTATGACAATTACAGTAAATTATTCCATTTATCTCTACAATTGTTGTATAATCTTATTCATCTATGTAATTCTTCCTCATCTTATCTGCATCTTTACACCTATTATTCAATAATAGAATACTATCCAAAAATATAATTTTAAAATCCAGAACAAATTCATAAATATATTACCTCTAAATATTGAACTTGCTTTGATACCAGATGATGAATCAATAAGTTAGCATAGCAAAAAAATAATAGGTATAATACTAAGAATTTTGTGAAACCATAATATTTTTTGATTCAATTTGAATGAATAAAAGAATTACATAAAATTATTTAAATAAACCTTAAATCAAAATTGGAGTTGATATGCAAAATCTAAAAAAATAATAAACTACCCAAAGTTAAGTACCCTTGATATAAATAACATCTTGATTTTCATAATAACTTTTGCATGTAAGTTCATATGGGTCTAAAATTTTAAACATATCCTTTGAATAATAGATTCACGATGTTAGATGAATTTCAACCCAAGTCCATGTCTGGTTACAAAGTTATCTAATTTATGTTATTTTTAGCATGACTAAAAATACTAGAATGCAATTTTGGACCCTTAGATGATCTTGTATGGCTCTCCAAACATCTTGAAATCAGCCCTACTCAATCAATCAGGTTATGGATACATTCTTAATTAAAAATATAAAAAAAAATACCTAGAGCTAACCGCCCCTACTATAAAAAGAAACTTGCTTTTCATAATATTTTTGCATGCAAGTTCGGATGGGCCTAAAATTTTAAACATATATTTTAAATAATAAATTCATGATGTTGGATGAGTTTCAACCCATGTTCATGTATGGACTCCATTTACAAATTTATCTAATTTATGTTATTTTTAACATGATGTGTATATTAGAATGCAAATTTGAACCCGTATATGATCTTGTTGGCTCTCTAAACATATTAGAATTGGCCCCAACTAGTGAAGAGGGTTATGTTGCATTCTTCTTTCCTTTATCTTCATTTTTCTATGAATTAGAGCTCAAAAAGGTTAATGAGTCAAAATTCATAACCTCCAAAAGATAGTTTTTTCATAAAATTCTATAAAGGGGATGAGGGAGAGCTACGGTAGGCATCAAGGCTAATTTTCCATAATGTTAAAGGAACCGACAAAGTATGGAGCTAGTTTGGATGCCTTGCCAAACTTTATGGAGCTTTTTTAAAGTCTAACTCTCAAAAAAAAAATCCATGACCTCAAATTCTCTTGGATATCTTTTCAAATCAACATAACTCTTGTGTCAATCAAATGCAACTTTCAGCATTTGTCAAATAAGAGTCATTTGGCTATCATACTTTTGCAAAATTTTAGAACTTACCAACACTCTATTTTTGAATTTATCCTAGCTAAGTTGGGTATGGAATTTTTTACCATAAAAATCTTCAAAAGGATCCATTTTCATCATTTAGTGATAAGTTTTGTTATAAGCTAACTCCACCAAGTCAAGATAGTCTTCCCACTTATACTATTGATCCATGACATACATCCCTAGCATGTCTTTGAAAATTTGGTTTAGTATTTTCATTTGGCCATCTATTTATGGATGATAATTAGAACTACAATTTAGAAGTGTCCCACATGCAACAATCAAAGTCTACTAAAACCATGAATTAAATAGCTTATCTCTATCTAAGATAATAACTTCAATTACACTATGAAGGCAAATAACTTCCTTCACAAACTTATTATAAAAAGTAGGAGAATCATAAATCAAATTATCTATAATGAAATGTGCAACCTCAATAACTTTATCAATAACAACCAAGATTTTATCATGCCACCCTCAAGACTTAGGTAGTCCCAAAATGAAATCCATTAAAATTACAACCCATTTGTCCTCTAGGACTAAATATGGATATAACAAACCTCTTAGATGACAATGTTCAACCTTCACATGCTAATACTCCAAACATTTTTTCACAAAAATAACCACATCCTTACTCAGTCCAGGTCAAAAATAGATTATTTTGAGTTCATGTGTCTTATTTTTGACAATTGGGTGAGAAAAATGAGGTGCAATATGCAATTTTTCTAATAGTTGCTCCTAAAAATTCTCAGAATTTGGAAATATTTTATACCTCTAAAGATCAACTAAGTCTAAAAAAAAATTCAAAAAAATATCTAGCCACTACTCCCTTGACCAATTTTTCATAAATTTTGTTACACCCTAATTTCCCACTAAGAAAATTTACTTAATTATTCATGGATTTGTATGGTTGTAAATTTGATTTGATTATTACTTAATTAATTTGTAAGTTATATGTTGTTATAGGACAGTTGTACGTTGTTTTAATTTCATGATTGCATTACTATGAGTTAGTCGTATTGTATATTATTTACATTATGATCATGTTGATTTGTTATTATAATAGTATTTTATGATATAGATCATGATGTTATGGACTAACTACCTTCTTTTCAGGAGTCTGATGCAGGAGAGATTCATCTTTCAAAGTGTGATGGATGGAGAGCATCATTAGAGAGGGTGACATAGATTGAGGTCTTGGGGGACAATAGAAGAATTACTAGAACCCATGCACACACCATGTTAACTAGTACACATTATATGCATAGTTTAAATTGTTAACGTTAGTACATTTTTGATATTATTTGCATTTAGATAATTATTTATGCATGTTAGTTGTGTGTTAGCTTAATTTAATGATTATGTGAAATTAATTTTGTGTGATTAATTGCATTGTGGTTGTTATAAGTATATTTGAATGAATAATGATTATTGTGTGTTTATAATATTCATGATTATTAATGTTTTTTGAGAACATAATTTTGCATGAATAATATTTGGGTACTATCATACTTATACTAACCATCATGTCTTTGAAATGTTAACTAGTTATCTTTATGATATTTGGGGATATCATTATATGGTTTAACACCTTAATATACATAGATAACAAAAGACATTAGATAATCTATATGACGTAGTAATGAAACAACAATTATGTTGCTATAATACTATTAGTATTGGTATATTAGTTATCTAAAATACCAATTATTATTAAAAAATGTATATCATCGACTTTACATTAGTCATATTATTGATAATTCATTATGATTATTTATTTATACTAAGTGATTATTTATTATTAAGTCATTATAAAAATGTATAAATATTAAAATCATCATACACCTGGAGTAAAACAAATAAATCAATTACATTATAATATATATATATATGGGAAAATCAAAAAAAAACACACAAAAAATTAGCAAGGGCGAACCTTAAAATGAAATATTCATGCACAGGAGAAGAGAAAAGAGGCACGGTGTAGTAAAATAATAGAAGGATAAGAGGAGAGTGAAGGGGACTAGGGAACATCAATGCATTGAGGAGAGAGACCAAACCAAGTAAAGAATTTCTAGATCGTACTCCTTTAGCTTGGACACTTTTTCTAGGTAGGTGAATTTGTTAATATTTTGTGTGGAATTTGACAAAAATTATGTATGTATTTGATTTCCAAATCCAAGAGAATATATGTATGAACTGATGTTAATTACTATTCAACCCATGAAATATATGACTGTGTAATATAGTGACCTATATAAATAGGGTGATCTGTGTAAATATAGTGACCTATGTAAATAGGGTGATTTGTTTATTATACTAATTATGATAGTGAAATACATGTATTATGTTAAAATAATATATAGTGCATAGCAAACTAAGTATGATGTCGAGTGAAATATATAAATATAAACAACAAAATATATATACAGTAATATATATAAAAACATCAAAACAATTATGTGTATATTATATGCTTCTAAAAACAATGATATATATATATATATATATATATATATATATATATATATATATATATATATATATATATATAATAAAATCTTACACAGTATATGGTATTTGTATTCACATTGTACATATGGTGATATATCATCTACATTCATATATCTATGCCTTCTGTAGATACAAAATGATTTATAGAATAACAAAGTTTTAATAATGTAGTTGATACCTTACAATCTAGATGTCTTAGAATCTTATAATTGTATATATATATAGTTCATATAAGTGAAAAATCAAATAATTACAAACTACATTGTCACTCTTTTACAGATTCTTACTAAGATCTTAAAAATAAACCTATGCAAGGAAAATTAGTAGATGATATTCACTTATATAATTCATATAAGCCTTAATATAAGGGTCTTAAAAATTTTGAAATTATAATCCATAAGTCTTAAAATCTTATAATTATCACGTGTACATTCAGCAGTGAAATATGTTTATCTATCTACATTGTCACATCGTACATATTTCATTGAACAGTGATATATATAAAAACATCAAATCGAGTATATCTATAATAGATTGAAGTTTAATTTGTTTTAAAAAGATGTTTTTTGTTTTTTTTTATATATAAATAAAAATAAGGGCCTACATGTATTTGATAATCCTATCTTAGTTGGAATATCCTACACAAACAAGGGTGACAGTTATAATTACATATGCATATAGTGAACCATATAATCAAACTAGGAAAAAAGAATAAATGGATTTTCTCATATACATATATACAAGGCGTATGACTTACATGTCACTTATGCGTAAATAATTTTATTTGTAACTTCTATTAGGAGACCCGTAGCAGTAAAATAATTACTAGAAATGCATGTTGACATTAAAACATAGTGGGATCTTACTTATGCATTATTCAAAAAATATGGTTTGTAGTTATTTAACGGGTTAAGTAATTGGCCTTACACTTAAGATATATGTTGAACTAAGCATAGGAGGATTAAATACTTGTATAAACTATGTGAATGTTGATGTCAATTTGACTTAAACATAGATATAGATAGTCTATTGACTATAGTACCTAGTTTATTAAAAAGATGGGAAAACTAATATATTTTGATGGTTCATGAATGTACTTATGAATATAAAATTTATAATGGTTGAAGTTATTGATTATAAATATAAATGACTATTGACCTTTACATACCATATTTATATATTGTTTGAGTACTTATATGTGGTACGTATTATGAATATATTTGGTATGTACAATTACTTGTATATATGAAATATATTGATATAAGGACTTAGATACTCGTATGCATATATATAGCATATATTTATACATTGGGAGGTGTACTTATATTTATAGATTTATTTTCTGTCATAAACTAAGTTATAAATTCTTGAAGAAAAGAACACTATTTATATATGCATACCAACCTCTTAAAAATATAACGAGTTGTTTAATGAAAGATTGGGTTTTTTAGAGAGTTATGACTTTCTTTATCAAGAATGGTTATTTTGTATTGAGTAATTGCACATATGAACATGGAATACAATATTATTGTTCTTCATTGAATGCATTATATTTGAATCTACTTATGAAAATTAGAAATATGCAATCTAAATATAGATTATACCTGGTTGGTATGAACAATGCTTGTTATGTTATTTATTTATGTGACAAATAATAGAGTGGAGATTCATTCATATGTTTGATGGAATAAATGTATGAATTTTGATTATTTTTGAGTTTGACATATTTTATGCCTACTAGTAGGAAGGAATATGTATGAATTTATTGGTTATATTAACCAAATCTCGTATTATTGGCATTAAGTAGTGAGACAAACTTCTCTAGCTTACTAGTATCACCAATGCTAGATGAAGGTAATTTGATCAAGTAGTGTGTATAAATTTGACTGAACCTAGAGATCAATGACTATTATAAAATTTGGCCAGAGTAATATTAGTTAGACATTGTCATTTCATATATATTATTTACATGTTTCTGTATTTTTTTATGGTATACTTCATGTTCTTAGAAATCATACAACACATGGGTACTAGCTTGTCTCTTTGGATTCTTATACCATCACTATCTACTTATCTATGAAGAGAGGATCATTCCCTGATGGAGGATTGTGTAGGGGATCGATGGTCTATGGTTGGTGTGGAAAATCACTCAGATGATGCTCTCCCTCCTCATAACATTACTCATTTAGAAACTACACTTGAGATTGATATAGATACTGAAGTTTGGGAACTCTTTCTCTGTGGAGTCTTGTATCTTGTATTATATTTATTATTATTGAAACATTATCCCTGATGAGATGTAATTATTTACTCATTATACATCAGTGGTTTTATATTTGTACTAGCCAAGCTATAAATCTGTAATTACTTTCTATATTCAGTTATGTTGTGTTTCATTTGATGATAGTGATTAGTGACAGATAGATGTTACATACTTATTTTACAGTTAACATACGTAGAGTGTTTTATCCAAATCACTAATTAGATTCTTATGGTAAATTATAATGAAATAATACTTAATTTTTTTTAAAAAGTCATGTTATTCTAAGTCAATCCCAGTGGGGATGTTATATATGGTATTAGAGGTACAGCTCAAACTCTAGGATCTAATTAGTCCACTAACAATTTTATATCCTTCTATTTACCAAAAAGGATAATGGTAAAATCTAAAGTATCTAAAGAGGGTCCTTCAAATGTCAATGACAATAGCCCTCCATTTGATCCTAATAAATTTGCTTTTGAGCAAATAGTAAAGTTGGATCATATTTTCGTAGCCATGAATGAAACTAAGGATCAAATTTCAACTCTAGAATACAAATTTCATGGACATAAAGAGGAAGTAAATTAGGATGTACCTGAAGAGCATCCTACTTAGCAAGAAAACCCTCAAAATTTGAGAACATAGGTAGCTATAGAATTGGATAAAGATATGAAGAAGGTGAATCCACCTAAGTTCGATGAAAGTATTTTGGGTGACAGAGTTGAAGTATGGCTAATTGAGATGGAGAAGTATTTTGAGATTCAAAACTACTCTGAGGTCACTAAATTAGTTTGGTGAGCTTACCAATTGGCTGGTAAAGTAGCTACATGGTGGGCCAACAAAAAGTTGAAAATGAAACTCAACTTGACCACTACTACATGGGAGTAGTTTGTGACATTGTTTAGATCATGGTGGCTTCTATAATTATACTTTGACTAGAAGATTATAGATTTATAGAACCTAAAGTAAGGATAGTTATCAGTGAATGAGTATTAAGAATAGTTCACCAAACATCTAAAGTATGTACCTCAGTACCAGACTGATGAGTGGTTTAGAATTAAAAATTTCATCATGGGATTAAAACCCCAGATTGGTAGAGAGGTGGATGTACATGGACCATTACTATGGACCAGGTCTTGTAGAAGGTAGTCAAGTAAGAAAAGAATTTGAAATCTCTTGCTCAAGCTAGAGACAAGTTTAAGAAAAAGTTTTTAAGTTCTAAACTTTCAAAGAGAATAACTAGAAGCAAAGGAGTGGAGATTCCAAGAATCAGTTCAAAAATCAGAATGCTAGATTCAAATATGGTGTAGGCAATAAGAAACCAGGAAATGGTTTCAAAGGTGTTTTTAATAAAAATCAATAGTCTAATAGCAAATGACCTTTGCCTCATTTGTGGATGTGAAAATTATGCTCATGAGTTTACTTAGGATAATTCAAATAACAAAGGTTCTCTTTGGTAGGGAACTTTTTAACAATGTATTCAGTTGGCAGTTGATAATCAGTAAGCTAGATTCCAAGCTTTACCCATAGAACTATCAAGTATTTTGTTTGAACATCTAGATTCCATTTTTATAGATACAAGGGATACATAATATTTTATAGCTCTTAAAATTATAAATAAGTTATTTAGAAGAGTTGGAGTAATGGCAAATTCATGGTCGGTATAATATGGGAATGATTCAAAAGTTAAAGTTGACAAGTGTTTAGTGAAGTGGAGATTAGGTTGCTCAAATTCATAATAGTCATGGATAATTATGTAACACCACTAAGGTCCTATGATGTGATCCTAAGGGTCAACTAGCTTACAAAGCATAATACCAAGGTGGACTGCTATCTGAAGAAGGTTGAGTGTCCAGATAAATTTGGAAATCAGACACAAATTTAAGGTAAGAAAAGAGAGTTGAGGTTTAGGAAAATTTCTATAATATAACTCAAGAAGGAACAAATAAAAGGGTGCCAATAATTTATTGTCAAGATAAATGAAATGGAGGAATCTAAGAAAACATTGTTTGAAGATTATCCATTTCTTAGGAATTTTCATGATGTGTTTCTAGAAGAATTTCCAGGATTGCCTACTAAACACAAGTTTGATTTCTCTATCAATATCATACCTAGATCAGAACCATAATCTAAGGCACCTTACAAGATGATAACCACTAAATTGGTTGAATTAAAGGCTAAAATTTAAGAATTATTGTCAAAGGGGTTGATTAGGCCAAGTGTGTTACCATGGGGTGCACTAATTATCTTCGTCAAGAAGAAGGATGGTACTCTTTGGATTTATATAGATTATAGAATGTTGAATAAGGTAACTATCAAAAATAGGTATTCACTACCTCGTATAGATGATCTTTTTGATCAAATAGGGGGGCAACGGTATTTTTTAAGATTGATATTAGAGTATGATACCATCAATTAAGGATAAGAGATGAGGATATTCTCAAAATAACATTTAAAACTTGTTATGGGCACTATGAGTTTACAATGTTACCATTTAGGTTGGCAAATGCTCTAGAAGCATTCATGAATCTCATGAACGGTGTGTTCAAATATTATGTAGATCATTTTATTTTGGTCTTTCTTAATGGCATTCTTATATACTATAAGAGTGAAGAGGAACATCTTCGATATCTAGAATTGGTTTTGCAATGGTTATGAAAGCACAAGTTATATGGAAAATTGTCTAAGTGCACAGCTTTCTAGGAGAAAGTATAGTATCTAGGATATATTATATCTATGGATAGTATTTTAGTAGATTTAACAAAGATAAGAGCTATTATGGAATGTTTGGTGCCAAATAATGTCCATGAGGTAAGAATTTTCATGGGATTAGCGAGCTATTACAGGAAGTTTATTTTGAATTGTTTTGAGATAACTAATCCGATTACCTCTCTATAATTAAAGAACTAGTTTTTTATCTGGTCAAATAAGTGTGAAGTAGCTTTTTAGGAATTGAAAAATAATCTTACTTCAACACCAGTACTAAGAGTTCTTGATCCCAATGATCAATTTTCAATGATCACAGATGCATTTAGGGATGGACTAAGAGGAGTCCTTATGTAGGATGGTGTAGTGGTAGCCTATGAATCAAGGAAGCTAAAGCCTTATGAGTTTAACTATACCCCTCATGACCTATAAATTGCAATAATTGTGTATGTTTTGCAAGTTTGGAAGCATTATTTATTGGAAAAAACATTTGAGCTCAAGACTAACAACTTGGGACTCAAGTACATATTCACCCAACCAAATATAAATGCTCATCAGAGATACTAGCTAGAGTTATTGTTTAATTATATCTTGATATCAACTATATCAAAGGTAAGAAAAATAGAGTAGTTGATGCCCTTAGTCACAGGAGGTACATAGCATCCATGGCTACTATTAGTACTTTCAAGAATTGAGTGATCAAATTCTCACTAGGAGATGAATTCTACAATCAGGTTAGAAAAGTGTTATCTATGAATGCTTATAATCCTAGGTATAAATAATTTATAATAAAGAATGATGGTCTTTTGTGATACAATGGAAGGATGTATGTGCTAGATAAGAAAAATTTGAGGAGCACAGTGCTAAAATAAGTGAATAATGCCCCATATTTAGGACATCCAGGAGTAACCAAGCTTATGGTAGAGTTTAGACCACTTTATTTTTAGAAGGGAATCAAGAAAGATGTATTGGAATTTGTCTCACATTGTCTAGAATGTCAATGAGTGAAAGCTGAACATGTGCATCTGGCTAGATTGTTATATCAACATGATATCAGAATAGAAGTGGTAGGTGATCAATATGGACTTTATCCAAGGTTTATCATTATCATGAAATAGGAATGATATAATCTTGGTAGTAGTTGATAAGCTAACCAAGGTAGCTCATTTTATACCAGGCAATTTGATAGATGATGTACCCACTCTTGCAAAAAGGTTTGTAAAGAAAGTGTATCAGTTATATGGATTTATAGAGATCATTTTGGATCATGATCTAAAGATGACTTATAAATTTTGGGTAACTCTAAATTCAACATTGGGTATGCAATTAAACTTATGCACTGCATATCATCTAGAGACTGATGGTCAGACTGAATGAGTTAATCAGGTGTTAGAGGATCTTATTTATATGTATCACATAGATTAGTAGTAAAAATGGGAATATTATCTTATGTTGGTTGAGTTTGATTATAATAACTCATACTAATTAGCTTTGAATATGGCACCATTTGAAGCATTTTATGGAAGAAGGTGCATGACACCACTCAGCTGGGATAAGTTGGAAGATAGGGTAGTCTTTGGACTTGAGATGCTTTCATAAATGGAAGATCAAGTTAGAATAGTTAGGTAGAGATTGGTCAAGGCCAATGATAGGTAGAATAGTTATGCTGATCTAAAGAGAATAGATAAGTAATTTTTAATAGGTGATAAAGTGTTCTTATATGTTAAGCCATGGAAGAGCTTGATTCAATGTGAGAAGTCAACAAAAATTTCACCAAGATATGTCGAATCCTTTGAAGTTTTTAAAGTGGTCAATCTTGTAGTGTATAGGCTTACATTACCACCAACCCTAGCTCTATTACATAATGTCTTCCATATTTCTTATCTTAAAAACTATACATTTGATCCTTCATATGTGTTGGATTAAAATACTTTGTAGGTTTTGGATCCTAAGATGGTCATGGTAGAACCAATCAGAGTAATTAACACTCACAAACTTCATTTATGTAATAGAGAGATGTCATAGTGCAAGGTCTTGTGTGACCAATACTCTAAGGATAGTACATGAATTATAATATGATTGCTTTATTTGTTTTATTTGTTTTACTCCAGGTGTATGACACTTTTCTTATTTATATATTCTTTTAATGACTTAATAATAAATAATCACTTAGTATAAATAAATAATCATAATGACTTATCAATAATATGACTAATGTAAGGTCGATGATATATATATATATATATTTTTAACAATAATTGGTATTTTAGATAACTAAAACATGAATCCTAATAGTATTATAACAATGTAATTGTTATGTCATACCATTTATTTATATATATATATATATCATCGACCTTACATTAGTCATATTATTGATAAGTCATTATGATTATTTATTTATACTAAGTGATTAATTATTATTAAGTCATAATAGTATTAAGTAATTAAAATATATATAAATAAGAAAAGTGTCATACACCTAGAGTAAAACAAATAAAACAAATAAAGCAATCATATATATATATATATATATATATATATATATATATATATATATATATATATATATATATATATATATATATATATATATATATAATGGGAAAAGCAAAAACAAATAAAAACACACAAAAAAATAATAGCAAGGGTGAGCCTTAAAATGTAATATTCATGCAAAGGAGAAGAGAAAAGAAGCATAGTGTAGTAGAATAAGAGAAGGATAAGAGGAAAGTGAAGGGGAGTAGGGAGCAACAATGTGTTGAGGAGGAAAGACACCAAACTGAGCAAAGTATTTCCAGATTGTACTGCTTCAGCTTGGACACTTTTTCTAGGTAGATAAATTTGTTAATATTTTGTGTGAAATTTGACAAAAAAATTATATGTATTTGACTCCCAAATCCAAGAAAATATATGTATGAACTGATGTTAATTGTTATTCAACCCATGAAATATATGACTGTGTAATATAGAGAGTTGTGTAAATAGAGATATCTATGTAAATATAACGACCTATGTAAATAGGTTGACCTATATATTATACTATTTATGATAGTGAAATACATTTATTACATTAAAATACTATATAGCAAACTATATATAGTACATAGCGAACTATGTATGATGTAGGGTGAACTACATAAATATAAATAATGAAATATATATACAATAATATATATATATATATATATATAAACATCAAAACAATGATGTGTGTATTGTATGTTTCTAAAAACAACGATTCATATATATATAATCTTGCACAGTATATTGTGTTTATATTCACATTATACATATGGCAATGTACCATCTACATTCATATATCTATGCCTTCTCTAGATACACAGTGATTTATAGAACAATGAACTTATAATAATGTAGTTGATGCCTTAGAATACAAAAGTCTTAGAATCTTATAATTCTATATATATATATATATATATATATATATAAAAGTGAAAATTTACTAAATTGCAAACTACATTGTCACTCTTTTACAGATTCTTACTACGATCTTAAAAATAAGTCTATGGAACGAAAACTAGTAGATGATATTCACTTATATAATTTATATAATCTTTAATATAAGGGTCTTAAAAATTATGAACTTATAATCCATAAGTCTTAAAATTTTATATTTGTCACATGTACATTGAACAGTAATTTATATTTATCTATCTACATTGTCACATCGTACATATTTCATTAAACAATGATATATATAAAAACATCAAACTGAGTATATCTAGAGGAGACTAAAGTTCAATTTGTTTTAAAACCATGTTTTTAAAAAAATAAAAACAAGGGACTATGTGTATTTGATAAGCCTATCTTGGTTGGAATATTTCCACACAAATAAGGGTGATGGTTAAAATTACATATGCATATAGCGAACCATAGAATCAAATTAGGGAAAAAGAATAAATGGATTTTCTCATATATGTATATACAAGGCGTATGACTTGCATGTCACTTAGGGGTAAATAATGTTAGTTTTATTTTCTATTAAGATACCCCTAGTAGTAAAATAATTACTAGAAATGCATGCTGACATTAAAACATAGTGGGATCTTACCTATGCATTATTCAAAAAATATGGCTTGTAGCTATTTAACGGGTTAAGTAATTGGACTTACACTAAATATATATGTTAAATTGAGCATAGGAGGATTAAATACTTGTATAAACTATGTGAGTTTTGATGTCGATTTGACTGAAACATGGATATAGATAGTCTATTGACTATAGTACCTAGTTTATTAACAATACGAGAAAATTAATATATTATGATGGTTCATGAATGTAGTTATAAATAGGAAAGTTATAATGAAGTCTTGTTTATAAATATAAATGAGTGTTGACCTTTATATGCCATATTTATATATTGTGTGAGTACCTATATGCAATATATATTATGAATATATTTAGTACGTAAAATTGCTTGTATATATGAAATATATCGATATGAGGATTTAGATACTCATATGCATATATATAGCATATATTTGAACATTGGGAGGTATGCTTATATTTATATATTTATTGTCTATCATAAAATAAGTTATAGATTCTTCAAGAAAAGAACACTATTTATAAATGCATATTAGCCTCCTAAAAATATATCAAGTTGTCTAACAAAAGATTAGGTTTTCAGGATAATTATGACTTTATTTATCAAGACTAGCTATTTTTAATTAAGTAGTTTCACATATGAACAATGAACTACGATATTATTGTTCTTCATAGAATGCATTATACTTTAATCTACTTATTAAAATTAGAAATATGTAGTCTAAATATAGATTATACTTAGGTGGTATGAATTGTTCTTGTTATGTTATTTATTTATGTGATAAATAATATAGTGGAGATTCATTCATATGTTTGATGGACTAAATATGTGTATTTTGATTATTCGTGAGTTTAGCATGTTTTATGCCTGCTAGTAGGAAGCAATATGTGTGAATCTATTGGTTATATTAACTAAATCTTGTATTGTTGGCACTAATTAAGTAGTGAGACAAACTTCACTAGCTTACTAACATCACCTATGCTAGATGAAGGTAATCCAATCAAGTGGTGTGTATGAATTTGACTGATCCTAGAGATCAATGACTACTGAAAAAATTGGCCAAAGTAATGTTAGTTAGACATTGTCATTTCATATGTATGATTTACATGTTTGTGAGATATCATGTTAGAATGTATTTATTTATGGTACACTTAGAAATAATAAAGCACACAGGTATTAGCTTGTCTCTATAAATTCTTGCATCATCATTATCTACTCATCCATGAAAGGAGGGTCATTCCTTGATGGGGGATTGTGTGGGGGATCGATGGTCCATGGTTGTGAAAAAGTGTTTGAATGATGCTCTCTCTCCCCAAAATAGTACTTATTTGGAGACTACACTTGAGATTACCATAGATACTTGAGTTTGAGAACTCTTGCTCTATGGAGCCTTGTATCTTGTATTGTATTTATTATTATTAAAACATCATCCCTGATGATATGTAATTTTTTACTCATTATACAATAGTGGTTGTATGTTTTTACTATCCATGGATAGAAATATATAATTAATTTCTATATTCAATTATGTTTTGTTTCATTCGATGATAGTGATTAGTGATAGATAGATGTTACATGCTTATTTTACAGTTAATATACTTAGAGTTTTCTATCTGGATCACTAATTAGATTATCGTGATGAAATATAATGAAAGCATACATTAATTAAAATTTTAAAAAAATCATGTTGTTTTAAGTCAATCCTAGTGGGGATGTTACAAATTTTCTTGCAAACAACATTTGTTAGATGTTGTCTTAGGACTTAAGTTTTAAAATTAGACTCTAAAATAGAGACTATAACAAAGTAAGTTCTTATATTAAGTGCATCAATAATCCTATTTTATTTTCCTTTGACATAATCAATGTCAGTGTCAAAATTACTATTGAACTGTAGCCATCTACGTTGACTTAAATTTAGTTCATCTTAAGAAAATAAGTGTATAAGGCTATGAAAATTATATTTTACTTTAAAATTCTTTTCAATCAAGAAATACTTCCATTGCTTTAGTGCTTGCACCATAGATTCCAAATCAAGATAATGGGTGGGATAGTTCTATTTATGTGCCCTTAACTTATGATATTCATAGGCAACAACCTTGCCATCTTGCATCAAAACAACCCCAATACCAACAACATATGCATCTACCTAAAGGTCAAAATTTCCATTAGGATCCAAAATAACAAAAATAGGGGTAGAATTTAATAGTTATTTAAATATTTGGAAGGCTTCATTACACTAGGGAGTTTAAACAAACATATTTTCCTTTTTTGACAATGTTGTGATAAGGTTAGTGATTCTAAAAAAATCAACATATTTTTAATAATATCCAGTTAGACCTTTAAAACTTCTTACATCATGCACATTGTGAAAAGTAGACCCCTTAATGTTTTTTTATCTTAATAGGGTCAACATAAGTCCCTTCCCTGGAAATTATGTACCTCTAATAATGAATCTTATCTTAGTAAAAGGATCACTTATAGATTTTACCATACTACTTATGTTACCTTAATCTTTTCAATACCTAATGTAAATATTGCTCGTGTTCAGCTTCATTTTTGGAATAAACAAGAATATCATCCAATAACACTAGCACAAAATGATCCAATAAATGTTTAAACATGTTTTTAATTAATCTCATAAATTTAGTAGGTGCATTAGACAATCCAAATGGCATGAAAATGAACTCATATTGGTCATACCTTGTTCAAAATGACATTTTGTGCACTTATTCATCTTTGATGTGGAGTTGATAATACCCCAATCAAAGATCAATGTTATAAAATACAACACCATCTTTCACTTGATCAAAAAGATCATCAATCCTAGGAATATAATACTTGTTCTTATTTATGACTTTATTCAAGATTTTATAGTCAATGCAAAGTCTCAAGGTTTCATCCATATTTTTTATGAAGACAATGAAAGCTCCCCAATGTGATACACTAGACCGAATCAATCCTTTATTCATAATTTCTTTTGGCTAAAATTTCAATTCCTACAAGTTTACCATATTCATCTGATAAGAAGCCTTGGATGCTTGTGCAAATCTAGGTACAATATCTAAATAAAAATCAAATTCTCTCTTAGGTGGTAAACCTAGCAGTTCTTCAGGAAATACATCCTCAAATTATCTTTAGACTAGATAGTCTCTTAGGGCATATGAATGCTCTATAGGTAGTGTTTTCATTTTCATAATGAAAATTTTATAGCCTTTACAAACTACTCTTTTGAGTTGCGTGGTTGAAAGAATTTTACAAGCCACCAGCTTCATAATGACCTAGATTTCCACCCACTTTCCCATTTGATTAAGACATTAGACCTTATTGATGTAATGATAAAGATTAGATTGATGTTATTTCAATCAATCCATAACCAAAATTAGGTCATAAGACCCCAAAAGTGCTAAAAATAAGTTCACCTTAATCTTATAAATTCAAATATCAAGTTTTGTTTGCTCCATGCATTTCGACATGGAAATTATTTTTCTTGTGCCAAAATCTACCTCTCAACCTTATCTTGAATTATAGGGTTTAGTATTTCATTTACAAGCAATAGAAGGTGAAATAAAACTATATATGATGCCATAATCAATTAAAATTTTAAAATCAAAACTATAAATTATACGTCTAGTTAATCAAGGTGAAATGCATGTTTGCATTCTGATTGTCAATTGCAACATAGACCTAATGATTTTTTTTGTTGGTTATTTAATAATAATGGAAAATCCTTCTGATAGTGGTTATCACCACATTTATATTATTTCACCATTATTTTAGAGGTAAGGTAATAGTATTAGCTCTAGTGGTTGGTACATGAGAAATAACTTAAGGCTGCTTATTATTCTAAATATTTTGTGTAACAAAATTTTGAGACTTAAGTCCTATGTTTGAATTCTAGTACCTACAATAATTGTCATGCTTTACAAAGTTATTTTTTATTTTTTATTTAAAATTATTTATAACAATATAATTTTGATTTATAGGCTTAGATTACAACCTATTGTTCTTAAACTCTTATCTTTCCTTGAGGTAAGACTTCTCATTCTCTTATGCTCAATCAGTAGATTCAATTTCCATGGCTAAAGTAAGAGGGTTAGTCATATTAATATCATACATTAAAACCTTTAACAAGACCATATTTAACTTTTTTACTATAATTTCCTCATCATGCATATAGTTCACATAATGTAAGAGACTAAGAAACTTATTCTCATACTCTGTTACAGTCATAACACTGTGTTTCAGAAGTTGAAAGTATGTAATTTTTTATTTATAGGTAGTATTTAGGTACCTTTTTATAAACTAAATTTTAAAATTTTCCCTATTAAGAGTTATTAGACCATACCCCTTGAGATCACAGAGATGATTTCATCATAAATTTACATCACCCATCAATAGGTAAGCCCCAATGTGAATTTTAACATTGGAACTAATGTTATGCAAGGTAAAATAATTTTTCAAACGAACTATCCATGCCTTGGTAGAATCACTATATTATCCTCTAGCATAAGTAAGAGGTGAAATATTCTTGAGTTCCTTGATGATAGGGTTAATAGAAACATGTGATTCAAGTTTTTCACCATCTACCTCCATGAGTTCATCCCCTTGCTGATTTTCACCATGGCCTTCAAGTTTAGCCAATAGTTGACCATGCTCATCCACTTTATTTTAGATGTTTTAAAATACAACAAAGTTTCCATTCATAATGTCATCATTTCCTATTGGGTTATTAACATTATTCTAGTTGGAATTATTGTCAATATTGTTTTCATTTTTTACCACCTGAGATTCATTCTTCCATTTGTTCTTGTTGACTTTATTGCCACCTCTTCATCAATGGGAAAGGTTGCTAGCAATTCCAACTCTTCATGTTCGAGTCTTTACCATCTTGAGTGTAATATCCTGAACACATCACCCAACAAATCATAGGATGATCATGAAAATTGTAGGTTTTAAGAAGAAAAAATTGTAGGTTTTAAGGATAACTTGTAGCCAGTCGTTAAAGACATGCAATCACCATATAGAGGAGTGCCCAACTAATAGTTATTAATGAAAGCCTTTAATCATTTAAATGCAGTGCCAATGTAACAAAAATTAATTAATGTAGCATTAATAAATCCTTAATCAATTAATGAACACAATTTATTAAGGAAGGTTGCCACCCCTTGGGAAGACATACCCCTTGGGAAAAGACCTTTGGAGGGTATTAATAATTAGCAATTGGATAGAAGGAAAGGATTCAATCATGTATTCCATTTTATAATCATGTACAAGCATAAGCTTTACACCGATTTTAATGATGAAACCCCTTAATTATGTTAACCGATTTCAAGGATGAAAACCCTTGTCATCATGATAACCCAAGGACATAATCCCTTGAGGATTAATACTCTATTATTTAAAAAATCTCAATTAAATTTCATTTTATTACATAAATTATTATTTCAAGAATAAAATTGATATTTATTTTAAATGTAATTTTGAGGAATCCAAATTAATGTATAATATTCCACTTTGGGATACTACAGTGGTATCAAAGTTGTGATCTTGCCATCCTATGAATAATGAGGATAATAGAAGAATCCATGTTAGAATTGTTGAAAACTATGGAAGAACATTCAAAGAAGTTAATGGCATAGGTAGAAGAAAGGACAATGAAAAAATCAAGGATTGAAATCTCAAACCCTATCAAGGAGCAAAGGAATAAGGAAACCAAGGTTGAAACCTTGAAAGATGAAAAACCATTAAATGTACCTTACCTATTGAAGAATACCGAAGTAATTTTTAATGATATTATGGATAACAAAAAAGACACCACATGGGCACCTTTGCTTTTAGATTTTCCTGGCCATCTTAGAGAAATAATAAGTTCATGTGTTAATCATGGAGAGCTTTTAGAGGTATGTTTAAAAAATCTAGAAGTCAATGAAGGTTGTGAATTTGAGACAAATTATACATAGTTATCCACAACAAAAGATGAATTGGAAGTTTATTCCATGCTTGATTCTTCTATAGAAGGGGCTTAAGAGGTATTATAAGAAATAAACTATGATGAATGTCATTTAGATTATGGATAGAAAGTAGAAATATAGGCAGCCGGTATGATGGATCAAAGCGAAAAGTCCTTGGAAACTCCAGGTGCTTCATGCTCAAATGATGAAGAGAAGATCCATTCTCATGGAAAGATATCAATGGAAACTTGTGATAAGTTATCTAAAAAATACCTTGTTGATGATTTATAATATAATAAAATGCCCATTAATGTAGCTAATGAGATATGTGACAATGATAAGGATATTAGAAAGAAAGAAGAGGTTGACAAAGAGTTTCCTCTGACAAAACCAAATGATGTTGGTCATATTAATTCAAAAGACTCTGATAGTATCAGGACAAATTCAAGTAAAAGAAACCTTGACACATGTAACATGGCACTAATAATTGTAGATGAAATAAATGAATCAAAAGGCTTACCAGCAATACAAGTACCCATGCCATTTTGTTCTGATTTAAAAATCCATGTGCTTGGAAGTGAAAATAGCAAAGGAATGATGCAAATTCATGTTAATGGGGATGTATTCAATATTAAAAAAATTGATACGAAGACCAATGATAAGTATGTTCTCAAGATTAGGATACATAGATGAGCTTGCATCCAAATATACAAAATCACTTCTAACATCAAATATGATTTCGAAGGGAACAAGTGGATCCCCTTATATGATAAATTTTGAGAATACAAGCACTCTTGGATTACTAGGAATAACGAATTCTAAAAAAGTGATCTTCATTTTGACTTAAGATTCTATAAATTTAATTTAAGAAGTTGAAATTAGGTGGAATGGGAGTGAATTTCTTCCATAAAACATTATTCGTCAGTGCTTGAATTATATCATAAAATGCTTTCACCCAAGGATGGAAGGAATGGAAATTGAAAGTCATTTTGTCATTGGAGGAAGAGTAACCAAGGATTATATTCTAGTTCATTTGCTTAGTGACAATGAAAAATTCAATTTTTTGATCTTCTTGTTACAAAATATTTTTGCACATGTTGATCAAAATACTGCACTAGACAATCTAGATACATTATAGAATCATGAAGTTATACTACTTGGTCACTTAATGACTATTTATGTAAAGGAGAAGCTCCAGGAATTGTTGTTTAAGTTTAGGGTATAAATTCAATAGGAGATGCAGGATAACATATATAAATAAGTTGAAAAAAATAATGGAAAAGGTTCCTTTGGGGAGTATTAGCGAGGTCATTGAAAATATGATAAATACTAGAAATCTCAATACTCAATATGGTATTGATCTTCAACAGAGTTTTGGAATTATTGTTATTGTAGAGAAGCTCAAGTTTTCCCATTTCCTTTCACATTTTTGATATATCCATAGAGGAGCATAATTTGCACAAATGTGAACTCGTACAGTGCGTAAGTTTTTTCCACAATCATGGGGTTTTATGTGCCCTATACACATACTAGATGGATCTCCATGTGGACTTTTAAACCATTTGACATATACATGTAGAATCACATCAGATACTGATTCAGATCTAAACTTCAAAGATTATGTAAAAATATAAAAATTGATCACAAATGCCTTGATAGACTTTGGTATGATCCTTATGCTACCAAGGTTGGCGCATGGGGGTCGTCATGAATTTTTGAGTGTATTCCTTGATGGTAGAGTCAGTAGGTACCTTACTTCATTGAATATTGAAGAAGTTATTGAACATCTACATAGTTCAAAGCTTTGTAAGGAATCTAGGGTTCTAGAGGATCGTGAGGTGGGATATGTTCCATGTATATTTTTTGGTGCATATCCTAGATTATATCTTTTTATCACATCTATGATATTTATTCAACCGAGTAAGAATCTTTGAAATACCAACAAAGAACTTCCATACATAGAACTTATCGACCCATTTGAGGAGGTGAACATGGAAATAAAATGTATCAATGGTGGAAAGGGAAGAAAAAGAGAAAATGTTTCTCCAATAACTTATCAAAAATTACACCGCACGAAATGTTAAGTGTTTTTTCTCATATCACCCCTTGGTCTAATCATAATCAGAGCCCACATAATATGTATTAGTGTCAGATGGAAAAGCAATCCATGGGTTTCCCTTCACAATCTATATAAGTCCATAGTGACAACAAGCTCTATCATTTGCAACCTATTTCTTACATAATGGGCTACAAAAAGTATGACAAGCAAAATGAGATCCATATTTTCTTTGATGCAGGAAGAGTTTTGAGACTTTTTCTTATAGTGAAAAATAAAAAGTTGTGCATATCCAAATAGTAGTTTGAAAATTTTAAGAAAATTCATAACCCTTTCAAGTATTTTATGAAATAGGGCATCATAGAAATATTAGGTGTTGAAGAAGCAAAAGATGCTCTAATAGATTGTGGGATTAACATTTTAAGGATGGTTGAAATGAAATCTCACTATGCAAAATTTACTCAGTATGAGTTGGACCTATTTTTTATTTAAGCCTCAATGCAAGTCTGATTCCCTTTGCAAATCATAATCTCACAACAACAACAAAAATATCCAAATGGAGAAACACTTAAGTCAAGAAATAGGATACTATGCAAAAAATTCCCATACAATATGTGATATCTCTTCACATCAATTATTTTATCCTCAAAACACTCTGTTTAAGACAATGTTTTATGAGTGCCTCAATAAAATGGAGCTCTATAATGGTCAAAATGTTATCATTTTTGTCAATGTTCATTATGGTTATAATCAGGAAGAATCTCTAGTTTTAAAACATGCCTCAATAGACAGTGGGTGGAGATTGTTGTGTTTGGCTTTCCAAAATCTACGTCCATCTTGGATGAATTTTTAGAGTTGTTGTCATCATGGTCCATCTCCAATGTGAATGTATGGAAATGCATGGGTTGTTAATCAGTTTTAGTCCGAACAGGATAATCTTGGCATAAGATTCCCACAATCATGTCTAGGAAATCTTATAATCCAAGGATCACTCAAGAACAATGATTCTAAAAATATTATTAGATGTGTTGGTGTTGTAATGACACAAGAATTTCCACATTTGAACATTCCAATATATAATTATTTGAGGACAACAATTTTGAGGAAGGGAAGTCTATAATATCCTCAACACATCACCCAATAAATCCTAGGTTGATCATGAAAATTTTAGGTTTCAATAGGAACAAATTGTAGGTTTTAAGGAGAACTTGCAGCCAACCATTAAAGACATGCAATCACCATATAGAGGAGTGTCCAACCAATAGCTATTAACTAAAGCCTTTAATCATTTAAATGGAGCACCAATATAAAAACCATTAATTAATGAACACCATTTATTAAGGAAGGTCTCCACCCCTTGGGAAAATACATTTGGAGGGTATTAATAATCAGCAATTGGATGGAAGGAAAAGATTCAATCATGTATTCCATTTTATAATCATGTACAAGCATAAACTTTATATGGCTTTTAAGGATGTAACCCCTTAATTGTGTTAATCGATTTCAAGGATGAAAACCCTTGTCATCATGATAACCCAAGCACATAACCCCCTGAGGATTAATACTCTATTATTTTAAAAAAAATGAATTAAGTATTTTTTTATTATATAAATTATTGTTTCAAGAATAAAATCAATTTTTATTTTAAATGTAAATTTGAGGAATCCAAATTAATGTATAATATTCCAATTTGGGATATTACATTGAGATACATGAACAGACATTTAAACCAAAACATTTTTCCCAAAGATCCCTAGAGTTGAAATTTGGTATCTAATACCAATTGTCACAACCTTTAAAATTTGAACTTCAAAATTATGAGTTTTCAAGTCTATGAACCTTTTTCCATCAAGTGTTTTAATTTATAAGTTATAATTGATTCAAAAAATTGAATGTTGTACCTTGTACAATCACACCATCTAAATATCAAAGGTGGATTAGAACATGTTGGGGTCCCACATTGTCAAGGAAGGTTGGTAGAAATAGAGCACATACCTCCTGATAAAAATAATATTAACATAAATATCAATAGCTTAATGTTTTAAACAATCTACTTAAAGTAACTTAGCATTTAAGTATTGATAGTTCACCTCTTAATATTTACTAAAAAGAATTTATATTAGACCTATAATTAAATGCAACATTCCCCTATTATATGTAGATAATCTTAAACATTAATATTATAGTTCATTATGTTTCCCTTGTGTGTTAATAATTAACCATATTGCCTCATCAAAGGTTCACATTTATCTTATGCACTCTTTTAAATTCCCTTGGGAACTTAATCTGAGAAAATGTAATATCATAGTTCTAAAATTGGGGTTGATACCCTTATTATACTCATATTTGTATTATGAACATGTTGCTTTTGTTTAGGCAAATGAAAAAGTATATTTCTATACATCTAAATTATAAGGTAATAAAACGAACAATAAATCTCTTTTAACTACTTAACCATTTTGAACAAGGGATTCATCTTAACCTTGACTTAAGTGAGCTACTTTAGTTCATATTCAAATCCAATGCTTGTTTTCCAAATAGAAATTATTAAACATGAACATTTACACCATCAATATATTAGGTTTATACCTTCCTCATTCTCCATTTTAATTAAAATTTAAAGGAAATGTATTTTAAATACTTTAAAAGATTCACCCGACCATCATCATTAACTACTCTTTAGGTCCCTTTAATGTTTCACAAGTTCCCAAGGACATATTAAGTTTAAACCAAAAAGTAAAATAATGTTAATTAAATATTTATAGGTTCCTTTATAGTTTACAACTTTGTGTGAAAATTTAAGCATGTATAAATATATTGACTCTAAATCAAAACAGAGTCATATCATACACATAGACATTGCCAAGTAGTAGTCCCATCATGCTAAAGAAAATAATATTCTAGCTTATTTATAATAATAATAATAAGTACTCAAAAATAAGGTTAGATCCAAAATAATTTGTTTACCAAATGCACAAATTCAAAGAAGTACAATGGTGAGAAGTATATCTAGCTTACTATTCTTTATGCAACCATGAATACATATAGAGTTAAATAGAGAATCTATTGCCTTTTATTTTAGTGATAAGGAGATAGCCATATGTCTCTACATTAATCACATACATGTAGCATATGCTCAGGACCTTCAAGCTTAGCACAATACTTTGTTCTTATTAACAATCAATGCACAATGTAAACCAAATAGGGATAACCAAATTTTTAACTTTATATTCATTGTTTTGTGTGTGTGTGTGTGTGTGTGTGTGTGTGTGTGTGTGTGTGTGTGTGTGTGTGTGTGTGTGTGTGTGTGTGTGTGTGTGTGTGTGAAATGTAGCAAAACCAAAGTCCTTTTCATACACAACCAATCATGGAAATTGTTTCCCTATAATGCCATATTATAAGAGATGAGAACATAATTCAATTAGCCATGTATGACAAAACCATTGTCTAATAATTAAAACTAAATTCAGACAATCTTCAAACCACAATCAATTGATGGAAGCTATAGTCCTTCAACTGTTGGCTTATATTTTATAACAAGGAATTTTAAATATAATTCAAAGTACATAATGATTTTAACTCAAACTTAATCAATGCAAAACTTAATAAAAGTGAAGTCTTGTTTAAGCACAACCAATTATGGAGATGAGTTTCCTTTTGTGCCAAAAATCATTTACTTGGAATCAAGACTAAACTTTAACATTGTTCATACCATGATTAACTCAAAATAGATACAAGCATATACTTATATATAAATAATATAAACTCTAGAAATCAATGCTTCTAAATGCCACCAAGTCAAAATGTTATTCTCCTCAAATAATAACATTTGGTCCATTGATTCACTTATAGAAAGATAATAGTACGACTTCATTGTTCATCCAATTAATACTGAATTATTACAATATTGTTTCCTTTAGAAAAATTCATCAATAACTTAGTAAGTTGAATGACTCAATAATGAGTCTTTATCATTAACCATAATGTGAAAAAACTAGATTACATTAACACATATTTATTTAATATGAACTTAAATCCAAATTGAAGCTAGGGTTTCACCCTATTCAATGATAAGGCATCAATGTATATAACTACGAAAGTTAAGTGCAAGTATGAGACTATTAAAGGAGCATAATTTGAGTTATAAATATTTTAATAAAGATTATAAATACATAACAAGTCTGAGTTTAGAATAAGTAAAGATGTGTATTACAAGCAAACAAAACTACACAATAGTCAACTACGAATTATCCCACAAATAGAATTGCATAAGGGGTTTTACCATATATATTTTTTAATGCATAATGACAAGTTCCAAATTTATCTACCAAGCTTCAATGCAACAAGAAAAATCAAAAGTGAGATTTACAAGATCAAAAACAACTAGTTTAAAACTCAACTAAATTCCACAAAGTTTGTAATGTTCCACTAAATATTGAGATAGAAACTCAAATCTTTATCCATTGAAAACATCAAAGCATGCATTGCATGATGCCAAGCTATGCAATCACCAAATTAATCCTACAATTTACTTGCTATAGTAATGGAGTTTATAATACATATAACAAAATTGAGTGCATAAATTTATAATAGTGTAAGACTACATCAGACTAACATAATTTTATTACCAATATAATCAATCCAAACTCAGTATTAGGGTTTATTAGCTCCATGCTCGAATATTAAATTTCATATTTGAATCTAACTAGTAAATAAGACCAAATACATACATGGTAGGCTAAATGCCAAGATTGCATTGCATTTTTAAGTGGTCACCAGATTCAAAGAAAAGGATTAAAGATTGTTCATATTGGTTACATACTACAAAATGAAGAAAATAACCTTTGTATTTGAGTACAATAATTTCATACATTGCTTTGCAAATATAATAAGACTATACAAGATTAAGTACAAGTAATGTGTTTGTACATAATATAATTGATCTAGAATATACAACGAAGTAGCAATAACCTAGCAATCAACATAATCAATGAACTTAGTGATTTAATTAGTAACAACATAAATCAAGAATGTTTTTAGGTTACATGTTATTCTCAATAAAAAACCCACATCAATGTATAGTGCCTCAAAATATCCTTGGCACAAAATTCTTACAATAGTTAAAACAAATAAAGAATACAACTAATTTTCATAATAAAATCAAAGATGACTAAGTTGCCAACTGGTTTTCCACTTCGAGGTTTGCATTCTAAGGATCTATTCAATCCAACACTTCAACTAGCAACTCCATTATGAAATCATAAAATAAAATGGGATTAAGATGAACCCAACCATTGGTTGCCTTTACGATCTCATCCATCAACATTGAGATCGTAAGAGTTCCATTAAAAATAACCAATGGAATAAAAGTGTAAAAGACCAAGGTGGAATAAGATAATTATTTCACCAATAAATTAATATTTACAACACACAAAATAATCCCACAAGGATACACCGAAATATAAACACATCATAGCCTAGATTTTTTACAGACAACAAACATAGTGCCTTATTAAACCATTTAAATCCATTTCCTTTATTTCTTTCACTATAACACCATTTAAGGGTTAGATGAAATCCAACCCTCATAAAAAGCATGTGTTAGTGTTTCCCAAGAATGTCAACAATCATATCAACATTGTTGAAATATAAAACATAGTTCTCACTATTATAACAAGAAATTAAACCCTTGCCCTGTGAATAAAGAGGTTTCTAGATGATTTGAGGGGTTGGGTAGAGGTTATGCAAAACCTTGAGGTTTTTGTAGAACTCTCTCTGGGTTCCCTGCAAGCTCCCTTACTTGTTCCTAAAATAAACAATACAATACACAATAACAAAAGACAACTAAAAGAAGGTGCAATGTGAGATAAAGTAACTTAGTGGAAAAACACTGTAGATCATAAGACCCTAACTTTCCTTTGATTCTCTCTTTCCTCTTCTCCTTTTATTTTTGTGTCTACATGTTTATCTTTTTGCCTATGTGTGTTGCTTGGGGAACCTCCAAGCCTATTTAAAAAAATGAAATATGTTCCTTCAACAACCTAATGAAGTAAAAATAACATCTAGGGAATAATGGATGCCAAAAATAGAAATTTCATATTGCTTTGGTGGTGAGGTTTGCATAACATGTGGCCTACCTACCTCCACATTCTCACTTCTCTTCGTTGCTTTCTGCGCTAATTCCTTATACTCTAACTAAGTCAAGGTCCATGCCTCGACCCAAATCCATTTTAACTCATTATTTATTAATCCATAATCAATTTTTTATTGATTTCCTTGACCTAAATCAACGTCTCAATCCAATAATAATCATTATTTCCATGGCCTTAGTCAAGGCTCTTAGTCATCTATTGGGTCTAAGAGTATGTGGAAGATTTAAACTAATGATTTGGTTGTTCATTTCTTGTTGTTAAGAGTGCATTACAACATTTTGAGCTCTAGACATGATGTGTCATATTCTCTTTTTCATACCCTATGTTTAATGTAGACTTTTCCATACAAAACCTCGTATTGGTATTTATTCAAAAATCATTTGAAGCCTTAGTAGGAGAACTACTATGTGTAAGCATGTATTTATTATGTGATTTACATCTAGTCAAAGCCTTCAAGCAACGGATGCATGATACCCTAGATTCAATATTTATTTGGAAAACCTCAAGGAACAATTTGGTTAAAATTTTAGAAGGAATTTAAGGGTAAAAGTTATACTAGTTAGGAGCGTGGACTATTGCAATTCTTGGGAATAATTGCACAAAACTTTCATCATTATGTGTAACAATATGATAGGAAGTATGAAATGATTGCAAATGAAGACCAAGGTAACCATTACCCTAATAAATTTCAAATTTGATCATTTACATAACTTTAAAATGGGATTCAAGCTTTTTTGAAATTTCTATTGAAAACATGGTTAGTTAGATATGTCTGCAAATGACCTTTACCATTTGGGGGTAATCGAAAATAATTTCTAATAAGATGTTAGGGTTTTGCACTATATAATAATGGATTTGAGAGAATGAAAAAAATGCATCGTGATTAGATCTCAAAACTTTATTGGCCAAAGCGTTCTTCTTATCCATTGCAAAGAAAAAATTCCAAATAATTCAAGGGCTCATGCAAGAAATAAAAATAAAGGATATTCATATGTCCACTACCTAAGCTTTGAAAGGATAAATATAAAAAAACGCAATAAAACCCTAAGGATTGAGAACATGCAAATCCCATAAAAAATAAATGGGATGCAAAACAAACAAGTTTGCCAAAAGATGAAACCTATGAGGTATAAGACAGTTAGATTCATCAAAACGTATACATAAAAATATGTCTACCTAATATTAAACGTGGAAAATATAATAAACAATGCTTAATCAAATATACAATCAAACATAAATGGAGATAGCATACTCTTAGCCTTTCAAAATATTATTGCTCTAATAAATAAGTACATCTAAATTATTTTTAAACATGTCGTAGAAATCAAAAGGTTTTTGTGCAAGTATACTACTTACGAACTAGTTACCAACTAAATATAGGTTTGAAGGGGGGTAGTGACATGACCATACGAACAATCCTTGTTAACATCAAGACTATATAAATGGACATGGTCAGTGTCAGGACTGCATAGACAATCCTATTCAAGGCTTGAAATCTATAAAATGATTCAACAATTATTTTCACTTACTTATGATTTGTCATTTTTATCTTGAATTCACGTTCTTCGACTTCTAAATCTTTGAAATCAATAAATATTGCAAAGCAAAAACTGGGGAGGATTTGGTTTGGGTGCCAATGTAGATAGGATTAGTGCTTGCCTTTTGGTTTATCAAACCCCTCAAAGTGTTCACATAATCATGGAGTAGAAGTTCAGAATAAACAATTATGCCAAGCATGTATCCAATGTGTTAGATGCCTAAATGAATTCAACCAATTGTCTATTTATAGATGAACAAATTCAAACTTTGACGAATTTTACGTGAACAACTAACTTCCGTAACAAAAAAACAAGAAAGGTGAAAAATACAGATGAGTCTACCCCATTTTAAAAGTTTACAGGAATTTGTGCTAGGACCATACAAACGGCCCTAACATGTGCCAAGATCATATACAAGATGAATACGGAGGAGTGGTGCACAAGGAGGTACGTTTGTGGATTTGAGCCATAGATGTCACCATAATAGTTCTATAATGCCAACTTTGGACCTTTCATCCATATATAGACAAATGTGTACAAAACATATAAAATAATGTGAAATAAATTCCAATGGGCTATTTTTTATTGTCTATGTCATTTTTGTGTTATTTTGATGAAACTTAGATAGATGATTTTTCACTAATTCAATCAAAATTGTGTGTTTGTTTAAAAAATATTTCTACGGAGGTTTAGTTTAAAAATAAAATTGCTTCACCTAAAATGTAATTTTATAAGTATTTAGTTGATAAAAATACATATGGAATTTCTATTGGTTGGTCTGATTCCCTTGGCTCTTCTAGGGGTTGGACAGCTCCAAGGCATGGCAAGACTCTCTCTTCTTTGGCATTGGCCATTTCTTCTTCTAGAAAGGTTGTTGAAAATAAATAAGATGGGGAGGTACGAAATGATACACGGTGGGAGCTCATCCCCCAATAGATGATGCACTGTCATCTGAGACTTCAAACCGCACCATAATGATGATAATTCTACCACAAGTGCCTTTTCTATTTTATGTATTATCTTAATATGTGGTTTTTGGTTTTTGGATGTTGATGGCCTCAAAACCCATCATTTTTTTAATTATGTTATGACTATTTGCCTTCTTATGTGCTTTCTCTACCTTATTAGCATGCAATTTATTAACATGGGGATTTTTATTGTAAATAGCTTGTACTAAATTTTATGATATTAGAATTTGAAGATTATTTTCAATAGAATTTTAATTTTAATTTTTATCTGCTTGGCATGATTTAAAAGAGTGTGTGTAATTTTCTACTCTAATCCAAAATTAGATATGTCCAATTAAACAAAGATCTCCAAAAGCGAACCATAATTTTATTGAGTCGAAGGTGTCCTTGATGAGAATTATATTGAGTGGAAATGAGAGTGATATTGAGAAATTATATTTTAATAAATGCACCAATATTCTTAGCTACATATATTACTCATTATTTTATGAATCCACTATAACAATGACATATGTCAATGATATGTTGGTGTCTTTAAAAAAATACATTCTTTTAATTTAGGAATGGATGAAATTTAATTCCATATACCAAATAGATTAAAATGATTTATAAAAAGGTAATTGATTATAGATGTCACATTGAAAGATATTGAAAGATACACACAACCAAAAGTAATATAAGGAGGTGGATTAAATGACTTTTTTATCCAAGTAATTCAAATTCAAATCATATTGAGTTTTCACAGTATATGGCATTAGCAAATGATCATGGTACACGAATATACCTTATAGAATAGTGACATTAAAAATATATATTTTAATAAATATAGTAATGACGTTAAGCCATTTACATTGACATCTATCAATTGACTTGAAAAACTAGAGCAATTTTGCATTTTGAAATCATGTGCCCCAGCAAACTAAATAAAATAGCAAATTACTTCCTCACTTGACATAAAACATAAAAGTTATCATTTAGGAGGATGTTACTCCTCATGCACATTTGGTTAAAGGAGGTACCAATGGTTGTCATTTCATCACATTGCAAATCCATTTGGCATCTAAAATTCAAACTATTGCAAAGGAATCACAATAAGATCTACGACTAGCTAATGTGATCCCTAAGGGAAGAAAATGGGGAAGAAGTAGATATGCTCTCAAAACATTTTTGATTTTATCTTCTACATTTTTTCCTTTCTCCACTAACACATTTGCCTAGGACTCAATAATGATGAGGAATCATGGATTTGACTAGAGAACTCTCCAAAGTCGTTTGGCACTCAATTACCATACATAATATATGTTACATCATTTTATGGGTTGTACTACAAGGGTTATAAAATTCATCAAGTATGGCCATCATTAAAGGTTGTTGGAAAGGCATTAGGCATAGAATGAATGTGGATCTTCTTCGACTAGTTCTTATGAGGGCTCGATTGTAAAATCAAGGACAAACTAATAAAAGGTTATGTCCCACCCATTACCTACACCTAATTAATTTTTCTATTATACCTACTTTATCCATTACCCACTTAGTAGATGATTTCAACTCATCCATAAATTTGTAATCCATTTGGAAAATTTGATTTGGCATAGGTGCAAACTCTTTCCATTTATCATTATTTACGTTCGCTTTGCCTCAATATGCAATCTTTATTTAACCTTTTTTCTTTTATTCTAGTACAAAGTATACATTTGTTTGGGACACTAAACAACCACAAATATGTGAATATTAATCAGTGAGTTAAGGAGAAGCGATTTTTTTGGTAAATAAAAGCAAACTCATGTGGTTCAAATGCTACCAAGGCACTCCCAACTACAACATCTAACACAATGCTCATTTATAGTACTTTGTGATGGATGGATGGCCATACTGTATTCAAATCCCCCAAATGCATTATCATGTGCATTTTTCTATTGTCCATTAATATTTTGAATTTGAAAAATGGATTATGAGGCTTCCATCCATTTTAAGTTGTTGGAATGAGTTTTTTGGACAAAAATGTTGAATTGAGCATTTTTTTTTATTTTGATTAGTTTGAAATTGTTGAGGACATGATTTAGAATGTAGATTTTTATTTACGTGATGAAGTTTTTGCACAATAAATTTGAGTGATTTGACAAAGTTATAGGTACTTCATAGAGAGGGAGCCACAATGAATGCCTTAACAAGTGTTTAGTTTTATTGTTCTACAATCCTTTACTCTATAGGTATTCAAAAAATATTTTTCTTGTGAGAATTTATTTTTCATCAACACCCTATACGACTTGCATATTTCAAGCTAAAACATTATCAATGGCATGGCTCTCTCCCAATGGACAATCGACACTCCCTACCATCACGTTGATCGGCCAATATAAGTGACATATACGTATACAATTCACCATTAATGTTGATTTTCACCACATGCTCAAATTAGGCATTACACAAATCTTACAACTATTGCTCTATTTTCTTGTCTTCAGGGTCACGAAAAAAATTATTTATTTATTTATATCCTTTTTTTTTGTTTCATTACAGATTATGTAAAAGTTTGCTTAGTCCTTGCTTTTACTTTTCGAAAGTTTATAAATGTTACATGTTAGGTGTGGCATTACACAATGCACAAGCATATTACCTAAAAATAAAATGACTAATTATCTTAAACTTCACTAAAAATAATCATGTTAAATAGGATAACCGCAAGCTATTAACCTCAAAGATTCCCCATATGGTACCAAATTTTTCTACTGAAATTACAAGCTTTTGTTAAATAATAAGAACGGTCCTATACTTCTACAATAGCTCAAGACAATGCTATTTGAAATCAAGAAACCCCTATTGGACCTTGACCACCTAGATTCCTTGCAAACATTATTTGCTAGGAGATACTTTGAATTTTTAACTATAGATAAAAGACCATGTTGTGCATTATGCTTGTAGAACCTAACCAAGACGGTAAAGGCAACAATGCCCAGTAAAATTAGTTGAAAAAAACAATCCAGCAAATATCCTCACTGCTCTACAATTTGCTCCATATTAATGTGCCTATTACTCTCTTCCCACACAAACTGAAGATATTTTTCATCCCAAAAAAACCTAAATCCGGACAAACTCTTTCACAAGGATAAAGCCTTTGTCAAACCTCCTATTACTCTTCTCAATCCACATAGCCTTCATTTGATTCAATCACTTTTTCTATTGATATTGTGACCATTATTTTCTTGGACATTTATCTCTTGGAATATGCCATATTTCTACTCTTTAGATTTTATAGTAGATTGCCTTTGTTCAATAAGAATCGTGACAATAATATCATTCTCCAATCACTTAGAAGTGTGTTGCATATCAATTAAGTTGTTTAAAATCCTATTAAAAAATCAGTCCAACTCAAACCATTTGTAATTGATATCCTTAATACCTTCGGCATTTCATTGCACCTTTAGAGGCAACTTGCTAATTTAAAAACTAATAAAATAAAGATCACCTTACTAATTTAAAAACTAACAATATAAAGATCGCCAAGAGTCAGCATTGCATCTTTTATAGACTAAAAATTCAATAAAGTGAAAGATTGCCCCCACAACAACATACCCAAGAATGTCTTGGTCATCTTAAAGAATTTTGTCATGTCCCCCTTTTGATGGGGACATGATGGAAGACCTTTAGCCTTAAACCCTTCCCGGGGACTAATTGACAATTGTAGGTGGAAGTAAAGATTGAAATGTCTTTAAGTGAATATGTGTGAAAGTACTTTTTTAAAAGTACTTTATGTTTTCAAATTCACTTAAAAGAGGGGCCTTTAAGGGTTTTGGATGACTTAAATGATTTTATAAAAATAAAAGAAAAAAAGAGGGAAAAAAGAAAAGATCATAACAAAGGACCTATTAAAATCTTTTAAAGTAACCCTTCCTTCCCAATTTTGGGCACTACAATTGGAAGGACTACATAAAGCAAACAAAGGACTAATTGATTTATTCCTACCTACTTTTAATAATGATTTCCCTGGAGTCTAAGCACGAAAATCAAGGACTTGCACTTGGAGGATGGAAACTCTTCAAGAGACTTGAATCAAGGACGAAAACCCTTGGATAAGACAAGGGTGTTTTTAACACCAAAGACCATTTGAAAGGGGAGCGAACCAAGAAAGGAGTTGGATGTTTGCTTTCAAGGGTTGTCTTAGGACAGTGATCACCTTTGTTGAGGGTTGCATAGGTCTGCAAGGGAATAGAACAGGTTTTAGAGGTGGGCGACTCGCTTTAAGGTCCTTCTAAGGCTTTTTGAGGTATAGAACAATGACACAATATTTTTTGCTATTTTATTTTATTTTTCCAACTACTTCATTGTCCAAAAAATAGGGTTTGCGCTGATTATTTGGTTAATAATATTTATATATATTCTGTTATTTTTGGGAAGCTTGAATAATATTTTTGGAGCTGATTTCAAATCATTTACAGCAGTATTTTGTCAATTTCATATTGCTAGGGTTTGTAGAAAAATTTTAGAAATTAATATTTAAACATTGAAGTGATTAAATAAATCTTTTGTTTATCTAACATCCCTTGGAAGGGACATTACAATGGTATCAGAGCCAAATCTTGGTTAGCTATGGGTTTTATAGCAATACACGCAAGAAGGATATAACTTGAGAAGTGTGAAGAAGGTGGAGGAGCTTCCACGCATAGAAGACATGTCTCACCAAGATCAATAAAGAGAAGAGGTGGAAAATAGAGAAGAACAAAGGTTGGACAAGTAAACACAAGCCCAAGAACAAATTATGGCTATGATGGTAAAATTTGTGCGAACAATGAAGGAGTTGAAGGGTGACAAGCCACGCCAATGGGGATGGTAGTGCTTCAAGAAGTCACCATGTCTTGGATCAACCTTCTAGGGGTTTGGGAGGAGCTTCACGTGGGCTAACTAGCCTACCTTTCTGCAGGATGAGGTGGCCATTCTCGAAAGGGAAGCACAACCCTCATTAAGAGACACCTTGTTAAAAGACTATGATGAGTACATGACATATATAGCTCCTTTTAGGGAGCAAATGGATATTCCAGCTTTCACTTCATGGAAGCATGGTCAAATAGGAGGCACAAGGGCTAGCCACAAGCACAAGGGCAGCCAAGGAGGACTCCACCACGCTTTGGGTAAGCTTGCACTTTCAAATTTTGATGGTTCCCCTAAAAGTTTAGTGAGGGCTTGGATTCAAAAAGTAGATACTTATTTTTCACTAAGACCTATGTTGAAAAAAGAGGCCATTCAGTTTGCTACCTTGCACTTGGAAGGGGCTGCCTATGAATGGTGGTATCATGGGTTGGTTATTCAAGGTCACCAACTCATTTCATCTTATGAGGAATTTGGCAAAAGGATTATTGAGCAATTTGATAGAGCTGATCCAAAATTGCATTTTAGAAAATTGGTTCATCTAAAACAGAATGACACAGTGGAGGGGTATGTAACTGAATTTCAAAGGCTTTCGGTTATGGTGAGGTATGTTTTGGAAAGAAGATTAGTGGTTCTCTTCATGGAAGGTTTGACGAATTCTATTAGAGGATTAGTCAAAGCTTTTGATCCTTCCACTCTCTAAGGAGCCATTCAAAAGGCTCTTGATCTTGAGTCCTCAACTCCACAAGGTAAAATTCTGCCCTTTAATTTTCAGAAAACTAATGTTTTTAAGCCCTATGGACAGCCAAAAAACAATAATTGGGGGAAGCCAAGGAGCAACAATTTTGGACCACCTAGATCAATGCCTTTGGGGCAATTGGACAAGCAAAACTGGCAGGGTTTGGAGTAGCAAAGAGCACTCCCAAGGAGTTTTGAAACAGGAAATGAATTAAGAAGAAAAAAATTAGTGTTTTGATTGCAAAGACCCTTAGTCACCAGGGCATCATTGTCGTGGAAAAGGGAAAGTACACTACATTGAAGTATATTCAGATGGAGAGGATGAGGATATTGAAGATGGGGCAGCCACCTACGAAGAGGAACATTTGGAAGTTTTTGGAGGAGAAGATTCGGAAGACACCTTTGCTTCCCTATCAGGGACACCCAAGTACTATCTCTTTCGTATGAGAGGAAGTTTAAAAGGTATGGAGGTCACTATTCTTATTGATAGTGGAGCTACACATAATTTCATCGATAAAAAGTTAGTAGCTTTATGTGGTTTGCAATTTATTGAATTCAATGGTTTTCGTATAATTGTGATGGATGGCTTCACCATCCCTTGCACCACAAAAATTCCCAAGCTAAATATAATGATGGGAACACCCCTCATTGAAGATGATTTTTATGTGGTTGGTATTGGAGAAACTAACCTTGTGCTTGGTATACAGTGGTTGCACTCTCTTGAAGAGTACACCATAAACTACCAAACCATGGACCTCAAATTCGATGGGTAGGAAGTGGTTTTGCATGGTTTACAAGATAGGCATCCAAGGGGGCCATGTCCAAAAGAATGGAAGGTATGATTAAGGAAGAAATTCAATTTGAGGCAACTAAGCAAACATAATTTTCTGAGTTGAGGCAGCCAACTATCATAAAGGAAAAAATTTCATTAATGACACATGGAGGGAAGGTATGATGGGAAAGAGTTCCCAATATGGGAAATGCAATATGAAGAGTCTATAGCAGCCTCTAAGGTATGGAAAAAGTTTCCAAAACTCTATGTACATCAACACACGATAGTATGTATCCCAATGCATGGTAGTATGGGAGGTTTATTGAGAAAAACTAATAATGTTGGGGTTTTAGGATTTGGGAAGAGTCATTCAACTACCCCTTTCCTTGCTCATGTTGGGAAATTGTGCTTAACATGGATATTTGGGAAGTTTAAAAATTCATGTTTTAGGAAAAACAAGAAATCTGTAAATGAATTGGGAAAGATTTCTCAAACACATTCAGAAAATTTTGAGTGTTTGTGGCCATTTCAGCCTATCATACAAGTTGAAAACATGTTGCATATGGTACCAATCCAATGGAGAAAACATGATCAAAAATCTAAAATCAAAGGGGCACTTGGTACCATCATGCAGGTGGGAATAAATCATCTACTTCCGTTGGGTATGTATGTTTGGAATCAAGTTGAAAGGGGCAATAAACACCCCACTACAAGGTTTGATTTTGCAAAACAAGGTAAAGATTTCTTAAGAGGCAAAGGACCAAGTAATACTCCATCTTGCCAAAACAAGCAACATACACATTTGGGGAAACCAATTTGTGTTTCCAAACATCCCAAGGTACATAGGAAGGGAAGCTATTTGATATCTTACAAATTTAATTTCCTTTTTATGATTATAATATATCTTGAATGTGACATAAGCACTAAGAAGTTGGAATGATTTTACTCTAACCAAGAATGGCAAGGTGGTAAAGAAACAAGGCAGTTGTATGACAAAGGAATGGGTTCACTACAAGGCCACGGTGCAAGAAAACTCGTAGGATAAAAAAAGATTTAACATTCTCACATATAAAATTTCAGTTTGTAGTGTGCATCGAGAGGGGAAATTGAAATTTTCTTTCGCCATCATATATTGCATACAGCGGAGTACACTTGGCGCAGCAAGAGGGAAAAAAGAAGAATCAATGAATATAAGATTAAGAAGGTGGAGAAGAGTTGCATACTCAATGACATTCAAAAATTGCAACTATGTTTCACAAGCTAATCTTGGTCAACAACCCTCAAGAGGAAGGAAAAAGAGTTCTTTTGACTAACATTTTTGTTTCATGTGCAAATAAGAAGACAATGGCAAACAAGGCTCTCACAAACAAAGACTACCTAGCTGGAACATCAATTTCCAACTACCCATATGTTGACAAATTTCAGGATTCTCTTGCTTCTAACATCTTAAAAGCATCTTTTGAATAAATGAGATCAAAAAGTAGAAATGGCAACATAAGCTACTACTGGTTCTACATTTTCAATTTGTTCAAATAACACGGATGCTTCATATACAATAGCAGCAAACCTCACCAAAAAAGGTCTCTTCCTTGAAATGGGTCTAGATTCAAATGTGGCACAAAGCCAATTATGGAGATAACTTTTTGGTTACTTCTATTGTTTGAGGACAAGCAATTTTGGAGAGAGAAGATTGTCATGTCCCACTTTTGATGGAGACATGATGGAAGACTCTTACACTTAAACCCTTCCCATAGGCTAAAGAACAATTGTAAAGGGAAGTAAAAATCGAAATGTCTTTAAATGAATATGTATGAAAATATTTTTTTTAAATTACTTTATGTTTTCAAATTCACTTAAAAAACAGGGCTTTAAGGGTTTTGAATGATTTAAGTAATTTTACAAAAAAAAAAAAAAAAAATTAACAAGGAAAAAATCATAAGAAAAAACCTATTAAGATCTTTTAAAGTAACCCTCTCTTCCCAATTTTAGATGCTACATTTGGGAGTACTACATAAAGCAAAGAGAGGACTAATTGATTCATTCCTACCTAATTTTAATAACGATTTTCAAAGAGTCTAAACATGAAAAGCAAAGACTTGCACTTCAAGGACAGAAACCCTTCAAGAGCATAGAATCAAGAACGGAAGCCTTTAGATTCAAACCTAGAGCAACTCATCACGAAGTTGTATTGAGCAAAAAGTGATAAGACAAGGGTGTTTTTAACACTGAAGATCAATTCGAAATGGGAGCAAACCAAGAAAGGAGCTAGATGCTTGTTTTCAAGGGCTGTCTTAAGACAGCAATCACCTTTGTTGAACACTGTGCAAGTCTACAAGGATAGTGAACAGGGTTTAGAGGTATGCGACCCACTTTTGGGTCCTTCTAAGGGTTTTTGAGGTGTGGAACAGCTACACAATATTTTCTACTATTTTATTTTATTTTTCTAGCTACTTCATTCTCCAAAAATAAAGTTTTTGGCAGATTATTTGGCCAATAATATTTAGATTAATATTTTTGGCGCTGATTTCAAATCATTTACAGCAGTATTTCATCAATTTCAGATTGCTAGGGTTTGTAGAAAAAATCTGGAAATTAATATTTAAACATTGAACTGATTGAATAAATCTTTTGTTTATCTAATATCCCTTAAAGGGGCATTACAAATTCTACATTTGGTGATCTTAAAGATTTCTGGTGACAGCAAACCAGCCAAATAGAAATCAAGTAACTTTTCTTAGATGGCTGGGAAAGTAGGCTCCACCTTTTTATTTAAATAGCTCTGATGTTTTTTTAATTACGCTGCCATTCCATTGGAGTATTCAATTGCCCTGCATACCGAAGTACAATCACTTAAACAGTTGCAGCCATTGGCGTAGATTCAAAAATCACAAGATTTGGCGTGCACACTTTGCACACTGAATCTCACATAATAATAACCTTTGCCATTTAAAAAGCTTCTAACAAGATCCCAACTGCAAAACCAATTAGAGGTTCAGATTTTCCAATTAGAGTGAACCTTCCCCAACAAAAGACATTTGCACACACCTAGAAATGACAAAAATACTTTGTTCTCCATTTTTTAGGTATACATCTCGAATCACAATTCAAATATCATCAAAAAAACCAGAAAGGTCCAGAACGGATTCAGGCACAAATCCACACAATATATGACAACAAAGTAAAATCTATTGTCAAACTGCATAAAAATATAACAGCGTTGAAAATGAATTATTTTAAGGTCCTTCAGACCAAATTGGTCTGGACCTGTCAAAGTACATATCATTCAGCTAAACAATCTAATATGACCAACTTCCATGTGTTTCATCTTCTAACAAAATTTTAGATGAGCATTAGTAGTACATTATCAGTAATTATCTCTTCTAAAAACCTTTGAACGTTTCTCTATTTTGTTTCTATCACAAAAAAATTTATATTATCATGTACATTTCAATTCTGAGGCCACCATCCACAAAATGCAGATTATTGTTATCCACTGTAGAAAGGTCTTCCAAATGAGACTAACTTTACACAAACACAAGCATTTTAGAATCCTCGCACATTGCCTATACATTTGCAGCACTTGCATTGCATTCCTTCTATCTGCAAAAAATAATTTGCTTAAACATATCACACATTATGGTTATATTTAAACTTAAATATTTTGGGGTACAAAGTTCATATTTGGGAACTGGGATACTGGATTTGTCAAACTCTGTGTTCTAGGTAGCAACGTCTTCTAAATTTTGTCAAACTGCCTCTAAACCACTGTCTGAAGAATGGGAATCTAGAAACTACAAACATCAATACTTCCTACAGCTTTACATTTTTTTTTTGCTGGCAGACCCAAGCCTTGTTGGGAAATAGAGCATAGCATAGAATGTAAGACACCTCAACTCTCTCTTTACTACAATTTGCTGCAATATTTTGGATAACGAAATATTGAACTGATGTGTAAGTTCTTGTACCCTGACCTGAACTCGGAGTTTCAGAATCTGAACAGTTATTGTCAACTGCCATAGTTTCAAAGTCAGACTTTATTTGAAGCAAATAGCAACTGTTCTGGAAAAGAAATTGACATATACAGAAACATTCTCAAATTAATTTCAGAATACTTGTCAACACAATTTTTTTGATATGAATTGCTCTGTAAAAACATTACCTGCATCCAATGCCAATATTCAAATGCTCATTTTTATCCTTCGAAGTTTGAATTCATGGGATGTGGTACATCTAGGTTTAATCAATCGATGTTATATTGGGAATGGATAAAGGCTTTCATAGAAAACTCTAGATAAAACTATGTTGAAATTATCTTCTAATTCCTAAGTTTTAACAAGCTAATAACAGGAAAGATTAAAATTTCCTATATGAAAAAAGATTATGTAGCTTGCTAGTCCTTAGAAATTAAAAGATAATATTCAAATTTAAAATAGATCTACCATGGAGCCCTTCCAGTCGTGCTTTTGTCCATTTCCAATATACACTATTTGATCAAACTTATTTTCCTGTGAAAGGCCTTCCTTCCAATCATTCTCTTGTTAGTTCCCAAGAGCCCTTCCAATCATTACTTCATTCGTTCCCAAGGTTGAGAATTCATTGGCAGAAACTATAAGCATATAAAAATGCGTTTCGTAAGTTCAAAGGAAATAAAATGCTTAAGTTTCAATCAGATATGAAGCTGTGCTGAATATACTTGAAAATCACACATTCTTAGCATGTCACAACCAATGGATGCAGGGGCTATTCTTGAAGTTTACATGTCCTCCCAGTAAATTTGGCCCAAGACCAATATTCAGTAATCAAGAACCATAGAAGCTGCAACAAAGGCAGCGCATAACCAATATATCAAACGAAAAAACAGTATCTGTTGAACACTTGAACTGAGTTTTTCTACATGGTTGAGAAAAAATATATAAATTCACTTTAAAACAACTCACCCAGTAAAATTAAACAAATTATTGTATTTACCCAACACACAGGAAAAATTGTCTATAACATTAGATGATTCTAAATAGGAAGTTTTTAAGTCAAAGCTGGTATATTGCAGGCAGTATGAAAACAAAGGCATCGCCACCTAGACAAATAAGGGTGCTTGTCAAACTCAGCCTTAGTGTGAAAACAGATATATCCAGTCGGAATAAGGTTCAGCCCTTTCATCCTGTCTGAGACAACATGGTGCCTGTACAAGAAAGAAAAGTGTGTTTGCAAAGATCAACGCTACATTTTCAACAGTATTTGCCTTCCAAATTGTCGTTCTTTTGAAATTTGTATTTCAAGTAGAATGAAGTAATAATAAATTTCTTTGAAGTGGAATCCAATAAACATAAACAGCATTTCGTAATCTCAATCCGGCCAAATTCGCATTTTAGTCTGTGCTATGGAAATGAATTGTTTTCTTTTGTTTAAAAAAATTGTACCATGTGTGCAAGGAATTCGAAGTATTTTTGAAATCATTCATAGTGAAGTGAAATATAAATATCACATTTTTACAATAACTGACAAGCCTAAAACGGTAATGTCCATGGTATATTATATTTATGAACAGTCAGGGGGCAAGGGTTTACATTATAAATGGCTTTTCCTCCATTATGAAACCTTAAAAAGTCACCAATCCCACGTGGAGGTGTTTTTTACTGATGGAATCACCACGCAGCAGGGATGAGTCTTAAAGCAAAATTTACTTGTGCTCATCATTTATTGGCCACCAAATAGCAGCCGTGGAGTACAAGATTATAGTTATGAACGGTCAGGGGGCAAGGGTTTAGGTTATAAATGGCTTCTCCTCCATTATAAAACCTTAAAAAGTCACCAATTCCATGTGGAGGTGTTTTTTACTGATGGAAACACCAGGCAGCAGGGATGAGTCTTAAAGCAAAGACTTTAATTGGGCTCATCATTTATTGGCCACCAAATAGCAGCAGTGGAGTTGAGAGTTGCAACTACTTAACACTCTTTTTGAGACCATGTGTAGTATTAGAGTGGTATCTTATGTGTATTTTGTGTCTCTTCTGCTTTACAAAAATGTTTCGCCACATTTCTCTAAGTTTAGCTATCTGATCTGGCCTCAGTTGTCTAAACCCTGCTTGCTTACAGCCTGTGTTTTCTATGGTGTTAAGATAACGTCACTAATATTATAGTACTTAACACTCTTGTGGTAGCCATGACTAGTGTTACACTGGTATTTTGTGTGTATTTTCAATTTTGTCTATCCATGTGTATTTTGTGTCTCTTCTGCCTTGCAAAGAATGTTTTGCCACGTTTTGTCTCAGTTTAGCTATCTGATCTTACCTCCGTTTTAAAATATCACAATTACATTACAAAATAAATTTTGCAATTTTTATGAAATTTTTGTTAGGTTAAAACCAAACAGATACAGATTAAAAAATTAACACAACGTCAATTTGTTTTGAAAACTATTCAACATGATACACTCATAAACATACACCATTTTCCATAAAATAATACTAGTGGTCTGAGGGGTTCAGATCCGCTTGCACTTTCAATATATAATACATAATATACCAAAGATCCATGGATACGTACAAAACATACCTCAATGTACGAAGGAGCGCACACGAATGCAAAAACATGACATAAAACAGTGCATAAATACCAATAAAACCCTAGTGAGAGAAGGAACAAAACGAGTATAATAACTAGTTTAAACAAAACTGAGTGAGAGGGCGCTCCCTGTCTTCCATTTTCTCCATTTGAGCGTCTACATTGTACACAGTGAAACCAAATTAATGCATACAGTTGCCAACAGACTTGGGTTTTCCAGACGAAACTGAACTAGGGTTTCAAACTTAACGAATCATTAGGTTAACAAAATGGGGAAATTTCTTTACCAAATAAAATTAGGGCTTTTTCCAACCAAACTTTACGCAACCCAACATTTACGTCGGGTCCCATGCCTGCGGCTGCTGCGCCTAAAAATATGGGAAATGGGGGGTCCCATGAAATTAGCCCCAAAAAAACATATTATTGTTTGAAAAAATATTATCGCTGAATAAAAAATTATTACCGTTTTAAAAAATACACTTTTTGAGCAGCGATTGTTTTGGGAGTCAATTTCCAGCGCTGCAAGCCGTGGGAGTACAATTTTTTTCTGCACTGTTTGTCTAGTCTATAAATTGATTCTGGAAGTAGTGGCTGGCGTAGGTAGACCCCATATTCTATATTGCTCGAAAACTAAAGCTTACATACAATCAATTGCGTATTCTATTTTTTTTATTAATAAAACTTACAATCGGGTTGCCCTGCATTACAGAGTTTTGGGTTTGTAAGGTTATTAGAATTAAGTATATCTATAATTTGAAAGTTAACTCTTTTAAGTGTATTAGGGTCTAGGATCAAGTGCGCAATGGACAATCAAGTTTGATTGTGTAGAGTGAATGTGTAGAGTTAATTTTAAAAGAACAAAATTAAACATATTCGATGGAAGGAAGTCTTTATTTGTATGAAATGCAACTTCTATTCAATAGCAAAGAATAGGGAAATGGTACAATGTATTATAGTGCACGAATTATAGAGTAAATACACAGAGCATTATATATACATTATGATTGTATATGGCATCGACTCTTGGCCGAATGCATATGTTACATAATTATACAAAAAGAATACAAGAGTAGTTCCAACTGTTGTCGGTGACAAAGAAGATGGTTGAGTCGTTTCATCTTCCTTGTTGGATGACGGTTGAGCTTCTAAATCGGTAGCAACTAATAGTTCAACTGATAAGATCACCAGTTGGAAAGTGCCACTTGATAATCCACGCGGTCTAAGCACGCTACCATATGGATGTGTTAGAGCAAAGACAAGTGTGGGCATGTGAGTCTGTGAGTGAGTACCAGTGAGGTGTGTAGAGCTATGAGCTAAGCGTGCACAATGAAGTGTGTTGGTTGCGAGCAGGGGAGATCTAATTTGAAAGTTTGTGAACATGTGCAGGACTTATGCACAAGTGTGTAAGCAAGTTTCGTGCTAAGGAGTGTGATTTGTGTGCAGAGAAACAAGTGAAGAGCTTGTTATGCTGCAAAAGAGCTACGCATGGATCATTCACCCTTTCTTGAAGAGCAATGGTCTCCATTATGTCAATTTACAGTTGAGGAAACTACACTTGAAGTTATTGAGAAGTGTGCCACTTGACTTGATCAGCATATTGTCCAACCTTGACCACTCAAAAAAGTTGATGTGTGCCAAGGTGGGTGCATGTGTTTATCACTTCAATGATATGGTCCTTGTTTGTAGGACATAAGTGTTTAAGATCCAAATCAGAAGGATGTGTCCTTGTTGGCTCAAGAAGTAGCAGAGTGTAAGGGTGGAGAAGTTTCACGTTGAAGACTAGGTGCAAGCCCAAGTATGGAAGGAGATCAAGAACAAAGTCATTCTCATGAGCTGCATGCAGAATGGTGTAAGGACCATAGCGCAGAGGCTTCATTTTTCGGTGTGGACCTTTGAAGCATTCCTTTTAAAGATGCAACCAAATATTATCATCAACTCGAAATACATGAGGTGTGTGATGTGCATTGTGGCACTCCTTGTACTTTGCTTATGTGCAAGAGAAAATCTATTGAACCTATTGATGAATATACTAGATGTGCAGTAGGAGATATATAGTGGTGTCAAAGGTTGAAACCCAAGACATGTTTGGAATGGACTGTGACCCATAGAGATGTGGAGGGATCTGTTGCAGGCATGTTGAATATACAAGAGATTGTCATCCCAAATGCGAGCATGTGCATGATTATACATTTATAAAAGATAAATAAGTGTGTGATTTATCACTTCAATTTGGCCATATGTCTGTGGATGAAAATTTGTCGACTGATCTAGTTGCGTGCCCATCAAATCCCATAGTGTTTGCCAAAAATGACTTACAAAGCGTGGATCTTGATCGAAGACAATGGATGTTGGAAGCCCAAATGCACCCAAACATAGTTGAAGAAGGCTTGCGCAGTGCTAGTTGCATCAATGTCTTTCCTACATGTGACCATGATAGCCATTTTGGAGAACATTTCCACTACAATGAACATAACATCATGCTCGCATCTCATCACAAGTAACCCAGTCATGAAATCCATGTTGATAGATTCCCATGGTTTGGATGTAACTAGTAGAAGTGTGTAAATTCCTAGCTTCATGTTTATGGACTTGGTGATGCAATAAGGAATGCAAGACTTGATGTGGCATTCCATGTCTATGCACATGTGTGGCTAGTATAAGTGCAACTATAATGTGTCTAGAATCATTATCACACTAAAGTGTCTCGAGGTGTTGACGTAGTGTGCCTTCCAAATGAGTCATTGGCGAGGTGCACCATTAAGAATGTAGAGATGTCTGTAGACACCTAAATAGTGTCTAACCCTTGGTCACATTTCCCATTGGTCCATTCCGAACCCATTCCTAAAACATGCAATTACTAATTTAAAATAATAACTTTATTTTGAATTAACCCCCCTCCTTGGACACATCACCCATGACACCTCACCTAGGACACCTCGCCTTAGACTAATTCCCATCCTATGACTCACCCAAGACCTATTCTTACTTCTCTCTAACCGCCTAACAAACTCTCGTGCGTATTTAGCCCAACCTTTAACATTCTCCAACGGATAATGCACTTGGCGGATGGAGAACGGGCTTGGTGGCTCTTTTACCCGTTCTCCACCCGCCAACGTTGGTCAAATGTCGGCCGACGCCGGCGGAATCGCCGACATCGGTTATACTTAAACCATTTTTCTGACCCTTTGACAACCCCAATCAAAAATTGGCTAATCTCTGAAGCTAATCACGACTCTCGAATCCTCTTCCGGTGAAACAAAGTTCTCGTGCTTTTGCTTTTCAGTGTTCTGGCTTCTTGGTGTTCTTGCAGGGATCAGCATTCTTGACAGCACTTTCTAGGCACTAAGGTCTTGTGTCAGACATTCTGCACGGGGATTGCACGATATCTCTATCACCAGTGACAACCGAGACACAGCTTCTGTACTTTTGCCAACCCGTATCACAGATAAGTATTTGTACTGTTTTCATTTCAATGTCATTTACAATATATTAGCATTTTGTCTACTGTCTATTCCAAGCGTCCTTGACCCAACCTTCCCTGTTCCTCCCAGAGAGGCTGAAAAGCCTTCTCTCACCCCTTATTCCCTTTTCTTTGCCTCTGACACTCCTTAGTCTCTCTTTAGGCAACACCTTTTGTCCAATCAACTCAGCACAAGTTATCAGAGACCTACAAACCATCTTAAGACCCATCTAATCAACTTGACTAAATTGCTTTACGGAAAGGCTGAAAGGCCTTTTTCCTGTTTCTCACCCCTTTTCCTGACAAGATTCTTAGTCCCTTAGATCCTAAACAGTCCCTCTGAATCCCTCATAGACCCTCAGACGAGACCAAATCCATTCTGCAGACCAGAAACTAGTCCTGTAACCCGTCCCTAGCCATTTGCCCTGACCGACCTCGTCCACTTCCCCTACCGACGTCGGCAGTCTAACCGTCGTCGGCGACCTCCCTGACCGACACCGGCAATATCACTGACGTCGGTGACTGTGTTTAGCAGATTACAGCTTATCAGGTACGCATTTGTTTTTAGTTTTTTCTTTTCACATCTTTTATTATTTCTCTTTTCTGTCTCTGTCATATTTTGTCTTAAACAGTGGATTGTCATCCTCCAAGAAACCTTAGCGCTTCTAAGACCAAGCTTTTGCTTGGCAATCCACCCTCTTATCAACTAACGTTCTTCGTGTTTTAGTGTTTATCTCTTTCAGGTGTCATTCCTCCACAACAAAAGAGGAGTTCTCACAACGTCTGGATTACAGTGCGCAGACTATATCTAGGTACATACAAGCCTTGACCATTCCTTTTAGTTTCTCATTTTCTCTCCTTTGAATGCGAAAGCGAAATTGCATAGAAACATTCTGGCACGCCCGGTGGGACCCTTAAGGCCTTCCTTGGGTTCCTTTCCTTCTTTTTTCATTTAGGTGCATTAGGTTTCTCCCTCTTCACCTCTTTCTTCTTTTCTAAAGACATCATAAGCAAAAATTAAAAAAACTTTTTCTTTCTTTTCTTGCATTTCTAGACTAGTCAAAAAATCATTTCCTTCAACCCTTTCTCAAACTTGTTTTCATTCCAACTTAACATTTCGATTTGGGGCTTTAAAATATACTGCATTCTATTTCCTGCTTTCTTGCATTTCTTAGTCCACACTTAGTAATTAGTAAATCGCATATTGAATAAATCATAGATCACTTGATGTTACACAACCAGACCACGTGTACTAAATTAAACATCAAACTCACTTGAGACAAGGCCCGACTGGGATTTCATCACCCAGCGGATACCTTACCCATCCCGGCGATCCTACTTGGATTTCACCACCAAGGGGAAAGCCCACTCTGTTCTCTGGCAGAGTCTAATCTATAGGGAAAGTATATTTTGGCTAAGCGAAACCAGCTAACCACTGGAATCATGAAGTGAGGGGAGCTTGTTCCTTAGCACCAGGCCATGTACGGAACCTAACACAGACTTTTGAGCGCCTAAACATACCTAAAACCATCTTTAGATTACCTATTCTAAGACCCTTCTAACAACCAACCTCCTCAAACATCACATTAAGGCATAAGCCACACGATCCTAATAAAATTATTTCTATGAATTTAACGCTAGGATCTGCCTGTTCTCATCTTATTTTCTATTTTTATCTATTTTTTTTGAGCTGGTAAGGATGTCTTCTTTATTTCCAAAAACTTTTTTTTTCTGAGTTTCTAGAAAACACAGTAACCGACATCGGTTCTGTAACCGACATCGGCAACTTTTCTCCACCGGCATCGGTCATCTGATCGACATCGGCAGTCTCCTTCACCGACATCAATTTTTTTTACCGACGTCGGTCACTGTCCATTTTCTTTAAATCCAACTTTCTTGCTGTCTAAACATTCATTCTAGTTTTCTGAGACTAAAAAAACACAGTTTTCTGAAACCTGACCCTTTCTTGCCTTGAATGGTTTTGACACGCAGTCAAACCAAGGCTCTCCTTGACCACGCTAGTCAACAACCACTTCCACCTTCACCATCTATAACCAGTCCTATAATGGAGTTCCACTCAGAGACTGAAAGAACTCCTACTCGCCCAACCCTGCCTCAGACTCCTATTGTCCCAGAAGGGGACCAAAATTTTGCATGATTCTTGGACCTTAACGTCAAAGCCTTACAACACTATCTCGCACATAGCCAAATGCGAGACTCCCTAGGCAACCCAATCTATGGGATGTCAACTTCCTTAGTCGAGACAAGAATCACATCAACAGCACCTACAATTCAGCCACTAGACAATCAAGTCAACACCTCCACCAATAACCCAACCGTGTCTTACCTTCAAAATGTAACCTCTCCTTCTAAACCTATCTCCATGGGGGTTTCGGTACTCCCTCAACCTCAAAATACTCAACCAAACCCCACACCTTTCTAAAACCTACTAGTCTCTATCCCCCCTACTCTTGCACCTATCAACACAAGAGTAACTGTTTACCCGTCAACAAACGTGGCTACTCCTCAACCATCCTTGACGGCCCCTATCCAACTTGTGCCTACCAACCCCATAACACAAGTGCCCTTGGCTCCAACTTTCGCTCCAATAACCAGCTACCCATATGTTGCATCTATGCAACCAACCACGTCATATGCCCCTCCCAATATCTTTCAAGCGCCTTATAATCTAAGGGGCGCTCCACCTGTCAATCCGTCAGCAGATATCATCAAAATGCTGATGGACAAGATGTCTAGCCTAGAGACCTCTGTTTTCGGCTCACGCAATGCTCTCTCATATGAGCAAATTTACAATGAGCCCATTCATCCTTCCGTTCCAATTAGACCATATCCCAACCAGTGGGAGCTTCCCAAATTTTCTCGCTTTCAAAGCAAGGAAGACCCACAGCAGCACTTACGGGCATTCAGACATGCCTGTTACCTTATTGCCCATGACGATGCATTGCTCTTGCACACATTTTCTATGTCTCTTTCTGGCGCTGCGCTTGACTGGTACAGCTCTATTGCCAGCCATTCTCTCTTCACATTTACACAGCTGGTCCAGCTCTTTCTTGATCACTTCTCCATTAACATCACCAAGAAGGTCTCGATCACGGACCTCTACACTATCCGCCAATTCGAGGACGAATCTATAGATGACTTCGTTGCTCGCTGGAGAGGCCTCATCAATCAACTCTCCTTTTCCTTACCTCAACTCGAACTTATTGAACTTTTCTCCCGAGCCTGCGCCAAACATATTTCTTCCACCTTACGGGTTCAGACCTTTCGCACCTTCGACAAAGCCTTCACGATGGCCCATAAACTTGAATTACGTGCCATCGAGGAGAATAAAGTCAAGTTGAAGAGCAAGAATCCCAACTCTAAGACCAATGACTCTTCTTTTTCTAAACCTTCATCATCCAATCCTAAGTCTAAAGCTTCAGCTAACGCTATAGTCGTTAGACCTTCGTCCTCTTCAACCAATCAGCCTGAGCCATCCACATCTCAGAGCGCCACCCATCAATTCCAGCAGAGATACATACAATGACAATATACTCCTCTTGGAGAATCTTACATGTCTATACTGGAAAAACTTGTTAAACAGGGGATTCTCAACCTCCCCCAGATTCGACCACCGCCACAATTTGATCCCTCATGCGCCATCCCTGCGTGGTATAGGGAAAATGACTTTTGCAATTACCACCGTGTCAAAGGTCATGACACGGGAAATTGTAAAACCTTTAAAAACATAATCCAAGACATGCTTGAAAAGGGTGACCTCGTTCTAGATAATCCCAATGCACCTCCTAATCAGGACATTGACATCTTCAAGTAACCATTCCCCAATCATCCACCGACCCAAAATAATGTCCAGACCTTGATTGAAAACACTCATGAACACGACATTCGAACGGTCAATATGGTCTCGCCCTTCATCCCCGACCAACCTCAAGAGGTTAGCCCATCTATCAGTCCATCACGTGTGGACGAACCTCTTTCTCCGATTAGTTCTCCGTCAACTTCTCTCATCTTGGAGGACGCCTCAACCTTACCGGCACCACCGGTCTCACCATCCTCCTTTCTTCTGCCTATGGAGGACCTGACCTTACCTACTCCTCGACCGTAAGTGGAGGGCACCATAATCCCTGCCCTTTACCCGCTTGAGGAGTCACATTCTTCAGTTCCTTCTCCACCAAGAGAAGAACTTGACTCTCCATCTTCTTCGATCAACGACAATCCAGTTATAACTCCCACACACCTTGGGTCCGAAACTACTGCCACACCTAACACGTCTTCTCAAGGACACAAACCTCATCCAACATCCTCTCAACCATTTTCTCGACTAGTGGAGAAAATCAAACTTCTCCCTTCAAGGAAAGTGGAACACTAGGGATTGTGGGAGCGTCTTAAAGCTCTTCAACATTCCCGTGCCCTCTCGTCTCATGCTGCAAATCCTCCCAAAGTAGAATCTCCCAAGACTCTCAACAAAGACCAAACTCCCGCTTCTAAACCTGCATCTACCCTATCTAAACCGATCAAGTCACTCGGCGTTCGCCCTGTCTCTACCCTCACTCACCCGCAAGTGAAGGTGGACTTAGACCAGACCTTGACCAAAAGTAGTCTTCCAACCAAGTCAAAGAAGACTACCAGACCGCAGAAGCGAACCCCTCCTCCACCATCAACTTTGCCCTCCATTTTAGGCCCTCACCCTTCTACCCTAATCGGAGTGCTCCCTACTCCGACCCTTAACCAACACAAATTACCTCCATTACTTCCTTTGCCAACCACAAGTCAACCCCCTCTCAAAAATTTAGCACCTCTTACGAAGAAAGTGCCGTCTTCACATGTGGCTGCACCATCAAACCAAAAGGTGATACGGAAACCTTCTTCAACATCCCACAAGCAAAAGTCACCAGCGCGTCATCCATCAACAGGCACAGACCACTTAGTAGGTTCATATGCTTTGATATTATGCCAACTTTTGTAGACTTCTAGCATTACCCTTCCTTCTATCAAACCATTCCAACCCCTCGGGTCAAAACCTTCTTGGTTCGATGATATGAAGATTTTTTTATACCATCGTACGCCAAGACATGATACCGAGACTTGCTGTGCCCTCAAGGCAGTCGTTCACCGCTATATGGAGAAAGACACTCTTCTCCTTGAGGACACTCTTGACCGACCCTCGACACCTTCCCATCTAACCTCTTCAACCACATCAACATCTCACCAACAGGCCATGACCCCTTCTTCACCTCCTATCTTTGAAATCAATGCTATCCATATAACCACTAGGTCACAAAAGGACAAGGCGAAAAAAAAAGCTACTATTTCTTGGACCTATCCTTTTGTCCAGGCACCTCAACCACCGAAACCCAAGATTTCCATCTTAGGTGCATCTCAACCCCCTTCTTCAGAGGCAATCAAAGACTCTATGATAAAACAACTTCACCAAACGCCTGTGAAGATGACCCTATATGACCTTATCCAAAGCTCCCCCCAGCATCGCCAGGCTCTAATCAAAGCCCTACAGGCAGTGGAAGTCCAACCTGAAGACCCTCAACCACTAGCTGCCCTAGTCCATTCTTTATCCCCTGTCGCCTCTATCACTTTCAGTGATTCTAAAATTCCTACTTCTACCTTGGAAGATCAGGGCGCTACTCTTTTCATCACAGCCTACGTTGATCAAACCCGTATTAAACGAGTTATGATCGATGGGGGCGCTAGCATTAATATCATTTCCACCCATGCCTTTGATCAATTGGCTCTTCCCAAGAATTGCGTATCAAAAACCGACGCAATCTTTAGATCTTTTAATGACACCACTGCTAACACTATTGGCACTGTTGTCCTCCATATCCGCGTTGGTCCACGCACAATCCCAAAGCTCTTCTACATCATTGAGGGAGAATTCCAATATAACATGCTATTAAGATGACCCTAGATCCGCGCCATGGCTTGCGTCCCTTCAACACTTCACCGTTGTGTCAAATTTGAACACGACAAACAAGTCCATGTCATTCCTGTTGACCCATCCCCTTTTAAGACTTGTAACACAACCTATCGACCCAACGACGTTCTTATCCCTCTCAAGGCATCAACCCAAACATCCTCTCCATCCGCAGAAGCGTCAACTAGTACACAGATAGCAGTTGCCACCACATCATCTTCTCAATTAACAACTAAGGACCCCATGGATGATATCTTCCAAAGACTTTCACTGGGGGAATATCGCCTACTTACTCTAGACATGTTCCAGACTCCTCAAGAGTATGGATAGCTTCATCAAAACCCAAGCTATGACTGTCAGATCAAAATGGTCATTCCTTATGGTCCTCCTAGTCTTCGAACCAATCTCGTTTATGGGGGGCTGGATCAAGCTCCTATTGAATCAAATCCTTCCTCCTCACCTCAAATATTCACATCCGATTTCTCCTTTCTTGGCAACCCCACCTTTGCACATACCTACCTTTATAGGTGTGCATGGAAGGGTTTTGGCTTTGGATGCTACGAACAAGGCTCCCATTGGCCCATCAAACCACCCAATGACGATAATGCCAAGAAACGGTATGGACTGGGTTTCCAAGAACCCACTGAAGCTTCCACAAACCTTTGCCCCGAACCAACCATCGACCAATCTCTTCCAGACTCGCCTATTCTTCCATCCTCACCTATGGAGTTGGTGGTTTCCATCCCTCTTAGTTTTTTTTTTTGCATAAACACCATCCGCTTGGAACCCCTAACCTACCAGCTCAACGGGGTTCCCAAGTCTCTCCCTCTCGTTTATCCCAGCATGATAGACGATGAATCGGCAACCATCAACACTGTCCACTGCATAGATGATGATGCCATTCTTACCTATATGGGTGCCGATGATTCTTTCATTCAGTGCTCCCTCCCTTCTAAAACACAGGTTATGTTAAATGAATCAACCATTGACATTAACCTTTCATCTTCTGATGTTCCTCATGTCTTAAAGATTGGTCAGTCTTTAAACACCCAGGAGCAGATCGACTATACCACATTTCTCTCAGACAATCGCAAAGCCTTTGCCTGAACCTACGTTGACATGCCTGACATCGACCCTAACATTGCCACTCATAACATTGTCACAAACCTAGAGGCTAAGCCTGTTAGGCAAAAGCTTCGCAAAATGCATCCTCATATTGCACTTCTTGTCAAAGAAGAGCTTCAGCGCCTTCTTTCTGTCTCCTTCATCCAACCCATCGATTATCCGTAGTGGGTCTCTAACATCATTCCTGTCACCAAGGTGACTGGGGGGATTCGGATCTGCACAGACTATCGTGACCTTAACCTAGCTTGTCCCAAGGATGACTTTCCTCTTCCAAACATTGACCAAATTGTTGATCTTACAGCTGGCCATGAGATGTTATCACTCATGGACGGATTTTTAGGATATAACCAAATCTTGATTGCACCGGAAGATCAGCATAAAACCACCTTCATTACACCATGGGGAACTTTCTGCTATCGGGTCATGCCTTTTGGTCTGAAAAATGCAGGTGCCACATATCAGCGTGCCATGACTTACATCTTTCACGATCTCCTCCATAAAATCATGGAGGACTATGTAGATGACCTGTTTGGCAAGTCTAAGCTTCGTCGCAACCATTTGACTATCCTCAAAATCATCTTCTCTCGCCTTCTTCAGTACCAGGTCCGTCTTAACCCCAAGAAATGCGTCTTTGGGGTCCTCTCCGAAAAGCTCCTGGGATTCATTGTCTCTCTTCGTGGCATCGAGATAGATCCTGCCAAAATCTGCGCTATCTTCGAAATGCCACCTCCAACTAATCTCAAGCAACTTCGCAGTCTACAAGGGAAGCTCCAATCCATCTGCCGTTTCATTTCGCAGCTTTCTGACCGTTGCCAACCCTTTCATCACCTCCTCAAGAAGGACATCTCCTTTAAATGGGATAAAGATTGCCAAGAGGCTTTTAAAGCCCTCAAACACTATTTGGTTTCTCCACCAGTCCTTATTCCACCAAAATATGACCAACCCTTCTACCTCTACATCTCAGCAACCAATCATTCGTTAGGTGCCATGATCGCGCATCGAGACGAGCAACACTGTGAGCAAGCGGTCTATTACATAAGCCGAACACTTGTCGACTATGAAACTCGGTATACTCATACCGAGAAACTCTATTTGGCATTAGTCTTTTCCACTACCAAGCTTCGTCACTATCTTCTCAATCACAAAACCTTTGTCGTCACCCACACTGATCATCTTAAATACATGCATTCCAAACCATATCAAAACCAGCGTATGGCTCGTTGGCTCATGCTTCTTGCTGAATTTGACTTAGAATTTGTCTAGCAAAAATCTATAAAAGGGCAAACAATCACTGACCAACTAGTGGATGCCCCTCTTCCCGACAATCAACCTTCTCAGTGCGAGTTTCTCGATGAATCTATCGCCACTCTCTCGACTGATGACACATTCTACCAAATGACGATGTTCTTCGATGGCTCTAAATGTCAACTCGGTGGGGGTGCAGGGGTCATCCTCATTCCACATGAAGGTGAACCCATGCCTCTGTCTTTCAAACTCAACTTTGAATGTACCAATAATATGGCCGAATACGAAGCCTTAATTTTGGGACTTCAAACTGCCCTTTCTTTAAATATCAAGTCCATCAACATCTTCAGTGACTCACAACTTGTCGTCAATCAAATCAATGGTTTATATCTTTGTAAAAATGAAATTTTACAAAGATACAAGCACCGTGTTAACACTCTTCTGGCATCTTTCGAACATCATTTATTGCAGACTGTCCCTCGATCTACGAATAAGTTTGCTGACACCATGGCTTCCCTCACCTCACATATTCCTTCTTCATCATCATCCTCATCAAGAATTTATGTCATGGTACATCGTGTGCCATTGCCTTCATACATTTCCACTGACATAAATCTCGTCCACACCATAGACTCTAGTTCACAAGATGTATGGTATAAACAACTTGAGGACTACTTGGCTCATTCTCTCATTCCTCCCAACCTCTCTAGCAATGCGCGATAGGCTTTCATCAAGTGCACCGCTCGCTATACCATGCTAGGGGGCCTTCTCTATAAAAGAGGTTTTGATGGCCTTCTTCTTTGCTGTTTAAACTCCACTAAAGCTTCTCATGCTGTTAAACAAGCCCATGACAGGATTTGTGGTGGACACTTCAGTGGTAACTCGGTTGCCAAGCGCATCTTTCGCCTAGGTTATTATTGGCCCACTCTTCATCAAGACTGTAGCGATTATGTTCGGCGTTGCATCAAGTGTCAGCAGCATGCTAACTTGCTTCATCTCCCTAGTCACGCCTTACAAGTCGCTCAAGATTTCTGGCCTTTTTCACAATGGGGCTTAGATCTCATTGGCGAGATTAATCCTCATTCGTCTCTTCGTCATCAGTTCATCATCATTGCCACCGAGTATTTCACTAAATGGGTGGAAGCTATTCCTCTCGTCTCCACAAAAGCTGACAAGATTGTCGACTTCATCAACACCCACATCATCTGTCATTTCGGTGTACCTCACAAAATCATCACCGACAATGGCAAGTCCTTTAAAAATAAAACTGTCCAAAAACTTTGTGACTCCTTTGGCATTAAACTCAACTTTTCTTCGCCTTACTACCCACAAGCAAATGGGCAGGCCGAGGCTTCTAATAAAATCTTAACTAAAATTCTCATGAAGGTGGTCAATGACACTTAAAGGGATTGGCACATTCAAATACCCTTTGCTTTGTGGGCCTACCGCACTAGCATCCGAACCTCTACAGGTGCTATCCCTTTCTCTCTAGTGTACGAAACAGAGTTGTCTTACCTCTCGAAGTACAGATCTCGTCTCTTCGCATTTCACTCCATGACATTCTTTCTAATGATGACTTTCGTCAAGATCGATTAGCTCAACTTGAGTTACTCGACGAGCGTCATCTCGCTGCCCTCAATCATCTCCATGTCTATCAAAATCGCATCAAACGCGCCTATAATAAAACTCTAAGAGAATGAGATTTCAATATTGGAGACCTCATCCTCAAAGAGAACCAACATGTGACCAATATGGAACGGAGTAAACGAGGCAAATTTGCTCCTAATTGGCTCGGACCTTATATCATCACGCACAAGTATGGATCAGGGACTTATCGTCTGTCTTCTCTTGAAGGCCAACTAGAACCTGAGCCCCTTAATGCTTTGCATCTATGACCATTCTACTGTTAGTCGAGTACTCATCCACTTGACATTTGACTTGAGCTCGTCCCTTGAGCAATCCTTGTCCTTTTAATCCTCAATTCATTCCACCCTTTTTCCCTTAACAAAATCCTCTACAACCCTTTTATGACGTACGGATGCTTCGTCCTAATAAAAGGGAGCCCTTGACCTTTTATAAGTCTTGTCCATGACTCAACATTCTGTCAAAACTAAATCAAGATGTCAAAATATCCAAAGTCACAAAATCAAATCAAAAAGCAGACTGCTCCCTCGAAGGACAGCTGTAATATCATTGATGTAGCTAATAGACTGCTCCTTCGAAGGACAGCTATTCAAAAGCCCTTAAATCTATAAAGCAAAGTATAGACCACTCCCTCGAAGGATGGCTATGACTAAATCTTGCTACAAACAACACTTTCTTAGAAGCTTCTCACATCGATCAGCTTCACAAATGACCACCAAACAAATGACATCTTTATGTGGACTTCCCGCATTGATCAGTCCGCTCTAAAAAAAAAAAAAAAAACTGGGTCATGGACTTGACTTGTAATTGTCTCAGGGTCTCCTATAAAAAGGGGCAAAGTTATCCATACTCTAAAACAGGTTACCCTTTCCTCCTATCATATCACCTACTCAAGGGACTTCGAGCTCACTTTAATGTCAAAAGTGATTTGATTACCGCTCTAACATAAATCATGGTCAACGATGCAACGCATAAATGGGGATCTTGGTTCTAATAACTCCTATCTATGTTGTCATTTTGGTCCTTGTCGATAAAAGGGTGCTTATGCCTTTTACTTTCTGCCTACACTTTGGTCACATTCAACCACATCATTTGTCAAGACGATTCAATCCGACTCTTTTCAAACCACTCACATAGCTTAATCATTCTGGTTTCCATAGACATCAATACACATGGAAACTATCAACCACACAATTTATGTCAAGCATAAACCATTACTTGCTGAAACATAAATCGACCTGCAATTCATTTTTAGCAAACATCCATCACGAATATGGATAGTTGCTAGGGATGAAAAACCCCGACCAATGTTACAGCTTACACCATTTGGAAAAGGCTGTAGCATCATCTCCTCCTTGTCATTTCAAGCATGTACCCTCAGACATATGGGAAGTGCTATATCCTTATCATGACCAAAATCAACCACTTCGATCTTTTTCCTCCCTTCTTGGGAGAACTACATTGGGCTGAGGCCCTAACGACAGGGGCTATGTAGGCAGCACTCAGTTGACTTGGGGTCTTCTGGGGTTAGCTCGGCCATTCCTTCATCGCATTTCTTCCATCACATTCTTTTGTCACCTGCCAATCACATCACAAACAATCACATATTTTCATAATCATTAACATTAATCATTTTCATCCATATCATTAATCATTAATCTTAATCATACATCCATCATCATATAAACACCATAATCTCAGCACCATAATCCTAAACATATATCAGATCAAAATAACATACAAACACATCCATAACATTTTTCATAAACACATCCATGATCAAATATCTCATCATATATATATATATATATATATATATATATATATCAATAGTTTTTACAATGACACAATCTGTGTCTATGTCTCCCTCTCTCAACAAAATCTATATACATCTCGCATCATCAGCTCGCAGGCCGGTATATAAATAAATCTCAAAATATGTCCTCAAGGCTGTGGATGTGGTGGTAGTGGCAGTGGCTGGGAAGATGCTGTATTCTCTCCCCCCTCTGATCGGTGCGTCTGTGAGACCCAAAAGCCATCACTCGTGACATAGAACGCTGTCGGCTCTGCTCTGCCCTCATCTCTGAGTATCATTATATCTGAGGGAAACCCCTGATGGCCCTCTCATAATACACGATCTCGTCCAATGCATCACTGTATCTCACTAGAGATACAGTCTGCGGTGGACCCATCTATCCTGCTGCCGTGCCCTGTACTGACCCCTTTGGCTGTGGCTGACCTAGCTGCACCGATGTCGACTGTCCTGGCCCCTATGAAAATGTTGGCTACTGTGATGGCTGCTGCATCGAACCCTATCCTCTCAAAACCTGTCCTGTCGTTGCCTGTGCCTGGGCTATGGCAAACTATCCCTGTAGCAGTGTGACCTAACCTGTCAACACTGTCACTCGACTCATCATCTCTGTCAGCGGCCCTGTAACCCCTGCCAGCTGTCCCTGCAAAACTATTACCTGGGCCTGTGCCGCGTCCCTCTCCTGCTGCGCAGTGTCCCTCTCCTCGCGGGTTGTATCCCGCTCCCTGGTAATGGCCTGTGAATCTGGCTACGGCCCTACCTATAAACCTATGTACTGCCCTACCCACCACTCTGTGTAGGCCTCTGTATAACCTAGGTCAGCCACCCCAGGTCCTGTCGGCAACTCCTCAAAATCTAGGCCCTCTGTCTCCTCTGGTAGTGAGAGTGGCACCTCAATGTCATCCCGTCTGTACAGTGGGAATGCAGGAGGTACGTCCTGTAGCAGCTCGTACTGGCACCGCACTCTCTCTACTGGCACTCTCTCGAGCTCTTCGGCTCGCCTGCCCCTGACCCATCTCAGGCTCTGCACACCAACCAGCTGCTCTCCCTGGTCTCTGCACGATGGATAAACCAAGTATGGTCTCCAGATGATGTCTGCAGGAATCAGGGCCTCCAGTACCCCTCTGTAGTGGTCAATGTCTCTGACCACTCGGTCTACCTGCATCTGCACCATCACCTCGCGCCATCACCTGAATTCAACCCTGAAGCTGACTAAAACTGCCACTGGGAGGCCAAGAGGATAGGTAACCACTATATGCTTATAGGCCCAGCAATGTAGCAGGTGGCCCACGCACAAGCTGTATCGCCACCGCCGACTGATACCCCACAACTCTCTATATACTTGGGCCAAAAACACTGGTGCCCCAGTGAACACTATCTGCTGCTCTAACATATCTAGCAAAATTCTGGTCATAGCGACTGAAAACCTGCCACCCTCTGCATCTGGCAATGCGTACACCGTGATGCCTATCATCATCAACACCGCTAGTCGATGTGCATCCTCATCTGCAACGTACAAAGGCTCATACGCAAAGCTCATTGAGTGGTAGCTCATCTCCATGACATGCTCTCCAAACAACGTAACCATATGAATATCGTGCGCCTCTCTCAAGCACGCATAAAGGTCTGCTCCGTGTACTGGCAGCCATAAAATCTGATACACATCCTCGATTGTGACCATCATCTCTCCTGTGGGCAGGTGAAAGGTGTTGGTGGAATGATCCCACCGCTTGATCAACACCACCATCAAACTCACATCCCGTGCCACTCTACAGTAGCGTTGCAGCCCACCGAGTCCAACTGCACTCATCTGCGCCCACTCATCGACTGTCACCCCTCTGCACATCTGCATCAACAATGTCGGGAGGCGATCCCACAACATCAAAGTCAGCCTCACTTGCATCCACCCAAGTCAATCTCATGTTAAAAGTTTTCCTTATTTCACTATCTATGCCTGACCCAACACTCGAGAAACCCTTGGCATAACTTCAGCCCCTCGACTTAAACATTTTTCATTTCTCTTTTGACCAGGTAGCCAACTGACATCGGTTCACGTGTCAGTGATGGCGCTCACCTAACCAACGCCGATCACTTAGTGACCGACGTCGGCAGGTTAGTGACCGATGCAAGTCGCTGATCGGCAGACGCTGGCGGACCCACCGACGTCGGTGACTGGTTCGGCCCTAGGGCTGAACGGGGCAAGCCCTAAAATTTAGGGCTTCCCCATTTTTCCCCCTTACATCCCCCAAAACCCTCTCAAAACCCCCTAATCTATCCTAGATCCCTTTTCCACCCTCCTAGCTACCCTCTTCCCTCATTTTCTACCCATATCAACAAAAAATTCAAAACACACATAAAAACAAAAATCTAACCAACTAGGGCTTAGAGACCCTCCTACCTCGTCTCGGTGTCGCCAGCGTGGTGGCATAATGGGTGCCGCTGGTGGTGGACCTCCCGCAGGTCCTCTACTGCCCTCTGCCATCACTTCTACCTCAAACTCCTGCTGGCCCACAGCTAACTCTTCAACCTCCAATCAAACTCCAATCTACTCCCTCTCTCCACCAATCTCACTCTGCCACCTCACACCGCTAATTCGCTCACTATCAGTCACTTTCACTCCTCAAAATCCAGAGCACATTTTTTTCTCTCAGTCAAATAATCACAAATGACTTTTGGTGGGCCACCAATATGGTTTTATCGGATTTGGTAGGCCACCGACGTCGGCATCAACGTGCCCTAATCCGCCGACGTCGGCCGAACTCTACCGACGTTGGCCATTTTTGGATACCTACGTCGGTTTTTGTCACCGACGTCGGCATCCTTCAAACCTTCTTTTTTCATCACGTTGCCCCAAAATCTTGCCCCCAATCAGTCAACCCTCTAGTACACGTCATTTTGGCCCCCTAGAGCACACTTGAGATCCCTTTTGCCTCCATCCATCAACCACCAGACCTTGGAGATCATGACCATCTCCTCTAACCGCGACTACTTCCAAAGCAATTTTGCCTTGGTTGTTTTTGCATGTATGCTACCTCATGATTGGTTAGCAAAATTGTGTGTAAACTTTTGACTTTCACAAGTATAGGATTGCAAGCCAGTTGATCCGCACTTCTTGTGACATTTTCATGTTTTCGGGATCACTTCTTAAGCCTGGGATACCTGGAACATGACGACCATTGGAGCTTCAGCTTAGATTGAATAACCCAATCAACAGACGACTAAATGCTGGGGCCCGGTTATTTCAATTTTAGCACTCTTTGACCCTCGACCTGCGATAATTTGACCTGACCATCCTCGTGAAGTGGTGTACGTGCAATCACAACTTTTGCAGCGTTCTCACTCTATCTTCACCCTTTTCATCCACTCTCTGTCAAATTAGCACCTGATTCTAGGTTCCCTTCTCTCACCTACTGCTTTGAGGGGGGATACCTCATCCATAATCGGGGCAACCAACCCTCGCCTATTTTTGTCTTGGAGTTCACTTGAACAACCAACAAGACGAAATCAATCTTATCCCATACCTGGGGCAACTGACTCCTATTTTTGTCTTGCAGTTCATTTAGAGCAACCAACAAGACAAAAAGGGGCAAATGTAGACACCTAAATAGTGTCTAACCCTTGGTCACATTTCCCCTTGGTCCATTCCGAACCCATTCCTAAAACATGCAATTACTAATTTAAAATAATAACCTTATTTTGAATTAACCCCCCTCCTTGGACACATCACCCATGACACCTCGCCTAGGACACCTCGCCTTAGACTAATTCCTATCCTATGACTCACCCAAGACCTATTCTTACTTCTCTCTAACCGCCTAACAAACTCTCATGCGTATTTAGCCCAACCTTTGACATTCTCCAACGGATAATGCACTTGGCGGATGGAGAACAGGCTTGGTGGCTCTTTTACCCGTTCTCCACTCACCGACGTCGGTCAAATGTCGGCCAACGCCAGCGGGATTGCCGACGTTGGTTATACTTAAACCATTTTTTTGACCCTTTGACAACCCCAATCAGAAATCGGCTAATCTCTGAAGCTAATCACGACTCTCGAATCCTCTTTCGGCGAAACAAAGTTCTCGTGCTTTTGCTTTTTAGTGTTCTGGCTTCTTGGTGTTCTTGCAGGGATCAACATTCTTGACAGCACTTTCTAGGCACTAAGGTCTTGTGTCAGACATTCTGCACGGGGATTGCACGATATCTCTATCACCAGCGACAACCGAGACACAGCGTCTGTACTTTTGCCAACCTGTATCACAGATAAGTATTTGTACTATTTTCATTTTAGTGTCATTTACAATATATTAGCATTTTGTCTACTGTCTATTCCAAGCGTCCTTGACCCAACCTTCCCTATTCCTCTCAGAGAGGCTGAATAGCCTTCTCTCACCCTTTATTCCCTTTTCTTTGCCTCTGACACTCCCTTAGTCTCTCTTTAGGCAACACCCTCTGTCCAATCAACTCAGCACAAGTTATCAGAGACCTACAGACCATCTTAAGACCCATCTAATCAACCTGACTAAATTGCTTTACGAAAAGGCTGAAAGGCCTTTTTCTTGTTTCTCACCCCTTTTTCTGACAAGATTCTCAGTCCCTTAGATCCTAAACAGTCCCTCTGAATCCCTCATAGACCCTCAGACCCTCAGACGAGACCAAATCCATTCTGCAGACCAGAAACTAGTCCTGTAACCCGTCCCTGGCCATTTGCCCTGACCGACCTCGTCCACTTTCCCTATCGATGTCGGTAGTCTAACCGTCGTCGACGACCTCCCTGACCGACGCCGACAATATCACCGACGTCGGTGACTGTGTTTAGCAGATTGTAGCTTATCAGGTACGTATTTGTTTTTAGTTCTTTCTTTTCACATCTTTCATTATTTCTCTTTTCTGTCTCTGTCATATTTTGTCTTAAACAGTGGATTGTCATCCTCCAAGAAGCCTTAGCACTTCTAGGACCAAGCTTTTGCTTGGCAATCCACCCTCTTATCAACTAACCTTCTTCGTGTTTTAGTGTTTATCTCTTTCAGGTGTCATTCCTCCACAACAAAAGAGGAGTTCTCACAACGTCTGGATTACGGTGCGCAGACTATATCCAGGTACATACAAGCCTTGACCATTCCTTTTAGTTTCTCATTTTCTCTCCTTTGAATGCAAAAGCAAAATTGCATAGAAACAATGTCTAAGCTTGTAGAGAAGCTAGTCAGACAAGTGAACTCTTGAACTTGTTTACCTTGCTCTAGGCTGGTGTAAGTCATTGTGAAGACCTAATTAGTTGAGTAGAGGGGTACCCCATCTGTGAAGTTGTGGGCATGTGTGTTCAGCACTGTGACGATCGCATCAACCAATGATCAACTAAGATAATCTAATGCCTTATTATCCTTCCCTTTCTTGTGCTTGATCACAAGATGGAATTGTTGTGTTAGGATTAAATTCCTGATATTACATATTAGATTAATGAACTATATCCTATAGTGCAAGTAAATAAAGTGGAAAACAAGCTACACAAAGAATAGACAAGTAAGAGGAGATATTGCATAGAGATTACATGGAAACCTTGCAACGTGCAAGAAAAAACCATAGGCAAAATGATAGCTCCAGAATTCATTAATAAACTTAGCATCAATCTCTCTTCTAAAACAACTACTCCATAGCAATTCCTTTAGTACTTACAAACAAAGCACTCAATGCTTCCACCTAAACCAATTAGGTTGTGAACCAAAGTAAAACTAGCCTACAGGATCCAACCTCCAAATATGTAATCCCAAGGCTTGCATGGATCCTCTAACAATGTGAATTTAGAAAGGAGAGCTCATGTTAATAAATAACATTTACAACATAGAGAAAAAATAGAGAGAGAAGAGAAAATTGTGCCATACTCCATGTGAGAGCACTATTCATGAATGGGAAATCATTTCCCCCCATGTGCAAGGTCAAGCCTTTGAATGGAATCTCATCATGCCCACTTGACCACTCCATGTGCTCTCCCATGTGTTATGCCCCACTCCACATGTAACCTCAATCTAGAATAGTGATCCTTGTCTCTCACTTTCCCATGTGCACACATGTGTGAGTCAAAAGATTCCCACTTTTGACCTCACCAACCAAGAGCCCACAGACAACTACATCCCACAAGCACATGCCTAAGTAAAAACATGTGATCCAATATCATTATGTTCTTGCATGCTTTCCATAAGCCAACTCATGTGGCTTAGTGGAGAAATGCACCCCATTTCTCACTCATCCACTTCTGACCTTCAAATATGTTATGTGGGCCATACCAACCACTGTGGGTCATGCCAAGTCATCACCTAGCCACATCACTAACCATCTACATCACCACTAGACCACATCACCATGAATAATGACCATGAATAGTGCTTGTGAATAGTGATTCATCAATAGTGACTTCACATCCTAACATGTTGTAGGTACGTCATTCATTGCATGTGTCATGCATTCTCAGCTTGTTTTACGTTTGTAAGAATTAAAGTGGCTTATGATCTGAATGAATAATTGTCTCATTCCCTAGAATGTAATGGCACCATTGATTAATTACTTTAAAATAACATACAATTTTTTTAATAGGTGGAGTACCTTTGCACCATGTCATTGAACATATCTAATCGGTATGTGATCGGATGTCCATGTTGCATGAGCACTGCACCAAGTGCATAGTCAGATGCATCATTATGAATTTTGAAGGAATGCATAATGTTAGGCATTGAAAGAATAAGCATTATGCAGAGGCAATGCTAGAGTGACTCAAAAGCACATTGTTGCGCATGAGTTGGATTTTACACATGTTATTTGGCTGATAGCCTAAGAGATGTGTGAGAAACCAAGGATGAACATACAGTAGAAGTTAGCAAGTCCAAGAAAAATTCTTAATTCTATGAGATTGCATAGAGTAGGCCAATCTTAGATCACTTTGATCTTCTCTAGATATATACGGCTGCCTATACGATCAATGATGTAGCCCAGGTACTGAATCTTTGCAGCATCGAATGTACACTTTACTAAGTTGGCCTGTTATGATCCACACTTACAATATTTTGAATATGTAGAATATAATGTAGATCAACACAACATAATAGATATTAGTGGGCCAAGATGCCCAAATATTCAATATATGCAGAAATAGAATAATACCTGTCAGGATCTACTGCCCACTAAAGGCACACATGATTACCTTTGTATAAGCAACTAAACATGGAATTTAACCAGAATGAATAAGTAACTAGAAATATTAAACAACACAGAATATGACAGACAATACCCAATTGTATTAATACTCATTCAGAAGAAAATACAATAAAGAAGATGCCACACTTCTTCCCACACCTCTAGAGCTCCCACACTTCTAGGGCTCACCAGTAATTCTCCTCTAACAGTTCACTCTCTAAATTACGGTCACAACAATCAACTCAAACACAGAGTTGTTGTTCACCTCCACTAGTCAGTAACAACGCTGCCAGTACACCAAGTACATAACCGTACTCCAAGTAGATCTCCCTTCTCTTGCAACAACCTGCAAATCAACAGACCTTACTTACCATGTAGATATCTCTACACCCTGAAGAACCCTTGTCCTTGCCTCACCAAGTCCTTATGATTCTTCAACCAGTACCCCGATGGATCTTCTACTAGAACTTGCACAAACTACAGCTCTACCTGATCAAACACACTTAGCACCCCTTTGGAACTAGGAGGAGCTACTCTTGCTCTCTCTACAAGCACAATGGCTATCTAGCACACTTTACAATACAGCCCATGAGTCTATTATATAGATCTCATGCATACAATAATTAGACCCTAATTATAATAATTAGACACACAACTCAAGACCAAAAATGATCTTTTACATGCAAACAACCAGTTCGTTAAACTAACAGTTTGTCAACTCACAGTTCTAGAACCGCACATGCGACCGACATCGGTCCCTGTCTGCTTGGAGGTGACCGACATCGGCCAATCCCTGACCGACGTCAATTTCTCTTCTCACTGTATATGACCAACATCGGTTGATCAGACTGATGTCGGTTGCTCTGCAACTCAGCAACCTCTCAGTAACCTCCTCCATGTCTGCATCAGTGAAGCTTTTAGCTCCACAACCTAACAATCTCTCACTTGGAGATAAATAGCTGCACTGTACCTATACCTGTACACCATCTAATTTATTTCTTATCTTGTATCCCTCTTCAAGCTCAATCTTGAAGACCAACCACCACACAACCTGTGGTGCTACTCCTATCATCCAAGTAACCTGCCACATCTGAACCTACATATCCATGTAGTGAAGTCCTTGGCCCTACATAACATGAATCCTTGCTACTGGTCCCTCTCAAATACCTGAGACCCCACTGAAACGCTTTCTAGTGCTTCTTCCTTGAATTGGCTCCGAACTCTCTGACAACTCCCACTACTTGAGAAAACTCAGGTCTACAGTAGACATCATGTGATTTCGAACACTGTTTAAAGCTCAGCTTGAACTGTCCAACCCTCAGTGTGCTTATTGGTTTTGCATCTTGCGTATTGAACCCCGCCAACACCTTCTTCACATCAGCTCCCACTGGAGACAAAATCAACCTGTGATCTTCCATGTCTCTCATGCCAAAGAATTTTGCTGCTCCCAAATTCTTCATGACATACCTCTGAACTAACTTTACCTTTAGCTCAGAAACTCCCTGTATGTGTAACCCTACAACAAGCAAACACACCACATATAGTAACAGGATAATGTTGCGACCATTATCCAACCTAGTAAATAAAACACAATGGTTACATTGACCTTGACCAAAGCCATGCTTTGTCATACACCTGTCAAACCTGTACCACTGTCCTATAGCTTGCTCAAGACCATATACCTTGGCCTTTCGTCTCATGTGTCCATCCACTCTCTTCTTTAACCTAGGAATCCATTCGTCTGTCAGTGCTTTCATCCCGGCTAGCAACTCTACCAAATCTCCTGTCTGGTTCTCTTTTGAAGAATTCATGCCATGCTCCCACTGTTTCTTGGATTCTACCTGCATTGCCTCTTCACATCTTCCTGGTTCTTGACCATCAGTGAGTAACAAGTAGTATAAAGAAGGTGAACAACGAATATGAGGTTCACTTACCCTTTCAATCCTCCACATGGGCATTTGAGACTCCTTGACAGCTTGCTATCCACCCAACATCTGTTTTCGTAACCGATCTCAGCTATTTCCCAGTCTGCATCCTACCGACGTCGGTTCCCTGCGATTGCCCCTGACTGTCGATGTCGGTTCCTTCTAACCAACGTTGGTCTCCACCTGCCTAACACCATCGACTCTATTGATCTACACATGACCAACGTCGGTACCTGTCTATTTGATGTTGGTTTCTCCTGACCGACGTCGGTAACTGTGTTCTCCTGTGAGTGATGACTTTTTACCCGCAAGCTCACCTTGGATCAAAACCCTGTCCAAATTAACACAGCTCTACTCAGAATAATTCAGTCCCTTCAGCTGATCTCTGTCCGTCATCTCCTCCATGAACACCAAGGCTTTCCAGTTCTTAAGGTTTTCAAAGATATCTATCTTCCGCTTAAGAACATGCATTCCCTTCTTACATATGTGACCAAGCCTACAAAGCCACATCTCTGCAACAGAAAGAGAATCAGTAATATAATTAGATAGATAAAGGATACCTACTTTCTTACCACTGTCTAATTCAAGTGCATCCACTATGAGAGTTACTGTGCATCTCTCATCACCCAACTTTCCTGAAGAAATTAGACTCATCTCCAAGACTAGTACCTGCATGACCTCATTCAACACCCGTGTGTTACCTGTCTGCAATTTCAGCTTCACTTTTCCTTTGCCAATAATTTGACAAGGCTCACCAGCCCCTAAATAAATCTCTCCAAAGTCTCTCTGGACATATCCATGAAAAGATGCTCTATTTCAGGCTGCATGGAAAGAGGCAACAGAATCTATAATCCAAGATTCTACTTTATCCAGAGCATCCTGTGCAATAACACCTGCAACATCTGCTTCTTCCTTTTCTTTATGCTGATCTTCTACCAACCAACAACCTTTCTTTACCTACTCTTTCTTTCCATCAAATAGTAATTGACCATTCATGCTATTCAATTTCTCCATTTGTAGCTTACTTTTTTCTGCCATTGCTATACTTCCACTCAATCTAAAACCCCTGAGAGTGACCTGTAATCAACAAAACACTTAACACGCTCTGACCACCTGTTAGTGTACTTAACCACCCTCTGATACCAACTTGTCAAGATTGGTACCAACTTGGTCCACCTACTCTGATACCAACTGTCAGGATCTACTGCCCACTAAGGGCACACATGATTACCTTTGTATAAGCGACTAAACACGAAATTTAACCAGAATGAATAAGTAACTAGAAATATGAAATAACACAGAATATGAGAGACAATACCCAATTGTATTAATACTCATTCAGAAGAAAATACAATAAAGAAGATGCCACACTTCTTCTTCCCACACCTATAGAGCTCCCACACTTCTAGGGCTCACCAGTAATTCTCTTCCAATAGTTCACTCTCTCAATTACGGTCACAATAATCAACTCAAACACAGAGTTGTTGTTCACCTTCACCAGTCAGTAACAATGCTGCCAATACACCAAGTACGCAACCGTACTCCAAGTAGATCTCCCTTCTCTTGCAACAACCTGCAAATCAACAGACCTTACTTACCATGTAGATATCTCTACACCCTGAAGAACCCTTGTCCTTGCCTCACCAAGTCCTTATGATTCTTCAACCAGTACCCCGGTGGATCTTCTACCAGAACTTGCACAACTTACAGCTCTACCTGATCAAACACACTCAACACCCCTTTGGAACTAGGAAGAGCTACTCTTGCTCTCTCTACAAGCACAATGGCTATCTAACACACTTTACAATACAACCCATGAGTCTATTATATAGATCTCATGCATATAATAATCAGACCCTAATTATAATAATTAGACATGCAACTCAAGACCAAAAATAGTATTTTACATGTAAACAATCAGTTCGTTAAACTAACAGTTCGTCAACTCACAGTTTTGGAACCGCATAGGCGATCGATGTCGGTCCCTGTCTGCCTAGAGGTGACCGACGTCGATCGATCCCTGATCGACGTCAATTTCTCTTCTCACTGTATATGACCGATGTCAGTTGATCAGATCAATGTCAGTTGCTCAGCAACTCAGCAACCTCCTCCATGTCTGCATCAGTGAAGCTTTTAGCTCTACAACCTAACAATCTGCCACTTGGAGGTAAACAACTGCACTGTACTTGTACCTGTACACCGTCTAATTTGTTTCTTGGCTTGTATCCCTCTTTAAGCTCAATCTTGAAGACCAACCACCACACAACCTGTGGTGCTACTCCTGTCATCCAAGTAACCTGCCACATCCGAACCTACATATCTATGTAGTGAAGTCCTTGACCCTGCATAACATGAATCCCTGCTGCTAGTCCCTCTCAAATACCTGAGACCCCATTGAAATGCTTTCCAGTGCTTCTTCCCTGAATTGGCTCCAAACTCTCTGACAACTCCCACTGCTTGGGAAAACTCAGGTCTACACCAGACCTCATGTGATTTCAAACATTGTTATAAGCTCAGCTTGAACTGTCCAGCCCTCAGTGTGCTTACTGGTTCTACATCCTGCGTATTGAACCCCGCCAACACCTTTTTCACATCAGCTCCCACTAGAGACAAAATCAACTTGTGATCTTCCATGTCTCTCATGCCAAAGAATTTTTTTGCTCCCAAATTCTTCATGACATACCTTTGAACTAACTTTACCTTTAGCTTAGAAACTCCCTGCATGTGTAACCCTGCAACAAGCAAACACACCACATACAGTAACATAATAATGTTGCGACCATTATCCAACCTGGTAAAGAAAACACAATGGTTACATTGACCTTGACCAAAGCCATGCTTTGTCATACACCTGCCAAACCTGTACCACTGTCCTGCAGCTTGCTCAAGACCATATAGCTTGGCCTTCCATCTCACGTGTCCATCCACTCTCTTCTTTAACCTAGGAATCCATTCATCTATCTGTGCTTTCATCCCAGCTGGCAACTCTACCAAATCTCCTGTCTGGTTCTCTTCTGAAAAAATCATGCCATGCTCCCATTGTTTCCTGGATTCTACCTGCATTGCTTCTTCCTGGTTCTTGACCATCAGTAAGCAACAAGTAGTATATAGAAAGTGAACAATGAATATGAGGTTCACTTACCCTTTCATTCCTCCACATAGACATTTGAGACTCCTTGACAGCTTGTTATCTGCCCAACATCCGTTCCAGTGACCGATCTCAGCCATCTCTCAGTCTGCATCTTACCGACTTCAGTTCCCTGTGACTGCCCCTGACTGCCGACATCGATTCCTTCTGACCGACGTCAGTCTCCACCTGCTTAACACCACTGACTCTACTGATCTGCACATGACCAACATCAGTACCTATCTATTCAACATCAATTTCTCCTGACCGACGCTGGTAACTGTGTTCTCTTATGAGTGATGACTTTTTACCCGCAAACTCACCTTGGATCAAAACCCTGTCCAAATTAACATAGCCCTGCTCAGAATAATTCAGTCCCCTCAGCTAATCTTTGTCCGTCATCTCCTCCATGAACACCAAGGATTTCTAATTCTTAAGTTTGTTAAAGATATCTGTCTTTCACTTAAGAACATGCATTCCCTTCTTACATATGTGACCAAGCCTACAAAGCCACATCTCTGCAACAGAAGGTTAATCAGTAATATAAGTAGATAGATAAATGATACCTACTTTCTTACCACTGTCTAATTCAAGTGCATTCACTATGAGAGTTATTGTGCATCTCTCATCACCCAACTTTCCTGAAGAAATTAGACTCATCTCCAAGACTGGTACTTGCATGACCTCATTCAACACCCGTGTGTTACTTGTCTGCAATTTCAGCTTCACTTTCCCTTTGCCAATAATTTGACAAGGCTCACCAGCCCCTAAATAAATCTCTCCAAAGTCTCCCTAGACATATCCATGAAAAGATGCTCTATTTCAGGCTATATGGAAAGAGGCAACATAATCTATAATCCAATATTCTACTTTATCCAGAGCATCTTGTGCAACAACACCTGCAACATTTGCTTTTTCTTTTTCTTTATGCTGATCTTCTACCAACCAACAACCTTTCTTTACCTGCTCTTTTTTTCCATCAAACAGTAATTGACCATTCGTGCTATTCAGTTTCTCCATTCATAGCTTACTTTTTTCTGCCATTGCTATACTCCTACTCAATCTGAAACCCCTGAGAGTGACCTGTAATCAACAAAACACTTAACACGCTCTGACCACATGTTAGTGTACTTAACCACCCTCTGATACCAACTTGTCAAGATTGGTACCAACCTGGTCCACCTGCTCTGATACCAACTGTCAGGATCTACTGCCCACTAAGGGCACACATGATTACCTTTGTATAAGCAACTAAACATAAAATTTAACCAGAATGAATAAGTAACTAGAAATATGAAATAACACAGAATATGAGAGACAATACCCAATTGTATTAATACTCATTTAGAAGAAAATACAATAAAGAAGATGCCACACTTCTTCTTCCCACACCTCTAGAGCTCCCACACTTCTAGGGCTCACCAGTAATTCTCATCCAACAGTTCACTCTCTCAATTACAGTCACAACAATCAACTCAAATACAGAGTTGTTGTTCACCTCCACCAGTCAGTAACAATGCTACTAGTACACCAAGTACACAACCATACTCCAAGTAGATCTCCCTTCTCTTGCAACAACCTGCAAATCAATAGACCTTACTTACCATGTAGATATCTCTACACCTTGAAGAACCCTTGTCCTTGCCTCACCAAGTTCTTATGATTCTTCAACCAGTACCCCGGTGGATCTTCTACCAAAACTTGCACAACCTACAGCTCTACTTGATCAAACACACTCAACACCCCTTTGGAACTAGGAGGAGCTACTCTTGCTCTCTCTACAAGCACAATGGCTATGTAGCACACTTTACAATACATCCCATGAGTCTATTATATAGATCTCATGCATACAATAATTAGACCCTAATTACAATAATTAGACATGCAACTCAAGACCCAAAATAGTCTTTTACATGTAAGCAACTGATTCGTTAAACTAATAGTTCATCAACTCACAGTTTTGGAACTGCACAGGCGACCGACATTGGTCCCTGTCTGCCTGGAGGTGATCGACGTCGGTTGATCTCTGACCGACGTCAGTTTTTCTTCTCACTGTATATGACCAACGTCAGTTGATTAGACTGACATCGTGTTGGGGATCAACCAACAATATGATTACACTTATGAAAGCAATGAACCGCAGAATTAAATCAGATAGATAAGTAAATATAATCAAATAATAGCAATAAACAAGAGATATAAGAAACCACCCTAAAACCTTGTATTAAAACTCTTTACACAAGGAATACAATTGAAGAAACTTCTTTCTTCCACACCTCTCTCAGATGCACAAGATCTCTCTCTAGATCTCTATTCCTTAAGAGCTCTCTCTCTCTCAAGTACAATCAATTCCAACAACCTGGATTGATACAACTCTGTACTGTTCTTCAACATTCACATACAATGAACTACTACGATAATCACAAAGCTAAGAAGATCTAATTCTACATATAGAATTAGGAGACTTGAGCATGCACTTACAACCAACAGTTAAGCCTCTTGAACAAGGGCTCTAAAAACAATCTTACTAATAATAAAAACGTGAACTTAAGACTAAGACTTAAACTCATCATGCAAACACTCGCTTCTGTCCTCGAAAATAGCATTTTAGACGCATAGGTAACCGACGCCGGTTCCTGCATGCTTGCCTGTGACCGACGTCGGCTGATCCTCTACCGACACTAGCGTCTCTTCAACTGCACCTGACTGACGGTGATCACTCCTGACTGATGCCAGTGACTGTGTAGACCCAAAACTATTAAATGCACTCATATGTGAAGCTTTTAGGCTTCATACCTTAACAATCTCCCACTTGGAGATAAACAACTGCACCAGTACCTGTACAACAACATCTTCTAGCTCCTCCATCTTCAACTCAATCATGAAGACCAACAGAAGTTGAATGAAGATTCAACTTCTCCTTTGTAACCGGCTTGGTTAACATATCAGCAGGATTCCTATTTGTATGGATCTTCTCCAGCTTCAACTCACCATCTTCCAACACCTGTCGTATGAAGTGGTACCTTAGCTGTATGTGCTTTGTTCTTGAATGAAAGGCTGAATTCTTAGCCAAATGGATTACACTCTGATTGTCACTATACAATCTGCAACTCTAATGCTCCCTACCAAGCTCATCCATGAACCGTGTCATCTATATCATCTCTTTACTAGCTTCTGTGGCTGCAATATACTCTGCTTCTGTAGTTGACAAGGCAACAACCTTCTGCAACTTAGATATCCAGCTAACTGCAGTTCCACCTACAGTGAAAACATATCCTGTAGTGCTCCTCCTGCCATCCAAGTCACCTGCCATATTTGAATCTACATAACCATGTAGAGAAGTATCTGAACCTCCATAGCACAAGTGCCTACTGCTGGTTCCTCTCAGATATCTAAGGATTCACTGAACTGCTTTCCAATGTTCCTTACCTGGATTGGCCATATACTTACTTACAACTCCCACTGCTTGGGCAATATCCGGTCTAGTGCACACCATTGCATACATCAAACTCCCTACTGCGGAAGAATATGGAACCTTACTCATGTACTCTACCTCATCATGTGAATTAGGACATTGTTCTTTACTCAACTTAAAATGTCCAGCCAAAGGTGTGCTTACCGGTTTATCATCCTGCATATTGAATCGTTTCAACACCTTGTCGACATAATCTTCTTGAGACAATATCAACTTGTGATTTTTTTTGTCTCTCTTAATGCTCATGCCAAGGATTTTCTTTGCTGCTCCCAAATCCTTCATAGCAAACGTTTGAGCTAATTTCACCTTAAGCTCAGAGATATCCTGCATGTGTGATCCTGCAACCAGCATATCATCTACATACAACAATAGAATAATATATCTACCGTTATCCAATCTCTTAAAATACACACAATGGTCAGATTGACACCTACTATAGCCATGCTCAGTCATAAACCTGTCAAATTTTAAATACCACTGTCTAAGAGCTTGCTTAAGGCCATACAAGTTTTTCTTCAATCTGCACACAAAGTTCTCCTTACCCTTGACCTCAAATCCTTCCGGCTGTTCCATATAAATTTTCTCATCCAAATCTCCATGAAGAAATGTTGTCTTAACATCTAGCTGCTCAAGATGCAAATCCTCAACAACAACCAAAGACAGTACAACCCTTATAGAAGTCATTTTAACAACAGTTGAAAAAATCTCACCAAAGTCAATACCTGGCTTTTGTGTAAATCCTTTCACTACCAATCTGGCCTTATATCTCATCTGTCCATTCTCACCTTCTTTCAACCTGTAGGTCCATCTGTTCTTTAGTGTTCTCTTACCTGCTGGCAACTCAACCAAATCCCATGTTTGATTCTCTCTTAAGGACTCCATCTCCTCAACCATGCCACGCTCCCACTGACTCTTGGACTCCACCTATATTGCTTCTTCAAAACTTTCTGGTTCTCCACCATCAGTTAGCAATAAATAAAATAAAGAAGGAGAATATCTAATTGGAGGCTTGCTCATCCTTTTAGACCTCTTGATGGGTGTCTGAGACTCGTTCACAACACGCTATCCACCCAAATTCTCTGACAGTGACCGACCTTGGTCACCTCCAGACCTGTTACTGGCCAACGCCGGTTCTTCCTGACCGACGTCGGTTCCTGTCCTGCCGACATCGGTCTCTGTATGATCGACATCAGTTTCTGTTCTGCCAACGTCGGTTCCTAACCTGCCGATGTCGATCTCTGTGTTTTCCTGCAAGTGATTATTTCTTTTTCTCGTGAGCTCATTTTAGACCATCACCTCGTCCAATTCACTATTGCTCTACCCAGATTGATTCAGCTTCTTTAGCTGATCAATATACATCACTTTTTCATTGAAAACGATGTCACGACTCCTAATTACCTTGTTAGTTCCTAGATTCCAAAATCTGAAACCAAAATCATCTGAGCCATAGCCAATAAACATGCACCTCATAGACTTAGCATCGAGCTTCTTTCTATTTTCCTTATCTACGTGCACAAAGGCTTCACAACCAAAAACTTTGAGAAAAGAGAGATCTACCTTTTTACCTGTCCAAGCCTCTTCTAGAATTCCACCATCCAGAGCTGTAGAGGGTCCTCTGTTAATCAGGTACACTGTAGTGTCAACAGCTTCTGCCCAAAACTCTAAAGGCAAACCAACATGCAATCTCATACATCTTGCACGCTCCATGATTGTTCTGTTCATCCTTTTAGTAATTCCATTCTGCTGAGGTGTCCTTGGAACTGTCATTTGCCTACAGATTCCATGCATGTAATAGTACAAGTTGAACTTATAACTGCAGAACTCTCCACCATTGTCAGATCTCAGGCACTTTAATCTTTTTCCTATTTCATTCTCAACCATAGCTTTCTAAATCTTAAAAGTCTCAAATACATCAGATTTATTCTTAATACAGTAGATCCATACCTTTCTTGTAGCATCATCTATGAACGAAACATAGTACTGTGATCCTCCAATAGAAGCTACCTGAGCCGGTCCCTACACGTCTGTGTGAACAAGTTGCAACTTATGCTTCTTCTTTGTAGACCCAGTCTTGAGAAAACTAACCCTTTTCTATTTTTCAAATACACAGTGCTCATAAAATTCTAGATCCATGCTTTTCAAATCTGAAAGCTTACCTTTAGACTTAAGAATTGACATCCCCTTCTCACTCATGTGGCCAAGCCTTGAGTGCCACTATTTTGCATCCACATCTGAAGTAGATAATACAGAAGGAGAATTGTTAGTAACACAATTACACAAATAGAGAGTACCTACTCTCTTACCTCTGGCCATAATAAGTGCACCCTTGGTCACCTTCCAAGATTCTGCTGTGAGAGTTACTGTACAACCCTCATCCCCTAACTTTCTTGCAGAAATCAAATTTCTCTTCAAGCTAGGAACATGCATGACTTCTCTCAACACCCATGTGTTGCCATTCTGCATTTTTAGCTGCACTTTACCTTTGCCAATAATTTTACAGGGTTCATCATCCCCTAGATATACTATTCCAAAGTCTCCATGGATATAGTCACAAAAATATTCCCTATTAGGGGTAGCATGAAAAGATGCACTAGAATCTAGTACCTAAGATTCTATATTATTATGCAGAGAGAATATTAAAGCATCTTGTGCAATACCTGCAACCTTGGCTTCTTCCTTTCCTTCGTGCTGATTGTCCTCTTTAGACTTTGACCAGCAATCTCTGCTTATGTGCCCCATCTTTCCACAATTCCAGCATTGTGGCCTTCTGCCATTTCTAGATTTAGATCTGCCTTTCCCCTTAGACTTGGATCTTGATCTCCCTTTCTTTCTCTTCTCTTTTTGCCTTCCCCTGCTCTCAAAACTTAAAGCATTCCCAGATGTCTCTTCTGTGCTTTTCCTACAAATTTTCTCATTCAAGATAACACTAACAACATCCTCTACTTTTAAAATATTTGATGCAGATGTAGTATTGCTAACTGCCATTACTAAGCTATGCCAGCTTTCAGGCAAAGAACATAATATTAAAAGAGCTTTTATTTCATCATCAAATACAATTTTGACTGGACTTAATTGATTTACAATACCATGGAAATCATTCAGGTGATTAGATACAGATCCACCTTCCTGCATATGCAAATTAAAAAGCTACTTCATAAGATATACCTTACTAGAAGCTGAGGGTTTTTTGTATAAATTTGCTAGAGTAGTCATCAACTCTATCGTTGTTTTTCCCTGTGATAAATTAGATATCACAGTAGATGAAAGACTCAGTCTTATAGACCCCAGAGCCTTTCTGTCAAGAACTTCCCATTCTTCATCCTCCATGTCTTTGGGCTTCTTTGTAATCCCACCTAACGGTAAGTATAAATCCTTCTGATACAGATAGTCCTCTATCTGCATTCTCCAATGCTGATAGTTTTTGCCATTGAACTTTTCTATTCTTAGTTTACTTTCATCTGCCATTGCTTCTCCCACTCAAATATAAATCCCTGCAGAAACTCCTGTGAGCAACCTGTAATCAATACACACTACACAGATCTGAACTACCTGTTAGTGAACCTGAGCTTTGATACCAATTATTGGATATCAAACTCTAAACTTACAACCAAGGCTCTGATACCACTTGTTGGGGATCAACCAACAATATGATTACACTTATGAAAGCAATGAACCACGAAATTAAATCAGATAGATAAGTAACTAGAATCAAATAATAGCAACGAACAAGAGATACAAGAAACCACCCTGAAAACTTGTATTAAAACTCTTTACAAAAGGAATACAATTGAAGAAACTTCTTTCTTCCACACCTCTCTCAGATGCACAAGATCCCTCTCTAGATCTCTATTCCTTAAGAGCTCTCTCTCTCAAGTACAATCAATTCCAACAATCTGGATTGATACAACTCTGTAATGTTCTTCAACATTCATATACAATGAACTACTATGATAATCACAAAGCTAAGAAGATCTAATTCTACATATAGAATTAGGAGACTTGAGCATGCACTTACAACCAACAGTTAAGCCTCTTGAAAAAGGGCTCTAAAAACAATCTTACTAATAATAGAAACGCGAACTTAAGACTAAGACTTAAACTCATCATGCAAACACTCACTCTTGTCCTCGAAAATAGCATTCTGGATGCACAGGTAACCGACGCCGGTTCCTGCATGCTTGCCTGTGACCGACGTCGGCCGATCCTCTATCGACGCTGGCGTCTCTTCAACTACACCTGATCAACGGCGGTCACTCCTGACCGATGCCAGTGACTGTGTAGACCTGAAACTGTTAAATGCGCTCATATGTGAAGCTTTTAGGCTCCACACCTTAACACGTCAGTTGCTCTGCAACTCAGCAACCTCCTCCATGTCTGCATCAGTGAAGCTTTTAGCTCCACAACCTAACAATACCCTTAATGTGGGGCAACACCATATAATACTCCTTTAGAAGGAATAACTCCACAATGTCTCTTTGAGGGGACAACCTCCAATATCTTTCTACCAAATAGGAGACTCAATCTTTACTTGTTTTATTTATAATGATATTCACCTCCTTTATATATACCTTAATATAACTAATAATGGATGGGTAACCTTCTAATCCCAATGTAGATTGACCATTACCCAATGCACTAATTCCACAATTACTCATTTATCCTAATATATTGGACCATATAACTAATGAAGGGTATGTGTGCCACATGTCAATATTTCTATCAACCCATATACATTAATATAACATATCCCTTGATATATAGCATTCTTTCACTCCTTGACATGTTTCATCCCCAAAACATAAGAAGAAATCAAATAATGAGTATGCTTCAAATCATTGCGCACTTGTCTCCAAGCTCAATCATCCAGCCACTCGTATGTGATCTTGGTAGATGATAGTTTTCCAACCTTATTTCTAAATTCTATCATGTCACTCTGATTCTATTCACGATCATAATTGTACTGCCTTGATGTCCATGCATAATTATTCCTCTTTTGATTCCCTGTACCATATTCCACTGCACTACTTTAATTTTATACATGACCATAATAGTTATTCTCCCATGTATAGTCATAGTAGTTTCCCCACTAATTCCATGTTCCACATTCCACTACACTACTCTGATTCCACACCTAACCATACTAGTTCTTTTTTGGCTTCCATGCATAGCCATAGTGATTGTTGTTATGATAGTCCCTCACATTGCTCCATGATTGTTGCCTCTCATGATGACGTGGGTGTCTATATACCTCAACTTTTCTAATACTTTGACCTTATCAACCTTTTTCTTCTACCTCTTCCACCTTTTGATTTGGTGGTTCTTTTGACTCTTGACTAGATGAAGTGTTCTTCTTTGCTTGTATTGTTTTCTCATCCATGTCTTCATCTAAATCTTCCACATGCTCTTCTTCACTTGCTTCAATCGCATCTTCATCATCTACCTTGATTGTTCTTTATGCCTTTCCAACTATGATATCATGTAAAGTGACCTTCCTTTTCATATACCAAAACTTCATAAACTTTTTTTGAACATTAATATTGATTGTTCCCAAAGTCTCTAACCATGAATATCCAAGAACCATATCCACATCATCCATATCCAAAGCATAAAAATATATATGTAAAACATATGTGTCCATAGTGAGCTTCAAATCTTCAAAAATCTGAATATTATGACTATCTATTTGAGTCTCCTTAATATTGTTTACTTGAACATGTAGATGTTGAGCCACATCCATGTTGATTAAGTTATACATGCTGCTAGGGTTTATGGACACAATGACCTTATTATTTTGAATACATCTATGAAACTAAAAATTTGACTCTGATTTATTTAGAGCCAAACTATTTAAACCCTTATCATCCAATTTTTTTTGTTTCTCTTGGAGAACTTTTTCTCCTTCTACATAATTTGTAATCACCTCATCATTATTATGTGTGATTTCTTCTTCATCATCACTTTCATGTTCTTCCTCATTGGAAGTTTTTTCTTCCACTGATTTTTCTTATTCATCATCTACATTCTTTTTTTCATTACCCTCCTCATCATCCTCTTCTTCCTCTTTTGTATTTTCTTTTTCTTTTGTACCCCATAAATCTAAGAAAGCCTATTACATTTCTTCCCATGAATTTTTTTATCGTTCTAGTCCCATCTCATCCCACTAAAGTGTTGTAGGACCATAAATTTTTTTATAGAAATGTCTTAGCCACCAAAATGTTTGAACATTATTCTCCTTAAAAAAGAGCCACCATTCTCTAGCATTAATATCATCCTCCCCTGAAAATACTTGTAACTTCATGATTCACAAAAACTAAGGTTAATGAAAAAACCCTAAAATTTGAATAACTCATGTGAAACTAACCCAAATAGTCCAAACTTTTTACTGTATCTTCCACGTATGATAATGCAACTTTAGTGAAAATGATGTGAAAAGTTTTCAAAAAACTTAGCCTATAGAGCGAATCTATGAAAAATCATACAATCGTAATAAATCATTCAAAACATTTCACAAAGTTTTGACATTTTGGATATAGATTTCATGTATGCTGATACAATACCAAAAAAATCATAAACAAATTCTTTATATTTTGGTAGATATGAAAAATTTATTACAAACCCTAAAATATCAATAACTCCCTCAAAACCAATCATAAAACCTTAATTTTTTTACTGTGACTTCCTTAATATATTCTTCATCTACAGTAAAAAATTGTGTATAAATTCACAATCGATTTTAATATATTAATGATTCCACAAAACTAGGGTTTCATCCCACACAAATTACCCAAATTGAAGCTCTGATACCACTTGTTATGATCCACATTTACAATATTTGAAATATAATATAGAACAACACAACACAATAGCTATTGTTGGGTTAAGATGCCCAAATATTTAATATATGCAGAAATAGAATATTACCCTTAAGGTATGGCAACACCATACCATACTCCTTTAGGAAGAAATAACTCCACAATGTCTCTTTGAAGGGACAACCTCCAATATCCTTCTACCAAATAGAAGACTCAACCCTTATTTTTTTCATTTACAATGATATTCACCTTTTTTATATAGACCTCTATATAATTTCCCAATGTAGGTTGACTGTTACCTAATGCACTAATTCCACAAGTTACTTATTTATCCTAATATACTGAACCATATAACTAATTAAGGGTATGTGTACCACATGTCAGCATCTCCATCAATTCATATACATTAATATATCATATCCCTAGTGTAAACACCTAAATTTTATTTAGTGTCGAAATGCACGTAAATCTATTTAATAATTCTTTTTAAATTAATAAATCATATTTCCTCCTAAATTCAAATAATTGAATAATTCAAAATATTGAATAAGTCAATTATGTACACTTAAATCCTCATTTTAAATAATAAAATCTAGATTTTCCATCTCATCAAAACATATTCCACCTTTTTTTGCCTCATCCAAACCAAATCCATAAAATTCTCAACCTCTTATGACTCATCCCTTCAGTTGTCAAGCAAATTGACTTAGTCTTACTGAGTTAACTAACCAACCCTATGCTTTTCTTAACCATTTTTAAATGGTCTTCATCCTCATGGGTGAGGACTCATTAGCCACCGTTGATCATTTGGATCATTAAAAAAGTTCAAATGATCCTCCACCATTGGATCCTTATCCAAACATCTATAAATACACTTGCAAATTTCTATTTTCAAGAGTGCACAAAATGTAGAGATCACATCACACAATCAGGAAATCAGAGCTCAACACACAAGTAAATCAAAGTGAATCAAATACTTCTTTTTGCACCAAAATGTTGCTCGTTCTCTTTTACATTGGAGGAGTAAGCACCACATATTTTAAAGAGCAAATTGAATGTATATCACAATGGAGAAAGCTTGTGCATTCAAAGCATAAAGTTTGTGATTGTTATTTTCTTTGTTTGTTGCTCTATCATAATTTGAATTTTAGCTTAAATTAGAATTAGTTTACTTTATGTGCATGCCTAAATTTAATTTATACATTCTAACACGTTTGATGGGATTTTTTTCATGTCTTTTTTATCTTTTGATCATCATTCTTTACACTTAAATAGCATGTTTCTTTCGATTTTTGTTGTTTATGTTCATATTTTATGTTTAATATTACCTTTTTTTTAGTGTTGGTATAAGCTATAGGTTGATATCAGTTATTTTCTATTCGGTTGTATGCGCTCCTCTGTGTAACAGTGAATTTAGAAGCAAAAATAATGAAATTGTAGACCATAACAGTGAAATTGTCTTATTTTTGCTTATTTTTATGTTTTCTATTCTGTTTACAGGGTTAATAATATTTTTATCAAGAAACAATGATTTTTTCATTACTTGTGGCAATTTAATCAAAATAAACAATGAAATCATCATTGCCTACAGTGAAATTGCATTTTTCAATAGCAAAATCGTCATTACCTACATCAAATTCATCTCTTTTAGAAGTGAATTCATCACTATTGGTAGCAAAATCATTTTTCTTGGTAGTGAAATCATTCTGTAAGCATGGGTTCATTTATTTTTTATTTTTTACTTTTTTTTAATTTTTCCTACGTTGATTTTATTTCAATTTTGCTTTTCTAATTTGTTTGTGTAACAGGGATTTCATAACATAGAGGTGTTTTTCACTTCTTTTTCATGGTTTTTTACTTGTTCTATTGCAGGGTACCTCATTTATAGCCAAAATAAATATTATAATAACTTGTTTATAGAACTCTTGCTAAAGAAGATCAACAAAAGAATCAATAAAAAAGATAATTTCTTTTTACTAACGCTTTTCATTTTTTTTCAAAGTTTTTAGTAATTAAATCACTTTTTGTTTCAATATTTTTGTGGTTGTGGAAATCACGTATGCTCTTTCCTCAACATTACATTGGTTATGCTACTCAAAAATTAGAGATGTTCCCACATTTTAGCTGTGTTACCCAATTAGTACTTCTGCATGCTCTTTCTTTGGCATTACTTGGTAATAAAATTAGAAATAAAAAATGGGTATTTAATTTTATTTTTCTTTTTTAAGGGGCTCTATTAATCATGGATTTCATCACCATGCAGTAGGATAAATTTTATTTACCAGTGGGGCATATAAATCAATATGTAGTTATTTTAATTGCCTAAACAGTTGTGTGGTTTAAACACACCATGATGTTAGGGGCTTTCATGCTCCAATACCCAAGGTTTCAATAGCTAACTCAAAATATAATATCACTGATTATCAACACACTAAGACCCTTATGAATGTGTTGGGCACTTTAGTATAAGACCTAATATGTTCATTTATTTTATCTACGGTTTTCCCCCTAGATAAGTTTGTTTACACCTTAAGCCTAGGATAACCTCTTTTATCATATGACTTTGGTGCATCAATTAACAATTAGTGTCGAGAAGCAACCTTTCACACACCCTCAAAACTAGACTTAGTGGGCCATGAGAATGGAAAAATACTCCATGGTTAGTGCTTTGAAATATTAGACCACAACTAAGAGTACGATGAGTCAGTGACATCGAAGACCCAATAGTTGTTCACGACCTCATCCTAGTTTTTTACCTTTTTTGTGCAATTTATTTACTATTTATAATAAAAAATTGTTTTTTATTTCCTTATGTTTACCATGTCTTGCATTATTCTTGATCTAAAACAAAGTCCTTTTGAATCTTAAAGGTACCAAACATCTTAAATCCAAATTTATCTAAAAATTTATATCATTTAGTTGATAATCAAACTCTTAGTCACTTCGGTATTTTGCTTAAGTTTCAAGTTTTTTTTGTTTATTGAATCAACTTTTTCCCTTAATAAATGTCACTCATTACAAGAGACATGGCTATGTTTAATAATTCCTTGATCAATTTAGTCACAAATCCAAATCTGAATAATACTTGTCTTCAACTAGGATTTTATCCAACCAATTTTGATTCAAACAAATATTTGAATCAACATCAAATCAATCATCCAAAAAATCTAAATCAAAATTTGAATGTCATTACAAACTCACCAATCAATCATCATACAAATCCAAATATGAGTTTGAATATGTATTCATCCTCATCCCTCAATCAATCAAATCCAAACTTGAATAATCATTCAAGTTTCTCAACCAACCAATTCAACCCAAACCACCACCAATCAATTTCAAACTTGAATATTTATTAATGTTTACCTATAGATCAACATCCAAATTTTAATTTAGGAACAACATTGAATCATTTTTTTAGCTTTGATATTCAAAATTCTTTAAATTATTTTACAAGTGCCACCCCATTAACAAATCAAAAGTCACCAATCACTGATCAAAATGCATTCACCAATCCATCTAGTTTTAACCTTAGCATCAATCTAAATCAAAATTTTGATTCACCTTCACCACCACTTTCAAATCTATATTTGAACCAAAACCCATTCACAAATCAAACCCAAATTTAGTCAAATCCAAATATGTTCCATCAAAATCAACCTTTCAACTCCTACATCCTCCAAAACCAACCTTTCCAAATTCATCAAAATCAACCATTTGGTTCTACATCCAACCGATTTCCAAACTTGAACCAAACTACATCAAATTCACTTTTATTCACAAACCCAATAGATTCAAGTCCATTAACCTTCACAAATACACTAGATTCAAATACTTTCACCTTCAACACAAATCTAATAAATTCATTCTTCCAAGATCAAGCTACCTCTCTAGCCCACTTCATTACTAGGAAATCCCAAAACATTCCACATCAACATCACCTTACCACTAGTAAACATATTTTACAAAATCAACCAAGTCTCCCTTCCACTAGTTATAGCGTTGATTCTAACATCCCCTATCACACTAATAAAGGGAACCCAATTTTAGCACCCCTACCATCTAATATCACTCCACCCCTAAAGTTACAAAACTCCCAACCTGTCAAAAACATTACCATGCCTATTAAGAAAAAAATCACTCCTTTAGGGGAACCTTGTGATGTATTCTTTAAAAAATTGGTCACTACAAACTTAGTCATATTTCTAAATGTCAAATATTTTGAGCCAAATGTCCCAAAACCTGAGTGGTATAGATGTAATGAATATTGTGATTATCACAAAATTAAAGGTCATTCTATAAACCATTATACAATACTAAAGCATTATATCCAAGATTTGATTAGCAAAGGGTACATCAAGGTAGAGCCAAGTGTATCCACTTCTGAAAATCATAGCTTGAGGATATGCCAAGATGTCTTTCCTAATCCAAATCAATCTACTCCACTTCTAAGTCAAGGTCATAACCTTCCATACATTTCTCAAGATCCTATTTTTGACACATCCATTTTCAGCCAATCCATAGTCGATCAACCTGCCTTTGACAACCATGGTTTACCATCCATTTTTGATGAAGAGTCCATCTTTATTGAAGAGCCAATCATCAACCAAAAATGTATCTTTGATCAAGATCCCATTTTTGATAAAGTTCTCATTTCTAATCAAGATCTTATGTTGGACAAACCTCTTTTAACCAACATATCCTATCACCCATTGGCCAAACACACAAACCCTTATCATCTATTGAATCTTCCATCATCCCAAAACATGCACCCCAAGTGATAGAGGTACTTATATATAAAATAATTCACTAGAATGAATTATCAAACCCATCCATTTTGAAGTAAACACTGGACCCCATAGCATCAACTACAAACCATTTGAAAGTCAATGTAAAGATGTTAGTGATACTTTTTTGGTTTTTAAAGGAACTTCATCCATAATTGAAACATGATCAGTTCATAGTCTCTACGAGGACTATGTTACCATCACTCCTTTCATCGACCTCACCAATCCTACCTTACATCTTGCAAGCCAATATCCTGCACCTTCTGATTGGTACCAATGATCTTACTTACATTTAACTTGCTTCCATGATAATAAAATAATTACAGACTTCCTAGTTGGTCTCCTACCAGAAGAATATCAAGAAACATCTACATATTTGGAGGAACAATAAGTTTACCTCAACTAAAATGAATCCTACAATCCAAATCTAAAATCTACACCCCATAGTGAAAACCTTTTTGAGGCACTATTAGATGATCAAAATACAAATTGCATTCAAAATCTAAATTAAAATATAGAAAATCAAAAATATGAGTCCCATAGTGAAAACCTCTTTGAGGCGCTATTGGACAATCCAAATCTAAATCCCAATCAAAACAATTAAGAAGAATCCTTTAGTGAAAATATTTTTATGTCACCAATGGATGAGAAAATTAATATATCCTCTACATTATCATAGTTGCAAGATGGATCCCCATCACAAATTAGAGATATCATTGATACAACATTAAATTCTCAAATCATCCAACTTGTAGTTACTCCTAGTCTTATTGAACATAAGATTATTGGTCTCATTCACTATTTACATCATGACACATATACTTATCCCCAATATAATTCCATCCCTCCAAATCCTTCATGTACTCAACACACATCCTTCATCCAACATAGTTTCTGCGTCACCCTGTCTGGTAGTAAGCATCATGCATATCAAACCCTTTTATTATTGAGATGCCGAAAATTAAAAAAAAATAAAACAAATAAAAAAATCAAAAAGAAAAAGAGAAATGAATTCATCCATAGGTGAAAACCATTTATATGGTGTCATTTTGACCTTGACAAGGAAGTGGAAACATCTTGAGACATGTTCTTAGAAACATCTTAGAGTATCTTTGCAAAGTGATTTTGATGACTAGACACTTGGTTCTTATGTCATGTGTTCCCTAGAGTTATCATCTTAATTCCAATCCATTCTTATTCGTCCATACTCCATATATAATGTATTCCTTCCATCCCCTACCACTTGGTCTTTGGTGCTAGAATATGGTTTTCCCTTTGCTAGTATTCCTTGTATATACACCTATAAATCCAAAAAATAAAATTAAAAACCCCAAAAAAAAATAATAAATTAGAGAATCCAACAAAATACAAAAAAAAATCCAAAAAATAATAAAAAAATCCCCTATCCTTAGTTATGTACCCTAGTCATACCTTATACAGATTACTCATTGGATAGTTCAACATTATAGAAAATTGCACATGCCATAGGGTTCTACTCTAGCCAAGGATATCCAAAAAAAGTCATTTTCTTACTTATTTTAGTCATTTGTTTACCTGTTTGTATAGTCATTTACTTTTTTTTACATCATGGGTGTTTACTTGCTTGCACAGTATTTGTTTACTTCTATGTTTGTTTTACTTACATCATTTTCATTGTTGTAAACATCTCTTTTTATCTTATCTTTATTGTTGTGTCTTGTGTCTAGATCACTATGTGTATCAATGATGGTGTTATTATGATCTTCCATATCATGATGCACTAAGTTTTGACCTTGTGAATACTATTAGTCTTTACACATATCATATGATAGTCATCATGGTTTTTATATGCCATTGGTGCATATTGTCATGCACAATATTAAAACTCAAGTTGCTCAACTCTTAATCGGTTGGAATTATTATTGGAAATCCAATGTAAAAACAAAATAAACATAAGGAAGTTATCAAACCATATCACATTCTTAGACAAACCATTTATATGTAATCTCTCTCTTCCATTCATTCATATCTCATCCATGTTATCAAATCATTTGATCCATCATCATTAATACATGTAGTCACTTCATTTCCTTGTTAATGCTTGCATATCAATCATCCATAATCATCCACAATAAATTCCCAATCTTTCCGTTCAATCTTCCACACTTGTCAATTGGGACCAACAAAATCATAAAATCCATCCTTTATCCATCAACCCATCACTTGCTCAATCAATCAATCAATTAGTTAACCTATCTAAGCTCATAGCTTTAAAATGGGATATATCTTTCCCACATCCTTTCCTATGAACCTTGACTCATAGATCACCTCAAAGCATGTAGCTTATCTTGGGATATATCAATTCTCATTCCTCTCCTAGCATATATCAACAAATCAATCCATCATCCAATCATAATGTGCAATATTTAACTTAACTATGTTAATAACATCCATAGTTCAATCTTACATTACATCATCACTTCTCTTATCACATTGGGAGAACTACATCTAGCCTGATATCCCCACTCAGACTTTATCCATGATGGATTATGTAGGCAAATCTTAGAGACACGAGGTCTCTCAGGTAATTTTGGCCACCATCATCCATCCAAACCATTTCATCCATATTTTATACCATCATTTACTCAAAGTGATATATCTCCTTATCAATGCTTGTAAATATCAATTTGTAAATATTCGTCACAAATTGGACAATCTATATTTTTCATTTTTTGGCTTGTGGATTACCATCATTAGGATATATCATTTCCACTTCTTCTCATGAGACCCTTGAGGCTGCTCACAATCTAAGCATGCGGTTTATAAAGTGAGAAATTTACTTTTTCCAATAACTTCTCTAGTATTTAACATATAGGGGTAAATAGTTTTACACGTACCCTTTATAATTTTTCAAACATTAGAATTAAGACAAGTATCTATATTATTGATGACAATTTTCTCATTTCCATCCCTCATTTAAAATATTCTTCATCCATTTTTTCATATTTTGAAAAACATTAAATCAATTCATTCTATGTTTATTTTCAAAATCTTTCAACAATCTCTCAGTGTAAAATCAACACAATCATTTGCAAATTCAATATATTTTTTCTATTTATAGATCCATAATTTATTATTGTTGGGATATATCATTCCCACACCCACTCAATTGACCCTTGCATCATTAGCAACAATATTAAGTGTGCAATCTTTGAATGGTTAAAATATTATTTTTCAAATCCATACTTTAGTTTTAAGTAACTAGGGACAACCTTTTTATGTAACAAAAACATTGTAAAATTGATATCAATTTTGACATAACTTGATTTATCATTTTTCCACATCTTTTAGTTCACTTATTCCTTTCATCAATTTCAAGTGTTTGTCTATTTTCTCACACAAACTCTTGAGGAGGCATCATGACACTCATTTTCATTCATTTGGGGCAAATTTTTCCTTCTTAATCATCAACATTCTACTTCTTTACTATTCTTCAAAACAATATTGCTTCACAACACCATTTCAAAGAGGGGCAAATGTAGACATCTAAATTTTATTGAGTATCGAAATAAACCTAAATCTATTTAATTTTTTTTTTAAAATTTATAAATCACATTTCCTCCCAAATTCAAATAATTGAATAATTCAAAATATTGAATAAGTCAATTATGCACACTTAAATATTTATTTTAAATAATAAAATCTAGATTTTCCACATCTTCAAAATAACTCCCACCTTTTTCTTCCTCATCCCAACCAAATCCGCAAAATTCTCAACCTCTTATGACTCATCCCCTAAGTTGTTGAGCAAATTGACTTAGTCTTGTTGAGTCAGCTAACCAACCACATGCTTTTCTCAACCATTTTGAAATGGTCTTCATCCTCATGGGTGAGGACTCATTAACCACTGCTGATCATGTGGATCATTGAAAAAGTCTATATGATCCTCCATCATTGGATCCTTCTCTAAATTTCTATAAATACACTTGCAAATCTCTATTTTCAAGAATACACAAGATCTAAAGATCACATCACACAATAAGGAAATCAGAGATCTATACACAAGTGAATCAAACAAAATCAAGATGAATCAAAGACTTATTTTTGCACCAAAATTTTGCTTATTTTCTTTTACATTGGAGGAGTGAGCACCACATATTTTAAAGAGGAAATTGAATGTATATCGCAATAGAGAAAGCTTATCTATTCAAAGCATAAAGTTTATGATTATTATTTTCTTTGTTTGTTGCTCTACCATAGTTTGAATTTTAGTTTAGATTATAATTAGTTTAATTTATTTGCATGTCTAAATTTAGTTCATATATCTAGGTACATAACATGCCCTACAACTTGTGTTGATGTAAGGTGTCTAAGACGTGAAATATGTGCTCTATATGCTCCTTCCAAGTCTTGTTGAAGATGAGGATGGCATCCAAATTGAAAATGATGAAGGACTTCAGGAAAGGCCTGAGTAGATCATCCATAAATCACATGAATGTGGCTAGCACATTGTTTAGGCTGAAATCCATGACCAACCATTCATACACTCCTTACCGTGTCTTAACTGTTGTCTTCCAAACATCTCCAAGATGAACTAAAACCTGATGGTAACCTAAATTCAAGTCAATATTGATGAAGTATTATGCCTTAGAAGTAGTCAAAAATATCATCAATGTATGGTAGTGCATACCAATTCTTCACCATTTTTTTGTTGAGTGCATGATAGTCTATGTAGAGTCATCAAGACCCATATTTTTTAGGTGTGAGAACTATCATACTCCCATAAGGTGAAGAGCTAGGCCTAATATTTCCCTGATCAAGAAGCTCTTGTATGGGAAATGAGATCCCATGAAATTAGAAAAAATATATTATGACTTTAAAAAAAATCTTTTTGAGTAGCGACTATTTTGAGAGTTAATTTCTAGTACTGCAATTAGTGGGGGTACAATTTTTTTTCCTAAGCTATCACTGCTCCAAAAAAATGGTAATTCTTTTTCTAATTTTGTAGGACCTAATTTTCCATATTTATTTAAAACTTAAACTTACAATCAACCATGTACTATATTATTTCTATTGATAAAACTTACAATCAAGCTAGCCTACATTATGGAATTTTTGGTTTTCAAGGATATTGGAATTAAGTATACCCATAATTTGAAAGTTAACTCTTTTAGTGCATTGGTTTTTTATATTTCCAAAGGCATTACATAGAATCATTGAATTACATAGAATCTTGACATCTCTGCCTATATTTTAACTCTTTAATTGCATTGTTTGAAATGGAGAGATTAGAAAAAACTATAGTTTTTTACCAAGATATATACCAAAGGTGATTCACACTGTGGGGCCTAGGACCAAATATGTGGGGAACAACTAAGTTTGGTTGTACATAATAAATGCATAGATTTAATTCAAAAAAAATAAAACTAAACACATTTAATGGAGTGAATATCTTTACTTACAAGAAATGTAAATTCTATTCAATAACAAGGAATAGACAAATGGTAAAATGTATCATAGTGCATAAATTACAAAGTAGATATGCAAAACATGTTATCTATATGTTATGATTGTGTATGGCATTGGCCCTTATCTGGATGCATATGTTACATAATTATATAAAAAGAATACAAGAGCAGTTACAACTATTGTCAATTACAAAAAAGATGGTTGTGTCATTTCATCTTCCTTGTTGGATGACTGTTGAAATTCTAAGTTAGTGGTGACTAATGGTTTAACTAACAAGATCCCCATCTAGAAAGTGTCACTTGATAATCCATATAATTGGAGTAGACTGACATGTAGATGTGCTAGAGTGAAGATAAGTGAGGGCATGCAAGTTTATGAGTGAGTACCAGTGAGGTGTGTAGCATTGTGAGCTGAGCAATGTGTTGGCTATAATCAAGTCCAATTTGAGTGCGAAAGTCTACAAACATGTACATGACTTATGCACAAGTGTGTAAGAAAGTTTCATGTTGAGTAGTGAAAGTTGTGTGAAAATAAATAAGTGAAGAGTTTGTTATACTAAAGAGATATGCACATATCATTTGCCCTTTCTTATAGAGTAATGGTCTCCATTGCATCAGTGTATAGCTAAAGAAACTACACTTGAAGTTACTAAGAAGTGTGCCATTTTGCCTAATCAATATATTATCTAACCTTGACCACTCGAAAAATTTGATGTGTGTCATGGTGGGTACATGTGTCTATCGCTTCGATGATCTAGTCCTTGTCTATAGGGTGTAAGTATTTAGGATCTAAATTAGAAGGATGTTGTGTCACAACTAGCTCAAGAAGTGCTAAAGTGTAAGGCTTGAGAAGTTCCACATTGAAGACTGGGTGCAAGCCCAAGTATAGAGGGAGATCAAGAACAAAGGCATCCTTACTAGCTACACATAGAATGGTGTAAGGACTATTGTGTAGAGGTTTGATCTTATGATGTGGACCATTGAAGCATTCCTTCTAAAGGTGAAGCCAAACTTTATCACTAACTCAAAATGCATGAGGTGTGTGATGTGTGCTATGGTATTCCTTATACTTTACTTATGTGAGAGAGAGAATCTACTGAACTTGATAATGAACATACTGGATATGCCATAAAAACTTCTCCACTTTGTGTACTTCTCATTCTTATGTGCATGACTTAGGGCCTATTGGTGTGTAGTAAGAGAGGTCTATATATGCTAAAGATTGAAACCCAAGACATGTATATAATGGAATGTGACCCATAGAGTTGTGGAAGGATTTAATGTAGGCATGTTGAATAAACAAGATATTATTATCTCAAGTGAAATCATGTACATAATTATACATTCACAAAAGATGAACAAGTGTATGATTCACCACTTTAGCTTTCCCATCTATCTATGGATGATTTTTTTTACCCATCCAATTGCATGCCCATCAAGTCCCACAATGCTTGCCAAAAATGACTTACAAAGTGCAGATTTTGATTAGAGACAATGGATGTTGGAAGCCCAAATGCACACAACCATTGTTGAAGAAGGCTTGCACAGTACCAACTACATCAATTTATTTCCTACATGTGACTATGATATCCATCTTGGAGAACTTATCCACTACAAAGAACACAGTGTCATGTCGGTGTCTCATCATAGGCAACCTAGTCATGTAATCCATGTTGATAGATTCCCATGGTCTAGATGGAACCAATAAAAGTGTGTAAAGTCCTAGCTTCCCATTTGTGGGCTTGATGATGTAATAAGGAATGCTAAAATTGATGTGTATTCAATGTTTGTGCATATGTACAACTAGTAGAAGTGTAACTTCAATACAGATAGATTCCTTGTCACACTGAAGTGTCTCAAGGTCTTGGCATAGCGTGCCTCCCAAATGATTCGTTGGTGAGGTGCACCATTAGGAACATAAAAATGTTTGAGCTTGTAGAGAAGCTGGTTAGACAAGTAGAACTCTTGAACTTGTTTAACTTGTTTTAGGCTAGTGTAAGTTATTATGAAGCCCTAATCAGCTGAGTAGAGGGGAACCCAGTTTGTGAAGTTGTGGCCTAAAAAAATATATTTGTAATGGCTTAAAAAAACCTATGTGCCTAAAGAAATCTTAACAAACTTATTATAACTAGAAGCACATTCACAATAATAGAGTGTAATTCAACAGATGGAATGAATAGATTAACAATAATCACTCGTAAATAAGAGCAAGATATAGTAGAATAGATAAAATCCATGTAATATAAGTGAAATGAAGGGTATAATACTAAAATATATAGGATTAACCCACTTTGAGGGGGTAACCTCCATAATTCTTACAGTAAGAACATAATTTATATTATGATGATTCAATACTCAACACTACCTTCAATATATAACATAATTAGGCTATAAGGACTCCATAATAGAATTAGGTCAACTACTCCTACTAATATGTAATCTACATATTATCAAATGTCATGTCAAATATTATGTGTACCATAGGTTGGCCACACATATCTTGATACACATAATAGGCTAAGGGAATAATAATTCCCCTTCAAACAAGTGATGTCCTTAATGTTGTCTATGTGATTTCTTCTCCATGAAAGCTTCATCTTCCCATGTTGCATCTTCTCTGAGTAGGTTCTTCCACTTCTTAAGCTACTCAATGATCACCCTACTTTGCAACCTTTTTGTGCGTGTTTGGAGAATTGTTTCATGTTCCAAGAATATTCTTCCATCTTCATTAAGATTTAATAACTTTGTATGGGATGGAATATTCTAACCAATTAATTTATTCAAATAATATGCATGAAAAACTAGATGCATTTTTCCTAAAGTAGCTTCAGTTTGTATGTCATATTGTCAATCTTTTGCAAGATTTGATAAGGGCCATGAGACTTAGGTTAAAGTTTATTATCCTTGTTTTGAATATTTAAGAAAATTTTCTTGCATAATTGAAACCTTAAAAAAACTCAATATCCCACTACAAGATTTTTTTAACTTGTATGCTAGTCAGCTTGTAGTTTCATTTGGTTTTATGTCATGACTAGATTCTTTTAAACTAGAAAGTACCTATTGTTGGTGTTGAATGTGTTATTTTACTACCAAAAAAAAATGGTTACACTTTCAAGGATGATGTGATGGATGATGGGTGGTAGCCACACAATGCCATAAATGAGGGAATTTTTGAAGAAGCATGAAAAGAAGTATTATATTGCCATTATGCTAATGGCAACTACTCAACCCATTGGAATTGTTTATTAAATTTAAAACAACATAGATAGCCCTCCAAGAACTTGTTGACAACCACTATTTTCCCATCAAATTAGGGATGATATAATTAGCTATGAGCTAGCTAAGTACCCAAGTAAGAGAATAAACTATTCCAAAAATTACTAGTAAATATGTGATCATGGTCACTCACTATAATATTTATGCCACCGTGTAGCTTATGAATTATCTCCACAATTGATGTTGCCACTATAATTTTCTAAAAAAAGATGTGACAATGCATAAAAATGGACATATTTTATAAGTTCATGTGAAATATGGATTAGATACAAATGTGACAAGTTAAACATCAATCTCTATTGTGTGAGACTAGTTCCATATAGATTAAGTTAGTGTTTTAATTCTCTAGTCTCATTAATATTGTGGATTCTCACATATGCATTAATATAATGGAAAGTAGTTAAGGCCTTGTTGCATCATTTTTAAAAATGATTTTACCTTCGAGGCTCTTTTTAAAGTGAATCAAGCCATATGTAAACATGGAATGGGTAGTAACTGTGTGATTAAGGGTTAACAAATAATGCCAATCTTAAAACCTTTACTTTAGTTCTCATAAAGCTTTGAGATTATTTAATGTTATATTACCCACTACTAAGAATTTATATTATTTTTTTAGTGCAACTCGATTTATTTTGTTAAGGGATGCAGTAATATTAATCTTGAGGTTATAATGACTTAAAGTAATGAGTAAAAAGTAAATAAATAATGATGTCTACTTTATGATATTGAATTAAGTTAGGGTAGGATTATTCAAGAGTTGAGTTGAGGTATTAATGTACTAAAACATGAATTGATGCTACTTTATACATGCACCTTGTGGGTATTCTCTTGTACTTGACTCATACTTAATTACATCTAACCTTTACATAGTTAGTCTTATGTGTAGGTTCATGAAAGAGCTAAAGGAGAATCATTAAAATGTGACCAAGTGGATATTGAGGTATATCCAAGGTATTTCTTAGTTTAGGATTAAGTAATTTAGAGCCACATATGGACATTTATTAGGTTATACATACTTGAATTGGGCTAACGATGTTGATACACAATGGTGTACTTCTCACTGTGTGTATCATGTTGGATCTTGAGTCTTATTACATGGTCATGTAAGAAGGAGAAAATTATTGCATTATCTATTATCGAGGAAAAGTATAGAAGAGTAATGAATGCAATACATGAGGCAACATATGTCTTAGAGTTATAGAGATCTTGGTTTTTCACATGAGCAACCAACCATAATCTTTAGTGACATCCAATGTGTTATTTACATTTCTCAGAACCTAATTAAGCATGCTAGGATTAAACATATCGATGTTCATCAATATTATATTTACAAATTGCATTTAGGTTTAGATGTTAATTCTTTGGTTTGTCCTATGGTTGATGATCAGATTTATATCATCTTCAAGAAGCTACTGGTTGAGACTATGTTTGTCAAGTTGATATTAGATCAATATTTTAAGAGTTATTATTATGGGATGGCAAGTGAATGCCTAGCTTTATGTTGTTTGGGAAGCCTATTGGGTTTTGATTATGTAATGTTTTCAGCTCTTTGCTTAGTTTTTGTAATGTTATATAGTAGCTCTTGTATTCTTTTTCCAGCTACCTATTGGTAGCTTCATTATTTTGTAATGCTTTGTTTCAATAAAAAAAAAAGTGAATGCCTAGATTTTTGGAATGTTTGGAAAGTAAATGCCACCTTCAACTAGGCCCTTAAATTTATGTATTAGGGAAGCTTTTAGAGTAAATAAAACCTGCATTATTGGACCTATTGTGTTACTCATGTTGTGGTACATCTTTAGGATACATGTTGGTGATCTAAACCATAGAGCACTCGCTCTTATTGCTCCACCTTAAAGATCAAGTGCATAAGTCGTGATGCCTCCATAGATATTCATTTATTCATTATAATTCTATTTACATTTCTAAATTGAGTATTTTGAGCTCAAGTGTCCCAAATGGAACTATCCATATAATTTTTAGTTTATATTGATTTATTTCTTGTGTGGAGTTTTCTTTATACCACTTATTGGAATTTATACTTAATTCTCACATCATCTTCAAAACTATATTTGCTTCTTCCTATAAACATTTATTTTTGGTAAAAATTATGTAGTCGTAGTTTTTTTGTCATGATTACATAAATTGTGAGAATTTGCTAGTAATGATGTCCACCATATTAAAAAAAATCCCCCACTAAAATCATTCAATAACAAGGGTCACGTAGTAGCTAGTCCCTGTCTCTAATGGGCTAATTGTATTAAAAATTATAGTATATATTGTGTTGAGTTAATTTAGAATATTTAGGAGGTAAAGTTGTAAGTTAATAGGAGAAAAGTTGGATATTAAGATTTACAATGTTTGCATATTATTTAAATTTTTGAAATAATTAAAAAATAATATTGAATTGTCATAATTATTTCATGATAAAATTTAGGGGTATTAGAATAAAAATAATTAAATTTTAAATTGTCATAAATATATTCAAGTTACGATATTTATATATCTATAATAATAATATAAATTGATTTAACATCAAATAGATATAATGCAAATGTTAATACGCTAGTAGTATTATAAATAAATAAAATATATAACTTATTTATTATGATAATAATAAATAAAAATCAATATAAAAATTAAGAATAAGACATTGTTAATTTAATATAAATCTTTTTAAATTTTATAATATATAACTATTATAAAATAATAAATATATATTTTTATTTTAATAATATCTTTAAAATCAAGTGGGTTGTAGTCTAATGGTGACGATGATGGTGTAAAAGGTGTTGCCTAACCATCCACCAAGGTACAAATCTCAAGAGACAAAAAAAGAATGAGGTTGGGATCGTGCCTCAGATAAATTTGGTAAAATGGATACCCCTCAATCCTTGGCACCTAAGCCAAAGAAGCATTTTGTACACCTAATCTATGTAATCATTCAGGGTTTTAATAAAAATAAAAAAATAAAAGAAATGTCCTAAGTTGATACATAGTTATTGACACACTATGCGCTGGAGATGAAAGTACATGTATTTCATATTCACCGCTTGCTATCCATTATTCCTATTTTATTGCCTTTATTTTTAGTTACTGTACGGTGTTAAAGAAAAATGTAAGAATGTATATAATATTGTATGATCCATATTTTTCATAATATATTTTATTATTTTTTTAAAATTTTAGATAAATTTTATAATTATTATATTAATATGTATTTTTTATTTTTTTATTGAATAAATGAAGAATAAATAATTGAAAAGTAAGATATAAATAAATGATAATATTAAACAAATTTTTAATAAATATAATGTATTTAATAAAAATAATATAAATTAAAAACATACTATTTTTAAATAATTAATAGAAAATTGATTGTTACATTATATTATATTCTATTGATTGTTAGAAAATAATTAGGAAAGTACATACATATCTTATTTACAATTAAATTTAATATAAATTGAAATAAGAATAAAAATAAAAGTAATATCTTTATTTAATTAATTAAATAGATATATCTCATTTAATGAATAGAAAACTGAGTGTTGAACTATATTTTACTAAGTGTCAAGTCCCTAATTTTTGGGGAGCATATTAGTTCCAATAATTTAGTAATTGAAAATTATTATCTTTAACAAACATTTGAATAATAATAATTATATTGAAGATTTTGTGGAAGTTCTCCTAATAACTAATGTTGTTGGACACATGTTATCATTAAAAAAATTGTTTAAAAAAAAGTTATTTGATGATTTATGTACAGAGAAAAAATGGTTGGTTTAATGCTAGTAATTATTGTTATTGTACACATGTCATCATTGATTTTTCTATTTTAAAAATTAAAACAATTCTATGTAATGAGAACATGAAAAATTCACATATCAACCAATAAAATGATAAATAAATAATTTTAAGAGTTTTATTGGGATCTAAAAATTATATAAATTAAATAAATTTTTAGAATTATTACATTCTATCAGTCCGTTAGGTAGGAATTATTGTTTCAATCAATTCTTATAGTTCATGTAGTGCAGGGACTAATAACATACCAAAATAGCTATTGAATGACAATACCACAAATTGGTTGATTGGAGTGGCGATTTTAACCAATTTTTTAAAAAATGTGTTTTCAGCTATGAAGGGACAACATGCAAAGGAGTAAAGCCTGGAGAGGGTGGTTTCAAAAAGTAAGGAGGTTGAAATAACAAATAAGTAATTTAAAATTTGTATGGTGAGGGAGAGGTTAGATGGCAAGATAAAATTGAGCAAGCCTCACTAGGACTTGAATCTTATGACTGTGCATTAGAAGCCAATAAAGTGACACGTTCACTTGTGACTTGGCCAGGCATTGGGGTGCAAAATGGTGGTTGGTAGATGGTAGGATCTTAGAGGTTGTCATTGAGAGGTTGAGTCTGAGGAGCCATCTCATTGCCAATAGATGCCGATATAAACACTCCCCACTATAAAACACATAAGATGCCAAGGGTGGACTATCCAAATAATAGGGCACCACACCGCCACCAACCTAAAGAGAGATCACTCTTGACTATCAACAACAGTTAGATTTGATTTGCCCATAGAGAATGGATGGGTCGTTGGACAGGGCCTGTTTGCCACAACACTACAAGATAGACAGAGACTCTTACTATCATTAAGATCATTAATTCTACAAACAAAATAGAGTTCAAAGAGATTTTTTGGTAGGAAACTGGGATGAAGAAGGCAAATGAATCGATCTTAAAGGTCAAAAGTACCTAGTGAAATTTATACTTAATTCTCACATCATCTTCAAATTTTATCATTTTAGCTTGAATATATTGTGGTAAACCCCCCACTTAAGAGGTTATGAGCCACTAACTCTTCATATTTCCTTTAGTCTTGGATGTGTTGCCAAATATTATGGTAAATTATGGTTTTGTCAAATGATTAGAGATTATTATATCTCAGTGCACAATTATTCATAATGGAGAGAGGACTTTGGACTTCTATTGGTGATGAATGGTTTTAGAAAGTGATATACCACAAATATTTAAATAACCATTTTTGGACTTGCTTGATCATTTTTAGGTGAACCAATCATTTTTGGATTCCATTTCAGGTTACCCTTTTTTTTCAAAAAAGTCTGAAATTGGTCATCATCTCATATCACCATCTACTTTTTAGAGTATTTTCTACACTATTCCAAGACCTAGTTTCCAACATCATCAATCACTAACAGACTTAGGTAAGTCATATTCAGGTACACATCTCTATATCTATCTATTTCTCTATTCAATTATTAATTATTCAAGGTGTTTTCATTCAATCTTTCTATTTAGTTATTCATTTACTATTTTAGGGTATTTAGGTTAGGTCTAAATTGTGCCTTTCATTTTAGGTGTTGGTGTAGTGTTTTGAAAACTTGTATACTATCCACATACAAAATTTGGTAAACCCCTCCTTTTCGAATATCTAACCTTAGGGTTTTATGCTCTCTTTCCCTCTAAGATTTGTTATTGTGGTTGTTTCAAATCTGATTTCTCTAGGGTTTTGATTTATTTAACCCTAATTTTTTTCACTTAATCTTATTTTCTTATGCCAGTTAAGAAATTTGCATATAATAGACCTATTATGAGAAGTTTCATATTAAGTGGTAGACATATTGATTTAATTCAACTTAATTTGCTTGGTACTGCTTGTTAGAGAAAGAAAATGATGGATATTAATGATATTCCTATTCCTTACATTGACGATAACGTAACTGTTACAAATGTGAATAATGAAAATGCATATGTTATAAAATAATGCTTGCAATGTCAATCCTAATATTTGTGATGGAAATGTTAGTAATTATGATTACAATTTGAAACTTGTTACTACAAATAAACATGATTTAGTTTGCTTTGAAATTTTTATTTCATCATTTCCTAAAAAAATTGATTTTATGATTTTTTTATTGGAAAGGAAAAAAATAAGCTTAATTTCACCAAAGAGTTTGAGGAAGTGCATGTAAATAAATCATTTAATGCTTCTATTTCACCTGCTAGAGGTTCTCCTTCTATATTAGGTAATGAGGCTAACATTCATATTGCTCCTACTTTTGTGCCTCTATCTACAATTTTCACTTGGGTTACTATGCTTATTCCTTCCTAGATTAATGCTTATTTGGTGCCTTATGTTGTTTATATACCCTTCTCGACATGCTTATGAATCTCAATATTTTTTTCATGGTCAAAATAATAGAGTGGCTATTCTTGTGCATGTTAATTATACTTTAACTCCTACATCTCAATATGTATTGCTTTAACATACTATTAAAAATATTAAGTTGAAGGCTTCCACAAGTAATTTTAATTAGTTGAGGTCATTTGGGTAATGACTAAAAAATATAGACAAGTAAAAATTCCATAAAAATTAAAATCTATTCAAAATGTATAAGTACAAAATCAACAACTTTCTCATGGTCTCAAAGATAAAGTTACATGGTTACTTCTCATGAGATATTACGTAACCCATTGGATTCTGAGGTCTTTATCTACCATTTTCATACAAGTTGACTTATACCTAATTTTGAATTATTAAATGTCAAGGGTGATCCTTCACATTATATTAGAGTTTAATGCTTGACGTTTTAGCTTTGTACAAAATGATATATTTTTTACTAAGCTCTTCCCAAGAAGTCTCAAGGATTATGTGTTGGATTAATTTTATCCCATTTATTCAAGGTCAATTTTATATTTCAATGCTTTGGATGATATTTCTTAGGTCATTTTTATATCAACATTAGCCAAAAGGTCACATTTTCATAGCTTGAAAAAAACCTAATGAGCCTATTTATGAGTACGTGCTTAATATCAAAATCATGATTATAAATGTCTCACCAATTACCTAGTAGTGAGTTAAAAAATATATTTTATCTAATTCTACTTCAACCTATCAAAGACAAAGTGATGTTTAACATGTATCCATATTTTTATGAGCTTTGTCATACAATTTGAAACTATGAGATTAAGCTTTCAGAGGCCAACATACTTAAATATGGGTTCAGTGCTTCCACCTATAGTAGCCCCAAATATCAAGTTAAATCAACATTTAAGGCCAAAGATAATGATATGACTACTTTTCAAGTCAATAATGAGGTAAAAAATGTATTAAACATGATATCACAACCACGTGACAGGTTTATTATTCCTTCTTAAGAGCATAATTTTTTTACATGGTTAGCTGAGTCCTTACCAAGTGCTTAGACAATTACTTGAATACAATATGATCTCCTTACATCCTCAGTGTGAGTTTGAATCATCTTGATGTTTACCTAAACATTATGATGTATATTGTGATTATCATAGAGCTTTGGTCATACTACTAATAAATGTTTTGCATTGAGAAATAATATTCAATATCTAATTGATAGTAATATTATTCAAGTGGAAAGACACAATATTACATTGAATGAATCAATTTATCCACACAATCAATATTTAAATGTCTTTACCAATCCACTTCTAAATCATGATACTAAGAAATAATATAATGTATACATGGTAACACCTGAATAAAAATAACTAGTTTCAAATACTCGTATCTTAGATGGTTTCATAGGCATGGTCATAAATTCAGGTAAAGAGCTTCCTTATTTTACTTTCTATGACCATGATATTTCAACAAATGATTCTAACATTGGGTAATCACTCAAATTTGGTCATAAATACTTGATAATGTCAATTTTGGCCCACTTTCATTTTAATTTACTTGAGCACTTAATCTAGACCTATTTCACCACCTCACTTTATCCTAAGTACCTATACAGACCTAACCTTTCTAAATTATTATCTTATACCTATATAAATGTTCTAAACTACTAAAAAAACCCTTTAAGCATATGTACGGACATCCCTAGACCCAAAATTTGAATGTTTCCCTTTAGGACAAGATTGACTCGTAGGGAAAAATAGTGGGAAATGTTTTTGTCCCTTATAAGTTGATCATTTTCTTAGCCCTTCCAACGACCAATTTTCAAATTTAAACACTCTCTTAAAGGTTATTTTTTATTTTTTAAGATAGGTATGTGAGGTTTTCCCCTTTTATAATGTTATAAAGGCACATCTAAGTCACCTATTATACTACTTGGAAATTTTAATACAAACACACACTTACACTATTGTACACTAAGTGAAACTTCTCTATTCTTCCCAATTTTAATTCTAATCATTTAAAATAGTACTTAGCTAAGATAAAAGCCTATTTTATACAAGTCACAACAAAACAATGTCAAGTATTCAATCCATATTTAGATGCATACATGTAGGCAAAAACACATAGTTCTAGAAATCTCTCTAAGTGGGGGAACAACATGGGTTTGATTTCACTCTTCAGAGTATTAGATACATAGGCATCGACCAATCATCGTAGGGGTGATTGGAGGTTAGCTCAACCCATTACATTCCTCCATTTTTATTTATAGGTTTTTAGCTATTACAATCCCTATTAGATTTTAACTTTTAAGAAGTCATTTTCAGGTATTTTACATGCATCCAAAGGTAAAACTTCCACACATAGGAGTGATTTAAGATATCATAGCTGATCATGCCCTAATTTCCATGATTTTCAATAGAAGACATAATCGATCAGCAGGGACAATAGTGCCAGTTGATCTTATCCCACTTTAGATGATTTATCCTTCTTTAATCTCAGTCACAATTTTTTAGCACTTGTAGAATCAGTCCATGTTTATTAACTCCAACATTTGTTTAGTTTCACATAGTCAGATCACAGACAGTAAACACTAAGTTTTTCATTTTCTTCATAGTTAGTCTTCTTTCATTCAATTATGCTTTGTCAATTTTAGTACTTTAATTTCATTATTATTGTTTCAAGTTTATTTACAACATTTTTTATCATTATATTCCATTTATATGAATTTTAGAAACATAAATTTAATCATTAACTACTTGACAATGTTTATTCTTAACATCTTTATCATGCTTGGTTTATTCATCATTTTGATAACTTGTAATCTATAAGAGAGATTTCATTGTATTGAAAACATATAAAATATCATAAAACATCCATATTTTAACCCCATTCATTCCTATTCAACCTGTAGGCACCTATGAAGCCTTTTCTAGCAGTCTCTGGTTTTTTTGGATTTAACTGTGCTAGGTCAGATAAGCCTAGACTATGACCTTGTCCCCTAACATGCCTTGTCCCCAACACTCCAATGATATTTTTTTAAATTGATACATTTAAAAATGGATCTCTTATGCATTTTGTAAATTTGGTTAGCAAAAATATTCTAAAGATTCCCCTACAAAAACACATTAAGGCATTCATTTAGAACCCCCTAGTAAGTTGTTTTTAAATTAATATACATTGACCAAAAGAACTATGTTTCTTACCATTTAAATTATAATAATTTTTAAAGTCATAGGTCAAGTTTGAATATTATTTATTTTAGGTCAAGGGCACCTACTGTTAAACATTTTAATCAATCTTCTAGTAATATTCATATAGTTTCACAATCATGGATCACACAATCACCACAGGAGGAAGAACTACATCTGCCTAAGGCCTATTTTGGCTATGTAGCTAGTAATTAGATTACACAAGGTTTTATGAGGGTATATTATCTATTCTCATAACCATATTACTCCATTTTTATAGATTTAATTCAACTACAAGTGACAAACTTAGATATTTTTACATATTGCATAGTCTAACAAGACAAAGTCATAATATAGAATAATCATGCATTGTGCTCCTATCTTGTTAGGACCAGACAATGCAAATGTAAATAGAAGATTACACTATATAATTTAACAATGTGTCACTCAAATATAAAATTATATTATTAAAAATATTTACAAAGGTTTAAGTTTTTAAGAAGCTTTCACAGGGTGGCTCCACTATGGGACCCAACTAACTCTTAACCCATGAACCAACCAACAAGTTCGACCAACTCAAAATAATTTATTACTAACATTTATTTACTAAATTAATGTACTAACATAATATTAAGATAGAGTGGGTGTCACTTAAAGTTATTCATGCCCCTATACAAAGAAAAACAACAAAAGTAAAATGACTTGTGGATCAACCGACCCAATAAACCCCTTGATCTAAGAAGGGTTATAGAAGATAATCCAAAGTTATGAATGATGTAATCAAAAGTATCTAGCACACCTAAAATTGGCACATTTTACATCATGGTAATGGTAAAATTATGTCACTTCTAATAATCCCACCCCTTAGGTGAGTTGTGGCATGAATGACAAACATGATCAAGGTTTATTGATCCCATCATATTATTTTATATTGTATTATAGTAGAACATGATCAAGACATGTTCAATCACATTATCCATATAAGGATCCCACAAAAATCCATCCAAGTGACTATATAATACTATATATGGCACATCTCCATGATGCCTAATAAATGATGACAAACCTTTGCTCAATACTATAGTACTAGTAACTCCTATGTCAACTCGTATAATCACCAATGAATAATCAAAGGCCATGCAGTATCTTCCCCCTATTAGGCAAGAGGTCATAATCCCTTGTAGTGAAAAACCAAATCAAAACAACTATTTTTGTTCCTCATCTTGAATATAAATGAACTGAAGAAAACCAAAATTGAAACTAAAAGAACCAACAAACTGAAAAAATACAATCTAAAAACTGAGTGAATAGCTAATTGGAAAATGAAAATTGTCCTCCAACCTCCAAGGGATCCTCTAATATCCAGTATGATGCTTATATTTTTTTAGTTAGAAGGATCTTGATGGACTTTTAATATATGGTATAAGTGTCGATGAAAGCTTCAATAATAATTTTGATAACACAAGTGTGAGAGGAAATATTAAAGGTTTCATTTTTGAGGTGTTGGTTTCCACCCAAAATGCATCTTTATACATCATTTTTAATATATTTATCATAATAATAATATAAATAATCTTTAAATAATAAAATTTACCATTTTTATGTGTTTGAAATGTCCTAAAACTTAGATATTGATTGGTCACATGACTGCCTTTGTACAAAATAATGACTAGTTGAAAAGAGTGTCGTAATACAAGGTACTCATATGATGAATGTGAAAAAATGAGATGTGACCGAAAAAATGCTTTGGAGGTTTTGAAATCTTGACCTCTCTTTAGAAAGTGAGTTACAAAATCAACTTGACCAACTCCTCTTCAAGCTTTTTATGGAATGTAATAGGAAAAATTTCCTTATAAACTATATTTCTAAGTTGTGTTAAAATAAAAATAAAATATGCATGTAAAAAGTATTCACTTAACTATTCACCAAGGAAAGTGAAGCATGTGCTTTGTTTCTCTTATGGGGCCCAGTTGTATAAATCTCAATGGAAATGTATATATAAATCAAACATATTTATTGTTGATCCATACTTTCTCTGCCAACACTTGTAAGCCATACTACTGCAGTAAACTACATAAAAATTACATCTTACTCCTCCAAAATAAAAAAGAGGTCATACAAATGTTGATTTGTGAATGTTTTTTGAATATTAACAACCAATAAAGAGAGTAAAATGTTGCACTTTTGAATTAATATTCCATACTTATTCTTGTTTGGTCATACAATAACTATAGGGAGGATTTTAGACTAGATAAGGTCATATAAGTTGTTGATTATCACTGTAAATGCCTTAAAAAGTTGTACAAGTTATTGATTTGGAAGCTTTGGTGCATACATAATTGGTTTTGGAATCCTTTGGGATGTACTCAGAAAATATTTTTTAGAGCATCAAAGGTCATATAAATGGCGTTAACAAAGGCTTTTCTTTAGATAAAGGGCATACAATCAAGATTTGAGTAGAGTTTATTCCTCCTCAGGGCATACACATGTTGTATAAAATAATAATCAGGGCTTTAAATCAAATGGCAGATTGTACAAATGCTTTGATGGTTAAAAACTTATTTTGAAGATTGTAATAAAAATAAATAACTATTCACATCTTCATACTTCAAGGAAAAGGCTTGTTTTCTCTTCCCTTCCCTCCATGGCTTCCTCCTTCATATGATAAACTAGGAGCTGATACCACTGTTAGGATTGGGTAATGCACATGTAAATAGAATATTGCATTGTATAATTTGACAATGTGTCACTCAAAGTTAAAATTATATTATTAAAAATAATTATAATTTGATAAGATTTTACATGGTGGTTCCATTGTGGGACCCAACTAACTCTCAACCCATGAACCAACCAATAGGTTCAACCAAATTGAACTAACTTATTACTAACATTTATTTATTAACTTAACCTAATAACATAAGATTAATTTAGATAGGGTGTCACATAAAGTGATGCATACCCCTATACAAACAAAAGTAACTAAGTAAAATAACTTGTGGATCAACATACCCAACATGTTTGCCTCCTGCAGACTTGTCCTAGCAAATAAGAGGCCTTTGTTTTTTGATGCATTTATGTTTGTAGGTTATTTAAGGAGAATCCTTCAACCCTAGCCCTACTTTCTATTTTAGGAAATTTAAAACTTTTATAAATTTTGTAAATCTAGGTATTTATTGTATTTTGTCTCATATAACATCCTAGATTAGATTTCAATAATTTATATTTCCAATTAGAGTTAATTATAATTCATAATTAATTTTAGTGATTATTTTTTTGGTGAACCCATTTTAGTTAGAACATTGTTTATTACTTGTTGAAATTTGGCTTAGGGTTTCAGTTTAATTCTATAAATACATGACACTAAAATAATATAGTCCCCAAACTTAAAATGGTATTTGTAACATAGAGACTCAAAAAAATTGACCTTGGAGTAATCCAACACTATTTTTTTTATCTTGTCACCTTAGATAGATACTAAACTTGAGGCATTTTCTTTCGACTTTAAGTTGAATTTCATTGTTTTCCTATTCTAAAATATTTTGTGTTTCTTTATCTTTATTTTTATCCAACCTTGCTTATTTTAGAAAGTATGTTCCGGCATTTTTAAAACTACATAGCTACTATTGGGAAAGGTTACACAATCTTTTATTTACAAACATCATGGAGTGAGGGCTTTTACTCCAATACTCATAGCAATAAAACAAAGCTAAACATAAAATTTAGTTTCCGCATGCCTCACAATATATCAAAAATGTTGAATATCCCTTTTTCATAATGATAGGAATTCTCTTTTATCTATGCACCTAAGAGGAGTGTATCACCCAAATAAGTTAATCTCAACTTACCCTCAAAACCAAGGTTAATGGGCTACAGAGATGGTTCTATCTCTGTAGTTAGTGTTTTGAAATATTAGGCTGACAATAATCAATGAATGAGAAAGTATATTTGATAACCTATTAATCATTCAAACCCTTGGCTAGATCATCCTTTATCATTAGTTTTTTCTTGATTTTTTCCCCTTATCTAGTAACTTTGCTTGATTTATTTTGTATAACTAGTCATAAATTAATTGATTCATTTATAATACTAGATTAAGTGTTATTTATTTTCATATTATCATAGGTATAACAAGTAAATCTATCCTTCATATTTTCCATTGGATTATGGATTTTATTATTACTTAGCATATTACATTTTAGCACATTAGATGTTAGTACAAACATGGTTTAAAACTGAATCTAATCCATAAAATGAATCACACCTTGAGGACTCTTATGCTCTTTTTATTTCCTATCATGCTCATATGCCCTCTTCTCCTTCTTTCCCTAAACCCTTCTCATCTTATACATCAATTTTGGGCAAGGAGAAAATTATTTGGGGATAATAAATCTCATGTACTATGACTAATATTGGAATTAGAAGCTTTTATTATAAGGAAGAACACACCCCTTGTTGACATAGTCAAGATACACTATCTCTTGATATTATACCCTTACTTCCACCACTTATTATAATATCTGATTTGGGTTGATTCTTATCATAATTAGACATCAAAAAACACGTGCATAATCTTTTGTGTTTCCCTCTACTCACCCTCAACCTACTCATGTTAGAATTTTTTTGTACCCATTATTCCTCCATAAATTATATTAGGTTGTCAAGTCTATGATGTTTAAAATAAATAAGGATGACCTGCCTTACCTACCCAACCCAAAGGACCCATTATCAATATTCCTTTTCCACCTCTGTAAAATTCAAGACAAGTTTCCCAATCTAAAGTATATGATCTCATAGAGTAATCACATAATACACCATCCAAGATTTATATTCTATAATTATTACAAAGGGCACTAGCTTATAAGGATATACTATATGTAATGTTGTGATATACTATTATTCATGTAGACAAGCAACTAACTTCATTTACTTCTATTATGAAAACTAGAAAAGATATTGATAGTACTATTTATTTTGATAAATAAGATTTGCCTTTGAAACACATTATTTAGTAGAATATCCCACTATTCATTCAAATTAGAATTCATTAAAATTTAATTAAGAGAGAAATAGATATGTAGACAATGTTTATGGATTATATAACACCTTAGTCTAGTACACTTGGAAAACTTAGACCCTGTTATTCCTCTCAATTCTGAACCTTTTCCCACTTATGCAAGTCTTGCATCTACTCTATCTTGTGCCCCTTGGCCTGTCTCTTAGTTTGATCAGTCTTATGTTGATGACTCAAAACTTCTATCTTACCCAAAATGCTTAAACCTGTACCTACTTTCTTGCTTCCTAGACACTGAGTTCCAAGACAAACACTAGCATCGATGCTAGTGTCCTGACCCAATGCAAGTTTTAAGTGTCCTAAAGTCATCTAATTTACAAATAAAACATATCTTAATGTTGATTCTAAATTATTTAATGTAAGTTAATTCTCCAAATGGATTAATATAAATACAATATCAACCCTCATTCATTTCTCACCTAGAAACTTCTTACCTACTCACTAGGCAACTTACAAAAGGCATACAATCACACTCAAGTGAGTACAACTTCCCTATTTTTCTATTTTTATATCAGTCATAAGGACAAAACATACATTGGTCTAAAATATTAAAGGAGCATCCTAGGATCTATATTTTCCAAGTTATAAGCTAGGTCATTGTTGTACTTGATTATCACATATTGAATGATTCACACACAAGCCAACACATAGGGGATAACTACATTAGTTTGAAGCCCTCTTCAGAGTATTGGCTATGTAGGTAGCACTCACTTATACAAGGGTCTTTGGGTTAGCTTGACACCATGTGACCATTAACCCATTTTTTCCCAAGGTCACTATGAAGATGAAGAACTAGGGATTTATCATCTCATGAGGAGTGACAATCCATGTCCTAGATTTGAATACACTAGAATAAAGGAAAACACAAACCCATAAGCATCCAGATGGTCACATCCTTTTTGAGAAATTATTATGTACAAGACACCTATGTCAAAAATAGACAATAACATCAATGTACTCATCCCAGGTTGATGTAAGTGTCCAAAGCTACAAAGGCACTTAATCCATAATCAAACAATTGTTTTAGAATCATCTTCTAGTCTATTTTCTACATGTTCTAGATTCAGAATTACATTAGCATCAAAATAAGCTAAGTAAATTACTTATTTATTATTTCCATACATAACTTAGTTTTACTTTCTATATTTAGCCTATTCTTAGCATAATAAATTTAGTGTATGTTTATACCTAAGTTTAGCACCCAATTGGCCTGCTATAGAGATAATTTATCACCTTTGTGTCCTAGGCCATCACTACCCCCTTTAACCATAGATAACCCAATCTAAATAATTTTAGAGTTAAACATTGGGTGAAACTCATCCATTTGAATGTAAAAAAAAATGATCTAGGTCTTCCAAGCTTCTTATGGTTTTAGCTTGTTGTGATGGATTTTTAGATCTAAAATTGTACCCTAGGGTTTTACCCTCCTTTGGTTACAAGGAATTTATGTGTATACGCTTGCAAGGATTGATTCTTCATTGATTGGCACATTTTAGTATCAAAACATATCAATTTTAAAATTTCTTGGATTTATTTTCTACTTAGGTTGGTATACTAAAAACCCTCTTTTTGTTTGCCAAAATTCGATACAAATTTTTTAATTTTTACAATTTACTATTTTTACTAAATATTGGCATGCAAGGTGAATGGTGTACTTATTTGTAAATTAATTTACGAGTTTCGTCAAATATAATATTCTATTCAAAAACCTCTTATATATCTAAAATAAATTCATGATTTATCAAAATTGTTGATTCTTTATTTAGAATATTCTATGGTTTGCCTATGAAACATTCCACATTGTTTGGCCTATTTCTGATTTATATTAGATAAAATTTCAAATTTATAGAATATTTTTCATAAATTTTTTTACATAGGTAAAAAACTCTTTTGTTTTGACAAAATATTGTGTGGGTTTTACAAATTTAATATTTTACTATTTTTAGTAAATGTATATTTATAGGCCGTACATGTAATTTTAATTCCCTATTTTTTGGGTTCATTTTATTTTATATTTGTCTTATAAAACCTATTTTTGATTCCAAAATTTCTTATCCAATTGATTTATATTCATTTGGCACATGGTGGTGACCTTGACCCTTAGTTTCAAAACTCTAGTTAACCTAGGGTTTCATGGTTTACTATTTTCTAAATTATAATTACTTATTTCAAAGTATTAAAAATTTAAAATTCAAAATCATATATTTCCCAAAATCATGTCCAATATGGATACATCTCTTAATTATTTCATGTTCCAATACCTTATAGTGGTCGTTACTTGTTATATCTCATGCTTGATTAAATCAGTCTGATCTATAAGGGGTTCCTAATCTAATCACTTCAAAACAACCAAATCAGAGAATGATAATAATCGGTATAAACTTCAAAAATCTATTTACCAATCTTATGGCAATAGTATTGAGCCTCTTTCTCCTAACCCTAAGGAGGGTGATAAATTTCATCCCTCTAGCTAGGTCTAACCTATCACTCCTTCAAAGGGTAAGGCAGATGGTGTATGTATGCATATTCAAACCAAGGTACGTAAAGTTTGTGATTTTGAATCCTTAAAAGATCAAATCATCCTTATGATCAAGTTAATAGAAGAGTTACAAAATAAAAATCAATACTTTAGTTCAAAGATCACATTATTGGAAATTCAAATTCCATATGCCCAAAATCCAACACATGGTAGTGTTTATCATGTGTTTACATCCTCACCTACCAATGTTTGATAAAAAAAGGTTTAATATCAAAATGAAGAGATAAAACATAATACATCCAAAATAAGTAATTCTAAAAGTGACCAAAAGGCTACTAAGAGTCCAATTGAAATCCTAAGAGATATGCTTTGAAACAAAGTGATCAAATTACCTCTTTTATATTTTATAAGTGTTGGGTGAATATTTTGTCACCAGCTAACTAATGGGCAAAATAGGTTGTTTCAACCACAACATAAGGAGATTGATCAGCCAAATGTGTAGGTTTTCCACATCAAAAGGGGACAAATCTCTCCTGTCATCAAGGGGAGGATCTCTATAACTATAAGGTAATATATACTATATATATGCTGAAAATAACACTCAGGGTAGGATAACACCATCCATCTCTCTTTTTTCAAAGATGATGTTCACAAACATAAGAGAATTCTAGTGAAACACTGAAGGCACTTCTCTTCTTTTAGAAGTGGTCTACAACAGATAGTAAGAATTCTTTTTGGTAGTGAATAAGTAAATGTAATAGGGCGCAATAACTAGCAGAATGAGGTGTAGCACAAAGTATCCACCTCAACTGCCAAAGAGTGAAATACAAAGGATAATGGGGGCACAAAGTCATCCTAAGATCTTTTACATAGAAATAGAAAAATAAACATGTTGAAGACAATTGTGGCAACACAAAGTCTCTACACAGTCGGCTTTAAGACACCTTCTTGATTACTTCTACTAGTTCTGCTTGTTAAATTAAATGGACAAGAATGCTTCTAGGAAATAGACATAAGAACAATTTCCTAAATAACACAAGCTATTCCACCACAAAGTTTGAAAGGTCACTTGTTTTGTCATTTAAATAAAGAAATATGATTAACAATCTGAGCTCAAAGTCTCAGTAATGCCTTTCAATTTGGGCATAGTTGTGCTTTTGATAATAAAAAGATCTCTTTTGCATAAAATAAGATATTACAATATATAATAGCCAAGAAAGACTTGGCACTTTGTTTTATGGAATGGCCCATGCTACATTTAATGCCTTGAATGCATTTTTAGTTCTGTTAAGGGGCCATGCTGAAACAGTGCATCAGCCTTAACTGTGGTGTGTCAATTCATCTCAAATTTCTCCTCCAAAGTATGGGCCACTTGGTCTTCTTCATGATATTTGTGCAGCTATCCACTTTGCCTTTACTCGATTGAGAAAAATAGGCCACATCCTTGAGTGCTCACGCTCTCTGATGTCCACCTAGTGGACTATTCCACCTACTAGAATAACTTTCCTGTAGATATTTCTAGTCTTTCCCCCTTATTCCCTCTTCTCTTAACACATTTTATCTCTTCCTCATGATCTGAGCTCTCAGGCTATCTCTTCAGTTGGTCATTGATTTTGTTTTCAAGTTCTATGCCATATTTGAAAATAAATAGGCATTTCATTACCTTGAATTTGATGTCCATGGGGATGTCACTGGTCGCTGGTCACTTGAACCACATTGAACCTTGAACCTTTGAACCATGAGAGTGCATTGGTTTAATGGTTCAACGATTCAGGCAGTCCTATCATCTCCTTGGTTCAATCGACTCCTTAGTTCAATCGGCTCCTTGGTTCAATCAGTTGAACCATCTCTTTGAGCTTGTCTCTAGAATCTTCCACTTCTTTCCTTCAATTGAAGCTCCCTTTTGAACTTTGAAATTCTTGAACCTTTGAACTCGTTGAACCATTTTGGTTCAAGGTTCAACGGTTCATTCTCTTTCTCAGAATCCTTTGGTTCTTCGAAGTTTCTGGATCCTTTTCTTTTCTGTTGAACTTGTTGAACCTTTGAACTTTAAACCATTTTGGTTCAAGGTTCAATCGGTTCAACCTTTCTTTATTAGCTCTTTGAATCCTTTGTTCTTATAAGTCTCTCAAACTTTATTGAACTCATTGAACCTTTGAACTCTTTTGGTTCAAGGTTCAACGGTTCAACAGTTCAATCTTTCTCCTTCAAAGTCTTCTTTTGTTTAAGTCTTTTGATCTTATTGAACTTGTTGAACCTTTGAACTCGTTGAACCGTTTTGGTTCAATGTTCAATGGTTTAACAGTTCAACAATTCAACCTTCAATCTTCAAAGCCTTCTTTTCTTTAAGTCTGCCAAACTTATTAAACTTTTGAACCTTGCCGAAGTGCTTAACTCTTTAAGTCTACCGATGTCATTGAACCTTTAAACCTGTTGAAACTTTGAACCCGTGGAGGTGGGGTTCAATCTTTTATTTGAAGCTCGCCGATAAGTATTTTTGATTGAACTTTAGTGTTGAACTAGCCTTGAAATGCCTAAGTGTTGGGAACTTGTTTCTTTATGAGAGCTCACCTGTTGAAGTTGTTGAACCTGTTGAACTTGCGCATCCCTTAGCTAAAAAATCTTGAATAATGGAAGAATTGGAGCACTCAAAACATATTTTGAGAAGAGAAGAGAGAATTTTGGCCTGCAGGACCAAAATAGTTGATATGTTGTCCCTAAAAACAAGTGATGGATTTTGGGAACAATAACTGACTCCAGTTGGGGAGCTTCCATCGATTGTAAAAATAATCAAAGGGAGTAGATTCCAGAATCTCTAGTGCCTTTAAGTATGCCATTGGGCTACAGAGTCATGCTACTCAAAAAAGAAATGCACCAAAATGAGAATGAAAAGCACAAAATAGAACTAAAGACTATACAAATATACATATGTACAATTGATGTCACCTGATACTTCAAGAATTGAAGTGCTTCAGATGTTGCCCATTGTGAGGTAGTGAAAAGGATGTGCCATCTTGATACTTCAATAGGAAACTATTTTCACCATTGAGCTAATGGATAGTAAATGGGCCTCTCCATAGGGAATCAAATTTCCCATGCATTCCCTTTGGTTCTCTTCTCTTATCCCATAACAGAACTTGATCTCCAATCTAAAAATCACGAGTTTTTACTTTCTAGTCAAAGATCTTCTTCACCAAACTTTGATGTGTAGTAATTCAGTCCACCACCATAGTTCGTTACTCATCTAGCTCACTCAAGCACATGATCCTTTTATCGATGGAGCTTTCATATGTCTGATCTTCGACTTCCTTTGCCAATTTTAGTGCTGACAATTCTAGGGTGATTAGTATCTCTACATTGAGACCATAAAAAAGTTGGAATGGTGACATACCTATCACCCCCTTGGGTGTAATTCTATCTGTCCATAAAGCATCAACCAATGATTTATGCTAGGTTCATTGGTTGTCATCCACAAACTTCTTGATGATGGTCACCACGTTCTTGTTGCTTGATTCTACTTGGCCATTCCCTTATATAAAATAATCATAGGAGTGGGAGAGGGTAATTCCATAATAAAAATAGAACTGAGTAATCTCATGGGAAGAGAAATAGGTTGCATTATTTATCACAATCTTGGTTGGGACCCCAAACTTGGAAATGATGTTTTCTTTGAGGAAATTACATATTACTTCTAAAGTAACATGCTTGGTTGGAATAGCTTCCAACCATTTGGTGAAGTAATATGTGACTGTGATGACATAATCATGTCTATCATTTGAAGATGGGTTTACAACACCAATGAAATTGATTCCCTATTTTTGAAATGGCTCTTCTATCACCACTGGCTTAAGAGGCAAAACATCTAACTTGGGTCTTCCAACAAACTGTTGGCACAATTCACATCTTTGTACCCATTTTTATGCATCTTGAAATAGAGTAGGCCAGTAATACCTAACTCATAAAATCTTATGGGTAGTTACAGGCACAAAAAAATGTCTTCCACAAGCTAGATTATGGAAGGACTCCAAAAGTTGGTTTTGCTGAACTTTATCCATGCAACAAAGGAACACTCCATCGAGGTTCCTCTTATACAAGCCGTTGTTCCATAGGACAAAATTGGCAACTTTTAACTTAACAATCCTCTTTTTTTTATGAGCTAGGTGAGTGGGGCACTCACCATAGATAAGAAAATGAACAATATTCAAATACCACTCATTCATAGTGGTGATAAAGAGGACTATTGGTGGGTCTTCAACCTCTGTTCCTTCATGCCCTATTTCTTCCGGTATGTTATCACCAATCAATTGGCAGAGGCCCCTTCCCTGTACAAGCTTTGTTGGTTTGATAACCAAATCAAACTCCTAGATTTTAGCAATCCAATTGCCCCTTTTGGTTCCAAACTCCTGTTGAGTTAATATGGACTTGACTGTCGTATCAAGAACCATGGCAATAGTGTGTGAGTTCAAAATGTAAAAATGGAAGTGCTTTACCACCTTTACCACTACATAAGCATGCTTCTCTAGATTTGAATATTTTAGTTCATGAGCTTTGAGAGGATAACTCATGAAGGATATGGGAGATTCCACACCTTCTTTGTTCTATTGAACTAGAATTGTTGAAAGTGTGTGCTCGTAAGCATAACTATACATTATGAAATCTTTGGTATAATTTGGACAAACTAGAATTGGGGCATGGGCGATAGCTATCTCGATGTCTCAAAATGCCAATTTACCTTTTTTAGTCTAGCTGAAAGTGGCCTTTCCCTTCATCATGTTCACAATGTGGCGAGTCTTCTCGGTGAACTTAGGAATGAACCTTTGTAAAAAATTCACCTTTCTAAAGAAAGAGTGAACTGCAGTCTTACTTGTGGGCAGAGTAAGCTCTGGGATGGATTTGACTCTTTCTAAGTCAATTTTTATGCCTTCTCAAGATATAATGTGTCTGAAAAGTTTCCCTTCTATTACCCCAAAAATAGACTTTTTGGGATTTAGAGAAATGCCATTTTGGTAACATCGTTCCAACACTTGTTGCAAATGGCACACATGATCAGGATGATGCTTGGAAAAGACTATTAAATCATCAAGGTACACCATAATGAACTTACCCATCTCATCTCTAAAAGCAAGGTCCATTGCTCTCTATAAAGTGGTGCTAGCATTTATCAGACCAAATGGCATTCTTTGATATGCAAAGGTGCCCCAAGGTGTGGTGAAGATAGTCTTATGTTGGTCTGCTTTGCCAACTTTCACTTGATTGTACCCTGAGAAGTCATCTAGCATTGATAACATCTATGAACTAGTCACCATTTGAAGGACTTGATCCATGATGGGCAGAGGGTAATTATCCTTTGAGGAGGATTGATTCAAATTCCTAAAATCATGTAGAGGAAAATTTTTCCATTCTTTTTTATCACGGGAACTATGTTTGCAATCTATGTGGAATGATGGATTGGGAAAATTATTTTAGCGTTCATGTATTTTATATATTTTAGATAAAATAGTACCTAATATCTTTGGATTATATTGCCTAAATTTCTACTTGAAAGGCACCGAATCACTCTTGAGAGGAATTTCATGGCAAATTTCTTCAGGCCTGAGTGACTTCAGATCATCATAAGAGTATGCCAAAACATCCATGTAATGGTGAAGTAGGACAGTAAATTTGAGCTTCTCCTCAGGAGTGTAACACTTCCCAATGTTCACCATCTTGGGATTTTCCTTAGTACCCAAATTTATTTGATCAAAGTCCTGGGAAGAACTTGAATCCATTTGTTATTATTTGATAAACCTATCGTGCTTATCAAATAATTTCTCAAGGGAAACAAATCCTTTGGGAATTTTATTCCCTTTTAGCTGTAGGAATTCTTCACCTGTATCTAAACTTATTTTAGAGGTTGATTCAAGTTTCTGAGGCTCACTACCTTCGAAGTGAAGCTATTCAAAACTATTTTTTTGTTTAAAAAAGGTGATGATCTGGTTGTTGCCATTAAACATTTGCTAATGATTAACATTATCAGGCATACTTGGTCAAAAGACCAGTTCAATAGTATACATGTCTCCTTTAAAATCTGGGTGAAGAACTAAGAGAGTTGTAGAAACAACTAATGCATCAACTCAGTCATTGAATTCCTTGGGTATTATAGAGATGCTGAAAGCATCAAAGCTTTCAATTTGATCCCAAACTAGATTAAGGTAATGGTGTAATCTCTCATTTTAGTTTGGTACAGGTTCTTGACCTGGCAAACCACTAGCTCAACATCTCCTTTGGCGTGAAGGAGTTTGACGCCCTGGTCTTGAGTGGCCTTTAATCTGAGTAGCAGTGATTCATATTTAGTAGTATTATTGGTATTGTTGAATTGTAATTTATAAGAAAAGGGGAAAATATCTCCTTAAGGAGATATCAACACAATCTCGGCTCCTGAACTGGTAGAAGAACAACTGCCATCGAATTCAAGAATCCACACATTATCAAAAATTGGCCTTTCCTTAGATTTTTATTCATTTGGAGGGGAGGATTCCTTTGGGCTTACATTGTGCTTCATTAAGTCTTCTGTTATTTTGTCTAAATTAATTTTTAGATTGTCATCTTTAGAAGTTTCATTAGTTAGGACAGGAACATCCTTTGTAGTCAGGAAGTAATTACCCATGCTTGAAGACTCAAACAGAATTTGAGCTTCAGGCACTGATGTTTGAGTGATAATGTATTTTGCCTCCTTCTTAGGGAGCAATCTTTGCATGATGCCTTTGACTAGGATCCTTGCTTCAGACAGGTCCATACTTAACTCACCACCAACATCCTTGTAGAAATTTCACCTGAGAAGGATGTTGTATGAGGCTGGGACGTCAGCCACCGGGATTGTCATCTTAATTCTCTTATCTAGGAATGCCGCAAATGCAAATTGGGTGTCCTTGATTTGTCCCAATAGTGGCACTTATTTGTTATCCATGGAGAAACATCTCCCAAAGGTCTTTTTTAGTGTGAGTCCAAGATATTTTACCACCTTGGCAGGCATGACATTGTCAGATGCACTTGAGTCTATGATACAATTGTTCAGCTGGTGTCTATTTATCAATAGGGAGACATAAAATGGTTCTATCTTCTTAGGAGTAGCAGGAGGAGTAATGATAAGGTTATTCTAGGTGGATGTGGGAGTCACCTTTGGAATAACTGGTCTTGCAGGGATAATTTTATTCTTTACACACTGAACTAACTTATCCAACTGCTCAGGGTTGGATTGTAGGAATTCAAATTCAGACATTTGAATTTTGGTTTTCTTTACATGGTCGATTATATCAAATGTCTGAAATGAATTAGGAATAGGAGAAGGTAGTTCATCCTTTTGGTTTTTAGGAGGGGGGAAGTATTGATCTGTGAAATTGAAGTTGAAGGTGAAGGCGCACTTAAGGTACTTACTTTTTTAGGGATCATCAGGTCCTTTGATTGAAAAGGCAAAGTGGTTCCCCGCTTAGCAATTGAAATTACTGATTGAGGTCACTCTATTTTTTTATCAGCTTGCTGGGTTGACTAGTTCTGGGACTAGGTGAATACAACATATGATCCATCAAATGCTTCACCTTTACTTCTGGGTTCATCTTGGTCATTTAGAAAACCAATGTTAGAGTCGCCAGCTGATTCTTCTTGGTTTTTTGTGAAGAGGTCAGCATCATCTTCTAGGTTCAACTCAGGCTAGAAGGAGAAATCAGATTCTATTTCAAGATATCCAATTGCTAAATTGGCTAGAGGTGCTTCAATGGCAAGTTTCCCTTATGGGGGGGGGAAGATGATTTGGCTACCCTTAATTCCTAGTAGCATTGCCTTGGTATGACTGATTGGGGAATGTCCTCCTTTGTATATCTCAGTATGAAGGAGCCAAAAACATCCCTTGCACCATTTTCTTTCTAAGAGATAGCAACTCATTTGCCAACTTTTGCACCATCAGATCAGTGGTGCTTATAGATGGATATTCAGAAGATGAAGAAGATTTACCTCTGTTAGGATCTCTCCTTATCTTCCCCACTAAGATGAGATCATCTTCCACCTCAGTATCCAAGTCCTACACTGCAACAAGGTCTATGTGATCAGCACGTCTCAACAAGAAACTCACTTCAGGAAGTTGAGAGTTGATGAAGAAACATTTGAGGTTCTCAGCTATTGGCTAAGCAATGGTAGGAATCATGTTTCTCAGCTTGTCAAACTTGGCTATGAAGTACCTCATTGGTTCATGAGGTTCTTTCTTCATTTGTGTGAGCTGGGCCAGTAGGGCATGCACATCTTCTGTAGGCTTAAATTTGGCTTTGAGAGTGTACCAGTAAGTCACTGACTGAGCCTGCAGATGGTAGAACTAGTCTGCAGTAGTACCTTGTAATGTCTCCACAAATAGTCTGATTGCTACGTCCTCATACTCCATGCCTATCACACCACAGGCTATGCTGAAGGTTGTAATATGTTCATCAAGATGAACTCTCTCATTACCAAAGAATTTGAGGAAATTCTTCTTTGAACTGCGTGGTATCTCATGAAGAGGTGGAGTTAAATTGAGTGGGCCAAAAGAGTTACCCCAGGGGCCCTAAACTGCTATAATTTGACTACTGAAGGGAGGGATAACAAATTTCTAAGGGGCATGTATTGACAAACTCTGCTAATAGTATAAATGGATGCTTTGCCTGGTAATGGAGATCTAACTTTAGTAGGAGGAAAAATCCTGGTTCACTGAAGGTGAGATGGAGAAGGAAACTGATCAAAATCACTTTGTTGTACCAACTCGAATACAAGGTCAACAATACCTTTAGATCTCTGGCTTCTTGTATACTGTGGATCTACCAGAGTGTAAAACTGAAATGGTTAAGGATAGGAACTTCTTAAATTTGAAGCTTGAGGCTTCAAACTGTGCGTTCTTCCCCAACGAAGTCACCAAAAAATTGTTGGGTGAATATTTTGTCACCAGCTAACTGATGGGTAAAATAGGTTATTTCAAGCACATCATAAGGAGATTGATCAGCCAAATGTGCAGGTTTACCACATCAAAAGGGGACAAATCTCTCCTCTCATCAAGGGGAGGTTCCCTATAACTATAAGGTTATATATATATATATATATATATATATATATATATATATATATATATATATATATATATATATATATATATATATATATTACCTTATAGTTATAGGAGCCAAATGTGCAAGTTTACCACATCAAAAGGGGACAAATCTCTCCTCTCATCAAGGGGAGGTTCCCTATAACTATAAGGTTATATATATATATATATATATATATATATATATATATATATATATGCTGAAAATAACACTCAAGGTAGGATAACACCATCCATCTCTCTTTTTTTAGAGATGATGTTCACAAACATAGGAGAATTTTGGTGAAAACACTGAAGGCACTTCTCTTCTTTCAGAAGTGGTCTGCAATAGACAACATGAATTCTTTTTGGTAGTGAATAAGTAAATGTAATAGGGCGTATAACCAACAAAATGAGGTGTAGCACAAAGTCTCCACCTCAACTGCCAAAGAGTGAAATATGAAAGACAATGGGGGCACAAAGTCATCCCAAGATCCTTTACATAGAAATAGAAAAAAAAACACAGTGAAGACAATTATGGTAGCACAAAGTCTCTCCATAGTCAACTTCAGGACACCTTCCTGATTACTTCCACTAGTTTTACTTGTTAAATTAAATGGACAAGAATGCTTCTAGGAAACAAACATAAGAACAATTTCCTAAATAACACAAGCTATTCCAGCACAAAATCTGAAAGGTCACTTGTTTTCTCATTCAAATAAAGAAATATGATTAACACTCTAAGCTCAAAGTCTTAGTGATGCCTTTCAATTTGGGCAGAGTTTTGCTTTTGATAACAAAAATATCTCTTTTGCATAAAATAAGAGATTACAATATATAGCAGCCAAGAAAGACTTGGCACTTTGTTTCATGGAATGGCCCATGCTGCATTCAATGCCTTGAATGCATTTTTAGTTATGTCAAGGGGCCATGTTGGAACATTTCATCAGCCTTAACTATGGCATGTCAATTCATCTCAAATGTCTCCTCTAAATTATGGGTGACCTGGTCTTCTTCCTGATATTAGCACAACTATCCACTTCGCCTTTACTCGATGGAGAAAAATAGGTCACATCCTTGAGTGCTCACGCTCTCTGATGTCCACTTGGTGGACTATTCCACCTATTGGAATAACTTTCCTATATATATTTCTAGTCTTTCCCCCTTATTCCCTCTTCTCTTAACACATTTTATCTCTTCCTCGTGATATAAGCTCTCAGGCTATCTCTTTAGCTGGTCGCTGAGTTTGTTTTCAGGTTTCACGCCATATTTGAAAATAAATGGGCATTTCATTACCTTGAATTTGACATCCATGGGGACGTCACTAGTCACTTGAACCACATTGAACCTTGAACCTTTGAACCATGAGAGTGTATTGGTTCAATGGTTCAATAGTTCAGGCAGTCCTATCAGCTCCTTGGTTCAATCGACTCCTTGGTTCAATTGGTTGAACCATCTCTTTGAGCTTGTCTCTAAAATCTTCTACTTCCTTCTTTTACTCGAAGCTCCCTTTCAAACTTTGAGATTCCTTGAACCTTTGAACTTTGAACCATTTTGGTTCAAGGTTCAATGATTCATTCTCTTTCTCAAAATCCTTTGGTTCTTTGAAGTTTCTGGATCCTTTTCTTTTCTGTTGAACTTGTTGAACCTTTAAACTTTGAACCATTTTGGTTCAAGGTTCAATCGGTTCAACCTTAATTTCTTAGCTTTTTGAATCCTTTATTCTTATAAGTCTCTTAAACTTTATTGAACTCGTTGAACTTTTGAACTTTGAACTCTTTTGGTTCAAGGTTCAACGGTTCAATCTTTCTCCTTCAAAGTCTTCTTTTGTTTAAGTCTTTTGATCTTATTAAACTCATTGAACCTTTGAACTCATTGAACCATTTTGGTTCAAGGTTCAATAGTTCAATAGTTCAACCTTCAATCTTTGAAGCCTTCTTTTCTTTAAGTCTACCGAACTTATTAAACTTTTGAACCTTACCGAAGCACTTAACTCTTTAAGTCTGCCATTATCGTTGAACTTTTGAATCCGTTAAACCTTTGAACCCATGGAGGCAGGGTTCAATATTTTGTTTGAAGCCCGTCGATAAGTCTTTTTGATTGAACTTCAGTGTTAAACCAGCCTTGAAATGCCTAAGTGTTGGGAACTTGTTTCTTTGTGAGAGCTTGCCTGTTGAAGTTGTTGAACCTGCGAGTCCCTTAGCTGAAAAACTTGAATAATGGAAGAATTGGCACGCTCAGAACATTTTTTGAGAAGGGAAGAGAGAATTTTAGCCTATAGGACCAAAATAGTTGATATGTTGTCCTACAAAACAAGTGACAGATTTTGGAAACAATAATAAGGAGATCTAAATACTATTGTGGATATCATAGAATGCATGGGCATCATATAGATCATTGTTTGATATTATAGAACAAAATATAATGTCTCAGAGATAGTGGTGATATTATAATCAATATATCACTCAAGAAAACTATTCACATTATAATTAGTTCTCCTAAAGTACAAGTGCCAAAACAACAAATGTGGTTACCAAAGGAAATTTCAGAGGAAACACAGTTGTAAATTCCTAACATTGAGTAAGAAAAGGTTCAAAAAGAAAACTCAAATCAAGAAAAGGATCCAAATCTACCTCCTAATAATGATACTCAATTTTCCAAAAAATATGGTTTTAGTTGAAATATTTACAAGAATTTGGTTGTCATGGTCAAGGATTGGGAAAACATACCCAAGGCATCATTTATCCTATTTCTACATATGATCAAAATGACCATCAAGGCTCAGGATATAATAATGCAAATAATTCAAATATACTTTTTGCCTATACAAAAGAGTAAGAACCTACAAATTAAAATGGGATACACAAGGAATAATTTCACAAAGAATAAGAAATGCATCAAAATGATGATTCAAAACATAAGCACTAGCAAATACAACAATTAGAGCAATAAAATATTCCAAAGGAAATACTAAAAAGAGGGCAAGAACAAAATTTTCCAACTCAAACTCAAGAAAGACAAACAAAAATGCCTAAAAGAGGAATTATAACAAAAGAGGTCAAAAATCAAGAGACACTTGATAAATTTAATGTTGTAAATGTTGTTACAAAGGAGAAACTACAAGACCTTACTCATATCAAAACACTTCTACTCTCACTACTCATATAGATGGTGAGCACTCTATAGATGAAGATTTCAACAAATGATGTTCTGATCCACTTAATAACTTACCACATAATCTATTCATATTTACAAGACTTGATACCTATCGATTGAATCCACCACTAAAAAAGAGAAACCAAATGTGGTTAAACGAAAACCAAATATACCTAATACAAAATTACATAAAGACCATGATATAGTTCTAACTTTTACTATGCACACATATGGCACATCTAGTTCAAGGAAAATTTTACACTTACCACTCCTTGAGGATTCTCATCCATTAGATGAGATCATATGGTAGTCTCTTCACATATTCCAAAATAACAAAAAAAATAAAAAACTTCAAAAATACAAAAAAAAATTGACACCTACATGTTTTATTTGCTTCTTGGAAGCTATGTGTTAGTTCCATGTTGATGGATAACATATTCAATTACTTATATATACACACATGTGTGTCACAGTTCTAGTTGAGTGTGATACAGGTATACACAAATACATGATGTATTCCTATTTTGGATGTTGGGCCTTCCCTATGCTCATGTCATGCAAACATTGGGGGCATCCATTTCTTTGATATTTATACACACAAGTTGTATGGTTCAATGACAACATTTTATTATCATGTTTGAGCTTACACATGCTTTTAACCATGATTATATCTTCCATAGAGTACTTGATATGCTATACACTTGACATTTTTTCCTAACACATTTGATACATAGGCTACCATGACATGTTTACATTGCTTACTTATGTTTTAATTTAAGCACTTCCTTGAGTGTATTGCCTTGTTATTGTATACCTTGTTCGAGCATTTGAATATTCTCCTTTGTTTGGGCCCCTAGGCCTATGTATGCTTTCTTTGACATTTGCATATGTCATTGTTTGTTTTATGGACATTTGAATATATCATTATTTATTGTATGGACATTTGAATATATCATTCTTGCTTTTATAGAAATTTTACTAAGTCATGTCCCTTCGATTATGCGGCATTTGAACATGCCCCTTATTTCCAGTCTCCTTGGACCATTGCCTTTTAACTTGATTTTGAGTACTCTTGTGTGTGTGTTTGTTTGATTATTAAGTTTTTATTATTACTATCTAGATGTTTCCATGATCCTTATCATGCATCTTAGGCCTTCATGAGTTCACAATGGTTCTATGTGCTTCAATGCTATATCTACTAAGACATGTTCCTTCTATATGCTGCAGGGTTCCATTCACAAATTATATAGTTGTCTTATCATTTTAAGGTGAGGTAACTACAAGTTCCTATCTGTCCCTCGCCTCAAAGGGGGGGAATATTAGTGGGGGCATGTTATAGAGGTATGTTCTCCACACTTGGCATAGTTTTTAAATTATAGTTAGGGCATGTTTTAGAAATATGTTCTCCACATTAGTAATTATATCAGTTTTTAGATTTCTCCATATATAGAGAGGGCATGATTTAGAAGCATGTTCTCCACACTTATTCAATATTCAACATCTCCATATTATAGTGGGGGAATGTTTTGGAAACATGTTATCCACATTGGTACTTATATCAGTTTTCAAATTTCTCCATATATAGTGGGGGCATGATTTGGAAGCATGTTATTCACACTTACATAGTTTTTTTGAATTGGCCAAAGCACACAGTTATATGATTCAGATTCATTATTATGGTCAAATTTATACATTGGTACCATTATTATACACATTTTTAATATGAGACATATCTAAGCATATGCTATGCAATTTGTGCCTAATATTGCAAAATCTAAATTAGTTTCATATTCCAAAACTCTCTTAGGGACTGTTACCACATCATAGACCTTTATGTACTAATACCCAAATCACATTTTTACATACTTTATTGAGATAATATAATATAATAGTTAGTTTAATTTTTGGTATGATTGAGGTGATTAAATCACCTCAATCTTGCCAAGTTTTTAGGTTGGACTTGATTGTACCATCTAACCTCACCAAGTTATAAGTATGATTAGGTTATAGGGTTGAGTTAATCTCAACTACTAGGTGGAAACTTACCTTTGCTCCAAGGTTGGGGGCATGGGCCTTATAATATATCTCTCTATCTCCTTAGATATATGCACTTTCTAGATTTATCTATATTTATCCTAATCTCAGTTTTATAACCTTATAATGTTATATATTTTTCAAATCAACTTGCTAGTAGGTAAGGCGATTACATCAACACACAATTGTAATCCTAAAACTTGCTCTTTCAATTTCAATAAATTCCAAATACTTTAAATTCCAAGTTATATTCCATGATTATATACTGTAACATGTTCTTGGTTATAGGCCAGTCATAGAAAAACTACTCAATTTTGGCATATGTTGTATACATCTAAATTTACTTGCTTCATTTATCATCACTAATATTACTATTAGTTGACACTAACTGCACATATTTCATTTATCTCTTCTAATTTTTTCCTAATATCACCTCCTCTAGTCATTTATCTAACACCATCTTCATTCTTATTCATCCACTAACCTTATTCCTACCCCATAAATCAATTAATTCACCTAATTCCCTATTATCCACTAACAAATCCCACTTAACCATTATATTGGATTTTGAAATTCTAATCCCACCCATCCTAACCTATTCCTAGGCTCTCCTACATTCCTAGTCCCTAATCAGGTACCTATCTAATCACCTCATTTAATCATTTACTAATATTGCTTCTTCCTAATGGATTCTATAATTTTCCAATTCTAGAATCGTCTCCATCTTATCCCTCCTCTCTAGAAGTCTCTAATTCTAGAGGTTTCCAAGGAATTTTTAATTTCTTTTAATTATTCTCTCTCCTCTATTTAAATCCACCACCCCTTCATGGCCAAACAAATTAGCATACACATAAGCTCTACCAGCCTTCATACTTACATCCATATGCCATTGCATCTACCAAGTCATTAATCCATTCATCCTTTCATCTTGTAACCATCATTATCAAGCAAATTCAACAAGCAATCCAAAATCCTTGATAAATCCATTTGAAGATCTTGGAGAGAATCCAAGAGGAGCAAAATGATGGTACAATTTCTCTTATAATTCTAATTGCTTCCATAATTATCTCCCTTTGATGTTTTTGTGAATTTTGGGTTAAATTACTATTTTTAATATATTAGATCCATAGCTCAAACTTACAAGCATACATTGGTAGCCACAGTGAGAGCCCTCCTTTAAAGTAACCCCTGGTGTGTGTAAGATGTGATAAATCATCTTGCAGGATTATTTAGATAAAGATTGGGCTCCAAAATTTTATAAATTTCACATTCTAGATGAAAGGCGATATTGCATTATAAATTATGGCTTTGCAGAGGTAGTATTGCATATCTTGGTTATAATTTTGATTTATTGTACAGACTAACTGCTAACCATTTGAATTTTTTGGTAGTTTTTTGGATTTTTGAAAAGTCACTCCTTGACAGAGGCAGTTTTGAAAGACAACTACAATTTTGCTTGTCTAATGGCAGTTTTGACATAATATTGCATAAATGTAAAACATTGCTCATTTTGAATTCTTATTGGTTTATGTATTCTAGACTAATCTTGTGGTGTTGTAGGGAATAGAAACAAAAATTAGGTTACCCTTAAATAAGAATATTACTTATATTAAGCAAAACTGCCTATTCCTTATTTCGGTATTGATCTTCAACTACAGTTTTGCTTTCTTGAAGTGCAATTTTGATTTAGCCATAAGTTCATTAAGTCTGTGTTTTTGATATCTGACAATATTGTGCCTTTTGTTTGATGGTAATCTAATTTTAGGAGAATAAAGACTCTACCTAGACATAATCATTACCCCTAAAATAATCCTTTTGACCACATTTTGCAATATCACCTATTTATAGAGGTAGTTTTGAGTCCCAATCATGATTTTACAAGTAATGGAGGCAGTTTTGACCATAAATAATAGTTATTATCATTTTAATTTTTAATATCTAGTCATACACATTTCTATAGATAGTCTAATCTATAGATAAATAGTTACATAATATATCTTTTTGTACATTATATATATATATATATATATATATATATATATATATATATATATATATATATCATAAATTTTAAACTGTGCAAAACTGCCTCCCAATACAAGCGATATCGATATGTAGTTTTGACTCAGAGTAGTTTGGAAACACATTTACTTGCTTATATATGATAAATTTTTTTGCTTTAAATAAAATAAAATCATTTTTTAAACATTATAAACACTTTATTTTTTATCTTAATTTTTTTTTGTTTTTCCCATCAACTACAAAACCACATCTCCACATCGATGATTTTGATTTTCCATAGATGGTTTTTCACAAGCCACATGCAAGTTTGCCTAACTACATGGTCACAACCTACTAACTATCTACCAAACTACATATCCTTAGTTATGGTTTTGACCTATCATATGCAGTTTTGCCTATTCTATAATCAATTTTGAAATTCTAACCCTGTGTTATTGTGTAAGTGGGGTTTTGTAGGTGCCAGAAGAAATTTTAACCATTTAGAAACTGTTGACCATTTTTTGCCCAACATGCCAAAAATTAGTCCCCTTCTATCCCTATTGTTCTAGGCCATTTAATTTTGCATGAATCTGTTCATTTCTACAGACTCTACAGAATTTCTACGGACTCTGCAGGTCTAAATCTATGGACTCTGCAAGTTAGTCTTTTGGTGCATGAAGGATCAATTCAAAGAGTTCCAGGTTTTACAAGGCTTCTTCGGGCTCTTGTCTAAAGAAAATCACAAGTAAAGTTGGCATCTTTGAACCATTAAATCGGTTCAATGCCTTAGTTCAATGCTCGATTCAATCGGTTCCAGTTCATCACTTGGTTCATCGGCACTTGGTTCAACCTTTGTTTTAATCGCTTTGTTCATCACCTAGTTCAATCCCTTGGTTCAATCAGCCTTAGTTCATTGAACCAGTTCAATGACAAGTTCATCAACAAAGTTTAAGGCCTTGGTTCAGTGGTTAATGTTCAACGCATTAGTTTGACGCTTGGTTCAATCAGTTTAAGTGCATTCGGTGGGTTCATCAGCGCACAACTTTGAACCATTGAACCAATTTTGGTTCAATGGCTTGGTTCAAGGGTGTGCCCTATGGCTGGAGGGCAGCCGAAAGTCTAAAAGCCCTTGCGGAGGGCAAGCCTAGTTCAAAGAGGCCGCCAATTCAAAGTCAAAGAGCCTACAGAAAGGTCAAAGCAGCTAATTCCTGCAGACTTTTTGTCCGCAAAAAAAGGCCTAAAATAGAAAACCCGTGGGGAAAAAGCCAAAAAAAAGCTTGATGACTTTTTTTGAGAATGGTGACGTCCTGAAAGCCATCAATTTTAAGAAAATGAACTTGTCGTTGGGTGACGACCGCGTGGACGTCAAATTTAACATAGTGAAGTAGCCATTGTTTTTGAACTACCTTAGCGCCAAATCATGGAAAGAGCCCCAAGGAGCACAGAGATCCACTAGAAGATCACCCTCGAGGGCTAAAAAAATTAGGAAGAAGACAAAGAGCAAAAAAGACAAAGCGTCCAAGTGGCAAAGGGAAGGTGAGTTATTGCAGATGAGCGACACGACCTATTTTCTATAGTTGGCATTGATGAGGGGACAAATTATAGTCTATTTGCAAAAAAGAGGCACAGACATGATATTACATTAATGTTTGAAATCAAAAGTCAATTTTGGTGATTGTACAACATGGTTCCAATAGGCCTCTACCAGAAGAATGACATTAGTAATAGTGGTTTCCTCTTCCCAAGATTCAGAACGCACATGGGCCACTGATAGAAAATGAGCACCAAAATCTTTCCCAGGAAGTGCCAAGTTTCTCTTACTCTTTCTATAAATTGTAAACTTCTCATTTGAGAAAAAAAATTCACTCTCAGCCTTAAGGCAAAACTCTGCCCAAAAATCTCTTGGGCTTGTAAGGCATAACTGCTAGATTTTTACCTTCAATCAAAACTTAGCATTTTTACCTCCATTCTGAGTTTTGCATCTTTAGTATGTGTCTATGAATTTGATTTTGTATTAAGTCATTTTCTTAATGCTTTTGCAAAATGATTTCAGCATGTCTGGTGCATCTTTGAGTTTCCTTTTACAGGGCTGTCAGAAGTGTCCCTAGAGGAGTATAGGTGAAGTGGATAGGTTGTTGCGGTGTGTCTCAGAATGCCTCTAGTGGTTATTTTCCTCCCTATATCTCCACAGACCCCTGACCCACTGATGCAGAAGGTTTTCTCACTTCAGATGAAGTGTACAGGCACTTCCTTTTGGTAAAAAGCATATATTCAGGCTGGGTGGATCACATTTTCTGGTGTATCACCTTTTCTTCTTTTTAGGCTTAGGTTTGGTTTTCAACATCTCTCTCTCCCTTTTCATTCCCCCCTTTTTTACATTTTTTTGATAGCAGTAGGAGAAACTAGGGCCTAAATGATACATCATAGGGAACTAGCCCTCATCTAGAGACTCTCCCATCTAGCTTTGCCGGTCAAATAGGTGAGAGGGGAGTTTCCATTGTTGCGTGAAGAAGGCAGGAGCTCGGCCTCCTGCCAAGGGTGCAGTCTTCTGTGTCAATAGTTTTTGGCACGCCCGGTGGGACCAACTAGGACAAGTTGTGTCCAAAGAGTTGAAGAATTTTTGGTGTGTTCTTCAACTGACCAACCTTTGGAGGCTTTTGCATCAACACCAATGGTGACTCTAAGTTGAATCAACTAGTTAAGCAGCCTGATGCCATTAAGAAATCACCTTTTATATGTATAATTCCTTTGTAAAAAATCATGGGTCTTGTTTTCCTTCATATGACTATGATTAGACTCAAGATTTTTAGAGAATCACCTCAAGCAGCTCTCCTAGTTGCCCTGTAATGATAAGGGAAATGGCCCTAGAATTTGAGAAGCAAATGATGGAGATTGACAGACTGGAGGAGCAATATGGGTATCAGTAGGAGCTGATGTATAAAGAGGAGTGTTTGTTTAGGCAAGCATAGGCCTTGCAGTCCATGGAGGAGGAGGTAGCAAAATGGAGAAATCCATTTATTCATGGCAGTCAGCCTTGTGTGCCCCTTCCTATTCTAAAGAAAGCCCCTTCTTTTGCACCAAATCCTTTCTATTAGATAGCACTCACCCACTCCAGCTCATCTGACACATCTTCTCTCAATCCCGTGTGCCTGGCTTTCCAACATCAAAGGGAATTAGACCAACCTCCCATGGAGATGAACCTTCTAAACTCCTTAGATTGTGAATCTTCTTTTGGGGGAAACTCTACAAACCAGCACATCTCTCTTGAAACTACTCCTATTCAACATGATGATGCTGGTGACCTCCAAGAAAGACTCTTTCAGGATAACCTAGCTAAATAAATTGAAGATTTAGAGGCTAGGATGAGACTGCTTCTTGAAAGAGAGATAGAGCTTCCAGACCTTGAGAGGAGCCCCAGGACCCTGGACAAAACAAAGTTGCTGCCTGTTTACAGGAGCAAAATTCCAATTTTGAGATCTTGAATTGGGAGAAAATAGTAGAATCATGGGGTAAGAAGGAGGAGAAGCAAATTTTTTCTCAAAACCTTGAATAAGCTGAGGCTGCTCCTGCTCATGATGATGCTGGTGATCTCCAAGAAAGGTTCTTCCAAGAGGATCTAGCCAGGAGAATTGTAGAGTTGGAATCTAGAGAGAGATTCCTTAGCCAATGTGTGATGGACAGTTCAGACCAAATAGCACATTCCATGTCTGAACACACCCCACCTACACATTTCCAAGAGAGATATTAGGCCGTACCTGATATAGATGAAGTGCTGACCAAGTGGAAAGAGGAAAATCATTCGATTCTAGCTCAAAGACTACCTCCTCTTCCACATGCTTGTCCCACTTCACCCCTTCTCAAGGAAGAACCTATTCTACAAGATGCGAGTGAGGAGCAGAAAATCCAAGCTACAGTTTCCCAAGGGGCTATCATGAGTGACAATGAATAAGAAATCATCATTGATGCTTCTTGTGAAGACACCATCAAAAATGGAGAAGATGCAGGTCTTGCATATATGCAGATGTTCTAGCAATACGAGGAGGAACAAAAGCCTGGTGATCTCTCTTCTCACTTTTTCGATGAACTTCCTTGTTGCTTTGATGAGAGGATGACTACGCTGAAGATCCTGAGTTGGAAGAGGAAAAGGAGAGGTCTGTCTTCTTGAAGGAAGGCCTTGAAGAAGAGAGTTTTGAACAAAGAGGTGATGTTTTGTGGGATGAGCAATCATTTTGTGAGTCCATTTCAGACATCATCACAGTCACCCTTCTTCAAGAAGGCCAAGAGGAAGCAGAGGATGAGTCTGATAGGGTCTTCAATGAGGCAGAAGGAAACAGGTCAGACCATGATACATTACAAAGGAGCTATACACATCAAAGGGCTTATGGTGATGAGCCAACATCCATTGATTTCTTGGTGAAGAGTACCAACATGAAGAACCAACATTCAACAAGCTTCTAAGAACAAAGTACACATATGTTGGGAGCATGTTCGAATCTGATTCACTCAGATACCAGCCAATGCAGGTGATAGGCAAGGGGAACAAGTCACCAACTCTCTTTCTTATTAAATTACTTGCCTGCCACCATAAGTCTTCTTTCCAAGAAGAGGACTTAAGAAATTTTCCCTTTTATCCAAGAGGGAAGCTAACATTCTTGGTTAGCTATATATAGTAGTTTGTTTTCAATTTCTTTTCCTGCTTTCCCTAAGTGCAGTTTGCATAGGTAGTGTTTTTTAGCCTTGTGTGTTTCCCTTTGTGTGTGGGGTAGAAAGCTTCATGCTTGATTCTTGGATCTTTTGGGGCTGTTGTTGATTTTTTTTAATATGCATTTGACTCTGTGCCCACTGGATTGCAAGGCAACTAGTCTTTAAGCATAGCAGGCATGCTTCCCCTAGGAGTTGCCAATTTATTGACCATTTTTTGCCCAATAGGCAAAAAATCGGTCCCCTTCTATCCCTGCTGTTCTAGGCCATTTCATTTTTTAATTTTGCATGAATTTGTTCATTTCTATGGACTCTGTAGAATTTATACAGACTTTGTAGGTCTAAATCTACGGACTCTACAGGTTAGTCCTTTGGCACATGAAGGATAAGTTCAGAGAGTTCCAGGTTTTACAAGGCTTCTTCGGGCTCTTGTCTGAAGAAAATCACAAGAAAAGTTGGCATCTTTGAACCATTGAATCGGTTCAATGCCTTAGTTCAACGCTCAGTTCAATCAGTTCTAATTCATCACTTGGTTTAACCTTGGTTCAATCACTTTGTTCATCACCTAGTTCAATCCTTTGGTTCAATCAACCTTAGTTCATTAAACCAATTCAATGACAAGTTCATCAGCAAAGTTCAAGGCCTTGGTTCAATGGTTAAAGTTCAATGCATTGGTTTGATGCTTGGTTTAACCGGTTCAAGTGCAATCGGTGGGTTCATCAGCGCGTAGCTTTGAACCGTTGAACCAATTTTGGTTCAACAAGTTGGTTCAATGGCTTGGTTCAAGGGTGTGCCCTACAGCTGAAGGGTAGCTGAAAGTCTAAAAGCCCTTACGGAGGCCAAGCCTAGTTCAAAGAGGCCGCCAGTTCAAAGTCAAAGAGCCCATAAAAAGGTCAAAGCGGCCAATTCCCACAGACTTTTTGTCTACAAAAAAGGCCCAAAACAAAAAACCCGTGGGGAAAAAGCTGCAAAAAATCCTGATGACTTTTGCCAAGAATGGTGACGTCCTGAAAGCCATCAATTTTAGGCAAATGAACTAGCCGTTGGGTGACGACCGCGTGGACGTCAAATTTAACATGGTGAAGTAGCCATTGTTTTTGAACTACCTTAGCGCCAAATCATGGAAAGAGCCCCAAGGAGCACAACAACCTACCAGAAGATCACCCTTGAGGGCTGAAAAAAGTAGAAAGAAGACAAAGAGCGGAAAAGACAAAGCGTCCAAGTGGCAAAGGGAAGGTGAGTTATTGTAGATGAGTAGCGTGACCTATTTTCTGTAGTTGGCATTGATGAGGGGACAAACTATAGTCTATTTGAAAAAAAGAGGTGCGACCATGCTCTTACATTAATGTTTGAATGCCAAAGTCAATTTTGGTGATTGTACAACATGGTTCTAGTAGGCCTCTACCAGAAGAATGACATCAGTAACAGTGGTTTCCTCTTCCTAAGATTCAAAATGCACATGGGCCACTGACAAAAAATGAGCACCAAAATCTTTCCCAGGAAGCGCCAAGTTTCTCTTCCTCTTTTTATAAATTGTAAACTTCTCATTTGAGAAAAAAACTGCTCTTAGCCTTAAGGCAAAACTTTGCCCAAAAATCTCCTGGGCTTGTAAGGCAGAACTGCCAGAGTTTTACCTTCAATCAAAACTTAGCATTTTTACCTCCATTTTGAGTTTTACATCTTTAGTATGTGTCTATGCATTTGATTCTGTATTAATTCATTTTATTAATGCTTTTGTAGATGATTTCAGCATGTCTGGTGCATCTTTGAGTTTCCTTTTACAGGTCTGTCAGAAGTGTCCCTAGAGGAGTATAGGTGAAGTGGATAGGCTGCTACAATGTGTCTCAGAATGCCTCTAGTGGTTATTTTCCTCCCTGTATCTCCATGGACCCCTGACCCATTGATGCAGAAGGTTTTCTCACTTTAGATGAAGTGTATAGGTGCTTCCTTTTGGTAAAAAGAGTATATTCAGGCTGGGTGGATCACATTTTTTGGCATATCACCTTTTCTTCTTTTTAGGCTTAGGTTCAGTTTTCAGCATCTCTCTCTCCCTTTTCATCCCCCCCTTTTTTACATTTTTTTGTTAGCAGTAGGAGAAACTAGGGCCTAAATGATACATCAAAGGGAGCTAACCCTCATCCAGAGACTCTCCCCTCCAGCTTCACTGGTCCCACAGGCGAGAGGGGAGTTTCCATTGTTGTGTGAAGAACGCAGGAGCTCAGCGTCCTGCCAAGGGTGCAATCTTCTGCGTCAACATACACTACTAACAATTTTTATGCAGGACATCTAAGTGGGAGGTCATAAATCAAATAATTAACCTATTTCCTTCTAGGATCAGGGCTTAGTATATAATCTAGATTTTGAATATGTTCATATATATCTTTTAATTTGTCTATGTTTTCTATACCACATAATTAAATAATTGATTAAATCAATTTTTGTTTGCCTATCTGTCATCCTCAATTTTTGCTTTTATAGGGTGCAACATGACATGGAATTCACACCCACACACACTAATCCACACTCTATGTTTTAGTAGAGTATAAATATAAAGGACAGTTGTCGTTAGGCTAAAGAGTTGACTCTATATAGGTCTTTTGTGAAGGGGAAGAGTTAATTCTTTAAACCAGGCATTAGATAACACCCTACACAAACTTGGTCCCCACTATACCTAGCATATATTGAGGACTCCCCTATAGATATTATATAATATATCTTAGGACCTTTTGGCCGTAATAAGATACTTGTTGTTGGAGTCAATATTAGCTCCCAAGTGACCATCATATGCAAATGGGGTTGAGAGAGTTTAGGAGATTTTGTAATAGGTCCTCGACCTATAGTCTCACCTGTGAAGATGCAATTGTCAAGTTACACACCTATGGGTTTAATAATCTTAGGATTGTGGTTTGTTTCCTTTGGTATGTGTCATAATAGACTAGTGTTGTTTATGAGTTGAGTCAACATTAAACCCTAATCTATACATGGCTAACTAGGCTTTAAATATCATCATCTTATACATTTTATCCATATCCCTATCTTGTACATTCTTAGTCTCCTTGTAAATCCTTATCTACTTCATCTATCATAATATATATACATAATTAATAATCTTGTATATATTGACATCTCTTTATCACCCATCTAGAGCATCCTCATCTTATCAAACCCCTTTCACTTCATCTAGTCTTACCCCATCTAGAAAAAATCCCATCTTTCTTGGTCTTGCCCTTTTATCATACAACACATCTAGTTGGGTTTTTAGGTCTTACACTTGTCCAAACCACATTGACCATACCTCCAATCATCATTTCATTACCACCCTTAATCCCATAACTCCTGATCCCACCATTCCCATCTATCCTTCATCCTATAATCTTATATCCATCCCACCTTGAGAAAAATGGTCTAAGACTTGAGTTAGTCATGTTATTGTTCTTACATATCACTCTAAATCCAATATCATTTTTTTATCACCTGTCACTTTGTCAGATTTCACACTTAGTTGATACCATGTTAACAACCTATCACTTTATTAGTTTCAATCTAGGATCCAATCATCATCAATCTAGTCATCTTGTCTATTTATATATAACTAGCACCCATCCAATTTTTGTCTTGCTAGTTTAAATCTAGGTACTAATAAAATCCCCAATCCTTTTGATAGCTTGAAAACTAAGCATTATCGATAGATTATTAGCACCTATCATATTATTAGTTTGAAATCTGATCTTAGTCTTATATCATAGTCCATTTAGTCTATTTTGTCCTCACCATCACCTATCATACTAGCTCAATCACTTATAATTACTTTGATCAAGGATCATATTTTTACCCAAGCCCCCTTTTATCCACCTCATAATCCATTACCCATCAATCCACATGGATTTGGACCCATGGAATAATACCTATTTACCAACAAGGATGAGATCTTTTTGTGGGCCATAGAAATGGGTGATCACCTACCTTTTGACCTTGATCCTATCAAGCCTAAACCAATGTCCCACATCCTTCCAAATCAATAATCCCCATCTACACCTAGCCCACATGCTAGTCCACCATGGTCAGACCCATTGTCCATTATTGTAACCGTAGTCATGACACCCCTCAATATACAAGTGATGAGGTCACCCTATTTCACAAGTATATCTTTGCCAATAGGGATGAGTAATTTTTACAACTATTGGAGATGGGTGCTTGACTTATCCATGATTTTAAACCCCTAAACCTAAGGTCACCTATCAAACAAGTGCCTCATCAACCCTTATCCACATCTAATTCTTGTGATAACCAATCCCATTCCAATCTCCCATTCACTAGTCCTAGTCCTAGTCATAACCTTCTTATTCCAAAGATTTCCTTGTTTAATAACTATATTGTTAATAATAAAGATGAATTCCTCTTATGAATCCTTCAAATGGGTGCCCAACTTTCTAAAGACCTTGACCCCATTCAACTAATCTTACATCTAATTAATATCCATCCATAGTCAAACCCTCTATTCACTAATCATAATCCATCATAAATCCCTCATCCTACAAGCAAAGGGAAGCCTACCTTATCAACCTTGTAGAATTCCCATTCATCTCTTAAAATCCCACCATCCCCTAATGTCATAATATCACCATTATATTATTCCACTTATAAACCCAACACTCCCACATTCAACACCATAGACTAGTAATATACCCCTCTCCCAATATCTGTGGAAGCCTTATTTTAGAAACTAATGTCCATAGGCATGAATTTCCACCTAAAAATAAGACCTCTAGATTTGTCCAAACATACACCCTCATGGTATAGAGCATAATAATTTTATATATATCATATAGTCCCTGGGCATTATATTAATATATGTCATTCTTTTAGATCTTATATCCAAAATCTAATTGATAACAGTGACATCGAAATTAAGGGTGAATCCAATACATCCACATCTATAAGTACACAAAGAGAGGTGTGACAAGAGACACTTCTTAACCAAAATCAAGATTCTTCCTTCCTCAATGAAGGTCATGACCCCAATCCTCACCATACCATAACCAACCCTGATCAAACCATCCCTATATCCTATTCACATCAATCCCCCCTTTTCACAAATCCATTATGCCTAAAGTATCCAAACATAAACCCAAGGAGGAGGTACTTGTGAGCATGGATGCCATCCAAAAAGACCTCTTTATGGATACATCATCAACCTCGCTATCTGACTCAACATTAGAATGGCTAGGATCATGTTTGACATCAACATATGAATTTGAATCTATGTTAGAATCATCATACCTTTTAGATAATGAAAGTCATGCTGACACTTATCTCTTTGAGGATGTCTCCAATTATAATGTCAACTAATCAGAAGGCATGAATCTTAATCCATATCAAGATGATGAAATCATAATGTAATTCTTGGATGCTTTATCGATTGAATATCATCAAGATAAATATGACTCGAATTTAGATGCTAAGGATCTTAATGATTCTTTGGAGATTCCTGAGGATGTTTTCTCTAACATTGAGTTTGGGTATCCTAGTGAATTTTATCACACATACCTAATCATACACCTCTCTTTAACACTCCATCTCATTCCCCATGTAATAGCCCCATTGGGTTTGACTTAGAAAAATGTGATAATTTTTTTATTTAATCAACATAATTTTTCATTAGATTTCACCATGAGAATATAACTAGTGATCCAACTAAAACACACTAAACATCTTTACTGTAAAATAAACTTGTAACAACTACCCATTACTAATCACTAGCATCATATGAAACAAAACATAACTAAATATATAAAGTAATTATAGCTGTCTAGCCATGGATGGTACAAACATGCATCCACTATTGTCATGATACAATAAGTAATAATTACATCTCATCAGAATAATATGAACATAATATAATGTCCAAGATACAATATATAAATCCCCATGGAGTATGAGTTCCCTAAACTCTAGTAACTATGGAAATCTCAAGTGTTGTCTCTAAAAAAGTATGTTATGGGGATGGAGAGAATCATTCAAGCACTTTTTGACACCAACCATGGAACATCAATCTCTTGCATAATCCACCATCAGGGAATGGCCCTCCCTTCACAAATGAGTACATAGTGATGGTACGAGAATCCAAAGAGACAAGCTAGTACTTATGTGATGTATGATTTTTAAGAACATGCAATATACCATGAATAAATATGTTCTAACATGATATCAAACAAACATGTAAATCATACATATGAAATCATAATGTTTAACTAAACATTACTTTGGCAAAAGATTTCAATAGTTATTAATCTCTAAGATTAGTCAATTTCATAGACACCACTTGATCAGATCACCTTCATTTGACATTGTGATGCTAGTAAGATAGTGAAGTCCATCTCACTACTTACTCAGCACCAACAAAGTGAGATTTGGTTAATATAAATATAACCAACAGATTCATAGAGATTATTTCCTACCAGTAAGCATCATAAAACATGTTATACACATAAATAATCAAAATGCATAAATTTAGTCTGTCAAATGTATGAATGAATCTCCATAATATCATTTATCACATAAATAATAAGCAAAAAAATATAGTTTATACCAATCAAAAGATATATAACTTATAGTCACACCTCATGATGGTTTATTATATGCTATATATGTATTAGAACCTGTACATATTTATATACTCATAATATATACTGCTCAAAAGTTTTTATTATTATGTGTATATATACTAATAGTCATAATATTTTTAGAGAATTAGGTAACTCATAAACCAAGTTATGTTGCATGTGAACATAATATTTCGTTTAAATAATTATTACATTTCTAGGAGACTGTATTCACATGGTTTATAGTTTCATGACCCACGAGATCCTTTGACTTATTTTAACCATCCATTTAGCTATGGGTATAGGCATATGACCCAATACACCTATATATGTGATATTTTTAGTATGAATACTTAAATCCATATATAGACACATTTCCTATATATGAGTATTTGTACATTATAATAGCACCATGTATGAGTAATTAAATGATATATAAATACTATATCCATGGTCATTTAAATTTATTAACCAAGAACTCCATATGATTTCAACAATCATTATAATATATTAATGATATTTTATAAGACAAGGGATTCAATAAGTAATACTCATTAATTATTTTTTTATCCCTAACTATGAAACCTACTAAAGGTGTCAAGCTATGATTGGTTTACTAACCTCAGAGGATGATATCTCAGTAATGTTGTCTCATCATTATTTTTGCCCTTTTTCAATATGATATCATTGATCTTGCACTTAACATCCTCGTACAATGTGTTTATCTCTAACATATAGAAGGGATTCCTTGATTCCTTTATAGTTTAATCACTTGACCAAGAAAATTAAACTTGCTAAATTACTCTAATTACATACTTAGGACAAACCAGTAAATGTCTTTTTTTTACAAAACCACATCTAGGTTGGGCTAGAGAATAGAGCAAAGTTCACAATGTAAAATCAATAGGATGAGAAATATATGATCCATTACCAATTTTTTTATCACCCAATATGATCTTCATTTTATAAATTAATTTATTAATCACACCATTACGAGAATGATATCTTTTTTGAGCCCTCCTCCCATACATGAAATTAACTACAATAGAAAAATTAGATAATTATGTTCTAGTAAAAGATGTTTACACATTATTGAGGCATCATTAAAACACACATCACCATAGGTCACTCAATTCAATAAAAATCATAAAGATAAATGTATGAAAAATCAATGTTTCTAAATGAAGCATGTGTTTTCAAGAAGTGAAATCTACTACATAAACATTTAGATCTAATATAATTTCAATGGTCTAGTTGTCTACACATCTCATTTGATGGTGAGACATAATAGATTGAGAAGCAAGTCTGGTCAAAATGAAGATCAAATATGAAATTAGAATATGAATATGATGCCTATATCGAATTATATCTGAATATGTATTCCATTATTTTATTATATCAAATGTATGATAAAGAATACATTATTGTTAGCTCTACAACCTGATTGAACATGATTAATGAATAGATATAAAAATTGGTAGATCATATGAAAATAATTATGTTCATATGGTAAATAAAACATATGATGATGCCATATATCTATCATATAGTTATGTCGTACGATTGATTACGAATATGGTCCTATGAATCATATGTTTATTATTAGATATGATTATAAACCATATTATTTTAAACACATAATCATATTAGAGAGGTATAACTAATATATGATATATGGGATTACCTTTCGTAGATCATTTTGATATTAGTTAGTGTTGACCAAATTTTGCCCAACAAGCAAAATTTTTGGTCCCCTTCTGCCTCTTGCTGTTCTTGGCCATTTCTTTTGATTTTGCATAGGTCATGTAAAATCTATGGACTCTGCAAGAATATTTTCTAAGGATTCACCAGTTCCCTACATACTTCATGTTTTTATAGACACAGCTAGTTACTCTTTTGGTGCAAGGAGGATCAGTTCAGAGAATGCTGGGGTTTTCAAGACTTTTCGGGCTCTTGTCTGACGAATTTGGCCCTAGTTTAAGCCTCAGTTCAATCTTCAAGACCATCATTCTTGGTTTAATCGCTGGTTCAATCGACACTTAGTTCACCCATCTGTAGTTCAAGTGACCTTTAGTTCAACAAAAGTTCATCGCTCAGTTCAAACATCTCGATTCAACAGTGTTGAACCAATTTCAATTCAATGGCTTGGTTCAACGAGCTTGGTTCATCCAGATGGTTCAGTCATTTGGTTTAATTGGATGGTTTAATGACTTCAAGTTCTTCAACTTGGTTCAACACATTGGTTCATCGGCCTTGGTTCAATTAGCCTAGTTCAATCAGTCAGCTCATTGGCAAGTTCATCGGCGTGCATCGTTGAACCATTGAACCAGTTCAATGAATGGTTCAAAGCAAATGGTTTAACTACCTTGGTTCAGTCGACTCAGCACAAAATGTTGAATTGTTGAACTAATTTTGATTCAATGGGTTGGTTCAATGAGACACCCCTAAAGCCAAAGGGCAGATGCCCTTGTATAGGGCATGGAACACTTCAAAGGGATCACACAAAAATGTTTAAATTTTGGAATTTTGACTAAGGCAAAGTCCCAAAATTCCTTCAGACAAAAATCTTGAAGGAATTCAGGGAAGGGCCATGGTTCAAAGCAAAGGCCAGGTTAGGACAAAATGTCTGCAGACAAAAGTCTACGGGAAATGTTCACGGGCCAAAAGCCCACGAAAACCTAAGAAACAACTCGGAGGAGCATAAAAACCCACCAAATGACCTCGAAGGGTAGGTGCCCTTACGGGGGACTCTCGGCTAAATGAAGGAGCACAAAGCAAAGGTCGAACGGTCACCTTCCCTTCAGGAAGGTGCTAAGAGGAGACTTCAAGCAACAAGCCTACGAAGGATCGATGACATTTTTCCAGGGACGGTGACGTCTAGATAGCCTTCAACCTTAAGAAAGTGAGTTAGCCATTGGTTTTCAAAGCAATGACAGCCATGTGAACATCAAAGTTAACATAGTGAAATAGCCGTTTGTTTTCAAAAAAAAGGATGTCAACCATGAAAGGAAGCCCAAAAATGTAGTGACCTGCTAGAAGATCACCCCTGAGGGCTGAAGGAGCTAGAAGAGACAAGATAGGAAAAGGACAAAGTGCTAAGCATGGAGTAGGCAGATAGTCCAAGTGGTAAAGGGAAGAGCCAATTCAAGAAGTTACTCTAGCAGGTGAAACAATGACTACAAATTGACCATTAGGCCAATCGTGTGACCCTTTTTCTTCATTTCATACTTATGAGTAGACAAAATGCATAGGTGCCTTCAAGAAGCAGCCTCAGTTAATGAGGAAACAGTGCGGCCATGTCTAAAAATGCCTAAAATCAAAGCCAGGGCTGACACAACATTTATTTTTAGGCAGCCTGCTCTTCCCAATGAGGGGACGCAAATGGGCCACTTGTAAAAAGGGGCACCAAAAGGCCTCCTTTCTTTTCTTATATATTGAGGACTTGTCATTTTGAGAAAAACCTTCTTCCACATTTGTAAGGCGTAGCCCTGGCAAAATTTCACCTGAATCAATAAACGCATTTTTACCTCTATCTTGGATAGATATTTTTGTGTATGTCTTGAGTGTTAGTTTGTGTTTAGTCATTGTTTCTTGATGCTCTCACAGGTTGAACACCAATATATCAGTTGTCTACAAGGTGCCATCTCTGTAGTTGATAAGGAGAGCTGTATTTGGAAGTGCAAAACAAAAGAAATTACTTGCAGTGTGCATTTCATAACACCTTGGTGAATCTCTAGTTTTTGTGTTTTCCATTAAGGCCTCCCTGCCAAGTTTCTTGTAGCCTGGTCCTTCTGCCAAGACTGAAGTGTATGTATGTATTTGTCTAGTTTTAGTGTGAGTGTGAGAAGGTCAACTTTATTTTGGTGCATCACCTCCTTAGAGTAGTTTGTTTTCCTGCAAATTTTCTCCCTTTTCATCCCCCCATTATATATCTATATATATGTACGTGTTAGCACTTGTTGGAATGAACATGATGCATCAAAGGGAGCTAGCCCTTATCTAGAGACTCTTCCCTCCAGCTTCACCAGTCCCATAGGCAAGAGGGGAGTTTCCATAGTTGTGTGAAGAAGGCAGGAGCTCGGCCTCCTGCCAAGGGTGCAATCTTCTGTGTCAATAGTTTTGGCACACCCAGTGGGACAAAACTATTGACGAAGAAGATTGCACCCTTGGCAGGAGGCCGAGCTCTTGCCTTCTTCACATAACTATGGAAACTCCCCTCTCGCCTGTGGGACTGGTGAAGCTGGAGGGGAGAGTCTCTAGATAAGGGCTAGCTCCCTTTGATGCATCATGTTCATTCCAACAAGTGCTAACACATACATATATATAGATATATAATGGGGGGGATGAAAAGGGAGAAAATTTGTAGGAAAACAAACTACTCTAAGGAGGTGATGCACCAAAATAAAGTTGACCTTCTCACACTCACACTAAAACTAGACAAATACATACATACACTTCAGTCTTGGTAGAAGGACCAGGCTGCAAGAAACTTGGCAGGGAGGCCTTAACGAAAAATACAAAAAATAGAGATTCACCAAGGTGCTATGAAACACACACTGCAAGTAATTTATTCTGTTTTGCACTTCCAAATACAGCTCTCCTTGTCAGCTGTAGAGATGGCACCTTGTAGACAACTGATATGTTGGTGTTGAACCTATGAGAGCATCAAGAAACAATGACTAAGCACAAACTAACACTCAAGACATACACAGAAATATCTATCCAAGATAGAGGTAAAAATACATTTATTGATTCAGGTGAAATTTTGCCAGAACTATGCCTTACAAATGTGGAAGAAGGTTTTTCTCAAATTGACAAGTCCTCAATATATAGGAAAAAAAGGAGGCCTTTTGGTGCCCCTTTTTACAAGTGGCCTATTTACGTCCCCTCATTGGGAAGAGTAGGTTGCCTAAAAATAAATGTTGTGTCAGCCTTGGCTTTGACTTTAGGCATTTTTAGACATGGTCACACTATTTCCTCATTAATCGAGGCTGCTTTTTGAAGGCAACTACCCAGTTTGTCTGCTCATAAGTATGAAATGAAGAAAGAAGGTCACACAATTGGTATAATGGTCAATTTTCAATTACTATTTCACCTGCTAGAGTAACTTCTCTAATTGACGCTTCCCTTCACCACTTGGACTATCTACCTACTTCATGCTTGGCACTTTGTCCTTTTCCTATCTTGTCTCTTCTGGCTCCTTTGGCCCTCGGGGGTGATCTTCTAGTAGGTCACTGGTTATTTTTGGCCTACTCTTTTTAGGGACACCCATTTTTGGGTAAGAAAGTGCCAAAAGTGTGCACTTTTCGATGGGAAATAGCAGTTGGCTACCATGCCTCTACAACCCATTCAAGTTGAGTAGCCATTCATGCAGTGGGGCCTAGATTTCATAAGGATGATCAACCCTCCCTCTAGTGCTAGACACAAGTGGATCCTGACCACCACAGACTATTTCACAAGGTGGGTAGAGGCTGTTGCTTTGAAAGAGGCAAATGAAAGTGCGGTCTTGGAGTTTTATGAAGACCTGGTGACAAGATTTGGGGTCCTAGCCACCATAATCTCATATAACACCTTGGCTTTTCTGGGAACCAAAACAAGTGAATGGGCATTGAGGTATGGTGTATATCTCATCACTTCATCCAATTATTACCCATAAGGGAATGGGCTGGCTGAGTCCACCAACAAAAAATTGATCAGGATCATCAAGAGGACCATGGAAGAAAGTCAGAGGACTTGGCATGCCAAGCTAAAAACAACTCTATGGGCTGATCAAATCACTCCAAAAAGAGTAATCAGAAATTCTCCATATATGCTTGTATATGGAAGGGAAGCTAGGCTTCCCATCTCACTTGAATTACCAGCATTGGACCTCGCTCGCCAGCTGTAATTAGAAGAAGGAAGTAACATGGAGGTCAGGCTGTGCGAGATGATAGAGCTCTAAGAGACAAGGAACCAGGCTATGGCTTCTATGACCAGTCGCCAATAGCAAACAAAGAGACACTTCGACAAGAAATCTTCATCAAAGGATTTATTTGAAGGAGACATTGTCTTGAAATGAGACGAAGACCGAGCTAAGCCTGGAAAGCATGAAAAATTTGATGCCCTATGGAGTGGCCCATACATAATCACTCAGTGCAAGTAGCATAATGCATTCCAACTCTCCAGGTTGGATGGTGAAGAATTACATATCCTAGTTAATGGGATATATCTTAAGCATTGCCACTGAGTCTCCTTTCATCTGTACATATTTTCCCTAAGTGCTATTGCATAAGTAGTAGTTTTCTTAGCTTTGTGTGTGTTTTCATTTCCTTGGAGGTAAATCTACATGATTGGTTCTATATTTATCAAATCTACTACTAGTTCTTTAAGCTACCATCTGACTCTGGGCCCAATGGGCTACAAGGCAACTGGTCTCTAAGCATATCAGGCATGCTTCCCCTGGGAGTCACCAATTTGTTGACCAAATTTTGCCCAACAGGCAAAATTTTTGGTCCCCTTCTGCCTCTTGCTATTCTAGGCCATTTCTTCTAATTTTGCATAGGTCTTGTAAAATCTATGGACTCTACAAGAATATTTTCTAAGGATTCAATAATTGCCTATAGACTTCATGTTTTTATAGACTCGGCTAGTTAGTCTTTTGGTGCAAGGAGGATCAGTTCAGAGAATGCTAGGGTTTTCAAGACTTTTTGGGCTCTTATCTGATGAATTTAGCCCTGGTTCAAGCCTCAATTCAATCTTTAAGACCATCACTCCTGGTTCAATCGCTGGTTCAATCAGCACTTGGTTCACCCATCTATAGTTCAAGTGACCTTTAGTTCAACAAAAGTTCATCGCTCAGTTCAAACATCTCGATTCAACAGTGTTGAATGATTAAACCATTGAACCAATTTTAGTTCAATGGCTTAGTTCAATGAGCTTGGTTCATCTAGATGGTTCAGTCATTTGGTTCAACTGGATGGTTCAATGACTTCAAGTTCTTCTATTTGGTTCAACACATTAGTTCATTGGCCTTGGTTCAATCGGCCTAGTTCAATCAGTCATCTCATTGGCAAGTTCATCAGTGCGCATTGTTGAACCGTTGAACCGGTTCAATGAATGGTTCAAAGCAAATGGTTTGACCACCTTAGTTCAGTTGGCTCGGCACGCAACATTGAACTATTGAACCAATTTCAGTTTAATGGGTTGGTTTAATGAGGCACCCCTAAAGTCGAAGGGTAGATGCCCTTGCAGAGGGCATGGAACACTTCGAAGGGATCACACAAAAATCTTTAACTTTTAGAATTTTGACTAAGGCAAAGTCCCAAAATTCCTTTAGACTTTTTTTCTAAAGGAATTCATTCAGACAAAAAGTTTGAAGGAATTCGGGGAAGGGCCGCAGTTCAAAGCAAAGGCCGGGCCAGGACAAAATGTCTGCAGACAAAATTCTGTGGGAAATGTTCACAGACCAAAAGCCCACAAAAACCTAGGAAACAACCCAGAGGAGCATAACAACCCATCGAAGGACCCCGAAGGGCAGGTGCCCTTGCGAGGGACTCTCAGCTAAATGAAGGAGCACAAAGCAAAGGTCGAAGGGTCACCTTCCCTTCAGGAAGGTGCTATGAGGAGACTTCAAGAAACAAGCCCGTGAAGGACCGATGACATTTTGCTAGGGACGGTGACATCTAGACAGCCATCAACCTTAAGAAAGTGAGTTAGCCATTGGTTTTCAAAGCAATGACAGCCACGTGAACGTCAAAGTTAACACAGTGAAATAGCCATTTGTTTTCAAACAAAAGGATGTCAACCATGAAAGGAAGCCCATAAATGTAGTGACCTACTAGAAGATCACACCTGAGGGCCGAAGGAGATAGAAGAGACAAGATAGGAAAAGGACAAAGTGCTAAGCATGGAGCAGGCAGATAGTCCAAGTGGTGAAGGGAAGCGCTGATTCGAGAAGTTACTCTAGCAGGTGAAATAGTGACTGCAAATTGACCATTAGGCTAACCGTGTGACCCTTTTTCTTCATTTCATACTTATGAGCAGACAAATTGCATAGGTGCCTTCAAGAAGCAGCCTCAGTTAATGAGGAAACAGTGCAACCATGTCTAAAAATGCCTGAAGTCAAAGCCAGGGCTAACACAACATTTATTTTTAGGTAGCCTGCTCTTCTTAATGAGGGGACACAAATGGGCCACTTGTAAAAAGGGGTGCCAAAAGGCCTCCTTTCTTTTCTTATATATTAAGGACTTGTCATTTTGAGAAAAACCTTCTTCCACATTTGTAAGGCATAGCCCTGGCAAAATTTCACCTGAATCAATAAATGCAGTTTTACCTCTATCTTGGATAGATATTTCTATGTATGTCTTAAGTGTTAGTTTGTGTTTAGTCATTGTTTCTTGATGCTCTCACAGGTTCAACACCAACATATCAGTTGTCTACAAGGTGCCATCTCTGCAGTTGACAAGGAGAGCTGTATTTGGAAGTGTAGAACAAAATAAATTACTTGCAGTGTGCATTTCATAACACCTTGGTGAATCTCTATTTTTTGTGTTTTCCATTAAGGCCTCCCTGCCAAGTTTCTTGCAGCCTGGTCCTTCTGCCAAGACTAAAGTGTATGTATGTATTTGTCTGGTTTTAGTGTGAGTGTGAGAAGGTCAACTTTATTTTGGTGCATCACCTCCTTAGAGTAGTTTGTTTTCCTACAAATTTTCTCCCTTTTCATCCCCCCCATTATATATCTATATATATGTACATGTTAGCACTTGCTGGAATGAACATGATGCATCAAAGGGAGCTAGCCCTTATCTAGAGACTCTCCTCTCCAGCTTCCCTGGTCCCATAGGCGAGAGGGGAGTTTCCATAGTTGCGTGAAGAAGGCAGGAGCTCGGCCTTCTACCAAGGGTGCAATCTTCTGCGTCAACAGTTAGATATTAAGTTGTATATGGAATATATAATCATTCTCGTGGTATCTGATATTACATATATGTATATGTATATATTAGATCATCATATGAACTAGGGATTTTCAATCATATGTTTACCTGAGAATATGGTGATTAGTAATGAATAGATATAACATAGGTATATAATAGTTTAATGACATAAATATATTCTTAAAATAAATCATTGTATATATCAAAGGTGGATTATTGTACATATTAAATGTAGATCGTTGTATATATCAAATGTGGATCATTATACATTGAAAATTATATATATTCACTATATATACAAACCTCAATGATATTTATAAATCTTATTATAAAATCATTATAGCCTTTTTTTCAATGTAAATCGCTACATATTTAACTCAACTTGTTATTATAAATAATAAAATCATTGTATTTTATGTTTGTTCAAATGTAACATCCCGTCATACATTATGATCGATATATCTAAGTATATAACTAAGATATCTTAACACCAGAATATACCAGTGATATTCATATACCAGATCACCATGTTTATAATGAATCATTGGTTTTCAATGCATGTAAGTCATTGCATATCAGAACAGTTATCATAGGATAATCTATAGCTCATTACATAAAATATTGACATTAATTAAATTCATCTCATAATGATGCAAAAGTAGTATATAATAATTATTTTAGCTGGATATTTGTATGTTATATCACTATACATATCACATGATAATAATAGTTATAAACATCATACCAATAATCAAATCACTATTTAATTCTAAATAAACTATATACCTAGATCACAAATATATACTAAAGTTACATATATCCTAGATCATAATATTACGTGCTTGAATTTTGGTATTTAATTTATATATAAATATTACTATAGATATATACTAAATTATGGTATTTTTGTTGTATATATCTTTACAATACTATGATATGTAGCCACTATTTTCGATAATATTACTCACTAATTCATAGTTTACTAAAACTATTTGCCAAGGTTATATACTAAATCACCAAAATTATAAACTACATATATATGTATTCGAGATAGCTCTACTCTTATAAACTTATATATCACTACATACTCATATAAATAATCTAATTACACCACCTCCCTGTCTAAGGTGTTGGAAAAAGATCGATCTGAACAAAGTTTCTCCTTCTTTTCCTCTTTGCCTCCACTCTGTGTTCTCCAATTTTTTTCTCTTACTCTTTTTTTCTCCCTCTATTGTGCCTCTCTTTATTCTTCTTCTTCTTGTTTATTTGCCTTAAATTTCTCTAACATTCTATGTATGGATGTTGCAATCTCTCTCTCTCTCTCTCTCTCTCTCTCTCTCTCTCTCTCTCTCTCTCTCTCTCTCTCTCTCTCTCTCTCTCTCTCTCTCATTTATTTTTCTCTTTTTTTTTTTTTAATTTCCTTTATTTCCTAATTATATTTATTTATGATATTTTATTTTCAAATAATAATTTAATACAATACATTTATTAATTATAAAAAAATTGATTTGTTTATTACCAACTTAATTTAGGTAAACAATCATTTTGACTTAATGATAATACAATAATTATAAAGTCAATTATGTTTCTTTATTGAAATGGTAAGTCATACATTAATACACCAATCCTAATTATAGCAATTTATTGTTATGTCATTACTAGATTGTATAGATTATCCATGTATTTTGTTATCTATACCTATTAATGTGTTTAATCTAATTAATGATATACCTAAAATTATAAAGATAACTACTTAACATTTCAGAGACATGGGGGTTAGTCCAAACACGAATATTAAGCTAAACTAACACACACACATATACAATTTTATAAATGTAGATAGCATAAAGAAAGTACTAATGCAAACATTCAATCCATGCATCTTATATGTACTAGTTAATGTGGTGTGTAGGGTTATATCCGTTCCTTTGTCATCCCAACAACTCCATCTACATCACCCTCTATGATGATGCTCTCCTTCTATCATGCTCTGAGGGATGAATCTCTCCTACATCAAACTCACAAAAATAGTTAGTTAGTCCATAACACTATGACATGTATATCATAAAATACTGCTAAATAACAAGTTAACATGATTCATAATATAAGAATATGCACTACAACTAACTCATAACAATGCAATCATGTAATCTAAGCAATATTCAACTGCCCCATAACAACATATAACTCAAACCTTAGTTAATAATAACCAAGTCAAATTACCAACTATAAATATCCATGGATAATCAAGTAAATTTGCTTAACAAGAAATCAGGATGTAACATCCCAAATAGGATACATAGGAACATGTATCATTGGATTCCCCTCATTATGTAATATTGTGTGCCAAATCTATAAGGATCCAAGTCAAAAATCAATTAATCAAGCCAAATAATCAAGTTAGCTTTGCTCCAAAAATAATCAATCAAAGTCACGAAGAGTTTTGTAATCGGCCAATTCAAACAACATCATCCCTTAGTATACATATCCTTAAAGTGTTAAGGGATCATCCAAATCTAAATAATCATCCACCATGCCTAAATTCAAATTCCTTTATTGAGGCCTGGATACAGGGACCAAGAGGCAATCAAAATCCAAGTCCAAAATCAACAAATCAAACATATTTCAAAAATAATAGCAATATGGCTAACAATCCTCCTAATATTTGGATTAAAGAGAAAGAAAGTTAAAAAGTTTTGGATCCCTTAATATCACATAACATGCAACACTAATAAAAAAGGTCCCGCCACCATATCTAATAGTGTATACAACTGTTGAACCCCATTTTTGCTCCCCTTCTAGTCACATTGTCCATCATAACCACATCACTCATTCACATCTTATATCCCACCATCAAAATCAAGACATAATCCCTTTCATACCATACCTCAAATCCCTGCCACACAATATTGTTCTAAGCAACATCATCTCTTGTAAGGGTTGTAAAGACACGTAGTCGAGATGTCTAGAGGATGTTAAATCAAGAATCAACAAAGGTCACAAGGACATCAATGAGTCTAACATCAATCACATGGTCTTAAAATCACACATAATGAGAATGGGTGTTAGTTAAAAGATCAAGAAAGCATTTCCATCTTGCATCTCACTTGCCTCTAATAAATTGAGATGCTAAAAAAGTCAAAAAAAATTCAAATAATAAAAGAAAATGAAATAAAAATCATTTGTCCAATGGTGAAAACCAATTTTTTGGTGCCTTGGGCAAGTACAATGATGAAAACTAGTTTTTGTCATCATGGTAAAATAATCTCTTGTCTATAAGTACCTCAACACTTGGGGGAAAAATACATCCCTTGTCAATCCCTATGATAGAAAAGTCCTTGTCAAGGGGTGTAAGGTTATCTTAGTCGGTTCTAGATTCATTATAATTAGGCACAAATATGGGGTTGTATTTCTACATTCAACATTTAACACTTAGCTATGTTGACATCAATTCACATAAGGCACAGGCCTTATGCACTCACCTAAAGTGAAGTAGAGAAAGAACTGGGGCCCACGTTGGGATAGTTATTCCATGACACAAGGCATCAATTATGAGACTTGGTCATTTGAGATAAAGGCTTAAATAGATTCATTAGTGCACACCTTTCATTGATTATGCTTAGTGGCTTATAGGTGCTAGCCATTAGGGGGATTAGTTATAGATTCATAAAGGTGAAAGCCTTAGTTAGACTAAACCTAAAGTCATATAGGCACTTTGAAGGGTTCAAGGACTACTCTTACTTTGATTATTCATACTTACGCTAGCACTTAGCAAGAGTAGGGGAATTTGGCTCAGGGTCCCTCTACACTTAGTTACTTATATAAGATATGATAACATCATCAATATTACAAGGATGCCTTTAATATCATGAAAAAAAAGATTGCAAACAACATTCTTAACTTATATGCATGGAATTTACAACATTATAACCATTACACATTCAGATATCAACACCAAGGAAGTATAAACCAGAAACATTATATAATATGCAACAACCTTCTTGATTAATCAAAGTTCAAATACAAAATAGAGTCCATTACACTTAAAAATAGAGTATATGATTAACTAAAAGTGCTTAATGACTTAGAGGCTCATAGGTGAGCTTGGGCACTAAAAAATGGAGCCTTAATGGAATCCATGCTACTCCTAGATCTAATGATGGCCTATTACAATGTATCCAAATCTAATTCTCCATAATTTCATTTCTTTCATTTACATCCCTTTGAATCATTAGTTCAAGCTCATTTTATAGCCTAAAGGAACATCTCTTTCCAGGGTCGAGTGCACATGAAAGGTGTCGAAATAGAGCCCTTGTGATCATTCCATCAACTCTATCACCTTGTGCCCTTCATGATATAGTTGCCACATCTCATCTAATTTGGAAGATTCCCTAAGGATCCGAGAATTGGTTAGCTACCTGCCAACTAGTGTAAAGTAAGTGCTCAATCCTCTAGCTAGCACCAAGATGCCAAAATAATAATCATTAAAAATGATTGCCTCATGTTGATGTGTCCATCATGCTAGCATAAATCCCATACTTATTGAAATAGGGGCCAACATTACCCCATAAAAAAATTGTTAGTCCACCTTTAGACTAGGATGTCAAAGTATTTAGCACACAAAACTTAGGCACTCTCTCTTTAAGCTCGGTGCTAAAGTATTGAAATCTCTTGATAGAAAGCTTGATTTCTTTAGAAATACTATCTATTTCCAAGAAGGGAGCACTAAGTGCAATCACATTAATCTTATCTAGTTACTTCCTTAAGGCCTCTAGAATTGCCTTAGCCTTTATCACACCCTCATCCAGGATTTCTCCTTGATTGCAGGCCTTAGTCTATAAGGTATGAAAGAGTGCTTCCAAATTCTATTTTTGGTCCTTTATCTAGGTGCTTAGCATATTGACCTTCCACATTATCTACACACACTCAAACCTACTTTCAGAGTACACCTATGCCATCAACTTCCCCTTTTCCTCCTTTGCCTGCATAAGGCATGCATTTATGACTGATGCTTGGTTAGAAAATATCAAGAAAATGGTATTAGCTACATCTATGACCTCTTTTAGGTTCATAAAGAGGTCCTCCACCTCTTCAAGTTTAGTAGAAAGCTCTTCCTTCTATAACATGACATAAGAATCTTCTTCTTCTTATGCTGGCTCTGGTTTCATCCTTGGGAGCATCTGCTCCACTAATACACATACTTTATCAACCTTAGAGAGGTTCAAAGTATCCACATCGACCAGAAGAGATGGTTTGGCCATCTCTATGTGTTTGTATAGCTACTATAGCTTGAATTTCATGTCCTATGCTTCATCTTCAACATCTTTGAAAAGTTTATTCCATTTTATTCCCTACCATCATTGATAATATTTTTGTGCAAAACTTCAATGTCCATTTAAATAAGCACATTCCTAGGCCAAACTGGGTTCACGGTATGAGGGTTAATGATGAGGGAGTCATGCCCTTCTTTAGGTTGTTCTACACCCAATATAGATTTTCAAGGTACCTCAATGTGAGGCTCATCCATGTAGTGATCAAATAAAAACGTAAGTTATTTTTGCATCTTGGCTATGGTAGCCTCAAGGGGTATGAATTCAAACCTATAGAAGTCTTCATCCATTCATGCCTTCTACACCTATTCTCTAATGCCTAATTATGTGTCATCTTTCTCAATGACAACTAGTTTCATTTGCTATTCCTCCTCTTTACTAGTGTCACTGCTTGCTTCGACACTTTCCTTTGAGGACTTATCTTCTTGTTCCATAAGGGCTTCTTCTTGTTCCATAAGGACTTCTTCTTCCTGGGGTTTCTTAATGCTTATCTCTAGGTTTATTCCATCAATGCCAACTTTTCCTTCTTTCTATTGGGGTTCCTCTTTAGTCTATTTTTATTTTTCCAAGGCATCCGTATCACCTTATTTTTCTCTAGGCACCCCTTCACTAATTGGGTACACCTATTATGTAGCTTGATCTACTTTCCTAGTGGGGTGTTTGGTGCCTTCTTGAATTTCTCAAAGGCAGGTTTTATGCTTGTAGGAACATTCTTCATCTTCTTCTCTCTTTTGGTCTTCTCTTCTTTGACCTCAACCTTCCAATATATTCCTCACTTAGGCCCATTTCCTTCCAGGCCTTCCTCTTCTTCTCAAGTGCCAGTGCCATTTCAATCTCTTCCTCGTTATGGCCCATCTTCTTCAATAACCTTCTCTTCTCCTCTTCTATTTGTGGAGGTTATGTGGAGGGTTCTTCTTTGGACAAAGAGTTCATCGGCTTCTCTGCTTCTTTAAGTGTGGTAGTTGTGCTTCCTTGGAGGGCCTTCTAAACATCCTCAATACTAGGATCCTCTTTTTCTTTGACCTACATGATGTAGGTATTTGTTCCTTCTTCTTCCTCTATCTCTTTATCCTTTCCATGTGTAAGGGCCTCTTCCTCCTCCATTTCTACCAGAGTTATTATAGGAAATGTAATAAGTCCCTTAGACATCTTATTTTTCTACTTATTACTAGAGGAAGTAATTTTTGACACAAAGGTTACATGCTTCTTGGGAGATGGATGTGTTGCTTTTTCATTAGGGGAAATACTCAACCTGATGTGCTCCTAGATATCCTCAAGTGTCACTCCCCATTTATTTTGGGGAGCCTTCTGCTATGCTTTTGGCACTAGCTTCCCTTCTTTGTTGATCAAGAGGGGGTGATCATCATATTTCTTAGGGTTAGTGCCCTTCTTTCATAGCTTCATCTCATATTAAAAATTGAAGATGTGCTTGGTTATAATTTCCCTTTAGAGGGGATAGAGGTTCATTTAGTCAAAGTCATCCTTCTTTTCCTTTGTGACCTTTTCTCTTTGGTGCACATATTGATGCCTCAACCTTCTCTTTTCTTGGTCCATGGCCTTCATTAGGATTTCTAACTACTATGCATTGAGAATTTTACTTAGTGCCACTTTGAAAAATTTAGCATAAAACACATAAGGAAAATTTAGCCAATCAGATAGGTTCCATCTATGAGTGTCAAGTACACTACAAAAAAATGCTACATGATGATGAAGGTCACCATGCCTATCATGTGTTGGGGGAGCTCCTGTGGGATGTGCCATTCAATCTCAAATGCCTCTATGTATATGACATACCACCCTAGTACTCTTATCTTGTACTTTTGGGAGAAGTTGGGTGGGTACGTGAATTCTTGGTACTTCAAAATTGGGGTGTCCTTGTATAGTGGGAACACACATAGATTATCACCATCACCATTGAGCATATTTATCTCCTCTATCACTCTCAGTATTAGCATGGACCCCCACCTAAAGGTTTCATACACCCTGTGGCATCTCATCATGTTCTTCATAATTTCATCCACAATAAACTTTATAATATTGAACTTCTCCCCTTGTGCCATGTGGTGGGTGATGCATAAGTATGTCTTGCTTATGTCAAATCATCATCCACTAGGTCATATCTTAGATCTCATAAATTACACCATTTCCATGGTGTTAAGATCCTAAATGTCCTTAATCGATAATGTAAACCCTACCTTATAATAGCCCAAGAGTTTTTTAACCCTCGCTACTTCTGCATCATCCTCCATAATTTGGAGATAGACTATCCCTATGTTTGAGAGTCATGATCCTGTTGATGAGATGCATCGATATCCATGTACACCTTCCTAAAAAATATAATCAATCACTATAAATACATGAGAGGAGGAATTGTACCAATTCCTTTGGCTTGCCATAACTTGAAAGCTCATATAACTAAGTCATGCCAATTGTTGCTAACTTATCTCAGATCAAAACGTCAAATAGCACCATGCCTACCTTGGTCTTCATCCCTGTATCAACCATCCAGTCTTGATTGAGCTCCATTACATTTCTCAATGTGCAATTATTGTACTCCTTTAATTTGCATATTTGTGTGAAGGACACCCGTGTCTCCCCCATTATGTCCTCAGGGGGAAACTACATTTCTATATATGTAAGCTTTGTGTTTGATTTTAGGTATAATTATGTAACACTAACACCTTTAACTAGCTACACTTCCTTTTTAATAGCTACTTCCTTCACCATCTATGCCTTCTTGGCATCTTTCTATGCATGCAACATACTATAACTTAAATGTTTATTACCCATTCTGAAATGGCTACTATTGAAGCATGGTCTATTGATATTTTTGAAGCTCTTAATTTTACATTACACTTCCTCATAGTCATGGAAATTACAACTATGACTTTGGCTCTTGAGCTTTCAATGTCGTTAATGGTGTCCTCAATGCCACTCAAGATTTACACTATCTAGTTCTCTCACAATTCTCTCTCCACATGCCTCTTTTCCAATACCAAACAAAACACAATCTGTATCTCTACTCAATCATTTTCGATCAAGGCTATGGATGCTCAGGTTTCTCTATCGTAGCATTTTTTGGGTTTGGCTTTAGTTCAAATTCTATGTTTAGCTCTGCATTTGGGTTCAAATTCGCACAAGGTTTATAACCTAATATAATCCACCATTTGCTTCTTTATACCTTAATTTTAGAAACCATATTAATTATAGGTGAGTAATAGCATGACAACACATGGATTTATTGAAATCTACTAAACCATAAAATCCATGAAAATTCATCACCACATTCACATTAATTATAGATCTTTGTCTTTACCATCACCACATTAACTTTTCTTAATAGTGTATTCAGTGAAGTGATAGGTGATTCAAACAGTCACTTCCCACCAACCATTAGGTGGGTGCTAACTATATTGATGATCTTCCTCCTATGTTTCATTCACCTTGATGTAACCTTTACCTTCTTATGGTAACTTGGGCATAGTGCTTCACATGCACGTGATTTAGCATCCTTGATTCCATCTCCTCTTCCTACTATAATTCCTTTCAAGTGAACTTCCATTTCTTAGATGATTTCTCTACACTTTTATCTATTGCTTTCGTCTACCCTACCCCATACAAACTCCTACACTATTCCTCAACGCTTCATTATCTAGGTTTCTTACAAACTAACATCTTGTGCACCTCTCTTTGCCAACTTGGCCTCACATCTTTCTAAATTTGACAAATCCATGTGCCCAAAAACTTAGGTGTTTGGTCTCAGGTACGTAGAAAGTAACCATGCTCAATTCCCCTGACTACATTTATGCATGAAAGCACTAAAAGAGGTCTCCTACAGGCTTGAAAGTACCTTGCTTATTCCCCTAACACAAACAACACAAAAAATTATCAAAAATTTGGCTTGCACCAAATTTCATTTTGGTTAGCATAATACAACCAACATGTGATCGAGAAATTGGTCTTTGATGGAATAAGCTCCATTATATTGACTATAGGGATTAAATCTATTGTTGTCAAAATACCTAGGGAATATTTCACCCATTAACATGCACAACTTACATGCATTAATCTCTAATATTCTATGGATCACATAAGGCCCCATCTACATAATATATAACTTTCCTAGGTGCTTGAGGTAATTGGATTCATATAACAAGACTAATGCTTCTCTAATAAGTACCTTGCACTTGATATGTCTATCATGCCACATCTTTTGGTATACCTTCTCTACTTGGTAACTCCATCTTATTTGGGTGCATGTCTCATCCAGGCACTCCAAGTCTTCCAGTCATGCAATCAAAAACTCTTGGTAATCTAAATAACCAATACATACAATGTGAAATGAGGGCACTATGCATTCCATTAGTAAAATGGCCTTTTCACCAAACACCATTTGAAATGGTGTTGCCTTGTTCAGGTACTTGTAGTAGTGTGATAGGCCCACAATACTGCTGACACTTGATCATCCCAATCTTTGTAACTAACATCACATATCTTTGTGAGGCATGTCCCCAATATATTATTGAATGCTTTAGCTATGCCATTTGATTGGGGATGATAAAGTGTTGTCTTATAGTGTACCACCATGTATTTAATTAGTAGGATATACATAGTTTCATTGATGAAGTGCATACCATGGTCGCTAGTGAGGCTAAGAGGACAACCATAAAAAATAATTATGTTCTCCTAGATAAACCTTGTTGTTGTGGTGGTTGTGCAATCTTTAGTTGGTGTGGCCTTGACCACTTGGTAAAGTAATCTATGGTCACCAAAATGTATTGTGCACCTATGTGCCTTACAGTGGGAATAGTAAGACTAATAAAGTCAATGGCCCATTTTTCAAATGACACTAGACAAGAATGGGAATGAGAGGCATCATATCTTGGTGGTTTGGTTTTCTTATGCATTGGTAGATGTCACATGCCTTGGTATACTCTTTTGTGCCCTGAAAGAGTGATGGCCACCACAAGCTTGAATGTAGCACCTTATGTGCCATAACATCTCCAATGCAATAGCCTCCAAAAATCCCCTCATGTACCTTGTGTAATATTGATTCCCATTCATGATCTAGGACACATCAGTGTAGTACCTCATCTCATCTCAATTTGTATAGTTTCCCACTAATGAGTTGAAAGGGGGCGGTGTGAATTGTGAGCTACTTCTTTTCTTTGGTTGTTATTGTTTGGGGTGTAGATCTAGATATTAAAAATGTGGTAATCTTTGATAAGTCATTTGGGATGTGCTGGACCCTATAAAGTTGCACATCTATAATATCATCTTCTATAGGTGCTACCATATCACTAGAGTTAATGCAAGATATATGTCTAGGCCTGAGTTTTATTTTCTAGGATTTACTACAACCAAGAACTAAAATTCTTGAAATAAAACTCTCCATCTACAAATACGCTCATAGAGGATGGGCTTATTTACTAGGTACTTAAGTGCCTTATGATTAGTGAAGAAGATGAAGAGGTTACCAACAAATATTGCTTAAATTTTTTCAAGGTGTAAACCATAGCAATCACCTTGCACTCAGTTGTAGTGTAGTTTTTCTCCACCTTGGTCAGATTTTTACTTGCAAAAGAAATGGGATGATCCATTTTGCCTTCACGTAGTTGCACTAGAATGGTGCTAATAATAGAGCCAAATTCATTGATATGAATGTTGAATGTATTTGTCCAGTCAAAGAATTATAGTATGAGTGGGCTAGCTAGTTTGAGCTTTAGTGTCTCAAATGCATCTTCTTGCATTACACCTTAATAAAAATGACCATCCTTGTGCAAGATATCTTCTAGTAGTGCCATAATATTAACATAGTTCTTGATGAACTTCTTATTGTAACTATAATGTCCAAGAAAGATGCAAATGTCTTTCTACATTGAAGGGGGTCTAGAGTTGAAGAATGATTATAATCTTCATGGTATCAATGAGCAAACCATATTTGTAGATGATGTGCCTGAACAAAGTGCCAAATGATATCATGAAGACACATATATTGATGTTCAAAGGGATCAATAACTGCTTTCACCTATCAAACATCAATTACAAATTATCATAATGGTCCTTCACTAGCCTATACATAGTCTAATCATCTAAGTACACTTAGAGGAACTTGTGAATGAAGTCCTTAAAAGTGATGATCACCATTCAAGAGAATACAATGGGTGAATTCTTGAATCCAAAGTTCATCATATTGTATACAAAATAACCCAATTCTATCACAAAGGTAGTTTTGGGTTTGTCCTCCTTGATTTGGCCTTGATGGTATCCTAAGAACCCATCAATGAAAGTGTGTATCTCAAAACTTGTGATGCCATCTAAGACTTCATCAGTGAATAGAGTTAGAAATGGGTTAGTTATGTAGGTAGCATTTATTAATCTATAGTTGACATAAATTTAGATGGACCCAAACTTCTTAATACTGACAACCATAGGGCTAACCCATTCAAATTCTTGCATAGGGTAGATGACGCATGTGGTTAGCATATCGCTAATCTTTATTTTGACCTTAGCATGAAGATTGGGATTCATCCTATACGGCCACTTCTTAATAGGTGTTGTGCCATTAACTAGATTTATGCTTAACATCCCAAGAGATGGGTGGGTGCCTTTCATATCACATTAATTCTAAGGGAACAAGTCTTGGAACTCCTTCAAGAGATCCATAATGTATGCTAGCTCTTCATCAGACTAATAGGTGCCTCAAGTAGCAATCTTTGGTTCCCCTTCTCAATTGATGTCTACCTTGGTAATTTTAAGTAACTCATAGTAGGGTTCATTCTTCTCTTGATGTGAATCCTCAACTATCCTACTACCCTCAGTGGTTTCTATTTGAAGATGTGTAGGGTCTTCTTCAAGGGCACTATCCTCAACTTGATGCACTAGCTTCCTTTTGTTTGTCAAGTTCATTTAGTTACATGCCTTTTAGGTATCATCATATTCATCACTCAAGTCACTATTAAGGTTTCATTCTTCAAATAAGGTTGGGAGTGCCAACCCCTTTTCACTGAACATGTCTTTTAGGTACTCTTCCAAGGTTGCAGTGTCCTTAAACAATGCCCTTTAAACTACTTGTAGAGGCTCAATCAATTCAAGGTTTTGTGAAGAAAAGGAGAAGGTGTGCATGAACCACTCCTTAAGTGCATCCCAATTGGCTATCTCATAGTGCATCTCATTGAAAATGTACCATGCTCATGCCCATGTCTTCAAAGTTATATAGAAGGCATGCACCCATAGGTTCCTTAGGGCATTCTCATCACTGATAGTCCATGTTTCTTTATACAAGCACACATGTGCTATAGGGTCAGAGTCACCATATTAGGTAAAGATGTCCATGTCCTCATTACTCTTTCTAAATTTATTGAAAATGGTTTCCTTCACATCTTGCCAAGTTGACAAGCTAGGCCTTTGTGCTTCCTACCAATGAGCAACAATGTTATTCAATGTATACACTAGTGTGCCTATTCTATCCACTTATTTTGGGATGCATGATTTGAGGTCTCAAATATATTCTTCTACTAGATTACTCCTTGCATATCTTAGGAGCACTGCAAGTTTGCCCTTACTAAGGCAAAATAGTCTCTTTCCCTTCTTGGTATAAAGGACCCACCTTTTAGAAGTGCGATCAATTTGGACCTTGCTTGCCTTAACTAGTTTTGGTACTTTCACACCTACCAAGTAGCACCTTTGTTCAGTTGTCTCATATTCTTCCTCAACCCAATGGTCATAAGCAATGTCAGTAGAGTCCAAGGTTGATTTCCCATCTTCCCAAGGAAGCACTCATTTTATATATGTGGTTGATCTCATCCTTAAGGTCTACACTCTTGATATAGGGGGTCATTGCTCCTATGAGAGGGGTATAACTATCATCTCCTTTACATTCTTGAATGTCATGTAGTAATTCTTGAAGTGCATATCTAATTTTTTTGCATAACACCATGGCCTTTAGATAAGCACTAGGTAGTTGTCTTATTTTGCCAACTTGATCACTTTAAAGCTAGTGTAGAATTAGACACCCATGATGTCTATAATTGCGCTCTTCAAAACTCTCATGGGCTACACCAAGGTCTTATTGGCCATGAAAATTACATGAGGAAAAGGCCTCAAGGTTGGCCTACCCATTTTATCCCAAGAATTCTTGGTCAAGATGTTGACCTCAATACCTGTGTCTACAAGGACCTCACAGACAAAACATCCATCAATAGTGGTATCCACGAGGAATTCTTGATCATACTCCACATTCTATTTATGACTAACTTCTTGTGCCCTCTCCATGTGTGGTGTAGTGAATTCAAATGAATTTTGGCCTACATGCTCTAAGAGCAAGTTCTTTAATAGGGGAAACATCCCCTCTATTTGTAATAATTGTAGGATATCTATTAATTTTTGTATCTCTACCTCTTGGCTATCCTACTTCTTTTAGGAGGTAGCAATATGCACTTCTAGATCTTACACTAATTGGAGCTCTCCTTGCAAGTTTTGAATTATACTCATGGCCTATTATAATACATTTTTTTGGTGTGATGGGTCTAGGTAAGGTGAAACTCTAGGTTCAAGTAATGTTATGCACTCATTATGAATTTTTTCCCCATATTCTAAATGCAAATTAGGTATTAGTATAACTAGGGATTGAGTGGTGAATCCATTGCGAGAAGTTGCCTACACTTTAACTGTCTTTGTGTATGTTAGTTGTGCCTTAAGAGTCCATTTATCCATTTTTAGCTCACACCTAATCATCCTTGTACCCTTATTTATGCTAGGCTTCCTTTGGGTTAAATTTTTGTATAATTCAAGGTATTCTTTAAACTTATGGGACCCTCAACAATACCCATACATTAGATGTGTAAGGTAATCGTGTTGATAGTGCTCTCTCGAGCCACACTTATAACATGAGTGGTGTGGGAACATTCTACCCTTGCATCCTCCACCTCACCCTCTGATGCCTCATTACATGCCAAAGACTATGTTCTATTGGCCATATCCCCATTTCTTTGGTTAGCTTGCCATTTGACTACTATAGTGTCCTGCCTTGCACCTCTTTCCATGTTCTTGCATATCTCATTAATCACCTCATAATCAACTATTGTATGGGTATAGGCATCACATAATTGATAATATGTGGCTGTGTTGACCTTCTTAGTACATAAAAATAATGGGTAGTTGTGAACATCATATGCGTCTTAACAGACTTCATAACTTAGAAGCAATGTGTGCACATTCTTTTGAGGGTATTTATTCCTATTGTGGCCTTCCACTTTGTAATGGGTACACCATAATACACTTAAAGCATCTTATGATGAGTTGATGGTTATGTTTTGGAGTTGGGAGTCCATGGATGCAATCTATGCCTCCATAAGTGGGCTGATCCTAGTATCAGTACTTTTGACTACCTTGGCTCTGAGCATAGGTTTAAGCACTTTACAAAGGTTTGTAAAGGTCTTTATGGAAAGTCCTCTTTAGAAGGGTACTAACAACCTTCAAATGAACCATTGTACATGTTGGAAAGGATGTATGTCATAAGGTATCTTTAAAAGGAGATTCTTGAACCTTACATTGTACAAATGTAAGCTTTTTGAGAGTCCTTGGGTTATCTCTTTTAATGTAACAATGCTTCATTGTTCAAACTCTAGAATGTAAAATTTCTTAAGGAATGCCTCCTGCAGGGTGTCATAATCTACTATAGCTTGGTTAAGGTCAAATTTCCTATACCAGGTATGGGCACAATCAAGTAGAGTAGTCACAAATTAGGTTGCCTTGTGCTCTAATTAGGTTATACCCCATGCGTGCCACTATAGTTCACACTTTAGCACATGCTATGTAGCATTTTCCATGCCATGATACTCTGATAAGTGCATGGCCATTTTATAATGGATTTATTATGGGGGTGGCTAGCATCTAAGGTGTTTGTCCCCTTAACATCTATCTTGGTGGTGGCCCTCTAATGCCTCTAGACATTAGGTTGGGCACTGGCCCCATTTTTACTACTAGCATTGTTGATGTTGATGGTGATGAACTACTTGTGGCACTAAACCATTTCCAACAAGTTGTTTCCCACTTTGTATCACTGACATCAGTTGAGTTGGGATGCTTATGCTCAAGTTATATGGTTATGAGCTATCACCTACTAGTCTAGATCTATTTTTTATCAACTCCTTATAGGGAATAATTTGTTCAATCACAAAATTACACTCCAAGTCTGTAAACTATCTAAAGTCTATGTCGACAACAAGGTCAATTATCACTCTTATGCTTTCTTCAAGTAAGGGATCTAACACATGATCATTCACCCTAGGTTCAAATAGGGTAGGCACATCAAGAATATCTTTAGTCAACAAGTTTTATAGAAACCCAACACATTCTACACCCATCAACTATTGAGCTTGATTCATCACTTTATTATTTCTCTCCTCTTTGTGTTGTTGTATTTCAAGAGATCCTTCCCCATACCCTTCTTACTTGCTATGGTTCTCTCGACACTTTCAGGTTCCAAATATTCCATCAGTCTACATCGTCTCTTATTATAAGTCTATCTCCTAAGCTCTCAAGTGTCAATTTTCTTGTCTCCTTCCATTGCACTTCACCTACACATCCCCTTATCCCCCTTTGCATTTCTCATACACAAAAGGACTTTAGCCTTCCATCCCTAAAGTATTAAACTTGTAATCCACCATTATATTTTTAATCTTTACATTGAATTCATTTACAAATAGGCCTCTAGGTTTGTGCAAAAATTGATACTCTACTTCCTCAGGATATGAGTATGTTGAAATTGTGAACTGAAGCATGTAACTATTCAATGTTCCTTGCCACTATTTGTCTATTGTTGTAGTCAAAGTGGCATCCAAGGTCTCAAGCCTCTCTAGGTGATCCTTAATCCACTCATAGCACTATCCATAACTCCTTTTATGGGTTCCATATATAGCCAATAATTATTACACATGCTCAGGCAATTCATAGAAAAAGACCTCATACATAACATCATACAGGTTATTCTAAACCCACTTTCTTGACTTTTATCCTCTAAAAGTTGGATGCTTCAATGTAAAACTATATTCCACCTATTGTAACTAATGCTTGATGTTGTATAGGGAGAGTTAGAGCATTGTTCTATCACACCATTGCAACAAAAAAATTCAACATGGGTCCTAATAATAGAACCAAAATGTTATAGAAAAGTCCTTGTCAAGGGACACAAGGTTGTCTTAGTTGGTTTTGGATTCATTAAAACTAGGCACAAAACATGGGGTTGTCTTTATAATCTAGAGGTTAATTTTGAGAGGTCTTAAAATCTTAATGGAGATGACTTCAATGACCCAGACTAGTCTTCAACACCTCTAGATGACCTCTGCTCCACTACATGATAATATAACCTCTACACAATGCTATGTCACCAGATGTCTAATGTTGACTTTCACTCTGTTGCATAGAAAAATAGCCTCTATATAGAGTTAAGTATCCAATTGACCATGATGATCATCTTCCACTCTATATGAATTCACAAGAGCCTCTACCAGGATGAAACTGTGACTCAATGTCCCATCCATGATGATTAGCTAACATTCTACTGCATGATCATAATGCCTCTATATATAATGACTATCTGAGCTGACACCTATGAGCTTAACTATCTTCAAAAATAGCTGAAAAATATATAAGCTTATAAACATGAGTTAAATCCTATATCCAATCTATAACAGGAACTCAAACACTGATTAAGAGATTTAATTAGAGTATGAATCAAATTTTCTCCAGTAAGAAAATACATTGAGTATTGGAAACCTGTCTCTCAGCATTTCATTCACCCGTTGAAGACAAAAGATATAAACATACAATTTTTCCATATGATTTGACTACCACATGTCATGTTCTCATTGGTCCACATTTTTACCACATCATCATGTTGACCAAGTTTGACCATAACTTTGATTGGCCATAACTTGTACATACGGACTCCATTTTTCAAACCATAAAATGTGTCAAAAATCTTGAAATGAGATCTACACCATGGAACTAATTTTGAATTGTTCTATAATGGTAATTTTATGTAGTTTAACTAACTTTAACCTAATTTGAATAGCTTAACTTAAACTTTGACCAATTGTACAAGGAGTATATGAACTCCATTTTTTGTGTTCCACATATCATTGGAAAGGTCTTGATGAGATATATGCACTAAATCCATCTCCATCAATATTTGAAGACATCTCCAAATTGACCTCTAGATCACTTTTTACACTTAACATTTAACACTCAACTATGTCAGCATTAATTTACATATGGTACAAGCCATATGCACTAACCCATATCACAACAAAGAAAGAAGTAGGGCCCACATTAGGCTAGTTGTGACATGGCACAAGGCATCAATTATGGGTTGCGGTCATTTGATAGAAATGCTTAAATAGATTCATTAGTGCACACCTTTCATAGACTATGCTTAGTGGCCTATATGCACTAGCCTTTAGGGGGATTAATTCTAGATTCATAAGGGTACAAGCCTTAGTTAGACTGAGCCTAAAGTCATATAGGCACTTTGAAGGGTTCAAGGACTACTCTTACTTTAATTATTCATATTTAGGCTAGCACTTCTTAGCAAAAGTAGGGACATTTGGCATAGGCTACCTCTATACTTAGGCTATTTATATAAGATATGATGATGTCATCAATATTATAGGGATGCCATTAATGTCATGAACTAGAAGCTTGAAAATAACATTATTCACATAAATGCATGGAACTTACAACATTATAACCATTGCACATTTAGATATTAACACCAAAGAAGTATAAACCAGAAACATGATATGATACATAATAACCTTCTTGATTAATCAAAGTTAAAATATAGAACAAAGTATATTACACTTAAAAATAGAGTATATGCTTAACTCAAAATGCTTAATGGCCTAAAAGCTCATAGGTGAGCTTGGGCACTAAAAAATGGAGCCTTAATGGCATCCATGCTACTCTTCAATATAATGGTGGCCTATTACAATATATCTAGATCCAATTCTCCAGAGCTTTACTACCTTGATTTGCATCCTTTATGTTCACTAATTAAAGCTTATTTTATAACCTATAAGAACATCTCTTTCCAGGGTGAAGTGTGCATGTAAAGTGCTAAGTTGGATCCCTTGTGATCATTCTATTGGCTACATCACCTTACATGCTTTATTCTACAGTTGCCACATCTCATCCAACATGGAAGATGCCCTAAGAATACTAGAATTGGTTATCCAACTACCAACTAGTGTAAGGTAAGCACTTAATCCTCTATCTAACACCAAGATGCCAAAAGATCAATCATTCAAAATGATCACCTCATACCGATGTGTCCATCATGTTGGCATAAATACCATACTTACTGAAATAGGGGCCCAACAATCCCCTCCATGTCATCTTTGTCCATTTAATCCCTATGTTTATTGAATCTACCCATCATATGCCATGATATCTTACATCCTATTATGTCCATCATTTCTTCTAGCCTTGATCTTCATAAGAGATTAGAGGAAGTCTTGGAAAATGTTTTGGAATCATCTTGGCATATCTTCTAATGGACACTTGGGTAACTATTTATTTGGGCCCTTCATGATGTGGTCATCAATGATCCCTAGTCCATTCTTATTTGATCATCATTCCCTTTTCAGTCTCTTCCCCATCCTTTTATCATCATAATCTTTATTCCATCCATCCTTATCCTGATTACTAGGCTTGGTATTCCCTTTGCTAGTAACCCAATTTTTATAATGTATATATGTATCCAAAAGACCTATAAAAATTGAAATATGTCAAAAACCCTAAAAATCATAAAATATTGAAAAATACAAAATTATTCTGTGGTGTATTATCTTATGACTATTACCATAATTTCATCCATCTCCATGTCCTTCATCCTCCATAACCCAATCATAGTCATCCATCTCATTCTTGTCTTTCATCCCATATTCTGAACCAGGGTAAATATAGTTTATATTGACTTAAAATTGACCTAATCTCACTTAAGTCTCTCATCTAAGATCACAACATGGTCAAATCACCAAGTTAACTAGCCATTGTGTTCAAGTTGGAATTTTCTCAAACACACCTTATTCATAATCACCATTCCCTACTAATCATAATCCTTATCAATAGTCTACTCCAAGTACATACCTTATCCAAAATTCCTATCCTTCATCTAAACTTACCTCTTGATCATCATGATCAACTTAGTCAAACTTATCACCTAATCACTCATCCTGTCGACTCTCATCAGGATAATAAACAAGACATTACTCATAATACATTTGCATGTGGATACTTGTGTACTACTTGTTTGCTCTTTGTCATTTGACTTGTTTGCATAGATTTTTATCATGCATATATTTGCTTGTATTATGTTTTATTTGTTTATGTTTATTTTTAGTCTTGCATCGTGTCTCTTTTTGTCTATTTGTTAATGAATGAGGATGTTATGATGACACTAAAAGTTACAATGATAATTTTGGTGACTTTGATGATGTAGAGTTCATTATTTTCCCATTTTATAATTATGCACTTTGGCATAATGTCTTCTTGGTCATACTTATATCATGGGGCATACAACCTAGTTCTATATTTACATTAAATTTATTAGATTATAATGATGGATTGATAATGGACCACATTTATCACCTGTATAATCATCTTTATCCCATCATCAAATTGATACTCTTAGTCCAATAATCTAATATCCATTCATGTCTCATAATCCTTTTATCTTCATCTAAATCATATCTCGTATCTAACAATTAACATGTCTAAAATCCATCATCATCATCCTCTAATCTAATCTGAACTATATTGGCCTAAAGGTTTTTAGAATATGTAGGTAACACTTAGTCACATGATGTGTCTAAGGTTAGCTCAATGACTCTCTCCTCTTTCCCCACCATTCATCATCACATTTATCTTGTCAAATCCTTGATCTATAATATCAATCATTAATCAATCAGTCTATTGATCAATCATCATCCCCAAAATCATCTCCCTAGTATTTTCATCAATTGATCACACCTATCGATTAGGCCTAACAAATCACAACATTCATCTATTCTTCCATTCGTCATTCATTATCATTGATTAGTTAGTTCATCATTTAAATATTATAGTTTCCTCCTTCGATTGGGGTATGACCAAAACTATAACTTTGTTATTATCTCTCGCTCCCTTACAGGTGTCTTTGATAGGGGCATCATCATTATTTATCACATTATGGCTCATTGATTTGATGCAATGTACTCCAATTCTTCCCCTTCATCTTTTGGTCACTCAATCATATCTTTTCTTATTTCTCTTCACCTTCATCATATCGCTCAACTTTATATTTGAACTACACTCATCATTAATCTTATCAAATCAATATTATTTTGGCCTGATGATCTCCCATGCATGTGTTATTACTTGGGATATGTTGATAGCTTATGGCCCTTTATCTCATCATCATCATCATGTTATGGTTGATTCCCCCTTGGGATGTGTCAAAAACTATGATATAGTCTTTTCTACTCCCTATGCATCTATCTTTGCCAGTGGCATCATCACTTTATAGCTCACTACTCAGGTCAAGTTCATATTTTTCATTATCAATCTGACATCTCACAACCCATCCCCTTTTCTATTCATCACATCTCACCCCTTGTTACCTCTTTTTATTTTCCATCCGTCTCATTATTATATACATGTCCCCTTGAGGGGGCATCATATCCACTAACATCATTTACTAATATCCATATATAAGTGTTTTTCTTATTTGAAAGACCATCACTCATTCTACTTGATCACTTGTAATGCCCTTTCAAAGAGGGGTAAAATGTATACATATACATTTTCTCGCTTTATTTATCATCACTAACATTACTATTAGTTGACACTAATTTAACCTATTTCATTTAATCTCATTTATCTCTTCTAATTTTGTCCTAATATCACCCTTTCTAGTCATTTATCTAACATCCCCTTCATTCTTCTTCATCCATTAACCTTATTCCTACCCCACATATCAATTAATTCACCTAATTCCCTATTATCCACTAACTAATCCCACTTAACCATTCTATTGAAATTTAAAATTCTAATCCTACCTACCCTAGCCTATTCCTAGGCTTTCCTACATCCCTAGTCCCTAATCACATAACTAATCACCTAATTTAATCATTTGTTAATCTTAATTATCCTCCTAATGGATTCTCTATTTCTCCAATTCTATAATCCTCTCTATCTTAGCCCTCCTCTCTAGAAGCCTCTTATTCTAGAGGTTTCCAAGGAAACTTTTATTCTTTTTAATTCTCCCTCTCTCCTCTATTTAACTCCACCACCCCTCCATGGCTAAATAAATTATCATACACATAAGCTCTATCAACCTTCATACTTACATCCATATGCCATTTCATCCACTAAGACATTAATCCATTCATATTTTCATCTTGTAACCATCATTATCAAGAAAATTCAACAAGCAATCCAAAATCCTTAGTAAATCCATTTGAAGATCTTGGAGGGAAGCCACGAGAAGAAAAATGATGGTAAGAGTTCTCTTATAATTTTGATTGCTTCCATAATTCTCTCCCTTTGATGTTTTTATGAATTTTGTTTTAAGTTACTATTTTTAGTATATTAGATTCATAGCTCAAATTTATAAGCATACACATGCAAAGATAAGGTGTGTTATACACACCTAGGTACACATTCCATTTCTTTAAACTAATAATTTCATTACTAGATTAAAGGGGGAAATGTAGACAATATTTATGGATTATATAACACCTCAGTCTTGTACACTTGGAAAACTCAGACCTTGGTGTGTCCTCTTAGTTTTGGACATTTTCCCACTTCCATAAGTCTTACGTATGTTCTATCTTGTGCTCCTTGTCCTATCTCTTAGTCCAACTAGTCTTATGTTAATGATGCAGGTCTTCTATCTTTCCCAAAATGCTTAAAATGTACTTATCTTCCACCTCTATGAGTTTTGAGCCTATACTTACTTTGTTGCTTCCTAAACACTAATGTCCAACATAGACACTAGCATCACCACTATTGTCCTAACATGATACAAGTGTTTGGTGTCCTAAAGTCATCCAATTTTCAAATAAAATCTATCCTAACGGTTAACCAAGTGCTTTAATTTGAGTTACTTCTCTAAAAGGATTGATATAAATACAATATCAACCTTCATTCATTCCTCACCTATAAACTTCTTACCTACTCATCAAAAAACTTACAAAAGGCATTAAATAAAGCACTCAAATGAGTGAAGCTTCCCTATTTTCTCTTTTTTTTATCAATCATAGGTAAAACACATACACATGTATGAAGTACTGAAGGAGCAACCTAAGATCTATATTTTTAAAATTACAAGCTAAGTCATTATTGTACTTGATTATAACATATTATATGATTCATAAAAGCTAATACGTAGGGGAGAACTACATTAGTAAGAGGCCTTATTTAGATTATTGGCTATGTAGGTAGCACTCATTGATAGAGGGGTCTTTAAGGTCATCTTAACACTATGTGCCCACTATCCTATTTTTCCCCAAGGTTGTTATGAAGATGAATAACTAGGGTTTTATCATTTCAATATGAGAAACCATGGCCTATATATTAATGCACCAAAATGAAAGAAAAGACAAACCCAAAAGCATTCAGGTGGTTGCATCCTTTTCTAATAGGTATTATGTATGGGACACCTGTATTAAACTTAGACAATAGAATTGATGCAACCATCCCAGGATGATGTAAATATCCATAACTCCAAAGGCAATTAATCCATAATCAAGTGATTGTTCTAGAATCATCTTCTAGTCTATTTTATACCTGTTCCAAATCTAGAATTACATTAACATCTGAATAATCTAAGTACATTACTTATTTGTCATTTCCATATATATCTCAATTATAATTTATATTTTACCCTAGATACCTTGATATAAATCATTTTAGGGTTAAACAAGTTGATATTGGTCTTAAAGTAAATATATAAAGTTATAAACTCATTCAAAAATTGGGCTTCAATAAGAGTAGTCTTCAAATTTTTGAACCTATACATAGCTTTGTTAATACTTCAACATCAGTATTAGGAATTATCACATTATACATACTGATAGGTCCTAAATGGTCTCTATTGTCTTTCAAGTTTTTTAGACTTAATTATAGTACAATTTATTATTGGGATGACCTTAAATTCATGTTATGGGAGGTGTAACTTATACACTTCATAGGTACACAAAGTTTTTACATGATTCACATGAGTATATAATTCTAACAGATGATACACATTTTTGCTATTGTAAATTATCACAATTGGATAAGGTTTCCTTTATATCACCCAAGAAACCAATTACAATTACACAAATTCATAATTATGAGGTAGGTGAATCAAGTAAAATGGTTGACATCGAACAAACTTGTTCAAGTCCTCAACACATAGAAGAACATATCCAAGAAATATTACCATAAGAACATGTCTTTACACATTTGGAAGAGACTATCATGAATGAATGCAAAAATGAACTACCTCTTATAGATTCCATGGAGTTTGATAATCTAAATATTATACATTATATGTTTTTCCTAATCTCTTTCTCATGTGATTTTTTTTATCTTTATTAAAAAAGACAACCTCAATTATCAATGATATTTGAAATAAATGTGTAATGGAATAATAAAATTATTAGATATTGAATAAATGTATAAAATCTCTGTGTGGTGAATGAGACTTCCACATCTGCATGAAGATTATCTCATGCCACTTGAGTTCCATGTAGTTCATTACAAAATATAATATTACTATAGTAATGATAATGAAATACATGAAAATTAATAGATGGGTAAATGTGCAAATTATATTTTAATCTTATTGATGAAGATGAAAATCTACCTCATTCTTTATTTACATCAAGTGGAGTAGGTGAATATAGGGCCATATCTCCTATACAAAATAATGGTAAAGCAATAATTTCTCATCAAAAAAATACATGCAATACCAAAGCACATGGCATTTCACACTTTATTGACTCAAACACTTCTACTCATACAATGATTTTATCTTTTATGGAGCAAAGTACCAACTCAAAACTCAAAAATATAATCATCAAAGCAATATTATGGTCTATTTAAACATGGATTTCTTAATAAAGGATTTCCAAATCAAAAAATCAAATAATCCCCTTACAGAGTGGTCACAAAAGAGACCCTAAAATAAATTTACTCTTATATAGTGCCTCTCATTATAAAACCATTTATGGATGACAGACAATGAACTAATGTTATAGTGACAAATCTCCAAGATGATAACTTATGTAATATTGCTTTTCTTAAATATCTTGGGTATGACACACAACATATTCGTTAAGCTAAAATTCCAACACATTGTATTTGATCTATTACATTACTAATCACATTGGGCTAAAAAACATTTCTACATTATTTCATTTTGATCCTACTTTACAATAATATATTGCTATTATTGGGAGATCATGGAAAAAATCAATGGGAGTTATACTCAATACTAATTATGATGCACTCAATTTTGAGTAGGATAATGCAATGGTTACAATGTCTAAGGAGAAAATAATTACAATCAGGCAGCCTACCACTAAGCATATCTCATTAGAAATATCTCATGAAAATATGCCACATCTGATACACTCTCATGAATCAAAATGTTTTACACATGGGAAACCTATTCATATAGGTTGACTGCTAGAAATTAAGGTAGGTGAATACACCATTTATGTAGGTACTCCATAGGAGTTTCAATCAAACCAAATAATTGGTTAGCTTACTTGCCTAATACATGTTTTCACTCAATATTGCACTATAGAGAGGTTGTTAAATCCTTCTCTAGATTGAGTGGAACATTTAATTACCTCTAGTCCTATGGGATGCCTATAGTAGAGGTAAACCTCTAGGTTTAAGGGCTAGCTCCATATATTAATATTTGATAGCTTATCACCTACACTACTTAGTTGCTTGGATGAAAATAGGTAGAAGGAATATATAAAGTAACCTATGCTAATGAGGTAATACACCAAATAGATTTCCACTAGACTACCATACACTTGCACTATGAAATATGACTCACAATACTAGTCTCAACATCCTAGATGGATCTAACATAAGTATTTCAAACATGGAGGTGATATGCATTGTAATTATTCAAAGTGAATGAACATGAGTTCAATTTTTTAGACACTAATAGTACTCCTTACACTTAGAGATGGATAAATACACTATCTACATGTGACCTGTTAGAGGGAGAATTGTTAAGCACAAGCTTATACTGAGAGGGGGGTGAATTAGTATAAGATAATCCTTTTTCTTTTTACATTTAATCAACCACAACAACCATAAACATTCAAGATCTAGCAATTACTAACATAAGAGAACACATGATTTACGTGGAAACCCTTTTGGGAGAAAACCATGGAGAAATATTCCTTTTATATATATAACTCTTTTACAATGTTTGCAGGCACCAACCTACTGGAGACACCAATCCCCAAACCAAGTACCAACTCAATCAATTTGTGAGCACCCACCCACTGGAGACACTGATCCCCTTCACCAAGCACCAACTTGGCAAATTCATGAGCACCGACCCATAGGAGCACCAACCCCTAGACTATGAGGCACCGACCCCAAGCCAAATCGATTCCATCATCTATGATTGCTTTTTCAATCGAATGATGACTTTGCTTCTCTTACACTTTATCTCTTATTAATTTTCTTATATACTTTTTGCTCTCCTCTCTTTCACAATTCTCAAAGAATATTCTTCATTAAAATAAATCTACCCTTCATACTTCTTTTCTTAAGAGATATTCTATTTAATTTTTTGCTCTTCCTCTCTTCCTTCTCTCTCACACTTATATGATCTTCATGTAAATCAAATGCTTGTTATACTTCCACATCTCTTCTCCCTTATATAGCCTTTATAGGATGTGTCCCATCCAAGAGATACCTCTTCACCAAAATATGTGACCATTGACATTTTTGTCGACATTTCCATTAACATTTCCGTCAACATTTCTGTTCACTTTCGTTAACAATTATGTTCACTTCTAGCAACACTTCCATTCACTCCTAGTAATAATTCTATTCACTTCTAGCAACAATTCTATTTGACATTTTCATTCATATCTATTATAATTCCTTTGACATCAATGACAATTATTCCAACAATCTCCCCCTTTGTCATTGATGGCAACTTTCCAAAAAGATCTTTTTTGTAACTCCCTATCTTCTTTTCTACAACTCCCCCTTGCTGTAACTCCCCATACTACCATTCTCCTCCTTTGACATTAATGGAAAAGGGTCATTCAAGGAGCTAAAATTTTTTTTTAGCTCCCCTTTAATCAATACTTCTCTTTAGAATCTATCTGATAGCTTAGATTCATTCAGCATAGTTCTAGCCATCTCTTGAATAGTTTGATTTTTCCTTTCCACCACTCCATTTTGTTGTGGAGTCCTTGCAGCTGAGTATTGTCTCTTAATTCCATAATCTTCACAAAACTCAATGAATTCATTTGAAATAAACTCACCTCCTCGATCTGACCTTAGGCATTTTATTTTCAACTTGCCTTTTTTCTCATTAACTTAACACATGACTCCATAGATCTTCATCAACTCTTGATCTTACCTGAACCCATTCATACCTTGTCACTTGATCCTTGGACCTAACCTTGATGATTCCCTACTTCATGACTTTATTTTCATGCAACATAGCCAAGACCCAACATGCATCTACCATGCTTCCTTTTTGTGTAAAGTGTCTCCTTGAAGCCTAGAAGAGACACCCCACACAAAGGGTCTTAGAACAAAGTGAACCCAGGAGATGCCCACAACTCCCCTGTTACTTCCTTGATCTCTCTTACATCCATGAGACTAATTTATTTCTCTTATAATCCATTTAGGCATGTCTAACTTCTTTGACTCACTAACCTCAAAATCCATGATGTTCATTTTCTCAACTCTTGCAACTGTCTTTTCTACAACTCTTGATAACAAGAGTTTCACACAGTCCTTCCTATTTGATTCTTTCTCTACTATAGAAATTAATCCATTCTCACTCTTAGACTCATTCTGATTAACATTTACTATCTTAGGTCTCCAAACCTGAGTTTGGCCCTTCTCATATCTTTTAGGGGCTCCATAGCATTTGACATACCTTGAGGATCTCTTTACTCCACTTGGACATAATTTAGCAATATGGCCAACCTTATGACACCAAAAGCAAACAACATTTATCATAATTTTTGCTTGAAGGTGACTAAGATCTCTCTTTGATAGATTGCTTCTCCTCAAACAGTCTCTTTCCTTATGTCCAACATGATGACAAACAAAACAATTCATTGCATCAACAGTTTGTGGCACGCTCGGTGGGACCAACTAGGACAAGTTGTGTCTAAAGATTTGAAGAATTTTTGGTGTGTTCTTCAACCAACCAGCCTTTGGAGGTTTTTTGCATCAACACCAATGGCAACTCTGAGTTGAATCAGTTGGTTAAGCAATCCAGGTGCCATCAAGAAATCACTTTTTGTATGTATAATTCCTTTACACAGAATCATGGGCCTTGTATTCCTTCATATGAATTTAATCAAGCTCAAGGTTTTCATGTAATCACCTCAAGCAACCCTCCTAGTTGCCCTTCAATAAAAATGGAAAATTCTAATTTTGAGGTCTTTCACCCTGATGGCAAGCTCCTGACCTGGGAGGAAATAGTAGAATCATGGGGCAGGAAAGAGGAGAAGAAAGGTTTTGCTCAAAACCTTGAAGAAGACGAAGCTACTCCTACTCATGATGATTATTATGACCTCCATGAAAGGCTCTTCTAGGAAGATATAGCCAAGAGAATTGCAGAGTTGGAATCTAGAGAGAGATTCCTCAGCCAAAGTGTGATGGACGGTTCAGACCCAATGACACATTCCATGTCTGAACACACCCCATCTACACACCCCCAAGAGAACTATCAGGCCACACCTGATATAGATGAAGTGTTAGCCAAGTGGAAGGAGGAGAATCATTTGATTCTAGCTCAAGGACTGCCTCCCCTACCACATGGTTTTTTCACTTCATCCCTTCTCAAGGAGGAACCTATTCTGTAGGAGGCAAGTAAGGAGCAGACGATCCAATCTGTAGTTTCCCAAAAGGCTATCATGGATGTTAAAGAATATTAAATCATCATGGAGGCTTCTTTTGAGGACATCATCAGCAATGGAGAAGACTCAGGTCATGCATACATGTGGATGTTCCAGCAATATGAGGAGGAACTTAAGCATGGTGAGCTCTCTTCCCCTTTATTTGATGAACTTCCTTGTTGCTTCGATGAGGAGGATGACTATACCATGGAGCCTAAGTTGGAGGAGGATTAGGAGAATGTCTTTAAACATCTAGAGACCCTGATCTTTGAGGAGGAAAAGGAGAGGTCTATCTACCTTGAGGAAAGCCTTTAAGAAGAAAGTTTTGAGCAAAGAGGTGATGTTCAGTGGGATGAGCAATCTATTTGTGATTCCATTTCAGACATCACAACAGTCACCCTTATTCAAGAAGACCAAGAGGAAGTAGAAGATGAGTTTGATAGGATTTTCAATGAAGCAAAAGGAAATGGGTCAAACCATGATGCATTGCAAGGGGACTATACACATCAAAGGGCTTATGGTGATGAGTCAGCAGCCACAAATTTCTTGGTGAAATGCACTAGCATGAAAGACCAGCATTCAATAGGCTTCGAAGAACAAGCAGAGTACATATATATTGGGAGCATGTTTGAATTTGATCCACTCAGATGTAAGCCAATCCAGGTGACAGGAAAGAGGAGCAGGTCACCAAATCTCCATTTCATTCAGCCACTTGTCTGGCACCATAAGTTTCCTTACCAGGAAGGGGACTTAAGAAGTTTCCTCTTTGATCTAGAAGGGAAGCAAATGTACCTGGTTAGTTGTATACAGTAGTTTGCTTTCAGTTTTCTTCCCTACTTTAGCTAAGTGCAATTTGCACAAGTAGTGTTTTTAGTCTTGTGTTTGCTTTCCTTTGTGTCTGGGGTAAAAGCTTCACATTTGATTCTTGGATCTTTTGGGGTTGTTGCTAACCTTTTCTTCAAAGCTACATTTTGACTCCATGCCAAATGGACTTCAAGGCAACTGGTCTCTAAGCATAGCATGCATGCTTCCCCTGGGAGTCACCAATTTGTTGACCATTTTTTTCCCAACAGGCCAAAAATTGGTCCCTTTCTTTCCCTACTATTTTGGGCCAATTCATTTTTTGATTTTGCACAAGTCTAGAAATTTCTATAGACTCTACAGGTCTATTTCTATGGACTCTGTAGGTCTATTTCTATGGACTCTATAGGTCTATTTCTACGGACTCTGCAAATCTAGAATTTCTACAGACTCTACAAAATTTCTATGGACTCTACAGGTCCATTTCTACAGACTCTGCAGGTTTTCTATAGACTTTGCAAAATTTCTAAGGACTCTACAGGTCTATTTCTATGGACTCTGCAAGTCTATTTCTATGGACTCTACAAGTCCATTTCTACAGACTCTGTAGGTTTTGGATTTCTACAGACTCAGTAGTGAAGTTTTCTATAGACTCTGCAGGTTTAGTGTTTCGATAGTTGAAGAACCAATTCAAAGAGTGCAAGGTTTTACAAAGCTTCTTCAGACTCTTGTCTAAGGAAATTCATAAGGAAAGAGAGCTAAAAAGGTTCAAAGACACTTTTTTTAAGGTTGGAAGAGTGGTTCAATGACATAATCTTTCCAAGAGTTAGCATCATTGAACCATTGAACCATTGAACCGGTTCAACGCTTTGGTTCAATGTTTAGGTTCAATGCTTTAGTTCAATCGGCAAAGTTCATCACTTTAGTTTAACCGAATGGTTCATCAGCTTGGTTCAATGCATTGGTTCAACACTTTGGTTCAACGTTTTAGTTTGATCAGATGGTTCAATCATTCAGTTCTTTTAGTCAGTTCAACGACTTGGTTAAAAGGCTCGGCTCAATTCAAATGGTTCAACGGCTTTTCATTCAATCAAAGTTCATCAACTTCAGTTCAATGAGCTTGGTTCAATGTTTGGTTCAAAGCCTTGGTTCAACAACTGTTCAAATTGTTGAACTGGTTTAATCAATTGGTTCAACAGTTGGTTCAAAGGAGCAGTTCAATGCAAAAAGTTCAAGTCTCTCAAAGGACAAGTGCCCTTGTGGAGGGCACTTGGTCGGCAAAAGGAATTCAGAAGGGTCGATTTCAATAAACTTGAAGGGCACTTTGAAGGCAGTTGAAGGAATTCAAAATGCATAAAAAGACCAAGGAAAAGAAAGATAATTTCTTTAGGCTTTTTGTCCAAAGGAATTCCTTCAGACAAAAAGTCCAAAGAAATTTGGGGAAACCACGAGCCAAAAGCTTGTGGGGAAAAAGTCCGTGAAAAGCACATGGGGAAAAGGCTGAAAGAAAGAAGTCCACAAAAGAGCCCAGGAAAGAAAGCCAAAGAAAGTCCAAGGGGTGACAGGCCCGAGGACATCAAATTTGAGGTAGTGAAATAGCCATTTGTTTTTTAAAAAATGCTTGAGTGCCAACTAGAAAAGAGCCTAAGGAACGCAGTGACCCACCAAAAGATAGCCCCAGGGGTTGAAGGAGCCAAAAAGAGACAAAGCAAAGAAGAAGACAAAGTGTAGGAAAAGACAGAGCAATCTATTTATAGAAAATAAGTGGCGGTCCATGCTTCCTCATTAATGTTGGGACGCCAAAGTCAAAGCAGGAGTCGACAATCAAATGGCTTCCTCTTCCGAAGGCTTAGAATGCACATGGACCAACTTGTCAAGAGCACCAAAGTCTTTTCCCAAAATTTCCAAGTTCCCTTCCCTTTTCTATATATTGTAAAATTTATCATTTGAGAAAGATCCATCTCTCAGCCTTAAGGTAAAACTCTACCCAAAAATCTCTCGGGCTTGTAATGTAGAACTCTGCCAAATTTTACCTTGAATTAGGACTTAGCATTTTTACCTCCATCTAGACTTTCACTCAAGCACATGTATTTGTTTTCTTTTGTGTTAAGTCATTTCATATTATGTTTCTCATAGATTGATTCTAGCATGTCTAGTGCATTGTGAAGTTTCTTTTGTGCATGTCTGTCAGAAGTGTCTATAGCAGGACTATAGGTGCAAGTGAATAGGCTGCCAAAGTGTGTCTTAGAACACCTTTGAAAGTTCCTTCCTCCCTTTATTTCCATCGACCCCTAGCTCACTGATGCAGAAGGGTTTCCCACATCAGATGAAGTGTATGGGCGCTTCTTCTTGGTGAAAAGTGTATGTTTGGGCCTGAGTGGATCAAACTTTTCTGGTGTATCACCCTTTTTTTTATTTTTAGGTTTAGGTTCTATTTCAGCATCTCTCTCTCCCTTTTTAACCCCCCCTTTTTTCTTTTATTTGTTATCAATAGGAGGATCCAGGGCCTAAAAGATACATTATAGGGAGCTAGCCCTTATCTAGAGACTCTCCCCTCCAGCTTCGCCGGTCCCACAGGTGAGAGGGGACTTTCCATTATTACGTGTGGAAAGTAGGAGCTCAACCTCCTACCCAGGGTGCAATCCACTATGTCAACAAGTTGATCCCAAATCTCTTTTGTAGATTCACAATGCATAACCTTAACAAACTCATTTTTTAAAATCCTGCATAAGATTGCATTCATAGCTTTCGCATTGTTCTCACTAGCCTTTTTTCTAGTGGCATTCATTGGTACAATTTGTGGCATTGTGTATCCTATTACCACTACTTGCCAAATATCAAAACCTAGGGCCATCAAGTAAGTCTTCATCCTTATGCTCCAAAATGTGTAATTCATTCCATCGAACAAAGGAGCCTTGTTAGTGGAGAAACCATCCAACACTTGAGATCTTACCATATGTGCTTTCCAAGATCTACCTTCTAGCAATTGTGCTAACATCAAAAGAACCTACTCTGATACCAATTGTTAAGCACAAGCTTATACTAAGAGGGGGGGTGAATCAGTATAAGGTAATCCTTTTTCTTTTTACATTTAATCAACCACAACAACCATAAACATTCAAGATCTAGCAATTAATAACATAAGAGAATACATGATTTATGTGGAAACCTTTTTGAGAGAAAACCATGGAGAAATATTCCTTTTATATATATAACTCTTTTATAATGTTTGCAGGACCAACCTACTAGAGACACCAATCCCAAAACTAAGCATCAACTCAATCAATTTGTGAGCACCCACCCACTGGAGACACTGATCCCCAAACCAAGCACCAACTTGGCCAATTCATAAGCACTGACCCATAGGAGCACCAACCCCTAGACTATGAGGCACCGACCCCAAGCCAAATCGATTCCATCATTTGTGATTGCTTCTTCAATCAAATGATGACTTTGCTTCTCTTACACTTTCTCTCTTATTAATTTTCTTATAAACTTTATACTCTCCTCTCTTTCACATTTCTCAAAAAATATTCTTCATTAAAATAAATCTACCCTTCATACTTATTTTCTTAAGAGATATTCTATTTCATTTTCTGCTCTTCCTCTCTTCCTTCTCTCTCACACTTATATGATCTTCATTCAAATCTAATGCTTGTTATACTTCCACATCTCTTCTCCCTTATATAGCCTTTAAAGGATGTGTCCCATCCAAGAGATACCTCTTCACCAAAAGATGTGACCATTGACATTTCCATCAACATGTCCATTAACATTTTCATCGACATTTTCGTTCACTTCTGACAATAATTCCATTCACTTCCGTCGACATTTCCATTCACTTCTAGCGACAATTCTGTTCACTTCTAGTAACACTTCCATTCACTTCTGGTAATAATTTTGTTCACTTTTGGCAACAATTCCGTTTGACATTTTCATTCATATCCATTACAATTCCTTTGACTTCAATGACAATTATTCCAACAAGAACTACTTGTACTAAACATGAAAGAGTTAAGAGAACACAAGGGTGGATACTTATCACTTGACGTTTCACTATGCATTACTTCACACTTATATAAGAAGATTTGAACTCAAAACCATATTGGAAATATTTATTTCAAATGAAAAGATAGTATTTCAACTAATAGGCATTCATCATACCAAGTGTGGATTAGATTACAAAGCTAAAAAGGCTTACATATATAGAGCATATGAGAGGAGAGAGAAAAATGGAAGTGGAAAGGTCACAAAGCCAAGTGTTATGACTTAGAAACTAGTTACATTTTAAGAGAATCAAGTAAAAAAAGAGGCCAAGAGGTTGTCATGTACAAGTGTCCATCAAATTTGCATCCTTCCCTTGAAATTGGTTTAGAGACCTCAATTAGCCTTCTTGAAACTACTCTCATGATGAAGCATCACTTGATTGCTTGAAACTGACTTAGGAAGTATTTAACACATATGTCCTAATATGGGAGGTAGGAAATAAGGTAGTGATAGTCATCTATGCCTCCCTAATTGGTATCCTTCCTCTTAACACTTATGTTCAATATCTGTAATCACTTACTAATTCTCTTGGCTTCAATCTCATATTTATCATCAAGGTGACTAGAATTTTCACAAGAAGATGCATTGAAGAGGTACTAGGATATCTATTCAAATCCCCTTTGTCTTCTACTCCATCAATTAGACCTAAAAAATATCCAATAACAAACCTCTCATTTTCTCACTAGGTAGTCACTTATCTTTCTCACTGTTTGTCCCAGATTGTTATCAATGAAAAGACTAGCACATGAGTTTCCATGCTTCACTTGGGTGAGAGAAAAGTATAGGGATTTAGAATAAGTCCCTATAGACCTCCCTTAATGGATTTTATCTACCAACTCTCTTTTGTTTCGACAAAACACATCAAAACCTACAAGAAACTTAGATTTTAGTTTGTCCATACAAGTGATAGTACAAATAAAATGGATGTCATGGAGCCTAGATGAGTGCTAGATAGGTTCGATTCACTTTCCTAACCTATTAGCCACTTTTAGGTGCATCTCCATTCTTTTCTTCTCCATCAGGTTTGCATAAGGTTTGTGAGAGGGTTTTAGGTCTCCTAGCTTCTTAACGTTGGTTAATAAAGGTTAGACACATAACCCTTGAACCAATTCCACAAATCTTGAGTTAATGACCCTTCTCAATTTCCCCTATATAATTCAAGTATCATGTAGTTTTTTTTGTACATATATGATCACTTGAAGATGGCTCTTGAGTTCCTTGACTGCATTCTGGACACCCCTGAAGCGAGTTTAGGCCAAAATGACCAGTCTTGTGTTTTTATATGTAAACTAATGGTTCTAATCCATAATTAACTCTCCCATGAAGGTCATAAAACATCTTACAAATATCATGTGTTCATGGAAGTATAATTAGGCACCTTCAGATCTTAGGCCTAGTTCTAGGCCTAATAAGCCTAGACTATGTATCTAGGTATATAGCCACTTATGAATGTTCCTAATAACTACATATGCTTCGTAGAACTCATTCATATTCAAATTAACCTTTACCCTCATTATAAAGTGTTTCAATACTCCTTATCTTATTCTTCCAACATTCATATGCTAATCCTATAGGGTGGTCTTGACTGGGAGTGCCCTCTATCTGAGATAAAACATAGGGAACTTACCCTATTTACCTAGCCAAATAGGGGCCATGGGAGTTTAAGATAGGTCATGATTATGTTATATAAAAATTTACAAATATTTTTCATGCTCCAAGACCCCTCAAAACCTCAAATTGTTTAAGATAGGTTTAAAGGACTGATGACTGTGCACAAAGTTTGAATTGACTATAGGTTGAGGTTTGAAACTCAGTTCTATTCTATCTCTTTCATCTAAAATCATATGAATATATGTTGGCTATGTGTGAGAAATGTTTCAATGTGTTCACCCACCTTATACCTTTTCTAACCTTTCAAATTGTCTCTCTCCACTAGCCTAGGCTAGTCTACAGACTAAGTCAAACTATAGGTGGTAATTTAGGAGAAACAAAGACTCCTGTAGGTGATGACCTATGTCAAATCACTGTACCTAAATTATAATGATTGACCCTAAGGTTATTAGTGTCATATTTCAATCAAATAGAGTCATTTTTTCATGAGTCATACAACTATTGTGTTAATATTGTGTTTTAAGATCATTTTGGCTTTAAGAGTACTGTAGCTTACTGAATGTCTACAATGAAAACTTACTTGAAATGGAAGGTGATTTGCATTATCTTCTCTTCACCCAAAAACCACTTCCTTGTGTTAAGATATTATCTCTAGGATTATACTACAAGATAGGAACTATTAGGCCTATCTAGACCTCATGACACTTCACCATGGGATGACCTAGTGTATGAGTAAAACCTCATTTAGAGACGTTCAGGTAAAACTTCTCAATTGCAACTTTCTCAACCTGTGGACATGGTTCTAGGTCTATCTACATATAATGGCCTCACCATTATCACAATGATACTCTCAATTCCATTAGGCCTAATTGAATTCTAGATTGAGTTCAAACACCTTCATCTCAACACTCCTCTACCTCTTTTGGATTAAACACAAGCCATTGTTGGAGACTGCCTATAGGTCTATATGATATAAGACTGTGTATATTGAATTGGTTATCAAAACCAATATATACCCCTTTTAATATCTAAATCTTACTATTTATAACTTTAGAGTCTTCACATAATATTTAAACCTTCTTGATTTATCAACATGACTGATCAAGGCTTAGTTCCACTTGATTGGAGGTGATAGTCACAAAGAGATCTATTATGATTGCATTCTAAGTCCTCCCTTACCAACCTTGGGACTCTTAATGGTTCAAACATGTTGATATTGATACATGAGATCTTATTGATGTTTAGAGGTTATAGACTCATCAATAACCCTGTCTAAACACTCTCACACAGTCCTATAGGACACTATTGCAGGGTTTCTTAACTGTGTTTGTGTCATAGACTTTACACTTCTAACCATGACCTTCTTGAGACTATACCATTAAATGAAAAATTTATCACCATGAAAAGAGATATTGAATTCAACTTATCACCTTTGTTCTAAAGACCAATACAAGAAGATAAACTTTGTAATTGATGAAACACAATGTTTGTAGACTTCAATGGAGTCTTTTACTAACATTATGAGATAGTCATGCTTATCATTTCACACCACATAAGAAAAATTAGAGTAAAAATTTTTTAAGAGGGATGGTCATACTCCTCAAGATCATGTACATCACTTGGTTTGGTCATATCAATACACATAGAGGACAAAATTGAAGCCACTGGGGATGTGTGGGCAGTTAAGAGTCACTAACATTATTAGGGATGGTTAATGAAGCATAAACCACAAAAATAGAAACTATTTCCACAAAAATTAATGATATAGATACTAATTTCACCCACAAATTTTACTCAATTTATCTTTGGTCTTCCTATCCATACTGAAAGAAAATCGTCAACCTGTTTGACCTTATCTAAGAGATTGATGAGAAAGGATAATCTATTTTGCTCAATTTTAGGTCTGGAAAAGCTTCCCAAGCATTAAACTAAACTATGGGTATATGAGGATACCTCCCTAAAGTGGTCACACATGTTATAAATATACACAACCCATACAACTTGCTTAAAAATCCCTTGTTTATAGTTTATCTTCTTGAATCTACATTGAACCTACAATTAGTCAATTTCAAAATGGTTTTTCTGATTATTCCTAACATGTGGGACATTAAATATTATCTTTAAATGCTTTTCTTATTGTGGAAACCATACAAGTTCATTTAATGACTCAAAAGGTAGCCTTATATGACATAAGACCAATTTAGACAACGATGACAAAGATAAAGCATATTATGTGACCTCTTTTAAGACCATGGTACACTTTTTTCAACCTATGAGACCTTATGAAAGTTTTAAATATATAAGGGGTTGACATACTTTGACTTGGGATCAAATTAGTCAACAATACCTACTAGTACATATATTATTTGATATTTAATTTTGTTACTATTCTTCTACACCTAGTCCAATCTTCTTCTAGCCCTTGGCTCTACTTTTCATTTTGGGGTATTTGCTCTCTTGTCTTTTCCAACCCAGTTCAAACAACCCAAGATAATTATCTTACTAATATTTCAATGCACATTTATCATGGAAAATAATTTGTTCATTATTTCACATCTATACACATTTTAGCTATAATGGTTTATTTTCATGCTCACATCTATCTACTTTTACTTCCCATATTTATTATATTAACTTATACACTTATATTGGGGGGACTTCACTTACCTTCTTTCTTTTCATGCTATGCTTCAGTACCTTATTGAGGGTTGTTTAAATCTCCCCCTCCTTCTTCCTTTTCAAAACATTATTGTTTATCTTGATTTTCATAGTTTTTTCACTTTCTCTCTTGCATATGACCTATGAACATATTTTCATGTTGTTGGATTACATCTTTACATAAGCCATTTATCTTCATGTTTAGTACATATCTATTTTATTGTCTTTTTAATGTAAAATGCTTCTCACAAGGTATTTGAGTGTGTAATAGGACACACTTATATAGAAACAAGAAATAATCATCCACAGAAGAAGTTATTCTGATAAAAAAATCTTGTATACAATGAATCAAGTCAGAGTCATACCAATCAGACAACAATGCACTGTGCCCCTCTCCTTTACTGCAAACCTATCCCTGTGTATTTAAACCTCTTATTCTAAATGAAACATAGTCATATGTACCTATTACACATATTTTGATCACAAATCAAAATAACTATTTAAATATCTATTAGATTTCAAGTGTGAGGCATATTTTTACATAGTTTTTATGTTGGACTAGTCTTCTACCCAACAACCTTGCTCAGTTGGGGGCATCTCATTGTTATATATGGACAATATTACAAGTTTTAATTATCCAAAAACCTCTTTTTCATGTTGAGATATAATGAAAATAGGTCTCTTTTTCTCTCATACTTTACATGTATCATGATGCATCTGATATTTGGTAACATTAAGGCATAGACACCATATCAAAATATACTAGTTTCATCTTCTTTATGCTTATTTCATATGTTTACTTCCTTAAATAACATGATTCAACTTACTTCATTATTTTATGTGGCCCTTAAAGGCAATCAAAAATGGTGAGCTTACTATCTAAATCAATGTGGTGATCTCAATAAATTTATATGAGTTTGAAAATCAATTAATATATTATCAATACTCAGATTCACTCTTTCAATGACGTCTTGGTTTAAAAACATAATGTCATAAATTTTGTCAAAAATATTTGAGTATCGAAGTCTATTCATATACATTCTTTGAGATTGAGAGTTTATCGTGAGTGGAGTGGGCCCTCTTAATGCTTATTACAAAGTTCATTTTTGATCCATGGAAAATAACACAATACATGGAGCTTGTGTTCAAGCATACATTTTGAGAAGGAAGCATATTAATTCTTATTGTGCATAATATAACATGTTTCAAATATCATCCTTTAGATTCATGTGGAGCATTCATATGTTGATATATTGATAAAACTGCTCAGACTTTGGATAGTATGCAATAAAACTCATAGTTGCCTATAGTCTCTATGAGTATCTAGTGAATACAATAGAGATCATCATACAAAGATTGTTTCCATGTACAACAACCACATCGCCCATCCAATAAAAGTCTAATCAAATAATACATTTTTAGTCCCTATAATTTTAGTTTATAGTTAGTTTTACATGTGCATATTAAAGTGGTTTAGGTATAGTGTTAATGCAATTTTGATAAGTTAAGAAGTCGAGTGATTTAAGTTTATATATCTTTAAAGAGTTTGTTTATTGTATTTAGGTAGTATATGTTCATTTATTTTTAGGTTTTGAGTTGATTCTTTATGGTCCCAAAAGTTTATAGTATTTTTTTTTTGATCATTTATTGTGTCTTTCATATAGTGATCAAAATAGCTTTCATAAGTTAGTGTCATTGAGTCTTTCAATTGTCGGTATGCCAATAGTCATTATTATCCAAAAGTGTCTAAGTCAAATAGATTAAGAGTGTCGTTAAATAGTCATAGGTTTCATAAATTTTAAAATGCTTAAAATAGAGTTATCCATGTCCATATTTTTCATTGTAAAGGATGCATTCTTGATAGAAACTAACATCTGAAATGTCAAGAGTCAAGATGACAAAATTCACAAAAATATTGAAGCAAGGTATGATGCAGACACTGAACCTGAGTGAGTTTGACCTAAAAAATGTCAATGCTTGACTGCATGTGAATACATAAATAACTTTCAAATAAACTAAGCATTTTCATTAATTAGAAGTTGGAGGAAATAGAGGCTGGAGGTTTTTAAGTCTCTCATTAGCCTCTAGCGATGAGGCCTGTTCTACTTTAGTGGTGCATTTTATTGTTAGTTGTGTGTTTGATTTTAGTTTTATATGAATAAGAACAAATGATGTATACCTATTCATATTTATAATAAGTGAACTAAAAATTCCTATGTAACTTCTCTGAATATGTGATAGTGAAGAAATCTAGTAATTGTACTACACATCATGATGTGGTTTATGGTAAGTCACTTGTAAAACCATATTTTGTGGTTGTTGGTAATCCACTTAAAAACCATCCCATTTTGGTTGTTGGTAAGGCATATGTAAAACCATCAGTAAGGTTTGTGATTGTCTTATAAAAATCATTGAATCATGAGTATAGGTTTAGATATGGGACAAATGTTTTCCCCATGTTCACAAGGGGGTGAATCTTAAGGTATATTCACATTGTTAAATTTGTAATAATGTAAATATTGTTAGTTAAAAAAATATTATGTTAATAGGTGTTTGTGTGGTATATTATTGTTATGAATAATAACAATATTATATAGAGTGCTTTTATATAGTTTATTAGTTATTTGAATATATTGTAATAACAATTTATTGCATTATAGTCAGTTGGTTAGTGTGTGAGAGATTGTAGGGATCTCACTATCTCAAATATAGGAAACATATTTCCTATATAGTTTTTTAGTATGTCATATGTAATTGAGTTGAAGAGTTTAATGAGCATAATTTAATAATATTATTGTGTGTTAAATTATTTCTCTCTATATTGTGTTCGGCTACCATCAATGAGATAAATCTGAGTAAGGTCCAATAATCCCTATCATGTGAAGCATTTACATGTCCATTTTATTCAACCTTTAGGTCTTATGTGTGACATTTATGCAACCTTTCTAACTTTACATTACATTTTACATGTCCCATATATGTGGCATTTGGGCCTTCATGTGTGACATTATGTGACTTTTCTTACACATTCATTAACTACTACAATGGTGCTATGATTCTTATCATTAACTACTACATATTTATTAAATACATATATGGTTCCATGATACATATTAGTCACATACTGTAGACACCTAAAACTAGCCAAAATTGACCTTCGACTAGACTTCAGACTGATTCCTACCAACCATTGCAAATTAAGCTTAAGAATCACTGAACAACCAAAATTTTCTTGTGCATCATTCATCAAAGCTCAAAATCACATTGAGGCATCCCTAATTGGGGTATCTTATCATATGTAATAATAACCTCTCACAGATTCATCCCTAATCACCTTGTGACATAACAACTGTCAATTTGGCCTATAGACCTATTAAGTGGGGCAATTGCACACTTAAATCAAATCTTGAAAGAGCTAAAAGAATAATTTAAATCAATTAACAAACTAAACAAGATTAAATACCTAGTTGAATTATCCATGTGAAATTAATGAATATCTAAAGAATAAAATTCAAAAAAATAAAAATATCTTAGCCTTTCATCATTGCCTTTATAAGTTGTCAAGCTCTTTGAAAATATCTTAAAATATCTCATTTTGAGAGCCATGCCTAGTAATTGCAAATCATAACTACTTGACAACTATTAACTCTAATAGAGTTAGTTTTAACTCACCTAGGTTTAGTTTGAACCCATTCTAAGCCTAAACTTAACCTTGACTCACCTTGGGTGAGATTTAATTCCTAAGGCTATAAATACAAGGTCATACCTCTTCATTTCTAAGCTTTGATATTGTAGAGTTATTATGCAAGATTTATTCCATAAGACTCATGCACATAGTGTTATGATGCCAAAATCTTAAGCCAAGCCACATGAAAGACATGGTGACAAGGAGAAAAGGAGCTAATTAACCTCCATTGTCAAAGACTTCTTAATGCACAAGATGAGCAAGCCACTCAATAAGGCCATTTGGAGCTCTCAAGGAAGTTAAAAGAGTTATTGTCTTTTATGTTTTTGTTGTGCTTTCATTTAGCATTTGTTACTAAGCTCTCCCTAGTATCTAGGCTGGGAGTGTAAGTGTTATTGTGTTTATTTGAGTTTTATTGCTTGAACTAACACAAAACTAACCTCCCTTCTTGGATTCCTTGATCACAAAAGAGCACGCCCGATGGGACCCTTCAAGCATCCCATATAAGAAAAGAAGATGATAATCCACTCTTAATTTTTCTAATAGATACTTAAGAATATTCAAAATTCAAGTTTTAACTTTGTTTTTCACGTACTTTTGTTTTTAGTAACATATAGGTTGTAGGTAACCAATGTTTTATTCCAAATTTGATAGAGATCGATGTCAATTCTCCTAGACCAACATCAATTCTTCCAAACCAATCACGATCCCTGTGTGAAGAATAGAACATGGTATAAACATGATTAACATAAGTTTTTATTAAGTTTTATGGTTTTTATTTTGTGTTTTGGAACTTGAATATTGCATGTTTAACCATTTTACTACAAGATGTAGGGAGATCTTTGATTTTTATGCTTGTTTTGCTAACAATATTTTGTGAAATCCATATTGTGTTTTAAAAGAACCAACATCGATCTCTTTCGATCAACATCGATCCTTATATGGATCGACTGACATCGATCTCTTTAGACCGACATCAATCCCTACATAGATCAACATCGATCTCTCTAAGACAGAAAATAGGAAACCCTAGAGCTCATTTCAAAATGATATTTTCTCACTCACTTTTGGGATTATAAGAAGGCAAACCCTCTAAAAATTTCAGATCCTAAGGTGGAGAAATTCAAATTTAAACACGGTTAAATCTTGCATAATTTATCTTTAGTGTTTAAAATGAACTTAGTTATTTTCATGCCTTAGTTGTTTTTGAAGTTTTGCATGTTTTTTAACTAATTCCAAGGGGCTCAAAAATTTCACAATACACCTCATTTTGGTGCAATAAAATGAAATTTCACACTTAGTTACATACACTTAAAAGTTGTTCATTTTATGCTTGTTTATTAAAAGTTGTTTATTTTTAAGCAAAATGAGTGACACATGTATGCTCCCCCCATCCCTTTTAGGGAACTCAACTAACCAAAAGTGCTCATTATTTGCCTTTGTCACTTTATTCCAAAAGCATGAAAAAAACACTATTAAGGCCCTCCCTAAATTTGTATGGTTTGGGTGATCCAAATGCAACCTTGAAGTCTTTTCACTTGTCTTTATTTTTATGCATTTTGGCTTGTGAACAAGAGTTCATTGCCTTTTCATAGGTTTTTTAGGGAAGATTTGTCCCAAGAATTCTTCTCCTAGCATAGTTTCAACCCCACTCCATAGTGGGGTATATAAATTGAGTTGGTGACTCACTAAGATGGCAGTTTGAGTAGTTGAACTACCTCCATTAGCGATTGCTACCCTTGGAACATATGATCAACTTAGACATCACACTACATTGATCAAGTGATGGATGTAGTGGTTGTGAAAAGGATAAGACCTTTTCATAATAAGCTGATTGACATGGATCTAATTGACATGAGCATCTCTTGTGTTAGCCACACTTGGGACCATCTAAAAATGAACAAAAATTGGTAGTTTAAAAAAACCCACTTACAACAGACATATTGTTAATGCAGGGCAAGTAGCCCAAAGTTTCATATTGCAATATAAACCCTTGAAAGAAGAGAGAGCCTAAAAACCTTAACTTTCATGCATTTTTACTTTTTAGATTAAAAATTAAAATCCTCTCAAGAGTAAGTATATTGATAAAATTTGATAGTATTATGCAGCCTTGTTAGTTTTAGGATTTAGGATGTTACACTTAGGTGTTTGTGTTTTATCCTTTTATTGCATGGTCTTGAGTCAAACTATATATTTTATTTGTTTTACCATGTCAAAACTAATTGTTGAGTTATGGAGCTAAAAGCTTCACTAGATGAGCAAATGCAGAGGTTGTTGGAGTTACACAGTCACCGACATCGGTTAGGACTGACCGATGTCAGTTATGGATCAGCTGACATCAGTCATATGCAGACAGACAGAGATCAACGTCGGTCATCTGTGCGTTCCCAAAATTCTAATTTTGAGGAGAACAATCAGTTTGCATGTAAATATTAACTGTTAGTCTTGAGTCCACTTTTCTATTTTTGGTAGGACAAATTTGAACCTTTGATTAAGAGGTGCATCTAATGGTGGAGAATGCATGGCTCATGAATCCTAGTTCTATATAATAGGGTTAGATCTTCATAGCTTGTAAGAAGAAGAAAGGGTAGACAATTCAAGGATTGAGTTGGTTGTAATTGAGAGAGAGAGATAACTCTTGAGGGAAAGAGATCTGTACATCTGAGAGGTGTGTGAAGAGAGAGATATTTATTCATTGTATTTCCTTCTGGAAGAGTTTAATACAAGATTGGTTGTCTCTTGTATCTCCTATTATTTGATATTTCTAATTTCTAGTTACTTATTATTTTTGGTTTAATTGTGTGTTTAGTTGCTTATACAAAAGTAATCAATTGTGCTGTAAGATCCTAACAAGTGGTATCAGAGCTAGGATCTTGACAAGTGGTATTAGAGCCTGGTTTGGAGTAGGTTAGTGTTTGTTGATTATAGGTCACTCACAGGGGTTTTTGTTTGAGTGGGAGTAAAGCAATGGTAGAAGAAAGTAAGCTAAGAATGGAGAAATTTAATGGTAAGAATTATCAATTATGGAGGATGCAGATAGAGGATTATCTGTATGGTGAGCCTTGTCAAATGGTTGGCAAAGGGGAAGTGCAACTGAAGTTGTAGACTGGCAACACATGGGTGTTGAAGGATGTCATGCATGTCCTAGTCCTGAAGAGGAATCTGATTTTTGCAAGAAAGTTGGGTGATGAGGGTTGCACAGTAACTCTCACAGTGAAATCTTGGAAAGTTTCCAAGAGTGCACTTGTATTAGCTAGAGGTAATAAAGTAGGTACACTTTATCTATCTACTTTTATTATTGATTCTCCTTCTATTTTATCTACTTCAGATGTAGATGCAAAGATGTGGCTCTGTAGGCTTGGTCACATGAGTGAGAAGGGAATGGATGTTCTTAAGTCAAAAGGTATGCTTTTAGATTTGATAGACCGAGATTTTTTTGAGCATTGTATGTTTAGGAAATAGGTGAAAGTGAGGTTTCTCACAACTGGGTCAACAAAGAAGAAGCACAGGTTGGAGCTTGTTCACGCAGGTGTGTGGAGACCAGCTCAGGTAGCTTCTATTGGAGGATCACGGTATTATGTTTCTTTCATTGATAATGCTACAAGAAAGGTATGGGTTTATTGCATAAAGAGGAAATCTAATGTTTTTGACACATTTAAGAAATGGAAAGCTTTGGTTGAGAATGAAACAGGTTTGAGATTGAAGTGCCTTAGATCTGACAATGGTGGTGAGTACTGTAGCAATAAATTCAATAGTTACTGTTCTATGAGTGGAATACATAGGGAAAAGATGGTTCCAAGGACACCTTAGCAAAATGGAGTTGCTAAAAGGATAAATAGAACAATAATGGAGCATTCACGGAGTATGAGGTTGCATGCTAGTTTGCCCTTACAGTTTTGGGTAGAAGCTGTAGATACTGCAATTTACCTGATTAACAGAGGACCTTCTACTACATTAGATGGTGGAATTCTAGAAGAGGCTTGGATAGGTAAAAAGGTAGATCTTTCACATCTCAAAGTTTTTGGTTTTGAAGCTTTTGTGCACATTGATAAAGAAAATAGAAAGAAGCTGGATGCTAAATCTATGTGGTGCACTTTCATTGGTTATGATTCTGGAGATTTCATATTTCAGTTGTGGAATTTAGAAACTAAAAAAATTATTAGAAGCCATGATGTAGTTTTCAATGAGAAGGTGATGTATAGTGATCAGCTCAAGAGGCTAAATAATTCTAAGCAGGGCAATAGTGATTTGGATGAGGTTATGATCCAAAATGAGCTCGTGAGTAAAAATCATCACTCACAAGAAAACATAGATACCGACATTGGTCAGGCAAGAACCGATGTCGGTCATGCAAAAATTGATGTCGGTCAGCAAGAAATCGACGTCAGTCAGTTTTAGACTGACATCGACTAGAGATGACCGAGATCAGTCACTGACAGAAAGGAATTTGGGCAGATACAAGCTGTGAATGAGTCTCAAATGCCCATAAGGAGGTCTGAAAGGGTAAGTAAACCTTCAATTCATTATTCCCCTTCTTTATACTACTTGTTACTCACTGATAGTGGAGAACCAGAAAGTTTTGATGAGACAATGTAGGTAGAATCCAGGAAACAGTGGGAGCATGGCATGAATGAGGAAATTGATTCCTTGGAAGAGAACCAAACGTGGGATTTGGTTGAGTTGCCAGTCGGAAAGAAAGCATTGAAAAAAAAATGGGTTTATAGGTTAAAGGAAGGAGAGAATGGATAAATGAGACATAAGCCCAGGTTGGTAGTAAAGGGATTTGCACAGAAACTAGGTATTGATTTTGGTGAAAGTTTTTCTCCTGTAGTAAAGATGACTTCTATTCAGACTGTATTGTCTTTAGTTGTTATTGAGGATTTGCATCTTGAGCAGTTTGATGTTAAGACAACATTACTTCAAGGAGATTTGGATGAAGATATATATATGGATCAACTGGAAGGTTTTGAGGACAAAGGTAAGGAGAAACTTGTGTGCAGGTTGAAGAAAAGCTTATATGGTCTTAAGCAAGCTCCAAGACAATGGTATTTGAGGTTTGATAGGTTTATGACAGAGCATGGCTTTAGTAAATGTCAATCTAACCATTGTGTTTATTTTAACAGATTGGATAATGGTAGTTATATTATCTTGTTATTGTATGTAGATGATATGCTTGTTGCAGGGTCACACATGCAGGATATTACTGAGCTTAAGGTAAAATTAGCTCACACATTTGCTATGAAGGATTTAGGAGCAGCAAATAAAATCCTTGGCATGAGTATTAAGAGAGATAGGAAAAATCATAGTTTGATTTTATCTCAAGAGGATTATGTAAATAAGGTGTTGGAGAGGTTCAATATGCAAGATGCAAAACTGGTAAGCACACCTATGGATGGAAACTTCAAGTTGAGCAAAGAACAGTGTCCCAAATCACATGATGAGGTTGAGTACATGAGTAGAGTTCCATATGCTTCAGTAGTTGGGAGCTTGATGTATGTAATGGTATGTACTAGACTTGATATTGCCCAAGCAGTGGGAGTTGTCAGCAAGTTTATGGCCAATCCGGAAAAGGAACATTGGAAAGTAGTTCAATGGATTCTCAGATATCTGAGAGGGACTAGTAGTAGGCATTTATGCTATGGAGGGTCAAACACTTCTCTACATGGGTATGTAGATGCGGATATGGCAGGTGACTTGGATGGCAGGAGAAGCACCACATGATATGTTTTCACTGTTGGTGGAATGGTGGTTAGCTAGATTTCAAAGTTGCAGAAGGTTGTTTCCTTGTCTACTATAGAGGCAAAATACATTGCAGTCACAGAGGCTAGCAAGGAAATGATATGGATGACACGGTTCATGGAAGAGTTAGGAAAGGAGCAAAAGAGTTGTAGATTGTACAATGATAGTCAAAGTGTAATTCATTTGGCAAAGAATTCAGCGTTTCATTCAAGAACTAAACATATATAGCTTAGGTACCACTTCATTAGATAGGTATTGGAGGATGGACAGTTGAAGCTGGATAAGATCCATACAGATGAGAACCCTGCTGATATGTTAACAAAGCCAGTAACAAAGGAGAAGTTGAATCTTCATTCAAATTTTGTTGGTCTTCAAGATTGATCTTGAATATGGTGAAACAAGCTAGAGGATGTTGCTGTATAGGTACAGGTGCAGCTATTTATCTCCAAGTGGGAGATTTTTGAGTTATGGAGCTAAAAGCTTCACCAGATGAGCAATTACAGAGGTTGCTAGAGTTACACAGTCACCGACATTGGTTAAGACCGATCGACGTCAGTTATGGATCGGTCGACATCGATCATATGCAGACAGATAGAGACCAACGTCGGTCATCTGTGTATTCCCAGAATTCTAATTTTGAGGAGAATAGTTAGTTTGCATGTAAAGATTAACTGTTAGTCTTTAGTCCACTTTTCTATTTTTGGCAGGACAGATTTGAACCTTTGATTAAGAGGTGCATCTAACGGTGGAGAATGTATGGCTCATGAATCCTAGTTCTATATAATAGGGTTAGATCTTCATAGCTTGTAAGAAGAAGAAAGGGTAGACAATTCAAGGATTGAGTTGGTTGTAATTGAGAGAGAGAGAGAGAGAGAGAGAACTCTTGAGGGAAAGAGATCTGTACATCTGAGAGGTGTGTGAAGAGAGAGAGATTTCTTCATTGTATTTCCTTCTGGAAGAGTTTAATACAAGATTGGTTGTTTCTTGTATCTCCTAGTCTTTGCTATTTCTGATTTCTAGTTACTTATTATTTTTGGTTTAATTCCGTGTTTAGTTGCTTATATAAAAGTAATCAATTATGCTGTAAGATCCTAACACTAATTTTATTTCTACATCACTCCATTATTTGAGGAGACATTACACCACCCATTTGATACCATAACTTTAGCTTAGAATTTTGATAAATATTTTTTGTGTGTGTCATTTGATTGAAAAGGGTGTTGTTATCCTACCCAATTCATTTCAAATCTTGTGCTTTTAAGTCTTGAAATAAACCATTGATCATATATTTAGAGCATGATAACATTGTTATGTTGCTCAAATCATTTCAAAGACTTGTTTGCCTTCTATCCAATTTCTAAATTTGAAACCAAAGCCACATGTGCCTTTTGGATCTTTACCTAGTGCCATTATGTTGTCCATTCTTATCTGGCTTGTTGTTTATGCAAAGAGCCTAGTTTTCTAAGTTGAATTTTTAATTAGCCTTGACAAGTTGAAATCCAAACATTGATTGATTTATGCCTACACCTTGTGTAATTTCGGCCTAAACATTAATATTTCTCTTTTGGGTTATGTAACTTAGGTTAATTCTTTATTCAATTTGAAAACTATTGTTTATGCTTAGATTTGGCATAAATAGTCTATCTTCCATATTCCTATTACTTCATGCCTTATACCAATTGACCAAGTTCATGTTTAAATATGAATTCCTAGTTTATGCCAAAGTGTTTCAAATTTTTTAGATTAAATTTCATAACTAATTTTATTTAAAGTCTAGCTTTTGTGCCTTTTACAAGAAACCTAGCACATGCCTATTTTGAGCCTAGATTTTGTGCCTTCTCTAAAAGACCTAGCAACTTTTGTTTTCTTATATTAGAATTGTTTGAAACACTTTAAACCTAAAGTTTAACATTCCAATTTTATTCATCTACTTGACCTTTTTATATAAGACATTTGATGTTAGACATCTAATGTTAGACTATTTTGTACTGAGTTTTAACATAAACCATTTTAGAGATACAACTCCACTTTTAGACCAAGTTAGACCAAGTTTGAACCATTTTTTATTTAGACATTATTTTTTAGAGTTTATATAAATCTAGGCACTTTGTCATGAAACATTCATCATTGATTTGAAGATGTCTCACTATACACATACTGGAGCCATGTACAATCTAAGATATGATAATGCAATTGCACAAGACAACTTTGTTCAAGACCCCTATGGTGATGATGTAGTTTTTAAGATGGATCCCTATCCACCTTAAAAAACTCAATCAATAAAACAAAGACAAGATCCTTTAGCTCACTATTTGGTCAACACACCTCTATACTTAAAGTAGGACAAAGAACAAATAATGTAGTACCTAGCTAGCGTATCATCAGTTTTAGACCAAGTTCAACAATAATCATACTACATTACGATTCCATCTACATATGATCCCTATTTTTTTATCATCACTTGATTATAAATAAGGATGAATTTTCAATTAGAGCTATAAAGGTAAGGGCTAAGTTTCTAGTGGACCTCTCCCATGAAAATTTGCCAAGTCTAGTTAGAGTGCCTTACAACATGCCTTAAAACCAAACCATTGAACAAACCTCTTCTAGCAATCCTCAAAATATGGTATCAATGTCATACCAAGATCCATGTATGCTTGTTAGAAGAAATGACTCGTGGAGGGCCACTTCATATAGATGCATAAAACATACCAGACCTATTTGAACTTAGCACATAATTTCAATAACATGACCATGTCAAATGATCCACTTATCAATCTAGCTCCTTCAACAAGAGTCTTAATCAAATTGATAGGTTAAGATAATTGAGGTATTAGCCCATTCACACAAATTACTTTAGTTGGACACATGTTTAATGGCTTAGCTATCAAAGGAGTGTTTATTGCTTCTATGTAGATAAATATGATAAACATGATAGATACCATGCAAGTGTTATCCAATCCAGGCCAAAGTGGTTTAAATGAATAAACAACTAGTCTACAAGTTCCTTTAGTAAAACCCATGAGGGGTTCAAAATAATATGGGAAAGAACTTATACCTCTCAACCACATCAAGCTACCTCTAATTACCATCCAGTTACTTCATCAAGCACACAATCACAAAGATTAAGTAGTTAAGTGCAAACTAATACCTTGCCTCAATAGAATATGATGAATGTTATTCCACCACATCAAGTGATGAGTAATATTCTACAATAAGAGACATAATCCAATTTTCCAATGCTATAGATGTCAAACATTTTGATACCTCAATAGGGGGAAACTAATGTTCCACCTTTTCAAGTAATGACAAGTATACCTCTTCAATTGTAGATCAACATGCCTTTGTAAATGTTTTCCAATCAACAATGTATCTCTATTGGTTAGTTAAAAATTTTGAATATCCAACAAGTGTCTACTTTACAATAAGTGTTTGCATAACAATTAGGTATCACTATCCCAAAAGTACCGATCAGGCAACAACTACCTCTTATTCTAAATATGCCACAAATTCAGTGATAGGGCCTTGTTTCACAATAAATTCCCCTTATTCAACAAGTTTGACTAGTCAATATCAAGTCCCTATTCAACCTTAGTAGGCATAATACTTTACCCTAATCCATATCCTTCCATCCCAACCATAATTCCCCCAAAACTAGGCCTATATACCAAACCCAAACTAGAATATCACACCATAATATATGCAATTTTAGCAAATGCATCCCAATCCATGTATGCATATTCCTAGTAAATTCTCTATCCAAACTAACATTCCATAATAAACCATGCCTCCACCATACCTCGATTAAGGTAATCTACCTTTGACCACCTAGCCTCTACCTTAAGCCAATATTCTATCTAGTTTCTTGGCATAAGAATTCCATCATACCTCAATCAAGGTAATCTACCTTTGACCACCTAGCCTCTACCTCAAGCCAATATTCCATCTAGTTTCTTGGCATAAGAATTATAGTAAATTAATGATGCAATTACCACTATCCAATCTAGGAAATAGACCAAGAAGTTTAAATTAGATGATGTCTGTTCTTACCCATTCAACATTAAGTATCTACAGATACCATTTCCTCTAGGGTATGAACCATCGAAGTTTGATAAATACAAGAATAAAGGAGACCCTAAGGTCCATTTAATAAAATTATTTGTTACTTTCTAGCTAGTGGCTTATAGTGACATATACCTTCTACTTTTTTTCCCTTAGAGTCTAGTAGGATAGGCCTTGGAATGGTTCTTGAAATTGTTGAAGAACTCATTATCTGATTTTGACAACCTTTCAGATAATTTTATGAAACATTTTTCTTACAATCTTGAACATGAGATTTCATTAGTAGATTTGACTCAAGCCAAACATAAGGTTGGTGAAAGTTTTGCAAGCTATCTAAAGTGATGGAGAGTATTTTCTAGTTTCTTCACCCATAGTTTACCAAATAATCAACTAGCCACTATGTTTACCAAAAAATTGCATAGTGAGATATCTTACCATCTAAAGATGTAGTGTGTACACACTTTTAAGGAGATCATTGATAAAGGTATGTTAATCAAAAAGACCCTTATTAATAAAGGGATTATCAAGCTTACCATGTCAAATCAAAATCATAACTAAAACCAAGGAAATATCTAGAATCAAAATAAAAATCAAGTCCAAGCATAAGCATTGACACCAACCCAGGCTAGTAATTATGAAAAATCAAAGTAGTTTAATCATAAAAGGAATGTTATTGGAAATGGATTAATTGAGTTACAACATGTCTAAATGGTGCAAACACCATCTACTCAGCCAACACCATAAATACAAATTACTCCTCACTAATAACCTATTCAACAAGCACAACCTTCATAGTTGCCTAGACCAACTCAATAAACACAATAACCTTTGCCTTTGCAAACCCCTCCTCTAAGGAGAAATGTGCCTACTTGTCACATCTTTATTGACCTAAAAGATCCCATTGAAGTCAATTTCACAAACTAGCAACTGCTAATCTAATTAGTTGGCTGATTCCAAAGCACTTTCCTAAGGGTATTCCTTATCCAACCTGGTATCAACAAAATGAGTTATGTGAATACCATTGGGTTAATGAACATAATTATGCCATTGTGTGCAAATCAAACACCTGACTGAAAATATGTTGGAAATTTTGGAGATAACATTGGATAATAGATCTTCTACATCTAATCATAACCTAGGTATTTATCAAAACCCTTTTCCACAACATAATAATAACCAATAACAACAACAAAGGCTATAAAAATAACAATAATGGTATCAACAACTGAGACAATAATAGCAATACTAGCAATAACAACAATAATGTCCACCAAATGGATAGAACCAAGGCTATAACGATGTTAATAATACCCAATAAACTTACCACACAATTACACATGACTAAAAAAGGGCTACAGACCATATTATGGGAGGTCACATTTCTACCATTACCATTGATCTAAGACCAAGTGCCAACCAAATAGGACTTTTACTAGCCACCTCCAATCAACCAACCTATGCCAATGATCCTTCCTTGACTTGGGATTGCATATAGGTATACTAATAAATAGGGATTACTTTTAGACCTTATATTGATAACTTGTCATTGCCCTGTGACCACATACAAGTGCATCAAAAATCAAGACTTATCATATCTAGTCCTCTTCCACCCTCATTTTCTAGAAATAATGGTGTTATCTCTAATCCCAATTATGCAATCACAACTCAACAAACAAATATTACCATTCCAATCCCACATCCATCTACCACTACACCCATCCAGCGTATTGTTTTGGCTAGGAATAAGTCATTTATTGATGTGTTTGAAAAGACATTCAATATTATGTAACAACTTAAGAAGATGCCTACACAAATTTCTGTTTTGGATTTGTTGCGTATGTTTACCATGCAAAAGAACATAATAATAGAGCTCTTAGGCTAGACATAAGTTCCTTATGACATATCCATAGATAAATTCCAAGCTTTGGTTGGACATCTAGCCTCAGGCCATTAATTATCCTTTGACCTAAATGATATGTCATCCCTTGGCCCTTTTCATAACAATCCATTATACATCAAAGTTGTCATCATATGACACAAAGTGAAGTGTGTCCTCATAGATAATGGATTAGGTCTAAATATTGCATCTTTAAAGATCATCAAGTTTCTTAGATACATAACAACCAATCTCCAACTAGATAAGATCACAATTAAGGCCTATGATAATGAAGAGCAAGAATCACAAGGCACTATCAGCTTGCCAATTATCATTGGGTCTTTGACCAACGATATATTATGCCATGTGTTAGACCTAGATTTGTCATACAATTTTCTCTTGGTAAGACCTTGGATACATAAAATTTGTATTATCCCTTCAACATTACATTAGTGTCTTAAGTTCTCTCATTGTGGAATGAAGGTCACCATTCACATAGATTTGCATCCCTAGGAACATTGTAAATGTTTAGAGGCTGAGTATGAAAGTTATAACTACCATTTTAACTTGAATCCAATTCCCAAAAAGGATAAGGGGAAATAAATACTTGTTAATTTTCTAGAGGCCAACTGCATTGACCTAAATACCCTTGATTCATCTTCCCACATGCTACCTCCTAAAATGTAAAATCATTTTACCATCACAGATAATGGCCCAAGAGAATATCTAACCCATGATACATTTCACATTACTAAGCTTCCATAGAACCCCAAGTCCTATGAAAGACCTAAATATAAGCCACCTTACATGGAATGTCAATGAAAGGGAAAATGCAAACTGCATAGTCTAGCTCTTATTATTTTCACACTAGCCACTAGTAAAGAATAAGACCCAATTGCAAATGATAAAACCTATTTATACAATGACAACTTGGTTAATTGATATAACAATGTTGAAAACCCCATTCCTAATAGGATCGTGGAGAATCATGCCTATCAAGGAAGAGGCCTTGGGCCAAATCAATAAGGAATTCTTGAGCCAATATCCATGACTTAGTATAAAATAACATATGGTCTTAGATTCAAACTAATTTGAGATGACCCCACATATCTTATTCATAATCTAATGCCAACAAATAGTGACAATGATGTCAACATCAAAGTAGAGTCTAATCATAGTCATTATGAAGACGTGGATAATACCAATCTATTTGACACTCATGCCATTTGTACCTTTAGACAAATTGTTCACCACAATCCACTTCCTCTATATCACCCTCAACTTATAGCATGGGACCAACAAGAATCCATAGTGCTTATAGATGATTTTGAGAATGATGAGGCCTTTTACAATTTTCTAGGCCTAAGAGATAATGTTTCATTGGGAGACCATAAAAAAGGTTTCTCAATCAAACTATATCCTAAAGCCTATTTTAGAGAATGGATGAACACCCTTAGCCACAAACAATTAAATAAAAAATTAAGGTCCTAAAGTGAAAACCTCTTTGAGGCACTTTTAGACCAGGGTAAAAGTAAAGAGAAATGTTAATCTTCTAGTGAAAACTTATTTCAAGGACCATTAGACGGGGGTGTTCAACCTTCCCCGAACATAGCTCAGGAGACCACCAATGATGAACTTGCCTAAGGGTCCGAGTTCATTTTCAAAGAATAACATGCCTTTGATAAAATTATCAAAGAGTTTCCAAAAATATTTATAACTTGATCATACTTACCATTGGGAAATTTTGATTCATCTTGCCTAGGGGAATTTGAAAAGACAGTCCAAAGAGAGGACTTTTCCAATGAAGGCTAATTCCAATCATTACCAACTATTCTAGAAGATTGTTCAAAATTTCTTATAAAAGACACCACAAAAGTCAACATTAGGACTTTAGATGACCCAAAATGGATCAAATTAGGTGCATCCCTCACTAATAAGGAATGTGACATCTTTACAACCCTTCTGAGGGAATTTGTTGACATATTTTCTTGGACTTATTCATACATGCTAGGTTTGGACCCCACCTTGGTTATACACCACCTTATTGTACATATCGATGCCAAACTTATGAATAAAAAATTATGTAAAATGCATCCTCACATTATTGTATTAGTAAAAAAGAGTTGAAAAAACTCTTAGAAGTGATATATATTTTATCGATTAACTATTTAGAGTGGATCTCAAATGTTGTGCCAGTCAGTAAGAAGCCAAAAAGAAGTAGAATTTCCATTGATTTCAGAGATATAAACAAGACCTTCCCTAAGGATGAATTTCTTTTGCCAAATATTGACATGATCATTGACTCCAAATTTGGGTATGAAATTCTTTCACTAATGAATAGATTTTTAGGATACAACCAAATCTAGATTGCACTAGAAGACCAACATAAAATGGCATTCACCACTCCATGGGGAATATTTTGTTATAAAGTAATGTCATTTGGTCTCAATAATGTTGGGGCCACATACCAAAGAGCCATGACGATCATATTTCATGATATGATGCAAGACATTATTGAATACTATGTCGATGATATACTGGGAAAATCAAAGACCAAGGTCTATCATCCAAAAGCACTATGATGAATATTTGAGAGACTACATGAATGCAAGGTTAGACTCAATCCTAAAAAGTATATTTTTGGAGTTATTTCAATCAAATTGATAGGCTTCATTATCTCCCATAGACGCATTGAAGTTGATCCAACCAAAGTACAAGCCATTACTAAGATGCTACTACCTTCCAATTTGAAATAGCTCCACAATTTATAGTTTAAGACTCTATCTATCAGATGCTTCATTTCTTAGTTGGATAATAAATACCATCTATTTACACACTTTTTGAAGAAAAGTGTCACATTTCATTGGGATGATAAATGCCAAAAAAACTTATAGCACCTCAAGGACTATCTTGCCAATATGTTTGTTTTGTTTCCACATGTGCTAGCAAATTCATTATTATTGTGTCTATCTGCCATGGATAAATCCCTAGGGGAACTTCTAGCTCAACATGATGATAAATGGAAAGAACATTATGTGTACTATCTAAGTCATACATAGGTCATGTATGAGCATAATTATATGCTCATTGAAAAACATTGTTTAGCTATGGTATTTATAACTTAGAAGCTATGACATTACATGTTAAACAATAAGACCATGGTTATTTCCAAAGTAGATCCACTCAAGTATCTACTCTCTAAGATAATTTTACAAGGCCACATGGCTAAATGGATCATGCTTCTAAGTGAGTTTGAGATAAAATATGTCAACCAAAAGGCCATCAAGGGACAAGTATTTGTAGATCATCTTGTTGAAGCACCTCTTACAAATACCAAACCTCTAACTTTTTAGTTCCTAGATGAGTCCATTATGACCATCAATGAAACACCTCTTGAGGAACAATACTAGAAGCTATATTTTGATAGATTATTCATAATACATAGATCAGGGGTAGGCCTATTATTTATTACACCACAGGGAGATCTCATACATAAATCATTTGGTATTAGTTTTCCTTGTACTAACAACATGGCTGATTATGAAGCACTTATTATAGGGCTTCGCCAAGCAGTACCATGGAGTATGCAATATCTCAAGGTTTATGATGATTTGTAGTTAATCATCAATCAAGTTATAGACCATTTTTAGACCAAATATGATAAATTGGTGCCATACAAGGCCATGCTTGACACTCTTAAATAATAAATTATTTATGTATAGATCGAATACATACCAAAGGCTAGTAATAGAGTAATAGATGCCATGGCCACCATTGGATCTTTTATTTGTCATCCAAACAAGGTAAAATAATATCAATTATTTGTTAAAAATATTCTAGTACCAGCTCATGAACCTTCAACCATCACAATGATCTATGATATTATTGGTCCCAAATCTATATGGTATTCAGAGCTTTATACCTACCTTCATGACCATATTATGCCACCTGACCTATCTCAAAAATAACAAAAGGCCTTTACCCACCAAGCTACATGATATACCCTACTTGGACCAACCCTATACCATTATAGCTTTAATATAACTTTGCTTTGTTTTTTGAATTTTGTAGAATCAACATTAGCTTTATGGGAATTTCATGTAAGAGTATGTAGATCCCATACCATTGGCATCATCCTAGCCAAAAATCTCTTATTTACCCAGTATTATTGGGCAACTATGGATGTAGATATAACTACGTATGTTAAAAAATGTAGCTAATGTCAATGGCATACCAATCTACTTCATGCCCTAGCCAAAATGTTGAAATCAATGCTTACACCATGGTCATTTGCTACATGGGGACTCAATCTCATTGTAAAGATAAACCCAACGTCATTCTATGGCCATAAACACATCCTCATTGCTACCAAATATTTCACTAAGTGGGTCGAAGTTATACCCCTCAATTACATGACTAGAAAGTAAATTTCTAAATTCATCTTTAATCATCTCATTTGCCGCTATGGTATCCCTTTCAACATTATATCTAATATTGGTAGATCCTTCAAGAATAAGGATGTCAAATAACTATGTGTCGAGTACAAAATTACTCAACATTTTTCTACCACCTATTACCTATAAGGTAATGGCCAGGGTGAAGCATCCAACAAAATCATTGTCAACATCCTTAAAAAGATTTTCAATGATATTGGCCACGATTGACACCTAAAAATATTTCATGCCCTCTAGGCATACCACACCAATTACCATACCCTAATAGGAGCTACTCCATATTCCTTAGTTTATGGCACTGAGGCTATTCTTCTCATTGAGGTCAAGTTACCTTATTTATGTATTTATCTGAAACATGTTATTAATGATGAAGCTTATCGAGTAGCTCTCTTGTAAAAGCTAGAGTTTCTTGATGAAAAATACATGGCCATAGTTAATATCCTTCAAGCATACCATAACTAACTCCAAATACATTATAAACAATAGGTTAAACACATAGAATTCAAACTTGGTGATCTTATTCTCAAAGGAAACCAACAAAATACCACGACCAAGAAGAAACATAAGGGCAAGTTCAAACCCAACTAGATAGGCACATTCATCATTATTTCAAACTATGGCTCCGAAGCATACATGCTCACTACACCAAATGGGGATGAACTTGATGAGCCGATGAACATTATACTCCTCAAGAGTTACTTAGCTTAAGAGACCTAAATTATTATCTATGAGGCTCATTTCTGTTATACCATAATATTGACACTCTTATTTGTACCATACTATATACCATTCTACCACACCTTTCCTATCAACCAAGTTGTTTTAACCCTCTCAACCTAGTCTCTTTTACCTTCATTCCATTCTATTAGTTCTATGAGCACTTTCATTAAGAAGATTCAGATCAAGTTTTAGCAATCGATTCAATATTCTAGACAGAGGCCATATTTTTGGAGTAGTATGATGGTGGTTTGGAATTTGTATCCTTGATTCCTTGTTTTGTTCTATTTTGAGTGCTACTAGTTATAACCACCTTTGGGTAAATTAGAGTGTCACCATTATGCTACTAATTATAACCACCTATAAGAAAATTAGTATCATTGAACTATGCTATTGTTTCCTAATTATAACCACCTATGGGTAAATTAGGATTATGCCTTAAAGTGCCACCTTACCATTCCTATGCCATACTATGACATTTACCTACTTTGCCTATTTTACTTGAGAGCTTGTTGCTACCTGGTTGGATTCCTCCATTGTAAGGCATAACTATAGTGACTTGAGGTCCCATCCTGGGACTATGTAGGTAGTGCTCGATTCATATTGAGGTTAGCTCAGTCACACCTTTACCATACTCTTGCCTTTTTATGAGCAATTTCAAGTTTGAACACTCTTTCTATTTTATAAGCTTGGATCATTTTGTATCTCGTTAATCTCACTTGAGTTGAGATGCTTCAAAAATTCTAAAACCATTTATAAAATGATCTAGAAAATCCCAAAAATATTTCAAATTGACCATTTCTTTAAATTAAGGATTATAGGATCCCTAACTATTTCACAAACAACCACTTATCATTTAGTTTCCCCATCCTTATTAGCCTAACATCCCATGCTCTCACCATTTTGTGAGCCCATTCCCATTATTTTTCTACAACAACAATCATGTTTTCTTCTCATCATTTTTTTCTATCCCATTTCCTAGGATAACTACATTTGGCCTAAAGTTTATGTTGGACCCTACATCCATAAAAATATGTAGGCAACATCCACTTACCTAGTACATTTAGAGTAATCTCGGCCACCCCCTTCTTTTTCTTCTATTCCCCCATTCTGGTTATTTATGTGGTTGTTTCCTTATACCCTGGGGGCAATGTTCATCGTCTTATTTGTTCTTTATTTATGCTAACATTATGATTAACCGTTATTTCAATTTTTTATTATTTCTTTCTATTTATTTTATTGTGCTTTTTATTTATTCATGTTTTGTTTGTTTTCTTATTTGTTTGCTTTTTGGTTGTGCCTTGATTAAATCTATATGCATTAATTGGGTGATTCCTTGTGCATTATTTTTGAATCCATCCATATTCATATGTTAACATTATCATCATGGTTTTTATCATTGGTGCATTGTTTTTAATTATTTATTGGATCACGTGTCAGTCTTTATGTATATTTTAGCTAAGTTATCATGGTGTTTTATCATGATGCATACCATCATGTGCTACAATTAAAATTAGCTAGGGGAGTCTTACAATCAATGTGGCCATAATATATCTCCTTGGCACCTAAAAAATTCTTGATCTACCCAAATCATGTCCCACATACAGAGTAATTAAATAATGAAAGAATTTTCATCCTTGATAGTTAGGATGTGCATCTTCATACTAACAGGTTGCCTAATTCATTTTTTTCCTTTGTCCCAATCTGCCATCATCATGGTACCAATTATTATAACCACCTTTGGGTAAATCATTGTATCTCATCCTACTTGTGTTGCCAATGATTCTAACTACCTTTGGTAAAATCATTGTGTATCATCCCACCCACAGAGCTAGTGATTATAACCTCCTTTGGAAAAATCATGGTGTTTTGATCTCTTTAGAGGTTAATATTTATAACCACCTATGGGATAATGCTTATAACTACCTTTAGGCAAACCATTATCTTTATCCACCCAACTGGGTTATGTTTTTATCCTACCAATGGTCATAACCACCTATAGGCAAATCATTATTTTTCCCTTTCAATGTTTATAAATGCCTTTTAGAAAATCATTATTTTGTTACCCTAATATTTTTTTCAATGATTCTAACCACCTTTAGATAAATCATTATCTTTTTTTCATCCTACCTATATTGATGATTATAACTGCCTATGGGCAAATCATCTTTTTTGTCTACCCAACTAGGGCATCTCTATATGCCACTGATTATAACCGCCTATGGGTAAATCATTTTTTCCCACCCCATTTTACCTTTTGGTCTTATCATTTTCATCATTTAGATGGATCGATCACCGACCCTTTTTGTTGACCACTCCCTCAAGGGTGCATCTACAGTTCATCCATTTCCATTAAAGTCATAGGCATATAAGACATTTTCATTCTTTGTGAAGATCTTACTGTGCCTATACCTTGTAAATACTTCCCAAACAAGGGCAAAATGTAGACACCTAAAACTGGTCATAACTAGCCTTTGATAGGACTTCAGAATGATTCCTACCAACCATTAGAAATTAATCCTAAGAATCACTAAAAGTCCTAAATTTTCTTGTGCATAATTCATCAAATCTTATAATCACATTGAGGCATCTCTAATTGGGGTATCCTATCTTATGAAATAATAACCTCTCATAGATTCAACCCTAGTCATCTTGTGGTATAACAACTATTAATTTGGCCTATGGACCTATTAAGTAGGGCAATTGCACACTTAAATCTAATCTTGCAAGAGCTAAAAGGCTAATTTAAATTAATTAACAAACTAAATAAGATGAATGTCTAGTTAAATTATCCATGTACAATTAATGAATATCTAAAAAATAAAATTCAAAAAATTCAAAATATCCTTAGCCTTTCAACATTATCTTTATGAGTTTTCAAGCTCTTTGAAAATATCCTAAAATATCTAATTTTGACAGCCATCCCTGATAATTACAAATCATAATTATTTGACAACTATTAACTCTAATGGATTTATTTTTAACTCACTTAGGTTTAGTTTAAACTAATTCCAAGCCTAAACTTAACCTTGACTCACTTTGGGTGAGAGTTAATTCCTAAGGCTATAAACACAAGGCCATACCTCTTCATTTCTAAGCTTGGATATTATAGAGTTATTATGCAGGATTTGTTCCATAAGACTCATGCCAATAGTTCTACGAAAATCTTAATCTAAGCCACATCAAAGCCATGGTGCCAAGGAGAGAAGGATCCAATCAACCTCAATTATCAAAGACTTCTTGATGCACAAAATGAGAAAGCCACTCAAAAAAACCATTTGAAGATCTCAAAAAAGGTAAAAGAGTTATTTTATTTTATGTTTTTCTTGTGCTTTCATTTAGCATTTATTACTAAGCTCTCCTTAGTATCTAGGCTAGGAGTGTAAGTGTTAGTGTGTTTATTTGAGTTTTATTGCTTGAACTAACACAAAACTAACCTCCCTTCTTGGATTCCTTGATCACACATATTGCTTATGTGCTTTAATGGTTGATATATTCAATATGAAGCTTATAATACACATGATTCATGATTCATACACTACTTTAATGCTATATTCAATTACATGATGTAAAACACTATACAATATTTATCATATAATTCAATGTTACATATTTATGATTTCAATGCAATTCAAATATTCAAATGTTATTATATGATTACATATCTCACAAATGCTCTCACTTTTTCTTTTGAGATAAGTGATTTTCAAGTAATTTTCATTATCTCAAAAGGGGGCATCCTAATAGGCTTATCTCCAAGCTCTCACAAGCAATACATTTTACATTTGAGAGTTTACAATATGCAAAAAATGGAATTCTTAGATTATGGGGGCATTCATCTTGCTTATGTACTCTACTCTTACAGTGACATGAACACATATACACTTTTGTAAATATAGTTACAAGATTATAAAAAGTTTTATAAATATCAAATTATCACTCTATATAGTACAGGGGAATGATATGTATTCATGTCCAAGATATTACTTTGTAAATTTTAGATATCTATTTTTCAAGTTTAAAAGTTTCAAGAATTTATAATTTGAATCTAGATCCATCTATAGCGGTGTGATTCATCTTTTGTAATTAGACCACATTTGAGCTTAATAAAGATTCGCATCTTGGTTTCACTTTAGAGAGCCATGCACTGGTTCCCACCACTTATTTTTAATTTAGAAAGTGAGCCATGTTTGAGCTTAAGGTGCTATGTAAATTAACCACCTACTATAGTAAGATAAGGATCTCTCCCACTTGGGTGGTGATCTCCACCTCTAACATACGTGTATCCTTACTTGCTATAATTATGCCAAAAGGTCCTACTAGCCTAGATCCACTCCACGTCTTGGTTATACTTTTAGCAAACCATGTTTTTGGTTCCTATTGCTTCAAGCATAATAAAATACTCTATGAGGGTTAGCATATAATATTTCCAACTCAATGTTAGGAATATAGAATGTAGACCAATAATAATGAAATAAAGATAGAATTAAAATTTAGAAAACACAATAAAATAGAGACACAGATTTAATGTGGTTTACCTAATATGGGTTACGTCCACATAGAAACTATCAGTGATTCTTATTATTCAATCCAACAAATAAAGGAAAAAAACCTATAATACACCCACTATAATATCTTCTTCACTCTCACACCATTCCACCTTATTACAATGCCCTCATATCAAAGGAGGGATACTAATTAGGGAAAAAATACACAACTTAATTTAAACTATTAGATCTAAAACTTGATAGTAAATGGTCTAGATTAACTATAAAATTACAATATTTTATAATGCATTTTTCACATGTTGGGAACTGAAAAATTATCATAGTGGGGGGGGGGGGGCATTACCTCCCCAAACCCCCTATCAGGAACTAGGCATTAAAATAAGATCAGGATCCACCATCCAACACTCAAATGTCTTCACTTATTTTTCAAATTGAGACCTGATCACTCTCAATTCACCATAGGTTTAACATTTATCCACATGCCTCAACAAGGGGGCATGCACAGCTTCATGATAAAAATAAAGTGTGTGTACACACTCGAGGTTACATTTCCTCTACTCTAATAATTTTATGCATCACTATAATAAAGGAGGAATAAGTATACACCTAAAATTAATCAATACATGCTTGACAATGGTTTTCCTTGACACCTTTACCTTACCTAACCAATTCACTATTATGATAACCTACAATCCCTAAGAAATCCTTCAAAGTATTGTAATTATTATGAACATATCTTATACTTCCATATTTTATCTCTATTAATCCCTATTTAACATATAATTTATTGTCATTCTTGTCTCAAAAGTTTATGTTCTTTTTGCATAAGTGTGCACTAGGTAGATAAAAGTGTATTACATACATATTCAGTAGTGTGTACTTGTCCCCTATGCGCTAACACTCATATTCTTAAAATAAAATGTTTCCTAACATCTTTCCCACAAATTTCAATAGGTTGGTTATCAAAAATATTTGAAAGGTCTCTTTATAAAATCATATAAAGGTTCACACTTGGACCTACCTAAATCTCATTAACAAAAGCATTTCTTTTATGATTTCAAAAACACCTATTCTCTAAGTAAAGACTCCTATTACAATGCTGCTACAATTTTATAGTCATTGGCCATAGCTAACATTATTTATTCTAGGTTGGAGGCATCCCTTTGTCAAGCATTCTAATCAATTTTTAGTTGCATTCATATTATATTCTTTAAAGGGATAACTACAATTTTATGAGACCCTTTGGGTTATGTAGGCAACACTCAATCAACAAGGGGTTTCCTGAGGATAACTTGGCCATTCCTACATCCCCTATTTTTTACCCTTTTACATTTGATCTTATTCATGTGCTTATGTAGGACTATGTTTCTAATTTTACAAGTCTTCCACCTGTCAAATCAAAATTCACACAAAGACATATCATATTTAGTCATAGGTAAACAAACTTAAATTTGTAGGTCCAGTGCATAATTTGACATGACAAAGTTATAGTAAAAGACAATGACACACTATGTATATAAAGAAAAATCTAATAGACCTATTAATCAATCCTATCTCGAAGAAGATAAATCCTACTTACACTTTTGTTTATCAATACATTAGATATTCAGGGTCATGACCAAGATGGATCTGTTAAACCTTACTAAGGGGTCTCTTACCATAATAATATCACTAAAGAGGGTTCTAAAGCCTATAGTCAAGCAACACTATGTAATAACCCTAGCTAGGTCATATGCTTTCATATTCACTAAGTATATGCAAAGTAAAGTTAAGTTTAATCTAGTGCTCACCAAAGCTTGTGGCACAAAGTGGGGGTAATAAACATAAAAAATAAACATGCATAAAATAATTCTAAATAAGCTATGTATAGATATAACACTAATGCATGGAGAGAGCAATATATTCAAAAGACATTACTTATTCTACTTCTATCTAATAAAATAGAGGAGTAAAGCTAGAGATACTTACCTTAAAAATGAACCCGTTGAGACTCAATCTCTTCCTTAGCCAAAGGTGCTTCACAAGAAGTTGTTGTGGTTTGTAAGGATCACTGAGATAAGTTTAAGCATCTAAGTCTTTTCTACAAGACCAGATTTGGCTATAAATATAGACCTTAAACAATTAATCCTCAAGTATAATGGTCAAAGATTAGATTGTAAAGAAGCATAAATTGAATAATTAACTTTGTGTCTTACTTAGAAATGGTGAAATGAATGTGTATATATAGCTAAACCTAACTCTAAACCTTTCCTAAAGTTTAGCTAATAGGGTTGGCCCAATTTGACTTTGTATCATTATTTGATAAAAATAAGTTAGGTCCTAGTCTAGGTCATCCAAGGCTGACCTGGACCCATAACATGCAAATATCAATTAGAATACAGAGTTGGCCCAAGCTGACATTATTCAATAAATGTCAAAAAAGGTCTTAGGCTTAGGTAGGGGCTAAGTAAGGTGTTGAATTTCTTGGAGGAGTTTTTAAGAGAGGAGGCATAGCTTAAGGAAGTGTATAGGAGATGGTTGTGTACATAGCAAGTGGTGTTATAGGGTCCAACAATCCTACAAAACACTAACGGTTTACCCACCCCTTTCCCAGTGCACCCTTTGAGGTGTGTACTTAGAGAGATTGAAACTCAATGGATTCTTGCAAGAGTGAAAGCATTAGCAATAGATAAAGTTTGAAAATATTATATGTATATATGCCCTACTTGAAGCTCATCACATGTCATTTAGGTGCAACATGGGATAGTTCTTTGAGAAAATAACATAGTAACACACAACACTGAAGCTAAATAAATTAAAGTATTTTAAAGCATAAAATAACTGAAAGTAAATGACTAAAAATGAAAGAATTAAAAATAAAAGTAATGTATGCCTACCTTGACTTACCTTCATTGCTAGATGGTTTTCTATTGTGTTTATAATTTTTATCATGGAGGGCAAAGAGACTACTTTGGACAAACCCAAACATACAAAACTAAAGATCAAAAATAAACAAATGTAGGAAAGCCAAGATAACTATAATAGTGTAGGCATGATGTACTCGGAAATTTGGTAAGCTAGGGTGATAAATTATAAGTTAGGACCAAATGACCACATTAAATTTAGAGTAAATTAGGTAACTAAAAATCCAAGGCTATTAAATGAAAAAAAAACTCAAACAAGTAAACCTTAAGTAATAAAGGTAAAAAACCAAGTCAAACTAAGGATACAAGGAAAAATGGTAATCAAACATCAAATATGAAAGTAGTAACAATCATTACTTAAACAAAGATGGGCAAGAAGTGGTAAAATAACATTGATGAGTGAGCATTAATAATCCTAACTTGATCATCAATGTAAAAAGTGAATAAAATGGAAAACAACATTGGTGAGTGAGTTTTAACAAGCCAATCTCTCTCAACAATGGAAAAAGTACTGAAAGTAGAAATGGACGTAGTTATCTGAAAAAAAGGAAGTATAAAAAAATATAGAAATGGACATAATTATCTAAAAAAAGGAGGAAAGAGGTACACAAATGGAAAATTTACAAATAAACCAAGGCAAATCAAATAATGTAAAGCAATTTTATAAATAAATTAATCTATAGTCACTCAAGTATACTATGTTGTTCTAAGGATAGATAACATCATAACAAAGTAGTGCTAGCATGTTTTTAAGATATGAATAAGAAAGAATATAGAAGTGGGAAAATAGATTTAGAATCAAACGTGACTATCAAGGGGGAAATGAAATGGGTGATGGGGGAGATGAAAGAAAAAACAAGGTAGAGAAATTTTTTATTGAATTCAAGACACTTAGATTAGATTTTTCAAAAACAAGAAAACTTTTGACATTAAGAACTCTAAAGAAATTTTCCTAACCACACAAATCTTGGGTCACCAAATGAAGTATGGATATCATCCCATGAAGGCTATATGCATGAAAACTAAAATGGACCTACCTTTTCACAATGTGTTCTCCATTCTTCAAGACCTCTTACAAAGCCATCAATCTACTATAAATAGTGGGTAGTTACATGAGAAATTTAGTAGCATCATATATTATTTTAAATTCTCCTATCCCAATCTACTAGCCTATTGTACCCTAATGGACCTTGGCTCTATCATGAGGCCAATTGTGGAGTTTGAGCTTCGACTGAGGATAGGAGATGTGTTATGAATCATGTCTTTTGGTGTCATTTTGAATTTTGACATTGTATGTTGCCTTTTGATCATTTCCTTTTATTTTAAATGATTTGAATTTTAACATTTGATGGGTTTTCTATTCCTCCATACAGATTTAGAGAACCAAACATGGGTGCTAAAAATGACTATCATTTAAATACTTGGGACTTAACTTCTAAGAAGAAGAACTTAGAGAACATGGTGTCTAAGAGTCTTATTTATTCATGTGAAATAAAAATTTTATCTTGACTTTGACCTTATTTTATCCAAAGTTTAATGAAATAAAAAGAAATCAAGGGGAAGAAAACATGAAATAATTTGAATTACTTCAAATCGCAAAAAATGTGACAAAGGTGAAAAGGGATACAATGACAGGTAAGTATGATTCCTTATCATAAGAATGTTGGAAGTGTAGGGAAACATGCTAGCATAATTTGTTATGCAAGTTTATCTACAAAAGAAATAAAAACCAAAATTGAGAATATAGGATCACAAACTTGTAACCATTTCTTAACATTCTAGAAAAGGAACACTTGGTAGAACAAAGATGTTTTGGAATGAAATGGTGTTTTTATGAGGAGATCCTAGTCCTATCTATGGTATTAGACTGAAATTCATAAAATATAAACCTAAGTGGATGTAAAAAAGGTAAAAAATATGGTATTTGTGAGGGGGGCCTAGTCCTATCCATGGTCTTACATTGTAACTCACAAAAGAGAAACACAAGAAGGTGACCAGAGCATGTGAAAATAAAAATGGGAGAAATGGAATTTGTGAGGAGGAACTGGTCCTTTCCATGGTCTTACACTACAAATCATAAAATAAAAGCCCAAAAGAGGGCAAAAATCATTGAAAAGTAACAAACAAAAGTGAAAAGAATTGATGAGGAAGAATAGGTCCTATTCATGGTATTACAATGCAACTCATGAGAAAAAGAAACCAAAGGACCAAGAGAAAGAACTAAGGTTTGTGTAAAAATATATTGCTATAGAGGGTGAGACTCATGTAAAAATCTTGCAAAAAGTGTTAGTAGGATAACATAGAAAAATATGATAAGAAGGGAAATATCTAAGCAAAGTATTTATTTAAAAATTGTGTATTAGTGGGATCTTTAAAAACATGACCATTAGTTAGAGGTTATAGGTGTTAGGACCAAGAATATCTTTCACTATGTAGACACGTAAAATTGGTCACCGATAACCTCCAATCAGGGTTTTGACCAATTTCCACCCAAAATGCATAATTTAGCCTAAAAACACTAAAACATGCTAATTGATGTGAAACTAGCATATTCAGGTATCGATTTTGGCCAAGGTATCCCTAAATGGGGTAATGCAATTTGTTGGGTGAATATTTTGTCATTAACTAACTGATGACAAAATGGGTATATCAACCACAATATAAGGAGATCTATGCCACAAAAAGTGTAGGTTTACCACATCTTAATGAGATAAATCTCTCCTCTCATCAAGGGTAGGTTCCCTATGAATCACTTATATGCTATATGTATATATAAGTAGGCAAAAAATAATACTCAAGGTAGTATAACACCATCCATCTCTCTTTTTTTAGATATGATATCCAAGGAACAAAAGAGAGAAGTCCCGATCAATGGCTAAAAGCATTCCTCTTCTTTTAGGAATGGTATCCAGCGTAGAGTAGAAAATCTCCTAAAATAGTAACAAGGTCCACAAGAAATCCCATAAAAGCACAAAGTCTTTCGTTGCCTCCTTCACTGATTTAGAACACACGGAAAAATAGAGTGAAACAAAGCCCAAAATCTTCACCTAAAACTACAATGAATAACAAGGTTACCAAGATAAAAGTAGCTCAAATTCTTTCTTTTATCTTTAGAACCATCTTTAGATAATTTCAATACACACACTCTGCTTATTAAATCGAACAGATGAGAGATTATCAGGAAAGAGGACATAAGAATTATTTCCTAAGTAACACAAATTACTCCAACACAAAGTCTGAAATAAACCTGTTTCTCATTCATTCGATAAAATATAATTTACAAGTTGAGCACAAAGTCTCAAGAAGTGTCTCAATTTCAGTAGATTTTTTGCTCTCAATTATCCAGAGATCGATTTACAAAAGAGGTTCCCTCTATATATAGGGAGAAACCTTCAAAATTGAAAAAAGATTAAAATATTAAAATATCTAGTCAAAGATGAGTCATCTTTGACTTTAATATATTTTCTAGATTTTTACATATAATTACATATTACAAAAGTGCATGTACTTTTACATGACAAAAGTACATGAGAAAAAAGGAAGAAGAGAGAATAGAGGAAAGATTTAATTCTTGCCACTAGACTTCTTTAGATGAGCATCATACATGGTGATAGATGCCATAAGTCCTATGCTGTTAAGCGTGATGATATTTTTGAAGTTCACTTTGGCTCTTATTGTAGCGTCTTTCAATGTTGTGATTGCTTTGGCATGACTAGTCAACCTGGCTCTTAGATTATCCAGAGTCAACTGAGTATCTAAGATGTTATCCACAGAAGTCATTGAAAATGCTTTTTCTTTGAAATCCCTTCGGATCATACCTTTGAATTCTTGAATCATCTCTTTTGCTGGAAGAAATTGATTATCTCTAGAGGTGAGATCGCAAGACAATTCCTCCAGTCTATTCAACAAGCCTATGTCACTTTTCTCACTAGCTTCCCTTGAAGACTTGAGATCTTTGATTAGCTCTTTGAGTACCTGGATTCTGTTTATCAATGATTCTTTGATTTCAACATAATAATCTTTATTGGTAATGACACTGATTGATACCAAGGTGTGTCTCTTCAGATCCTTCATCTCTACCCACTTGCTAAGATATTTATTTGTATTGTCAATATCTTGAGAAATAAGAGAGATAAGGTCTTCTAAATCTGTCTTCATTTTCTTCATCTTCTCTATCTTCTCAGCAACCTCTATAAGCAATAAAATTCCTTGAGTATGCATCTTTTCTATATAATCTTCAAGCACTTTCTCTTTCATGTAGGTTTTCTCTGCTTTTTGGATAACAAGATCTTCTATAGAAAAGGCTTCTGGGGTCACTGCTTCAGGAGTGAGAGTGAATTTCCTGACTACTGCAATCAATTATTCTGCCTTTGCCTTGTAATAATCCTTCATCTCCTTTTCCCTGTCAAATTTTTGGACCATGATATCCATTGTTGACTGTAGGTCATTATTTGCACTCTCATGAGTGACTTTCCCCAACTCAACATGGGAAATTAAATACTTGCTCATGTCAAAATCCTCTAGGGTTGCATCCTATGGAGGTTTAGCTATCTCCATAAATTTGTGTCCCTTTTTCGTAACCATTTTTGAAAGGATCCTTGATTTCTTAGGGGTCTTAGCTTTCACTGACACTATTTTGCCAAAATCAAAGTCATCTACAAAGATGGCTTACTTCTTCCTTTTGGGCATGAAATTTGATAACCAAGGTGGTAGAGTAGAAGCACTTCCCATAGCAACAATCCCTACAGTTGGTGTCACTGGGGTAACATCTGCACTACTAGTGGGAATAGCGGGTGTAGTGGGTGTAGTAGGTGAAACTGTATTAGCCATTGGCTGGTCAATGGTGGAACTTTCTCTGATATTGAAAGAAGGAGATGCGAGACTAGGGATAGATCCTGAGGAGCAAATGACATCTCCATAAGTGCTTTGAGGATCACCAAACATAAATATAGAAGGAGAGGTGGCTCCATAAGAAGGAACACTAATGGGAGAAAGAGGCAAAGGAGATGCCAAAGGGGATTGAGGTGGTGAAGAAGAAATGCCTACAAGTGGTTGTATCCCTTACTGGGGAGATAGAGTCTCAGTTCTATGATGCCCTATAGGTTTGTCATCTATCTCCATCTGTTCTGCTCCCTGTTCTTGAGTGCTTTGTTCTCCAACCCCCATAGCTGTTGATTCTGGCTCCTTAGCAACCTTCGATTTCTTAGACACAAAGATGATTTTAGGCTTGTGAGACCAAGACAGAGAAGGAATGTCACCTTTATTCTTAGTCCTGTTCTCTTCCTTTTTCCTTGTTTCTTTCTAGAATTTAGCCTCTGATCCTATGATGAATTCCTTCAACGTGATTCCTTTCGATGCTAGCCAATCATTAGTGTTAGCCAATATTGGTTTGAATCTTTTTCTTAAAGAAGTCAATTCTTTTTGGGACCACTAAATTGGAGGAAGAGGAGAATTAGCAACCTTTTCAACTAGGTATCTACTGTTAATTATGTTCTTATCATCAACCAAATTAGGGGAAATATCTGCAAGTCCTAAATATTCAATCTACTCCAGAGTCAGCCTATTGTAGTCCATCCTTCTGATTTCTTTTATTGTTCTCAAGTCTACCCAGATGTCCTCAATCATGGGCTCATAAAACTGAGTCTTTCTTCAGATCACATCCTTGACACTCTATAGTCAAAATTAGACCTTCTCTTAAACTGCTTCATGGTGGCCAGTTGCATTTCTGTCTCCATTACCTTTGCTTTGGCTGCAGTCAAAACTGAGTATCTACCAATTTCTATTGGAAACATGAAACCTAGCTTTTTAAGTTCCATTTGCTTAGCGTGTATGACAATAATCTACCTACACAGCTCCATTGGGACTAATTTGCTAGATGGAAATCAGGGGAGCATGTAGGGATAGCCTTGGAAAAAGCCAACCCATAGATAGCAAAAGAAGGGAAATTGTAGAAACATGCAGCCACAGTCATTGACGACCATCCAGGCTTCATCTCATACTCTTTTTTGTTCTAGCTGAGGATCAAAAAGGCACAAAAATACTATGAAGAAGGCATCATTTACCCTCTTAAAGTGACGGATTGATCCTTTTAGTGTCAGCTGAGGGTAATATGAATAAACTAGGGTGGTTCTTCTATCTCCTTCGGTTGTCAAACTTGGAAAGATTCGCATCGAAGCTGCAATGTACACTAAGTACAAAGTCATATAGAACTTCAAAGTAGTAGACACTATTGTCAATTACTCATGAAGAGTGTTGATGATCTGCTCACCCCAAAAGATGACTTGCTTCCCTTGTTGGATTAATCTGATAAAGGGATACATCCATTCGTGGAATTAGGAAGAAGATGGTAGACCTCATACTCTGTTGAGAAGAGTAATTAAGTCACCAACTTCTTCTATGAAATCACTTCTCAAAAAAATTTGTAGCCATCTAGATAAGTTGGCTCTGAGAGTCTTGAGCCATCTGTTATTCATCACCTTTTTTGCCCTCTTAAGATCTTTGTCGTACTCTTTCTATGCCTCAATGAAATTAATTTTTAGCACGTTAGTAGCAGGTAGGCACATGAAGACTTTATCGATAAGTTTGGGGTCCATTCAAATTATCATGTTGCCACTAACATCTGACACTGACCTGGTCTCTCTATTGTAAAATTGGGCACACTAAAGGATGAACTCTGTGTGATGCACCACTATAGGGAAAGAGGAGACTAGATAGATGTTGCTCTCAATAATTCTCTTCATCTCCGAGCTCCAGTTGGTTGCCTTGGATCTCTCCATGAACTCGGCCATATTCACATGGCCAATAACTGTGTCTCTAATGTCATTGACATTAGAAGTGATCGAGGTGATTAGGAAAACACCTTGATACTGGTACTTCATGGCCTTTGACTTCTTTGGAGAAGTTCTAGTCATTAGGATGAGCTTTTTTTGAGAGGATGCCGATGAATGAGAATCCTCAGGGGGTACTACGATAAAAATCATGATCGTGCAATTAGGAAAAAATGGGCAAATTAGGGAATTTACATATCGGGTGATCATGATCGAGGAAGGGCACTTGACAGGGTGGAGGTGAAGGTAGGTTGGAAAGTGAGCATTTCTCTAGAGTTAGAGAAATCAGAGAAAAAATGCAAGGGTGGCAAAATTTGCCGCACTGGCATGTGGGATGGTCTGCATGCACAGGTGGAAAAATTTGCCACTTATGCATGAGAGGTGGAAAAACTGCATTAGTGGAAAATTTTTCCACCTGTGCACAATGCAAAAAAGGTGTAAGGGAAAAAAAATTTGCCGCCCTTGCACTCAGGTGTGATGGCAGAAAAATTTGTTGCCGATGCATCTGGGTCAGGCAGACCTGCATCGACGGTAAAATTTGCCACCGATACAAGAGAGAGAGGGGGCTTTGTTAGGGCGATGAAATCCACCACCTTTATAGGTAGGAAAGCTTCAATGAAGAAGGGAGGTCGGAAAAATTTGCCACTCGAGCATGGAGGAAGAGGAAGGATGGCCGATGGGGAGAAAGTGAGGAGGGAAAGAACGCAGTGGGAGAAGACAAGTGTCTCGACGGGAGAAAGAGAAGAGGGGGAGAGGAGAAGAAAATAACAACAAAAAAAAAAAAAAAAAACCTAAGAAAGAGGGAAAAATAAGAAATAAAATGTAAAATAAAGACCTACCTGGAAAATGACTCGTGACAAGAAGTTGAAGCCAAAAAAATGCTTCTTCCCGCTTGTTGGATCATCTAGAGTAGAGAGCAGGAGGATGATGGAAGAAATAAATTGAAATGGGGTCAAAAAGGGATTAAATGGGGAAAAAATCAGCCCTAACCACCTGACACGTGTGGCCATAAATGTTGCATGTGAAAAATGAGGCTGTGTAGGGGCAACAAAATCTACCACCCTTACACTGAAAATTAAAGGGACATGTAGGGGCAGTGAAATTCGCCACTCCTACATGTGAAGGAGAAAATGCAGGGGTGGAAAAATTTGCTGCTCCTACATTCTAGATGCAAGTGTAGTGAAAATCACTGCTCCTGCATGAAAAATGAAGAAAAATGCATTAACGACAAAATTTGCCACCCTTGCATGAAAAAGGAAGAAAAAGACTAACTCTGGGAAAAAGGGAAATTTGTCCCCTTATCGTATCGAGATCGTAAAAACTTTCACATTTTGGGGAAAATGTAACAAAGAGACATTACAAAATTTGAACAATGTCAGTTGAGTAAACACAAAAACAAGAAAAAATCATCTCAAAAAATGAACTTAGAGAGAAAAAGGTGAAATAGACAACTTTCACAGGGGGTTGCTCTAAAAATAAGCTGAGCTGATTTTAGAAACAATAGCTGGCTCCTGTTGGAGAAATTTTGTTAATCGAATCAATCAACGAGAGTAGAAACTAGTCTCTAAGTGCCTTCATCCTAGCCATTGGGCTACAAAGTCATGCTAAAAATGAAAGAAAATAAATAAAATATAAAAACTATACAAATATACAAGTGGATCCATCTAAACTTCAAAGATTGAAAAGCTTCAAATGTTGCCCATTGTGGGGTAGTGCAAATGGTGCTCCATCTTGATACTCCAGCAAGAAGTTATTCTCACCACAGAGTTGTCAAATAGTAAATGGACCTCTCCATAAGGAGTCAAATTTGCCGTGCATTCCCTTCGGTTCTCTCCTCTTGTCCCACAACAAGACTTGATCTCCGATTTGAAAATCATGAACCTTAGCCCTTTTGTCAAAAAAATTCTTCACTTGATTCTGATGTGCCATAATCTGGTCCACCACCATGGTTCGCTACTCATTCAATTCAGTTAGACACATGATCCTTTTATCGATCAAATTTTCAAAGGTTGAATCTTCAATTGCTTTGGCTAATCTGAGTGCTGGTAGTTCTAGAGTGATAGGTATCTCCGTATTCAAGCCGTACAGAAGTTGGAATGATGACATGCCTATGGCCCTCTTGGGTGTAATCCTATCCGACCATAAAGCATCAAATAGTGCTTTATGCCAAGTTCTCTGATTATCATCTACTAATTTCTTGATAATAGTGACCAGGTTCTTATTGCTCGCTTCTGCTTGGCCATTTCCTTGTGGAAAATAATCTGAAGTATGGGATAGGGTAATTCCATAATAAAAGTAGAATTGAGTAATTTCATGTGAAGAGAAATAGGTCGCATTATCTGTTATAATTTTAAATGGAACTCTAAATTGGAAGATGATATTTTATTTGAGAAAATTGCACACCACTTCAGATGTAGTGTGCTTGGTTGGGATGGCTTCCACCCATTTGATAAAGTAATCAGTTGTCGTGAGGACATAATCATGTCTGATGCTTGAAGATGGGTTAGCTATGCCAATGAAGTCAATACCGCACTATTGAAAAGGCTCTTCGATTATTACTAGTTTGAGGGGCAATGCAACTAGTTTAGGCTTTCCAATGAACTGTTGACATAATTCACATCTACACACCCATTTATAAGCATCTTGAAATAACGTAGGCCAATAGTACCTTGCTCACAAAATTTTGTGCACTGTCCCTGGTGCAGAAAAATTTCCTCCACAAGCCAAATTGTGGAAAGACTCTAAAAGTTTATCTTGTTGTACCTTATCGACACAACAAAGAAATACCCCGTCCAAGCTTCTTTTATACAAACCATTATCCCAAAAAACATAGCTAGCAGCCTTTAGTTTAACATTCTATTTTTCCTTATAGGAGAGATGAGTGGGACACTCACCATAGGTCAGAAAATGGGCGATGTCAAAATACCACTCATTAGTAGTGGTAACAAAGAAGACCGTAGGCATGCCTTCGATCTCTATTTCTTTGTTTTCTACTCCCTTGGGAATGTTGTCAGCAATTAACTGATAAAGACCCTTTCTCTACACAAGTTTGGTAGGTTTGATGTCTAGATCAAACTCCTAAATATTGGAAATTCAATTACCCCTCTTCATACCAAACTCCTATTGAGTCAAAATAGACTTCACTATTGTATCAGACACCAAAACCTTAGTATGTGAGTTCAGGATATAAAACCTGAAATGTTTGACTGCTTTGACCACTGCATACACATGCTTCTCCATATTTGAATATTTCAGCTCATGAGCTTTGAGTGGACAACTCATGAAGGAAATAGGAGATTCCACACCTTCTTGGTTTTGTTGAACTAAAATAGCTGAGAGTGTATGTTTAGAAGCATAACTGTATATTTTGAAGTTTTTGGTGTAGTCTGGATAACCCAAAATTGGTGTGCCAGTGATTGATTTTTTGATGTCTTTGAACACTAATTTGCCCTCTGTAGTCCACCTAAAGGTAGTGTTGTCTTTCTTCATATTGACAATGTGGTGAGTTTTCTCAACAAAATCAGGGATGAACCTTCGAATAAAATTCACTTTTCTGAAGAAAGAGTGAACTATAATTTTACTGGTAGGCAGAGTAAGCTCTTGGATGGACTTGAATCTTTTCAAGTCAATTTTAATACCTTCTTGGGACACAATATGTCTGAGAAGTTTCCCTTCTATCACCCTAAAGATAGATTTTTTGGGATATAGAGAAATACCATTCTAACGACAACGCTCCAGTATTCTTTGTAAATGGTGGACATGGTCAAAATGATGCTTTGAAATTACTGTCAAATCATCCAGAGATACTATCATGAACTTACCCATTTCATCCTTGAAAGTGAGGTCCATCACTCTTTGAAATGTGGTGCCTGCATTTATCAAAATGAAAGGCATCCTTCGATAAGTGAAGGTGCCCCAAGGTGTGGTGAAGGCAGTCTTATGTTGATCCGCTCTTCCAACTTCAACCTGATTATACCCTGAGAAACTGTCCAGTATTGATAACATCTCTGAACCTGTCACCATCTATAGAACTTGATCCATGATAGGGAGAGGGTAGTTATCTTTTAAAGATAACTAGTTCATGTTTTTGAAATCCATGTAGATTCAAATTTCACCATTCTTCTTTCTCACAGGCACTATATTGGCAATCCAAGTGGAGTGATAGATTAGGAAAATTATCCTGGCATCAAGAATTTTTTATATCTCAGATAAAATGGTACTTGATATTTTTGGATTATATTGCCTAAACTTTTGCTTGTAAAGTACTGAGTTAGCCTTAAGAGGAATATCATGGTGAATTTCATCAGGCCTGAGTGATTTCAAGTTGTCATAGGAATATGCTAAGACATCTATATATTAGCAAAGTAGAGTAGCAAACTTGAATCTCTCCTCGAGAGTGCAGTATTTCCCAATGTTCACCATCTTAAGATCTCCCTTGGTTCCAAGGTTTACTTGATCAAAATCTTGAGAGGAGTTTGAATCCATTCATTGTTGTTTAGTGAATCTGTCACAATTTCTCTAGGGAAACTAGGCCTTTAGAAATTTTATTTCTCTTAAGCTGTAAGAAATCCTCACCTGCGTTCATATTCAATTCAAAAGTTGTTTCACATTCCTAAAGTTCACTGCCTTCAAAATGTAGTTGTTCGAAGCTGTCCCTTTGCTCCAGGAAGGCAATGATTTGATCGTCATTGTTGAATACTTGCCAATGGCTAGCATTATCAGGTACACTTGGCCAAAAGAGTAGTTCAATAGTGTACTTGTTTCTTTTAAGGTCTAGGTGGGGAACCAAGAGAGTAGCAGAAATAGCTAATGCATTCGCCCGGTCATTGAGTTCTCTCAGAATGGCAGAGATGCTAAAAGCATCAAAATTTTCAATTTGGTCCCAAACTAGATTTTGATAGCGGCATAATCTTTCATTCTTGGTTTGATAGAGGTTCCTTACCTGACAAACCACCAATTCAATGTCCCCTTTAGCATGGAGGATTTTAATGCCTTTTTCTCTAGCAGCCTGCAATCTAAGTAACAGGGATTCGTACTCAGCTGTGTTGTTGGTGTTGCTAAACTGCAACTTGTAGGATAAAGGAACAATATCTCCTTGAAGAGATACCAACACAACTCTGACTCCTGAACCAATAGAGGAGCGGCTGCCATCAAATTCTAAGATCCATACCTCACTAGACACCATTTTTCCTTTGAAAACTTCTTCATTTGGAGGAAGAGGTTCTTTCATGCATTCTTTTTGCTTTACCAATCCTCTTACTTTGTCAGTTGAATACATTTCTAAGTTATTACCTGTAGGAGTCTCGTCGGATGCCTCATGAACTTCATCTATAGACAAGAAGTAGTTACCCATGCCCGAAGACTCAAATAAAATTTGAGCTTCTGGTGCTGACAATTGGGTGACTACATATTTTGCCTCTTTTTCAGGAAGCAATCTCTTCATGACACCTGAATTGGGATCCTTGCCTCTGACAAGTCCATGCTTAGTTCACCCCCAACATCCTTGCAGAAATTCCACCCAAGAAGGATGTCGTAAGAGGTTGAAACATCAGCCATCATAACCGTCATTTTTATCCTCTTTTTTGGAAAAGTTGTGAACATGAATTGAGCATCTTTTATTTAACCAAGGAGTGGGAATTGCTTGTTTTCCATAGAAAAACACCTCCCAAAAGTTTTGGTCAAAGTTAGACCAAGGGAATCTACAACCTTGGCAGGCATAACATTATCACAAGCTCCGGAGTCTATTATGCAATTACTCAATTTATAACCATTTATCAGCAGGGAAACATAAAAGGGTTCTATTTTCTTGAGAGCAATAGGAGGAGTCATGACAAGATTATTTTGGGTGGATTTATCCTTGGGGGAATCATGAGTGGCCTTTGAATAATCTTGTCTTGTGGGGATGGCTTTATTTTTTACATATTCTGCTAACCTATCAAACTATTTAGGATTAGCTCTCAAATACTCAATCTCAGTCATTTTAATCTTAGTCTTTTTGACATGATCAGTTATATCAAATAATTGAAATGAATTTGAGACAGAGGAAGAGGGCCCATCATCTTGATCTTTAGTGGGTGTGGCACTGGTTTGAGAAATAAAAGTGGAAGATATGGGATGGTTTGAGGTACTTACTTTTTTGTTAGTTACCTGATCTTTAGGTTGGGAAGGCAATGGAGTCCCTTATTTAGTGATAGAGACCACCAAATGAGTTTCTTTTTCTACTTTTCCTTTGTCAATTAGTGGAGCTGATTGGTTTTGAGATTTGGTAAAAATAGCATAAGATCCATCCAACCCTTCTCCTTTACTTCTAGCTTCGTCTTGGTAATCCAAGAAACTGATATTAGAGTCACCAACTAATTCTTCTTCCTGCTCTTCAAGGAGATTAGCATCATCCTGATGGACCAACTCAAGTTGGAGCAAAAAGTCATGTTTAGCCTCTAGGTAACCGACCACTGAATTGGCAGGTGCTGCTTCAATGGCAAGTTTCCCCTGAGGGGGAGGTAGGCGATTTGATTACCCTTGGTTTTGGGCAGCATTGCCCTGATATTGCTAATTCTAGAATGTTCTCCTTGGCATATCTTGATAAGTGGGGGCAGACATACTTTGGGCCATTTGTCTTTTCAAAGTTATCAGCTCATTTGTCAACTTTTGCACCATAGGATTTGTAGTGTTTGTAGAAATTTCAACAGATGAAGAAAATCTATTTTTACTGGAGTCTTTTCTGATCTTACCTGCTAGGATAAGATCACCCTCAATCTCAGTAGCCAAATTTTGAGCCAACATGAGATCCATAGGGCCAGCCTGCCTCAATAGAAAACTTACTTCAAGAAGTTGTGAGTTGATGAAAAAGCACTTGAGATTTTTTGGCATGGACTGAGAGATGGTAGGAATCTGGTTCCTTAACTTATTGAATTTGGCTATGAAATCTCTCATGGGATCATCAGGTTCCTTTTTCATCTGTGTAAACTAAGCTAACAAGGCATGTGCATCATCAGTAGGTTTAAACCTAGCTTCAAATTTGGACTTTAGCATATTTCAGTCAATTATGGTTCGAGCTTGAAGGTGATAAAACCAATCCATGACAGCACCTTGCAGAGTTTCTACAAAAATTCTCACTGCTATGTCTTCGAATTCCACACCGATTATGCCACATGCTATAGATAAAGTAGCGATATGCTTATCGGGATGAACCTTCCCATCACAGAAAAACTTAGAAATTTTTTTCCTAGAACTACGAAGTAGTTCGTGTAAGGGTGGTGTCAAATTGAGAGGGCCAAAAGAATTGCCCCACAAACCTTGAAATATTATGATAGGATGGTTAAATGGTAGGATAACAAATCTTGGCAAGGTCAATAAAGACAAAGCCTTCCCAGTATTGAGGCTAGAAGCTTCACCAAGTATGGGAGATCTGGCATTGGTAGGAGGGAAGCTCTCAGTTTGCTGAAGGCGAGATGATGGAGGAGAAATCTCAAAATTAGTTTGTTGTGTTGGGTGAATATTTTGTTGGCCAGCTAACTGGTGACTAAAATAGTTCCTATCACCACAGCATAGGAAGATTGGTTGCCCAAGTGTGCAGCTTTACTACATCAACCAGAGATAAATCTCTCCTCTCATCAAGGGGAGGTTCCCTATTAAATATGCGGAGGCTATATACTATATATATAAGTAGAAAGTAAGACAAGGGGGTAGAATAAACCATCCATCTCTCTTCTTTCAGAGATGATGCTAACAAACAAAGGAGAAATCTTGGGTGATTGGTGAAAATACTTCTCGTCTTTTAGAAGTAATATTTAGCCAAGAGCCAGATCCCTTCTTGGATAGTAAAAATCTTGATGAAATGATAGAAGGCACTTCTATTCTTTTAGAAGTACTTGTTCTTGTAAACAACAAGAATCCTTTTGGTAAGTAATTGGTAACCAAAGGTGCCGAGTAACTAGCAGCCTGAAATGTAGCGCAAAGTCTCCACCTCGACTACCCAAGAATGAAATACAAAGAACAATGGGGGCACAAAGTCATCCCTGTCAAGATCCCTACTCCTAAAGAGTACACTTGATTACCTTTGTATAAGCAACTAAACATAGAATTTAACCAGAAGTAAAATGTAACTAGAATTTAGAAACAACACAGAATATGAGAGACAATACAATCTTATATTAACACTCTTCCAAAAGGAAATATAATGAAGAAATCACACTCTTCCCACACCTCTTGGGTGTACCAGTAATTCTCCCTCAGGAGTTCTCTCTCAATTACAAACAAAATCAACTCAAACATAGAGTTGTTGTTTCAACCAGTCAGTAACAATACTGCCAGTACACCAACCAGTAAGTGACAATCAACACAACCATTGTTGCCTACTTCTAGTACCAATCGAGTACACCACGTACTCCAAGTAGATCTCCCTAATCTTGCTCTTTATTGTGTTACAGATCTCCTTTGACCTTGCTACCCCATAGATCTCCTTTGACCTGGCACACACACACACACACACACCTGCAGATCAACCAACCTTATTTACCATGTAGATCTTCTACCTGATCTTGCACACCTGTAGATCAACCTAGTTTTGCACACCTGCAAACCTAGATCTTACACTCGAGAAAAACCCTTGTCCTTGATTTTGAAAGTCCTTATGATTCTACAAATTACAATATAGCCGCATGGGTCTCTTAAATAGATCCCATACAAACAATAATTAGACTTTCCAATTACAATAATTAGAAACGCAGACTCAAGACTAAAATTAGTCTTTACATGCAAACTGGCCATTCAACAAACTAACTATTCGTGTAACTAATAGTTTTGGAATGCACATGTGACCGATGTTGGTCCCTGTCTATCTAAGGATGACCGACGTCGGCTGATCATGACCGATGTTGGCAGCTTCATGTCTACTCTTGATCGACGTCAGTTAGCCTGACCGATGCTGGTTACTGTGACACTTAGCAACCTCCTCCATGTTTGCATACTTGTGAAGCTTTTAGCTCCACAACCTAACAATCCCAAGGTCTTTTACATAGAAACATAAAATAAAAACACACACTGAAGACAACTATGACAGCACAAAGTCTGAAAGTAGTTGGCTTCAGGACACCTTCCTTATCACCTCCACTAGTCCTGCTTGTTAAATCAAATAAATAAGAATACTTTCAGAAGATAGACATAAGAACAATCTCCTAAAGTAACACAAGCTATAACAACACAAATTATGTAGGTAACTTGCTTTCTCATTCAATCAAAGAAATATGAATTACAATTTGAGCTCAAAGTCTCAGTAATGCCTTTCAATTCGGGCAAAGTTTTACTTTTGGTTAGGGGAAGATCTCCCTTACTAATGAGAAAAATTATAAACTTATAGCAATCACGCAATGCTTGGCATTATTTCCCATGGGATGGCCCATGCTATAGTCAAAGTCTTCAATGCACCTCCAGTTTTGTCTGGAGGGACCATGCTAGGAACAGTGTATTGCCATAACTATAGCGTGTCCATTCTTCTAACATGTCTCTTCTTTGGTATGGACTGTTTGGTCCTTTTCCTGATATCTACATAGCTGTCCAATTTTGCCATTACTTTATGGAAGAAAAATAGGTTTGAGTCCTTGATTTGGTGCACCCAAAAGTCTAAGTCTTCTTGAGCCACTATTTCACCTACTAGAAATAATTCTTTTGAAAATATTTTTGGTCCTTTGCATTGATCTTCTCTTCCCTATAGCATTTTAAATCTTTGAACTCTCTGGTTGAACCATCGCTTTAATTAAACTTGCCTTTGGAATCGTCCATGTTGCTTCTTTGTCCTTTATAGCCCTTCTTGTCTAAGTCTTTGGGGGGTCCTTTCTGTGTCTTTGACAAGTGGCAAGTTCCACTATTATGAAACTCATTAGAAACTTATGAAAAATGGGGTCCATGACACATTTTGCCTGAGCAACTCCAAAAGGGGAACACAGATGCAAACACTTGTCACATTCTACTGAGTCATATCATGACACGTAATGTATTCCACTTAACTTATAGAAGCTTTAGAAACCTTTGGGGGTCCTGTAGAAGATGACATGTGGTAGCTTTTGCTCTGATTTATAATGGACACGTGGCAGCTTCCGCTGCACTTTGTCTTTTTCTATCAGACATTTTTTGTGGGCTTTTCTCTTCAGTTGGGCTTTTCCTTTGCTTTCTTTAGGCTCTCTTCCCAGGTGAATTCCTTCGGAAAAAATTCCTTCAGACAATTTGTCCAAAGGACTCTACTTTGCCTTTTGCCTTGTTCATTTTTCCAAAAGAGTTCACTTTGTTCGTTTTAGCTTGTGGCCCTCCACAAGGGCACTTAACTTGATTCACGACCCTCCACAGGGGCATTTGTTCCTTCGGCCATGGGGCAGCCCCTTGAACCTACCGATTGAACTGACTGATTGAACCATCTTTGGTTTGACAATTCAACGGTTCAACCTATTCATTCTTCATTATTTGGCTATCTTTTTTATCTCTTTGAACCAAGCACATTGAACCAATAATTTTTTGAACCCGTTGAACCAATGTGGTTCAAGGTTCAACGGTTCAATGGTTCAATGCATCATTTTTTGCTAAGTGTTTTGAAGCCATGGAACTTTCAAGCAGTTGAACTTTGAACCTTTGACAAATGTGCTTAACTCCTGCTGATGACGTTGAACCTTTAAACACATTAAACCTGTTAAACCAAAATGGTTCAAGGTTCAATGGTTCAATGGTTCGATTCTTGTTTAGAAGCTTTCTGATGGATGCTTTGGTTGAACCTTGGCATTGAACTAATCTTGAAAATGACTAAGTGTTGGAAACTTGTTCTTTTGAGAGCTTTGCTTCTTTCCTGTAGAGTCTGTAGAAGTCAACTTGCGAAGCCCGTAGAACATGGCCTATAGAGTTCATAGATTCAAGCTTGCAGAGTCAATAGATTCAAGCCTATAGAGTCCATAGATTCAAGCCTATAGAGTCCATAGATTCAAGCCTGCAGAGTCCGTAGATTTCTGAGAAAGCTTTGAAAAATGAAGAACCTGAATGCTCATAATAATTTTTTAAAGGGGAAGAGAGGATTTTGGTCTGTAGGACTAAAATGTTTAAATGTTGTCCCAAAAATGAGTGATATTTTTGGGGGACAAAAGCTAGCTTTAGTTGGGGAACTTCCTTCAGTTGAAAACTTAGAACAGCTGAGGGGAGTATAAACTAGAATCTCCAGTGCCTTGAAGTATGCCATTGAGCTATGGAGTCATGCTACCCAAAAAATAAAGGCACCAAAAATGAAAACAAAAAGCACAAAATAGAACTAAAAACTATACAAATGTACATATGTATAGGCAAACTTATCTGGTACTTCAAGAATTGAAGTACTTCAGATGCTGCCCATTGAGAGGCAGTGAAAATGGTGCTCTATCCTGATAAACTAGCAAGAAGCCATTTTCTCCCTAGAATCGATGATGGGTGAATGGAACTCTCCACTAAGAAACCAATTTTTTGTGTCCTCTCTTTGGTTTTCTCCTCTTGCCCCACAGCAAGACTTGAATTTTAATCCAAAAACCATGAATCTTTGCTCCCCTGGCAAAAAGTTCATTTTCCTGATTTTGATGCATAGCAGCATGGTCCATTACCATAATTGGTTGCTCTTCTGCTTCAGTCCAACACATGATTTGATCATTACACCTGCCAATGATTGCACTATCAGGGATACTTAGTGTTGTTTCATCTGAACCAATTCCTAGATCATCACCTACAGGATTTTCATCTACAGAAACATGAATGTCTTCAGTAGACAAAAAATAATTACCCCTGCTTGAAGACTCAACAGAATTTGAGCTTCAGGCCTTGATGTCTGAGTGACAACATATTTTTCCTCCTTCTTAGGAAGCAACCTCTGCATTACACCTTTCACAAGGATTCTTGCTTGAGACAAGTCCATGCTTAATTCCCCTCCAACATCCTTGCAGAAGTTCCACCCAAGAAGGATGCCATATGATGCTAGGACGTCGACCACTAGGATAGTCATCTTGATTCGCTTGTCTGGAAAGGCAACAAATGCAAATTGGGCATCTTTAATTTGCCCCAGTAGTGGCACTTGTTTGTTCTCCATGGAGAAACATCTCCCAAATGTCTTGGTTAGTGTGAAACCCAAATATTCTACCACTTTAGCAGGCATGACATTGTCTAAAGCTCTAAAATCAATGATGCAATCATTCAGCTAATGTCCATTTATCAATAATGAGACATAAAAAGGTTCAATCCTGTCAGGAGTAGTAGAAGGAGCAATGACAAGGTTGTTCCTGGTGGGTGCATTCTTGGGGGAATCATGTGTCACTTTGGGAATTGCTTGTTCAACAGGGACGTTCTAGTTTTTAACACATTGAACCAGTCTATCTAATTGCTCAGGATGGGACTGTAGAAATTCAAATTTAGACATTTGAATTTTGGTTTTCTTTATATGGTCAATGATATCAAATGTCTAGAATGAACTAGAGTAGAGGATGGGAGTTCATCCTTTTGATTTTTGAAAGGGGGAGGATTGGACTGCAAATTTGAAGAAGAAGGTGTAGGGGCATTTGGGGTACTTACCTTTCTCGCAATCACCATGTCCTTTGGCTAGAAAGGAAGAGTGGATCCCCACTTAGCAATTGAAACTACTAGTTGAGGTCACTCCTTTGTTTTGTCCTTATCAGCTTGTTGAGCTAATTGATTCTTAGACTAGGTGAATACAACATATGACCCCTCAGCTGCAATGCCTTCTCTTTTGGGTTCATCCTGATAGTTCAAGAAACCAATGTGGGAGTCACCAGTTGATTCTTCTTGATCCTCCATGAAGAGACCAGCATCATTTTCTTGATCAAAATTAGGTTGGAAAGAGAAATCATGTTCATTTTCCAAATATCCAACCGCTGAGTTGGTTGGAGGTGCTTCAAGGGTGAGGTTCCTCTGTGGGGGAGGAAGATGATTTGGCTACCCCTGATTCCTAGCAACATTGCCTTGGTACGCCTGATTCTGAAATGTCCTCCTTGGCATATCCCAATTAGGAAAAGCAGACATAACTTGGGCCATTTTTCTTCTAAGGACTAACAATTCATTTGCTAGCTTCTGCACCATTGGATTAGTGGTGGCCGAAGGGGAGTATTCAAAAGAATGAAAAGATTTACCTCTGTTTGGATCTCTTCTTATCTTTCTAGCCAAGATAAGGTCATCTTCTACCTCAGTAGCCAAGTCCTAAGCAAGCAGTAAGGTCTATGTGTCTGGCCCATCTCAGCAAGAAACTCACTTCAGGTAGCTGTGAGTTGATGAAGAAGCATTTGAGGTTCTAAGGTGTCGATTGGGCAACCATGGGAATATTGTGCCTCAGCTTGTTGAACCTGGAAATAAAATCCCTCATAGGCTCATGGGGCTCTTTCTTCATCTATGTGAGCTAGGCTAGTAAGGCATGTGCATCTGTTGTAGGCTTAAACCTGGCTTCAAATTTGTCTTTCAGAGTGTCTCAGTCAGTCATTGATCTAGCCTATAGGTGGTAGAACTAGTCTGCAGCAGTGCCTTGTAGTGTCTCCATGAATAGCTTGACCACTATGTCTTCAAATTCCACCCCTATACATTGTAGGCTATGCTAAAAGCTGTAATGTGTTCATCAGGATGAACCTTCCCATCACCAAAGAATTTGGAAAAATTCTTCATTGAACTACATGGGAGTTCATGCAGAGGTGGAGTCAAGTTGAGTGGGCCAAAAGAGTTAACCCAAGGGCCTCGAACTAACATGATTTAATTATGTAAAATACGGATAACAAATCTACGTGGAGTGGCCAGATTGTGAATCAAAAATGGAAAAGGACTGGCCCTGCTTCAGCTTGAGGCTTGAGGCTTCAAACTGTACACTCTTTCCCAACAGCTCTGGTTTTGCAGACCAGATAATATAATGAAGGTGGAGGAAGATGGTAAGGCTATAATGAATAATGGGTAAGACACAAAATAGAGTCGCTAGAGTCTATAATCGAATGGATAAGGGAAGGAACTGCTTCAATCTGAAACTTGAGGCTTCAGACTACACGTTCATCCCTAGCAGAGTTGCCAAAAAACTATTGGGTGAATATTTTATCAATTAGCGTACTGATCAACAAAATAGGTCTGATCAACCACATTAAGAAGATTAGTTGGCCAAGTGTGCAGCTTTACTACATCAACTAGAGACAAATCTCTCCTCTCATCAAGGGGAGGTTCCCTATTAAATATATGGAGGCTATATACTATATATATAAGCAAAAAATAACACATGGGGGTAGAATAAACCATCCATCTCTCTTCTTTTAGAGATGATGCTAACAAATAGAGGAGAAAATCTTGAGTGATTGGTGAAGGTACTTCTCTTCTTTCAGAAGTAACTCTCAGCCAAGAGCCAGATCCCTTCCTGGATAGTAGAAAGATTCATGTTGTTTGCAAGAACAAGCACTTCTAAAAGAGGAGAAGTGCCTTCTATCATTTCATCAGGATTTCTACTATCCAGAAAGGGATTTGGCTCTTGGCTGAGAGCTACTTTTGAAAGAAGAGAAGTACCTTCACAAATCACCCAAGATTTTCTCTGTTTGTTAGAATCATCTCTGAAAGAAGAGAGATGGCTGGTTTATTCTTCCCCCATGTGTTATTTTCTACTTATATATATAGTATATAGCCTCCGTATATTTAATAGGGAACCTCCCCTTGATGAGAGGAGAGATTTGTCTCTGGTTGATGTAGTAAAGCTGCACACCTGGCCAACCAATCTTCCTATTGTGGTTGATCAGACCTATTTTGTTTATCAGTACATTGATTGACAAAATATTCACCCAACATGTCGCACCAACTCAAATATGGGATCAACAATACCTTGAGCTCTCTGGCCTTGTGTGTATGGTGGATCTGCCAGAGTGTCAAATGAGAAAGGAACTAAAACTACTTCAAGTTGGAGCTTGAGGCTTCAAAATGCATGTTCGTATTCCCCAATGGAGTCACCAAAAACTATTGGGTGAATATTTTGTCAATCAACGTACTGATCAACAAAATATTTCCTATCACCACAACATAGAGAGATTTGTCCCCTGTTGATGTATTAAACCTACACACCAGGATGACCCATCTCCCTATGCTATGGTGATAGGAAATATTTTGTTGATCAGTACGCTGATTGACAAAATATTCACTCAACACAATTTATGGGCCAACTAACTTTGATTAGATCATTTCGAGTCATGGATTTCTCTTTCCTATCAAATATTTTGCATAAGACACATGCCTTTGTTATTTGTTTTTAGTAACATCCTAAAAGAGATAACGGATCCAATGCATCTAACATCACCTTCCAATTCTAATCTAATCAAATTTTGGACCAATAACAAGGCATTCTGATCAATTTGAGTAATTTGTGCACAAAGTGCTTAATCATGCTTAAGAGTTAATTAACCCAAATCAAGGTCTAATAAAAAATTTCATGGAAACTTGTTGAAAACTTATTTTTGGAAATGAATATTAAATATCTACATCATCAGGTGACCTCATTTCTTTGGAAGGCATCCCTAGGCCATAAATGCCACAAATATCAAGATTCATGCCCTCCATGCCTCATCAATGCCTTACATGATGCCCTCCATTCCTCTTAATTTACCCTTCAATGTCATGATGAGGATAATTACAAACTTAATTCCAAAAATTGAACTAATTGTCAACCACACATCTCAATCTCAAGATGGACAGTCCAGGTTAATTTTAGACATTCTAAAAAATCTATAAATAAGAGGCCTTACCACATAAGGCTTGATTATGCAAAGTTATAATGCAATATTGATTCTAAAAGCTTCATGAAACTAGTGTTACCATGCCAAATTGATTCCAAGCCAAGCCAAGCCAAAGCCACAAGGTGTCAAGGAGAAGAGGAGATAGCCAAGCCTCCTTTGATGAAGACTTCATGAGCACAAGCCAAGCAAGCCACTACAACAAGCATTTTGGAGCATCCAAAGAAGGTAAAAGAGAATTTATTTTGAATTTTAGTTGTGTGTTTTATTCATGTTTGTTAACTAAGCTCTCCCTAGTGTTTAGGCCTAGAGATGTTATGCTAGTTAGTGTGTTTCTTTCATGTTGTTTTCATTTTGAAACTAACCCCATACTAACCATCCTCTCTTGAGTCAAATTCTTAGATCCACACACTAAATAAGGGCCCAACCATTTTTTGGCATATTTTGCTTATTTATCATGGGTATAGTCTAATTTAATGACTATATCACTAACATTGAAAGTGAATAATTAAACCTTTTTGTTTTGTTACTTGGTGATAAGAGCCTTGTATTGGCGATTATGTTGTAGAGCCGCTAGATGGTGTTCATTGAAAATATTAAGGGCATGAAGGTGGGCTTCATGTAATTCCTCAACGAGAATGATATTTTGAAGAGATATATGTAAGGAACTTATAATGGTAGGACAAACTCAAGACCATAGACTAGCGAGAATGGTGTTACCCTAGTGGTAGTATGAATGCTAGTATGATAAGCCCCATATGGGTTTCACGGATGGTATTTTAAAGGATTTTATTCAAAAATTTATTAGTGGCCTTGGATTTCCCATTGCATAGTGGATGTTAGGGTATGGAAAATTCATGGGATATTTTGAATTTAGTGCATAATTGTTTCACATCCTTATTTTTTTATGAGATCTAATCACCACATGGAAAATGGCCAAGGAGATTCATAGTTTGGAACTTGGTTGGTGGTGAATGGATTATATTATCATTAAGTTAAAAGGACTACACTTTTTGAAGAAATTTAAAACATCCTTTTCAAGATTAGGGCAAAAGTATCCCATACATAGGCATTTGCATGCTATAACATGTCTTCTATAGTGACCATCACAAATGCCACCATGTGCTTATTCAATGAGAGCAGGGACCTCTTTTTTAATTACATGATAGAGCAAGGTACCTTTTATTTGATGATAATAAAGGATTTCATATTTAAAGACATATTTAAAAGCTTATTTTTTAATTACAGTCTTTTCATGAGAATTTGTGTCTGGAGGATAAGTTTGATGTTCAAAGAATTAGATAATGTCTTTATACCATGGGATCTATTGAATGGTTATGGCCTCAATATGACATACAAGTGAATCTTGAAGTTGGATAGAAGATAAGGACTTTCATATTTGAATAATAAATTGAGCATCACTGACAACTTAAAGTAGAGGAAATAAGGATGTCAAATAAGCAAGAGAGTTAGCAACACAGTTCTAATCTCTTGGAATGGTTTCAATGGTAATAAAGACAAACTCTTTGGTGAGGATAGTGGCCATTTGATGATAGGTAATAATATTGTCACTTTTACATTGGTAATCACCATTAACTTGATGGTAAATGAGTTGGGAGTTACCCAAATCATGTAAATATGGAATATCCAAGTCAAGTGTCACTTGCGTGCCTAAGATTAACACTTCATATTCTACAATGTTGTTAGTGACATCAAAGGTGAGCCAAAATGCTTGAGGGATTATTTTACCATGAGGACTAGTTAGAATACAACTTGCCCCAACTCCTTGGAGACATTTAGCGCTATCAAAATGTAGGGTCTAGGTGTCTTTGTGAAAATGGAAGTTGATTGGAAGTTGATTTTAGGAAGTTCTGTGATAACTACTTTGGATTTAGTATTATTGGGAATGACATAGGTATCTTCTTGATTACTTGATTCTAAGTCAGTAATAAATTTATGAAAGTAATATTTAAGAGAGAGATCCTAATTGAGACCTTTAATATAAAGAATGTTATCATCGGGGAGACTATCTTGAAGATGATTGGTAGTGGGTATGGGTGCCACTGTGAGTTGGTCAGAAATGGCATGCCCTTTGAAAACTTTTTATGGGATGATGAAAAGGTTAAATTTCATTAAAAAAAACCATATTTTTGCCAATTATATCTCTAGGTAGAAAGGCTTTGGATAAAAAATGATGAAGTGGGTCAAAATGAACTGTGACATAAGTTGTTTGATAGAGTATATAGTGACGAAGTGTTTTGGCTAGGAAATAGATAGTGAGGCAATCACTTTCTACTTTGGTAAAACATTTTTTTTTTAATTGATGAATCCTCAAATAATATGGTAAATAACATACTCTCTTATAATATCATTTTGTTGAGCAAGCATTGGCCCAATTGATACAGGAGTAGAAGAGATGCATAAAAATAAAGTATGATCATTAAAATGTGGATGAAAGGTAGGTGAATGGATAAATGATTATTTCATGTTTTCAAATGCCTTATAACAAGGATTGGTCCATTCTAAAGCATTATCTTTCTTAATAAGGTAATTAATAGAGTATATATGATAATCCATTTCAAGGATGAATCATCAGACTACCCCAAGTTTGCCAAGGTAAGCAAGAATGTCTAGAATGGAATAAGAAATAGTCATGTTGACTATAGCATTGATTTTAATATGATCAACATTAATACCACAAAGAGAGACTAAGAACCCTAGTAATTTACCAAATGTAATGCTATAAACACATTTGTAGGGATTGAGTCTAACTTTATACTTGAAGAGTCAATCAAAGATGATGGCTAGATTAGAAATATGGGTTTTGAGACTTTCGGATTTGGTGATGAGATCATCCACATAGGTTTACACAATCTTATGGATATGGTCATGAAAAATTTTGGCCATAGCCTATTGATAGGTAACTCTAGCATTTCTAAAGTTGAAGGGAATCTTAACATGGTAATAAGTGTTCCATTCGATGGTGAATGTTATCTTGTGTTAATCTTTGGGGGCAATGTGAATTTTATTATAACCCAAAAAACCATCCATGAGGGACAACATTTTGCATCCATTAGTGGAATTAATAATGACATCTATCAAAGGTAATGGAAAATTATACTTGGGATAGGTGAGGTTGAGATTATAGAAGTCGATGCAGATGTGAATAGCCATGGTTAATGGAAACAATGTTTGATACCCATTCAGAATAGTCCACACGCTTAATAAAATTAGCATCTAATAGTTTGATAATTTATTTATGGCATAGGGAGGAAACTTTGGGGGGAAATTTCCATTATTTTTATTGAAGGGGTTTGGCATTGGGTATGTGATTACATTGTGCACCATGATATTAGGATCTATTATAGGCATGTCTTTATATGACCAAGCAAAAGTCTCATGATATTTATCTTAAAATAGACTAAATTTATCATGTTTAATCAGTGTGAGTTCTCTAGAAACTATGATGGGTTGAGGAATGGAGGGGGTGCCTTATAATTTTTATGGTTTCTTAAATAAGTATATCATTTACATCTTTAAAATGATATGGTGCATTAGGAAGAGAGGAAATGGGATTGGTTTTGGGATTGATGCTAACAATAAAGTTGTTATAATGGGGGGCCTTTCACTTGAAATTCCCATGTTTGTGATGTTGTCAAGGAAGTTGGGGTTCTCGGGCATGGATCAATTCAAGGATAAATTCATCACTAGATAACATAGGTTGAGGTCCATAATATTCCATGTATACTTTAAGATCAATGATTTGTTAATATGGCAATCATATTTAGAATGTATCTAGTGTACATCTGTGGCCTTAGTGTCAAGAGTGATCTCGAGAGTAGGTGTAACTATAAAGGAAGGTTAATTGGATTCAATTGGATTGATAATAGGCATAGATTTAGTATCATTGATGGGGAGAGGATCTACTAGAGTTATTGGTGGGATAGGAGGTATAGAAGTTTCTAAAAGTTCCAAATTTTCAATAGGTGATATTTTTTCAACCACCCAAGGAGTATTGAGAAGTAGAGAATTAAATAGAGGTACATGACCTTTAGGTTATAACTCAATATCCATGGAAATAGTGTTAACATCATGGTTAAAAGTATGCATTTTAGCTAAGGTTTTTTGATAGTGTTAAACATCCAATTCTCTTGATTGATCTTGGGACATAATGTAGTTATCATCATAGGTAGAAGAGATAGTACATGCTTGTGTCTCTAAAGTAACTTCCAAAGGTGAGATGCCTATATCACTAAATTTATGAGGTGACATGGTTAAAGGGCCTTGTAATAACTTAGCTAATCCATATTCATTGCAATTGAAATCATCTTTTATATAATATACTTCATATGCATTACATGGAGGAGGGAAATCAGAGATCTCATTGATAAGAGGGATGGTAAAATCATGAGATAACAAGGAAAGAGGAAGCCACTCCACAATGTAAGGCAGTAAATTGGTAGTATTATATGTGTTTTGTAAATCATTTGGTTCGTCATCATCAGAATCAGCAAGAGTGCCTTGTAAGTCTAGATTCATATTGATAAATCCAGGTAAAGGTGCACTATTAATTTTTGGAATAGTGGGAATCTGATACTTAAATTTAGGATTGGAAAGCTAAATAATCCATGGATTAGGATCAACCTCATGTTTATACCCTTTGAAATTATGAATAAAATTAAAATATTTGCTTCTAGAAGAGGTAATAACCCTCATGCGATGAGTCCATGGGTATCCTAAGAGTATATTATAGGATAATGGTAAGTTGAGAAGCATAAACTTAGACCATATAGTTTTGGGTATAGTAATAAGAAATAGTCAAATATAACCAAGTAAATTTTGATTGCTCTTGTCGAATCCATGACATGTTAAATGATTTTGATTGAGATGATCTTTGTTAAATCTGAGTTGTTGAATGAGCCAAAGAGATGTCACATAAATTCCTAACCCTTCATCTTCTCATACTTTATGAATAAGCGTGGTATTAATGGTTATTTTGATAAAAAGAGGTAGATCACCATGTTGAAAGTGAATTTCATCATTGATCATGTCCTCTTCAAATAGCTCTATAGAAGTTTTTGAATAAAGATAAATAGTTTTAATGGTATGAACTTTTTTTGGTTGAGGCTCGTGAGAAGGTTGTTTCTCTTCTAAGGAAGATGGTTCTTAAATTTCTTCAAGTTATTGCATTAAGAATTTGAAATGATAGGGAGAAGTGTGAACTAACTCCATGGGAGTATTCGACATGTTATAAAGTTGAGTTCCTCTAAAAAATTCCAATGAGTTTTTGAAGAGAAAGAACCAACACCAAACTTGGAAGGTAAAATATGTTTAGTAGGAAGAGAAGTAGTTGGAGGTTTGGATTAAGGAGGTGGTTCCCATTTTATTTCCAAAGGTAAGTTAGTGGTAGTAATGTATTTAATAAGTTTCTCTTCTAAATATTATTTCTTTGGTTTCGTGAAGGGATCTTTGTGGGCTAGTTTTCATCGATAATGGACCTTATCCAGATTCATGTATTAGGAATTGGTATAGTATTGATCATAGTCGACGTTAATTACATAAATACCCTTGTTTGATTATTGAGGGTTAAATGTAGATAAAGTTATAGGATTGTTAGAGGAAGAATATTTGGAAGCTTATTTCTTTTTAGAAGCATTAACATAATCACAATAATGAATTTTATTCATAGCATCATGATTGAATGAATCACCTAGCATAAAAGAAACATAAAATTTTGTAAGCCCCCAACATGTTTCATGAGAATGACCTATATCAACATGAAACCAACAAAAAATTTTAGGATCATACCATTTAAAAGGAATTATTAGGATACGTGAATGGTTTAGAAGGTGATAAAAGTTATTTCATTTGTTGCATAGTTATTGGCATATGGGAAGGCTGGGGATTTTTTGATTTAGATACTCCTAGTTTTGGTTGAAGAGGATTATTGATTAATGCATTGGTTTAATGTTGAAAGGAGCCCTTGATAGTTTTAGTGTTAGATTCAAAAATTTTCATTAGAAAATCTTGATGCTTATCTTGGTCAAGAACATCATTTAATGTATGGGGAGAAAAAGTTTAAACCTTGTATTGGAGTGAAGGTATTAAGGATATTATGAAAAGATTGAATAAGTAGTCATTAGTCATATTGTGATCAGCTTTGTGAGCCAAATATTTCTATTTTTTGATAAAATCATGAGCTAATTCGATATGGGATTACTTAACATTGATGAAACAACTAAGACAATTTTTGGGAAGATCATTATGTTGGAATTCTTTAACTAAAGGATTGACTAAATCCTCAAGTTACCATATAGAATGTTGGGGAAGTTTGTTATACCATTCTATTATATCATTAGTGAAGGTCTTAACTAAAAGTTTAGTAGTGGTGAAGGTATTAATTTGGATCCACTCTTTATAAATATTATTGAATGCCTTGAGAAAAGAGGTAGGGTCTTTAGTCCCATCATATTTAATAGTTGGAGATATTTTACCAATATCAATAGATATAATGAAAAGGGCTAGAGTTTTGTTTTGAATGTGTTGAAGCATGTTATTGTGCATGATAAGTTGGGGAATAACATTTCCTGAGACATCTTTAAGAGGTAGGGGGATAAAATTTTAATTATTTTGGTGAAGAATAATGGAAAGTTGATTAGCCATGTTTATCAAATGATGTTGTAGTTGCATCATTTGAGAGGTGTTTTATGTTTGCATGATGTTATTTTGTGGTACTATTTGTGCAAGAAATTAAATTTTATCAATTAGTGGGTTGGATTTGGTAGGAGAATTCCCAAAATTAGTATTAGAGGGAGGGTTTCTAGGTGATGGTTGTTGGTATTAAGAAGGTTTCTTGTGGGTTTATTTGTTAGTCTTGTGTCAATTGCCCCCATAATATGGTAAGATGTCTAAAGGTGAGAATTATGTTGATATGTTTGAAAAGGATGTAATCCACCAATCTCATATGTTCGAGTGATTTGAACCATGTTGCAATTAAAATATGAGGGATGAGAAAAGGTGATCTAAGAGTGAGGATCCTCTTGGGTAGTGAAGGTAGGAAGAAAAGAACATCCCATATAGTGCCTAAATAGATTTGGGTTGTCTAAAAAGATTTTAATTGGGATTTCATGATGCTTGAAGATAGAATCTAAAATCAAGAAGTAAGTAGGAAGAATAGGGACAAGGTCAACCACACACAAAATAATATCAACCAACAGGTACAAAGTCAACTAGGTCAATGAAGTCTATGAAAAGGTACATAGAATAAGATGCAAAAGACTCAATCAAACTATTAGAATATAACCTGTAAATGATAAAACTAAAATAGGCCAAAAGGATACACAGTCATATGTGTTAACTATGTACTAAAGTTATAAAAATGTAATATATGAAAAAGATACACAGTCAGACATGTCAATTATATACGGGGATACACAGTCATATAAGGTGAATGTGTACTAAAGGGATCAAGGTTGATAGTCTATGAGAGACTATGTTGATAGGGATGATAGTGTTCTTAAAATAGAGAAAATTTTTGCAACATAATAGCTAAGCAAATAAAGGGAAGCACACAAGCAATTAGATCAATGTGATTGATTTAATTGGAACACACAACACAAACCTTGCACTAACGTTGGCTAACATAAGTTTTACAATAAAAAATATAATGATAAAAGATAAAGCATCAACTTGAATGTAAATTATAACTAATTGGTCATTATTAAATGTTGTTAAGTTATAATAAAATTTGAAACTAATGTGATGGGGAGTTGGGTGTAAGAAGGAACTAGAAAGTAATCAATGTACAATTTCAGATAGTTTAGGCTCAAAGGGATCTGTATTGGTGATGTTATTGGCTTGGTATTGGGGCATACCCCCTCAATTTACAATCCCACAATGATAAAGGTTTTGGGTGCTTTTCCAATATATACCATACACCATATGTTTATACTTGTCCAAAAAACCAATTTGACTTCCCTCTTGATGATGAAATCCAAATAGGTGGACCATGGGAAGGAAAAAATTTAATGTTTTTTTGTGTAAAGTGGTTTGAAAGTGTGTGTAAAAGAGAAAAATAATGTGACTAATTTTTTAAATTAAAAAACCACCTAATTAATCTATGTTTGTTACTCTAAGCATGTAAGCAACTAGAATGAAAAGTGAACTAATTACTAGTAAAATAGGTTAATTCCTTTAATTGTGAAGAGTATAAAGTTAGTTTAGGTGATACTATAAGCAAACAAGATAGAATAGAGTCGACAAGGTCACTATTATTTTGTGGAAGTAAGATCTAGAATAATATAGTCAAATAGGTCGACAATGTCTTTTAGAGAGAAGATAGGCTATAGAATTGTGTCAAGCTAGTCGACCCAGTTTGATTTAAGGTTGTAGTTTTATAGACTACAAACTTGTGAAAAATAACACTAAATAAAAAATTAAAATGATAGAGAAGGTAATAATGAGCCTTGGTGGTTTTGAATATTATTAGTTTATAAATTTTATCTTGTGTTACTCAAGTGTTAACTTTAATATTCTGTAAACAAAGTCGACTGGGTTGATGGATTTTATACATGTATGCTAAAAAAGAATTTATGAACAAAGTTGACTGGCTTGACTATGTCTAAAAACTTATATGCTAAAAAATAATAACTATGAATATAGTCTAATGGCTTGACTATGTATGCAATCTTGTAACTGAAGAATAGGGTTGTGTCACGCTAATTGATCTAGTTACCTATATTTGGACAAGATTTTCACAAATAAAATAGACTCATTTTGGAGTGACTATATGTTAAACATGTGCATAGACTAATAGAACTATATTGACATGTTTAATACAATATTATAAAAATACAAATATATAATATGATCATAAAATGAATGCTTGAGAGAAAACCTATAAGGGTTTGATTCAAGTCAGGTTTACCAGAATGTATATAAAATTAAATGTAGCTGACTATTAATCAATCCTAGCTTGGAAAAGATAAATCCTAATTACATTTTTGTGTGTTGATACATTATATATTCAAGGTCATGACCAAAATTGATTTGTTAAACCTAACTAAGGGGTCACTTACCATAATAATATCACTCGAGAGGGTTCTAAAGCCTCTATTCAAGAAACACTATGCAATAAACCTAGTTAGGTCCTATATTTTCATAAGTTTATACAAAATAAAATAAAATCTAATCTAATGCTCACCAAAGCTTGTGGCACAAAGTTGGGGTAAAAAGTAAACATGCATAAAGTAATTATAATTAAGTAATGTATAAATATAACCTCAATGTATGGAGAGATCAATATATTCAAAATCCATTACTTATGTTACTTCTATCTACTAAAATAGAGGAATAAAGTTAGAGATACTTCTCTTGAAGACAAACCCATCGAGACTCAATTTCTCCCTTAGCCAAAGGTGTTTCACAAGAGGTTGTTATAGTTTGTAAAGATCACTAAGATAAGTCTAAGCATCCAATACTTTTCCACAAGACAAGATTCTTCTCTAAATATAGACCCTAAGTGATGACTCCTCAAGTAGAATGGTCGAAGCACAGATTGTAAAGAAGCACAAAATGAAAAATTAACTTTGTATCTCTCTCAGAAATGGTAAAATGAATGTGTATATATAGTTTAATCTAAACCTAAACCTTTCCAAAATTTTAGCCAACAGGGTTAGACCAATTTGACTATGTATCATTATTCGATAAAAATAAGTTAGATCCCAATCTAGGTTGGCCAAGACTGACATACACCCATAATGTGCAAATATCAATTAGAATATAGGGTTGACCCAGGCTGACATTGTTTGGTAAATGTCAAAAAAGGTTGTACGCTTAGGTAGGGGATAAGTAAGGTGGTGAATTGCTTAAAGGAGTGTGTAAGAGAGGAGGTATAACTTAGGAAAGTGTATAGACAATTAGAGAGATTGAGACTCGATGTCTTCTTGCAAGAGAGAAAGCATCAATAATTGATGAAGTTTGAAATAATATGTGTATACACAATGTGCTCTCGTCTACCTCCTACAAATGTTTCCTAATAGATAATGAGCCTCTATTTTTTGATGTATCTATGTTTTTAATTTATTTAGTAAGTCATAACTTACATAAATTTTTACATATTCATAAATAAATAAATTGCAAGGACAATCCTTAAACCTTACTCCTAGTTTTTATTTTCAATAATTTATAACTTATGTGAATGTTGTAGATTTATGTATTTACTATATTTTATCTCATATGACATCCTAGATTAGATTTCAATAGTTTACATTTCCAATTAGAGTTAATCATAATTCATAATTAATTCTAATGTAAACATCACCACAAATCTCTTCTTCATCAGTGTACAACTTGCTATGCTCATGATCTATATCATGTGCATAAAAGGATGTTTTAAATGGTTTTCAATGTATTCTTCCATGAATTATATTTTTTGGGTTGGAATGCCAATATTTTATTTATTTTCATTCCCAAAACAAAGTTTTTTTGGTATTTTCTCCACTTTTTACAAGTTTTGAAGTTGTAAAAATTCTCTTTGCTTTATTTGTACAGTTTCATAGATTTTTTTAGAAAACTACACTCTCTTGGGATTATAAAAAATCTCATTAATTGGATTTTTTTGAAAAAATATATAAAGAGGAAAAAATTTCTCATTGTGTCATCATTTTTAATAGTCTAATTAGCTCTTATTTTAGGGTCCTCTAAGATTTATTTCTTCTTTTTACCACCAAATATCCATGCTACTAATTTAACAATCAAAAATCATACCTAGGTAGTGATAACAATTTTCAAAATATCAAAAGGATGCGCTATATTCCATCATTTATGCGCTTCATTTCAACATATCACCAATCTTATTTTTAAAGTGTAAGATTCCCATCAAATTTTATAAATTGAATACACCATTTGTATTAGTGTAGGTTTTTATTCCATTAAATGGTTTTTTCCTACACATGTTATTTATCTTGCTTAGGTGTTATTTTAGGTCATTGGAGAAGACAATCTCACATGCATGAGGATGAGTGGTCATGTCTATCTTCCATTTATATATTTACCTTTCCTAAAGCTATTTTGGCTAGTGAATGATTTAATTATAATGATAATTCTTATTTTTTATCATGTTTATTTGGCTTCTACAAAAGGCATCTCTTTTACATAATTTCTTTTGCATATTATAGAGAACCATGTTTCATGTCTACTCAGACATTGATCCTCAATTGAAACCTAATATAACATGGTATTATAGCATGGTTTTTGGTAGTCAAATGCCAAATATCCTATTATGAAATATTGAGTTTCAACATAAATGTCATAACGCTTCCTGTTGATGGATCATTTAGCACACCATCTTAGGTAGGGTGGAAATCCACATAACCTCTCATGAAATGAGACAAAAATATCCCCAAGTTATATTAATGATAGATCTTGGCTTGTAATTTAACCCAATGGTTGATGTGTAATTATTTCAGTACAAGGGACATGTTTGGATTAAATTTAGATAAATGATGGATAATGTCGATCTTGTGGATTCATTGCCCTAAAATTATTAGTTTGGATTTATCATGGAAATTTGACTGATGAAATAATTTTTAATTGCATACATTTATTCAACAGTGCATTAACAATAATGACAAGGTTTGTAATCAAAATAAACATGTAAACATAGATTACCAATTTGAATCTAATATATCTATTCTGAAAAATTTATAAAAAATAACAAAAGAGAAAGGGAATGAGAAAGAGGTGATCATGTTTTGTAGTGAAGATAAATCTGATCCATTCAATTAGATGGCATCCATGAAATCATTCTATTGTCTGACTAGTATGGACACAATCATGAATAAAGATGATGCAAGAATTTGTGGTATTCAACTATGAAAAAATATGGACAAAATCACCATATACATGGAGATAATAGACATTAGTCTTCATAACATTTCAATTGATAGATATTTTTTTGAAAAACAATGTTTATATCCACCATAATCAGGGGAAGTATAGAAAAATTCTTCACAACAACACTGTTAACAAGAAAAACTAACTAGGAAACCAATATATTATAAGAAATAAGTGTCTAGTCTTCTACTCTAATTTTTAATACTAATGAACCAACGCCTAACTCAATAATAATGTTGGCCTTATACGGATTTTAACCCATGTATGGAGACAACCCCTCCACTCATGAAATGGGTGAAAATATTAAATACCCAGGTCAAGATCAAAGCCTAAATTTGATGCACAAATAAATAACCTCAAGGAAATGAATGCCATGAATAAGACAAGAAACTCCTAGTTAAATTATAGTAATAAAGCACCATCAAAATTTGTAGATTCTCCATGCACTCATATTCAATACAACAATGCCTCCTTTGAATACACATTTTTCCATTAAATGTTCATAAAAGGTAGTGTCAGAATAATGCATTATTCCAATTTACACAACTTAAATTTAAATCTCCCTCCTTTTGATGGCCTATAGTTGTATTAAATGTTAGGGAAAATTTTATCTTTGAGTCACCAACACTCCTCTTGATAGTTAACAATATGCTTTACTATGACGATCACACTTGATTAAGGTATTTATTTATCCTTTTGTGGCCTTTGCCTACCTGATCATGATATGCACACCATCATCCCACTTAATCCACTATCTAATTTTCCATGAAATCTATGTTCCACAACCTTCTTGCACTAAATGACAAGATAATTCATGACTACATAGATCCAATTGGACTCACATTTTAATTTATAGATATTGATGGCCTAAATGGGTAAGATGGTCATCAAATTTAGGCTCTAATATTTTTCATGGAGGTACATATATTTTTCTTGGGAAATTATCACCACATGGCCACTTTTTACTACTTATGAAAACTAGTATGTCCTTGAGTGTCAAAATATTAATACATTTAAACTTTATGTTAAGTCATAGCTTGTTTGAGGCTCTAGATCATTTTAATTTTCCCTGAGTCATAGTGCAATAAGATCTTGGCAAGTGTCAAGATCCCACTCACCCAGAACTCTATAGGTCATGGCTTGACGTTGAATATAGTGACCACTCTAGAGCCCTAGGATGTTTGACACATGGCTTTATCCTGGGTACTCACTTGATATTTGTTCTATCTTATTGATCTAATTGAATTGGGGGTGTAGGAAAGTATTATGCTACCATGTGTCATCATTCCATTCACCCGAAGAGTTTATTACCTACTCACTTTGTACTAACTATCCTAGGAAACTAAAAAAATGGATTATGCCATGTGGAAAAATCCCATAAACTCAAAGGGTTCTTGGGTAGCTCTTTGTCTGAGGCACTCTGTATAAGCAGATCCATAAGATCTTTCCAGGCGGTATCTCCTCGTTCAATATGAACCTGTAGCAAAAGAACTAGCCATTGTAATTCAAATAAAAAGAGGTAACCATTAGACTTCAAATTCTACAAAAAAATTATTAAGCTAAAATTTTAAAAGGAAAGACAAAAAAGATCATAAAATTAGCAATTAAAAGGGGGATTTTCACCAAAAACATGGATAATTTACTCCATTTAAAAGATGATGACTAAGTTTTAAGATAAAATAACATATAAACATAATCACTTAACCCAAAATCAAAATATTAAGCAAACTTAAATAGTTTGGTCCAAAGGAAATCATCCTAGTTCCTTAATGGTCTTGACGGGCTAGATGATTGTCAAATTTAAACTCATGTAACACTGACTTGGATACTAATATATTGTCTGTGAAATAAGATTACAAAATAGGTTAGTTTCTTTATTAGTATTAAAACATAAACAAGTTCACAAAACTAACATATTAGGCATATTACCTCGATTAGGGAGTATCAATGAAGTGAAGAAACTAAATAAAAATCATAATGATACACAGGCATGGGGTTAAGTCTCTAAAAGCATCATTATCTAATTCTCTATCCAATTGGTCATATGCATTTTACTTTGTTTGGTTTCCAAGCTTCTATCTCCAATTCAATTTTTCAATGGTTCTTGGACATAATATTCTCCTTCCATTATGTACCTGTATCTTTTTTCCATTCAAGGTAATTTATAATGGAATTAATCTCTTTTTTGACACTTCACATTTGTTATATGTTGCATTACCTTCTTATCATTTATAGTTTCCCTTTCATGCTTCCACTAACATCTTATTAGACTATTCATACTAGGGTCTTAAATGCCAAAGTTTAGCATAAGTATTGAGGAATAAATATCCATTCAATAATGATCTTATATGACCTTAAGGCATGGGGATAAGTCACTAAAAGCATCATTATTTGATTCTCTATCCAATTGGTCACATGCATTTTACTTTGTTTGGTTTCCAAGCTTCTATCTCCAATTCAATTTTTCAATGGTTCTTGGACATAATATTCTCCTTCCATTATGTACCTATATATTTTGGCCCTTCAAAGTAATTTATAATTTCATTAATCTCTTTTTTGACACTTCACATTTGTTATATGTCGCATTACCTTCTTATCATTTATAGTCTCCCTTTCATGCTTCCACTAACATCTTATTAGACTATTCATACTAGGGTCTTAAATGCCAAAGTTTAGAATAAGTCTTGAGGAATAAATATCCCTTCAAAAATGATCTTAGATGACCTTAAAATATATGAAAAAATCCTTCCTAACCCCTGTATCACATTTTGTTATGTAGTTCTATACTTCAAATCCACAATGTACTCCCAAGGCTTATAGACTTTATTTTCACAATTCTTCTTTATTTGAATAACTTTTCATCTTTATTGAGGATATATAAACTCTTTAGGATAAAATTTATCTCTATTCAACTCTTGAGTAAGTTTCAAAACCTAGTTCATTTGCCTTCATCCCTTACTAGCTTCCTCTACTCACTAATTACCACTTGTTAGTCCTAATTCAGCCCTGTTGCAACTCAGCCATTAATATCTATACTTGTCCATACTAATTCAATAAAAAACCACTTTAATCTCATAAAAAATTCTCAAGTGGAAAAAAAATACAAAGTTTGGTAATTTTATAACAGTGAAATCTCTTAGAATCACCGAAACCCTAGTTTAGGGTTTCTTATGCCATGTTTAGGCCTGAGAGGTTGCTAAATTCTTTATCTTGAGTTTGATCATGCTTAAAAAAACCCAAGGATGTGGTTAAGTTTTTATTGAAATTATTCACCTTACTACACACTTAATTTATCCTTTTCAATATCCCAAACATGTGAAACATAATGAAATATGTAATCTGTGAATACAATATTGACAGTGCATGATCGAATAGTCTTCAAAGAATAATTTGTTGGTTTCTGACTTTCCTTATAAGGTTATGAGACTTTTATTAGACCTTTTGGTCTCCCTTATTACTCTACAATCCCTCCAAATTTCATGTCTTTTATTTACTTATAATTATTCTTCATAAACCATAGGTTTCTACATCCTTATATAAGACTATGTAAGTATTTAGAAACTATATGTAATCAACCAATAACTTGACTATGTCAAGGGTTGTATTTTAACATTTTCTCACCCATAATTATTTACCAAATAAACCACCATTGCTTACATCCTCAGTTCTCACTCTACCTACTTGTCTTGTTCAAATAATAGTCTCTTTGACTATCTAAACAGGGTTGTGGATATATGAGTCTAAGTCTTGCTTTGAGTATAGACTCCTTTCCAAAGTTTGTCCACTTATAGGAGATATTATCAAAACTTATTCATATAGATTATTTGACAATAAACATACAACTAAACCTTCAATCCTTGATACTTTTCATCCATGGATTGAACTGTGTAAATACAGTTATTTCTACCAAAGACTGTATGTTGTCATTTTATCAAATATTTGATTTACCAACCTAGGGTTTAAAATTATAATAAAAATATTAATATAAACACCATCCTACCCACAAAAAATACCATTCTTTTACCTAAGGCATGCATCACTTTGGGAACAACAATCTTTCACTTTTAGATTAACTATCTTAAAGGAAATAAAGTATAAGGACATAGTAGCTCTCATTACTGAGTTTACATGTAAAGATATCTTAATCACTCTTATATAGACTTTTCAATATTAAATATATATATAAGCAATATCATAATGTCTCTCAACCTACCAAACCAATGTAAGCACTTCAAAACCTTTCTTCTTTATTGGGAGCTTATATTATTTGCAATCACCCTGTAATCAACACATAAAAAACCTGACAAAGGATTAGAGATTTCTCAATATAATACATGATAATTCATACACGATGCTAAAACTACATAGAGATAACATCAAGAACTCTTAATATCTTATTTATTCATATGGTTCATCTTTAATTTATATAAATAAACCACACATGGATCTTGACAACTTTTCCTTGAGAGGATACTTTCAGTCCTTCATGGTTTCCCTGTCTTATTTCTTGGAGATTATCTTCCACCTCTCTCACTTCTCTCTCCTATTCTAATATTCTTATCTATAATGAATTTTCTCTCCATTTCAACATTGTTTTTTCTTAGAAGTTACATCAACTTCTTTTCCATAACTACCTCGACGTATGATCTTGGAGTACATGACTAGACCATGACTTCTAATGGGATGTCCTAGGCTCATGTGTATTTAAAACACCTTTTGGAAATATCCTTAGGCTTTATACATCAACATATTATCACTTAACCACCTTAAACATACAAATGACCCTCCTAGACCCTTGTCAATATTTGAATTTTCAAATTCCCTATTCTGGAAAGAAAACACCTAGAGGCCATTTAACACATTTTGAGGATCTAAAATGGATTCTAAGACATAAAATGGACCTTAAAATGTCCCATACACACGTTTACACCCAAAATTGACCATTTTTTGACAAATTATGACAATATTTCAAAAATGATGTTCTTTAGCTTGATGATCCTGTATCACATAACAAGATGATTATACCTTCCCAAAGTGACTCCTTTTCATGGGTGGTCCATAAGTGTGATTATGATCAGTTATGGAGCTCAAGTTATTTATAAAACGTGGTTGGAAAAGTGCCTCCAACATATCCTCATGCACCATTTGGATTGGATTGTGAATGAAAGTAGAAGAAATGGTTGAAGCTTTAGAAAAAATTATGCATTATATCTTTGCACTAGAAATCTTAATATTGGTATATGGTGGCCTTAGTATTTATATATTCCTTGAATTGATTCCACCCATTAGATGTGATTTAAGATATGCAGTTGAGATTTTGTCAAATTTGGTAGGAAAAATACAATCAATATTTGGCATTAATCAGGCATGGCTTCCAAAATTAGTTATTTGCTTGCATTCATTTCTTATTGCTTGACAAATTTTTGATGATGTCATCATTCATGATATTTATTATGATGTCATTATCCACTTGGCCACTTGTCATGAGAGTTGAAGAATAAATCTAATTAATGAATTTAGAAAATAGGAAATCCCAACAATTATGTAATTTCCTATTAGAAAAAGATTAGGCTAATTAAACGAGATTAATTAACTTAATGAAAAATGAAGTGAATTTTAAAGTAAAAGAACCATATGAGATAATCAATCCCAAAGTGTCTCTTTCATAGTCATAATTTGATTTGGCATGAATTAAGTGAAGCTGATAGTTGTGTATAGTGCATTGCCCTAATTAGGGTTGCCCCAATATGTTTTAGAAGATGGACGCTAATTACATAAAATAATTTAGGTGTTTTGGTGATTCATGTGTTATTTCTATAAATTGATATAAATGAAATTTTGACATGAGACTGGTGAGAGTTGGGTGTCTACATTTTTCTTTTATTTGAGAAGGCATTGCGAGACATAAGCAAAGCAATGACTTTTCAAATAATGAAAAAGTGAATAAAATTATTTGATAATGCTTGAATAATGATGTGTTTACATTTTTTTGAATATTTTTCAATTTAATAAAAATGAGTTCATGATGGTACCCAAAATAATGTTTTGGATGCCCATGACTCCCCCTCGAGGGAGTGTTCAAAAAATAATATTGATGGACAGGATCGTGAAAAGAATAAAATTGACAAGAAAAACTTTGAAATTAACCCATGGATGAGATTAATCCATATGACCCAATGTATGAACACGTTTATTTTTCACTAATGAATAGAATAGAAATTAACTTACCCCAAGGCAGGGGGAACTGGGAAGGCTGCATCCCAAAATAAGTGACACATTTTGACATACCCCAAATAAGGTAAAAGTTATAGGCTTAGAGAGTGATCTATCTTGAAACAATTCATGCACTTTGATTTGCCTAAAGAGGGGAAATCTATAGATCTTTAAATTAAAATAAAGATAGATTGATTGACTAATGATTTGTCCCAATAGGTTAGATTTGATTGGTGATTTAAATGATTTCCCCAGCAGGGTAGATGTGATCACTAATTGATCTAAATATGTTGTCCCAACAAGGTGGATTGGAAATCATAGCTCAATAATATAACCTATTGCACAAATTAAAGACAAGATTAATGATGTTAACATAAGTGCAATGGTAGAGTGACTTTTAAAATAATGAAAAAGCCACAAAAATCCCATGCACATGAGAATTCTCAAATTTAATGAAAGAGGTGATTGGAAGAACATAATAACTACTGAATAATAATGAGATAGGATTAAAATGATATAGATGTTAATAAGAATTAAATAAGGGTGGTCGAGTTGACCTAAGAAACTAGTTGGTATTGAGCATTGATTACAAGTCCAAATGGACCTTAGGCCAATGTAGATCTCCTAAGAAGGGATAAAATGAATAAGGAAAATGATCATGCTAAGAATGAGAGTAATGATGGACCAATGTATATTACTCTATTATCACATGTTTATTCAGAGATGCACGTCCGTAATTAGAATAAAAATATCCATGCTTGTTTCAATTATTGTCTCATGATGTGTTTATGGAAAAATGAAATGCCATCTTGATCATGCATTAGCTACGTAAATTATGCTTGAAGAGATGTTATCGATGCAACATTGTTATATAAGAGTTAAACACCTAGTTTTAAATTTAGCACATGAAGGTATACATCATGATATAAAACACCATGATGACTTGTCCATAATGTGCATAATGACTGACTCCTTATCTAATATACAAATGGAAACAACACACTAATGATAAAAACTATAATGATATTATTGATGTATGCCAATGGATAGACTCAAGTATAGGTGTATGACAAGGAGTACCATGATGATGACCTCGTTAGCACAATGGACTGAGCTAAGGAAATAACAATAAAAGAAAATAAATAGGAAAACAATTAAATAAGTAAACACATAAACAAGAAAACAAAAAGCAATAAAAAACATATTGTGATTAACCAATTCAAGATCCATGTGTGAAGGTTGAAAGATAATGATAATGGAATGGTACCCCCAAGCAAGGATACATGCAAGGGGAGGATGCAACACAAGGTGGATGAAATGACTGTAATAATTAATTAATCTACCCCACTAGGGTGCATTTGGGAAGGATACATCCCAATGGTTGTTAACATGAAAGGCTCAATGATAAATCATTGATAATGACTCAATTTAGGACAAGACTCATGTTTTTAAATTTTGTGGTTGTATATCTCTCATAGAGATTTTAAGCCTTTTTTCAAAAGTTTAGGATTTTTTTGATTTATATCTCTCATGGAGATTGTAAGCTTTATTCTAATTTTTAAGTCTTTTTATTTTTATAAATGTTTTTGGGCTTTTGGTATCTCAACTCAATAGAGGATTAAGAGATGCAAAATGTTTTAACTCATAAAATTATGAGAGCATAGATTAGGTTTCTTATAAAATGGCAAGAGTGTGGCTTAGGTTGATTGTAAAATAGTGAGAGCATGGCTTAAGTTAATTAAAAATGGAGAGAGCATGGAATAGGGGTGATCGAGTTGACCTCAAAAACTAAGCCCTGCTTGCATAGTCAAAATGGATGTCAAGTCAATGTATTTCAACCTACAAAATAGGAGATAAAAAAGGATAGATGGATAATGTTGGATAATAATGGATGATAATGAGAGAAAGGACCAAGAGTCTCCAAATACCATGTCACATGAGAACCAAATGTGTCTAGTCATCAAAGTGTCATGCATGTAATAGGTCAAAAGGTTTCCTAAAATAGATCTTAATAGACCTTTTACTTCTGTAACAAGGTCAAGATAGGAAGATTAATAGTCATAATAAGACAGGCTAGGATAAATAAGAGTAAATGACTAAAATGGTAAGAATGGTAATGGCTTGTAATGGCTAAGATGGATTGAATGAAATGGTCTATAATGTAGATAGGGTTGCCCCCAAGGGTCAAGGTATTTGTAGATAACAAATTATTTATGCAGGATGCCATAAATCTGATTTTCATCATGATACTTATCCAAAGTACCATAATCTTGGTTTTCACAATTGGATGGATTATTTCTTTTTATATTTTGATTATTTTGTGTAATTATTTTTTGTATAATGTGGACCCTTTATGTCTAACCAATACTTGCTTTAAAGAGTTGCTCTGTCAAGAACTTATTGCTAGTTTACATTACACCATTATGTTTTTTATCTTTGTTGGCTATTGATTTTGCTTCCTCCAAACCTCTAAACAAGGTGTCTTTATAACCTCTATAAAATAGAGTGCTACTAGTGATGGTAAATAAGGATAGGTATTGGGTAAATGGTTTGATTTAATGATGTAATATGGGAGTCAAATGAATAATAAGCTCATAATGGAATGTATAATGTTTGAGGGACTAATGAAGATTGATATTTTTAGTCACACACATTATTTTTTATTCCATATTTGACATGATTTTGGTTGTGGTGGGGTTGATATTAACTTCAATAATGTCTTCATCAAGTAATAGGGAACTACTTGGCTCAACTATTGGGGCCTTGAAGAGGTTTTCACCAATAAAGTTTTCTTGATTTTTCTTCTTTGGATTATCCAATAGCACCTTGAATAAGGTTTCACTAAGGGATGTTGATAATTCATATTGATTATCCTTTAGTGATTTAAGCAAGGTTTCACTAAGGGATTTTGATTGTTGATTTTGATTTTTATCTAGTGCCTCAAATGAGGTTTCACTAGAAGCTACTAAGTTTAGACTTTAATTGCCCCTTAGTACCTCAAACAAGGTTTCACTAGGAGATTGTTCTTCTACTTCAATGTTGTCTTGGATCTCCAAAAATTATACCACTAGGATGTTACAATGGAATACATTAAACAATGTGTGATTCTGTCAATCCCAATCGATGTTCATGGGAAGTGGTATGGCAATATAATGACTAGGCCGATTAATGGTAAAGGAATATGTAATGGTAATGGAAGGGTAAAAGGTAACACAATCCTCATATAAGCTCTTAGGAGAAGTAAATATCCTCAAAAATTATGGAAGGATCAAAAATATATTCCATTTGACCTACAATAAGTGTGTAGCTAATGTCGTAACATCTACTAAGATATGTTGATTCTGAAGTTGATGTGAACTCAAGTGGATCTGATAGAAGTTTATAACCAATGTCATAATAATCATTAATATATTATGATTCTAAAGTTGATTCTAACTCAAGGGGATTTGAATCCAATGTTGAGAGTAACATTGATTCTATTTTTGATGCTAAATCTGATATTGGTTCTTGAATGAAACTTAATTTTGATATTTTTTTGAACTATAACTTGATTTTGATGTGGATGTTTATGTTGATGCTAATAACAATGTTGGTTCTAAATGGGAATTTGTTTCTAATGTGAATTGTCTACAAAAATGGCCTTTTGAATTTTGTTGTCCACAAGTATCTTTTTTACTAATCAATTGGAAATGAAGGATTTGGGAAGAATGAATTTTCTAAAATGGGGAATGTTAGGTAATGGATGAATAATCGGTTATTGCTCAATAATAATGGGATCTTCAAAGGTAGGCTCATAAAATATGGGTTGTGTGTCAAATAAAGGTCCTTCATAAGATAGAGGTGGACCATTAATGGTTTGGATTTGGTCAAATATGGTTGATTCAATAAAAATTTCAAGGATTAGTTGACTATCTTGATCTTTCTTTGAAAGTGGATGTATTTGATTGGGCTTGGGAAGGGGATCATAACATATCCTAGTTAAGTAGTTATCAGACTTGGATACACTTGGATCTTCAATAGATAATGGCCCTTGGAGGGGAAATGATTGGCTTTATTGTGGCTCTAAGACTGTATTAGATATTTAACAAGTATAAAGGGAATTGTCAAATAAAGTAGCAGGTAGAGAGATATTTAAAGTAATCATGAGCTAATTAGTGAAGAGCTGACCATCCTACTATACTTGAGAAGTAATGACATGGTTATGTTGGTGTGGGTCTATAAGTTGTCTCTTAAACAAAGGTATTTCCTCTTTTCAAATAAAGGTATGCAATTGGTACATAAGAAAATTAGATGGGAGTTAGGATCCCTCTTTTGTTAGCCAAAAAATGATGACATTATTGTATTTTTCAAATAGGGCTTTATCCAAATTAGTTTCAAATGCCATGGATCAAGATGGAAGAAAGGTTAACCCCAAGTAAGGATACATGCAAGGGTATCGGTCTAGAATGGAATTGGCCCAAAGAGGGTGGTCTTGATCTAGTATAAATGGCTCAAAGGGGATAGTTTTGATCTTTGAAAATATCCCAAATAAGGTGGTCTTGGTTTAGATGGTGTTAGTATTACCTTTTTCCCACTTTTGGTTTTACCTACATAGTTGTTAGTCAGTTTACTTAGGGTTGTTAAGGTCATTAGGGGAAGTACACTTTATGTGTATTGTAATTGTGATTGAGTTATTACCTTTATGGTGGCCTAATATATCACTACATAATATACCACCTTTATACTTTTTGATTAATCAACTATTGAACATTTATGAAGCCCCCTTTTATTTTGCATCTTGCTCCCATCTACTCCTAGGGTTTTCATGAAATCTAAGACATTTAAAAATCTTGGAGTCATCTGACATGGTACCAAAGCTCTGATATGATGGCCATTTTTGCCATTTCTAAAATCCTTGGTGAGATATTTCATGCATACATTCCTAATAGCTTTCTTGTTTTTTTGGTTTTCATAGGATTGGTGGGATTTCATGAAAATCTATGTAAACTATACAACTAAAATATCCTATCACCAAAAGGATAAATTCATCAAATATGAAATGTGTCAAAACCCAAGAATAGACAATAAACACAACCTAAATTTATGATAACCATTTTGACCATTTTTAGAGGGTTTCAGGTCATTTTTGATGGTCTCATGCATATCTATACATCAGGATTCTCAAATCAAGGAATAATTTTTTAGTTTTTTTGGGTTTTCAAGCTCTAAAATGGGTCTTTACTAGTTTTTGGAGGATCTATTTGGGTTTTTCAACTTCGATGGAATTTCTACCCCTTATAAGCAATTTCAATGATTTACTATGTTTGTCAGACTTTTAACATTGAGTTTACAACCTTGGCCAAACATTCACCTTTTGGTAAGATATGCATGCTTATCATGTTTTCCATAATAGAATTAAAGCCTTTGATAGAAATTCAAGACTTTGTGTGTAGGTCCATTAAAACTCAACATCTATCTGAGTAGTCATTAGAACCTGACACTTACCTGAACACACATCAAAACCATATACCTACCCAAAAAACTAAAGAAACCTAACACCTACCTAAGTAGCCATCAAAACTTGACACCTACCTAAGCAACCATTAGAAATTGACACCTGCCCAAACACATGTTGGAACCTAATGCCTATTCGAGTAGCCATTAGAATTCGACAATGTGCTCGACACACCATTAGATCCTACCAACTGAAAAAACAACCCCCAAACTCTGAGCCTCCTATGGTCATACACCATATAATACAACTAGTACAAAAACACCAATCAAAAATTGAGCCTTATTTGAGCATGATATATTCTAAGAGAACCCCTTTTATACTTGTGATGACCATAAAGATGTCAAATTTAATCTTGGATTATTTGACGAGTGAGAGACCATCAAAATTAAGATAGTGGAAAGTGAATCTAATCATTTTTAAAATAAAGGAATTTTTTGATAATGTCACTCCCCCATAAATCAAAAAGGGAGGGGAAACACCCAAAATAGGTCTTAGCCCCTGGTTACATGAGAAATAAGCCCTTAGTCACTTCCAACCCAAAAGTGCTTAACTTTTCTCCATGGAGGCATGAGGTTTTTTTTTAAGAAATTGATTTAATTTTTTTCAATATTTTTATTCAAAAGGCTTAAATTGTTTTGGGGGGAATTACTCCACCACTAATTACCACCAAATTTTTGATGTGAGCAACTTTTTGAACACATAAATTTTGACTGGTAGCTCAAATTTGAGTGTCATATTCTTTAAAAGTGCTTATTTTTTCATGCTTCATGCAATGGTAGTATATTTAGCTAACTAAAAATCCCTCTAAACCAACTATTTTAAAATCTTGGATGTATTATCAATTGATCCTAACATGCCTCCAATTCTTTTATACCTACACATAAATTCCTCAAGACGTATTCTTAGTTGTGTCCAATGTCTATACGAGCATTCTTGTATGTGGTATGGTGTGCTTTTATTTTATATATTTATTCTTTAATTTTTACAATAACCTCTTTTCTTACATCATGGATTGTTGGTCATTTCCACCTCTTACGACATTCAATTATCATGAAAGGAAAAATAACATGATACTTGATCTAAGAAAACAAGAATTCTATAAGATAACTATGAATGAGAAAATTAAACCTACATTAGATGTAAATAAAAATAAATGGTTTAACAGATGTGATCAATCACATATTTATCTTATTTTGTTTGTTTCCCCTGACTTTGACATACTGGAAAAACACTACTAAAACACCAAATGAAGTATAGACCACACTATAAAAAATATTTTAAAAGTAGGATGTGATGAGAGGTCATGAAATGGAGAATGAGATCATCAGTTTCATCCTAGATGACTTTGACATAGTATAAAATTTATTCACTAGGTTCAAATATCTAAGGTTGTAGTTAAAAGAATGTGGAATAGATAAGAAATATGATCAACTTGTTCTGTCTTTACCCTCTAGACTGAGTCCAAAATATTATGTGTTTATGGCCAATTTTAATGTCATAAAGAGTGGTCTTGGAGCTACATAGAAGATGCCTTATTTAGATACCTTTATTGTCAACTTGACTCAGGAGATAGATAAACTGATATAGATTGACACAAGGAAGTCCTCAAAATCTCATGCACTTTTTGATAAGAAAGAGAAGGGTTGAAAAAAAAAAGAGAAGAAATAAGAGAAGGATGCAAATCCTCCCACCTACAAATCAAATAATGAGACCTCTTATTCTAGTGTTAATCCCCAAAAAATATTAAATCAAATGTGCATTTTGGCAGTACTTCACATCACATGGCCTCTTCATAAATAACGTTCAAGACCATACAACCATGTGACATGTCCTCTAGATAATTGGGTGATGAAACTTCTAAAAATGTTCTCAGGAGAGGGTATGTTGAAGTGAGTTTTGGAACATTCAATAATGTTCTAAATGTTCCCTCACTTTCAACTAATCTCTTATCAATTTACTAGATCACTCACCTTGGTATGAGCATACGAGTTGAGATCACTCCAAATTTAGTATATGTTATAAATCTTCACTATGATACTATATTGGTAAATGGAATTTTCAATCATTATACTTGACTATATAACTTCTCCCACTTTTCTCTTGACTTACCTTCAGATTCTTCTTCTTCAAACTTGCCTAAACTTGATGACATTTCTAAGTCTGAGCATACTTTTGATATTGATGACTCTTCTTCTAGGATCACACCTCCACCATCTTCTTTTCACCTTCCAAATGTTGAGGAGTTATTTATTGATCAACATATATCTAGTCTACTTCAAACATTATAGGGAACAGGTATACTGATCTAGGATGCATCAAACATCGAGCAGTCTACTCCACAATTATAGGGCATTTTGGAATCTATCTGAGCCTCTACTCTTATTACACATTCCTTGATTAAAAAAAATTTCCCTCATAACTTGCATGAGGAGATAGTTCCTTATATAGGAATCATACTTTGGTTGAAGATATATCAAGTACTTGGCAAACACATTCAGTGTTCTAGGGTGATCCACTCTTCACTGCATCTACTTCTGATCCATAATCACTTTTGAGAACTCCACTATAGGATACAAGATGGCTTTAGATAGTTTTAGATTCTAGTGGGGATTTTTATCCATATTCTCTTCTATTCTCTCTTTTTGTAGAGGAGTTTTATCCTATGGGTTTTCTCATTTTTCACCATTTTATGGGAGTTGCATTGTGCTTAGATACCTCATCAAGTCTAGTTATCAAGACCCAATTCTTCTACCCACCTAAACTACACTTCAAGGGGTGTTAGTGTAGGATTTTTCCCACTTTTGATTTTACCTACATGATTTTTAGTTAGCTTGCTTATTATTGTTAAGGTCATTAGGGTAAATACACTTTGTGTGTTTTCTAATTATGAGTTGAGTTGTTACCTTTATGGTAACCTAATATCTCATTACGTAATGTACTTCCTTTATATTTTTTAGATAATTATCTATTAAACATATATGAATCCCACTTTTGATTTGCATCTTGCTCTCGCCTACTACTAGGGTTTTCATTTAATCTATGATGTTTAGAGATCTTGGAGTCATCCAACATATTAAATTAGCCCAAAGAGGGTGGTATTGATCCAACGTAATTGGCTTGGCTTTGATTATCTCCAAAAAGGGTGAAATGACCTGATATGAATTAAATGAAAGAAAGAATGAATGACATGACTTCATCATTCTTAACCAATAGGTGTTGGACATTGAATGGAAAGACAACGAGTGGTTTGAATTAGCATGTGATGAACTAAGAATGACTGGAATTGGTTGAGGTATACCTAATTTGGCATTATTATAATTATTTGGCTTTGAAGTTAACTTTGGTCAAAGTTTGACCAATTTGGAAGTAGACTTAGAATATATTTTAAGATGAACCTGATCAGATTAAAATTTGGTTCAAGATGAAACTGATTAGAATTGGAATGGTTTGGTATGTGGTTCAAGATGAACTAGATTGGAATTGGAATGTGGTTCAAGACAAACCTAATTGGAATTAGAATGGTTTAGCATGTGATTCAAGATGAACCTAACTTAGCTTTAATTAGCTTGGTATAGAATTGGGTTCATACATAGTTCAAGATAAACTGAATATGGCATAAAATTAGCTTGGTAGATGGTTCAAGATGATCTAGATATGGTGTGGACTTGGCTTGGTACATGGTTCAAGATGAATCAGATTTGGCTTAGAATAGCTTGGTACATGGTTTAAAACAAACCTGATATGGCATGGAATTTGCTTGGTACGTGGTTGAAGATAAATCAGATATGGAATTAACTTGGCTTGGTACATGGTTCAAGATGAATCAGATTTGGCTTGAAATAGCTTTGTATAGGAAAGGGGTAAAAAGTGATGCGAATTTCAATAATTGATTTCAAACTATATTTGGGTCTAAATGGACCTACTTTGAATGGTTTTCAATTAGGTAGTATAACGGTGCCATGTGAATATCATAATGGTATAATTGACCAACATAATGTTAAGATGGGGTAAAGATAGACCAAAATTTGGGAAGGGTGACACCCCATCTCATAGGTGTGGGATGGACTATGTCTTGAACTTTGATTTTTAGATTTAACATATTTTTTATAATGTGGTTGTGAACATCAAACTAGTTTCAACATAGTACTCAAGCAATCATGACCATAACTTAGTAATTGACATGGGTTATAGCTCAATTACTAAGTCCTTTTACTATAGTCACCTTTGAGAGGATAAAATTTTATGGTTCATTAAAAAAATATATATAATTATTGGTAGTGTTTTTAAGACCCCCCTTTTCTCAAAGGTTTGTACTAAAAGGTGATCTTTGAGGGTTGTTAACCTTTTCACCCTTGCATCAATGAGAATGATGCAAAAAATATGGTTTCTATCATAAGTTTTCATTAGCAAACTAAATGGTCCTGATATACCTTACGGTACATGGGTGATTTAGAATAATCCATTAATTAGATGGGAGATTTTATGGGCCATTTTCCAAAGGGTCTAGTCCCTTTGTGACCACTTTAGCCAGTGGGGTCTCTGTGAAGTGCTACTAGTACAATCAAGCTCCGAGAAACCACTAACTAAAATAACACTAGCATAACCCCAATTTATATACCCTATTAGATAATGAGATTGGTATGATGTTAGGATGTCACTTCCTAGGTCAACACACCCCTAAAGACCAATGGGAAGGTGATGAAATCTACCCCATGAAGTCAACAAAAATAAAAAGAGAAAAACACACTTCATTTTTAATTCTCAAGACCCCATGGATGGGCAAGAGAAGAGGATATTTTAAAATTAGTATTTCAAGTAAGGCAAGCAAACAAGTAAACTTATGTGTTTTTGGTCACCTAGCTCCCTAAATGGGGCTAGGGGAGAGCATAGGTACAATATTTAATGTAAACAAGAATATAAATACAAACAACTTAAGTAAATAATGAAATGTAAATGTTATTAGGAACACAAAGTCAATGTGATTGATCTTTGTTAATCACCAAATATAAAAGATGATTGAAGTTTGCTTGTTTTTCCAATGATAAACACTCTTCAACTAGCAAAACTTACAAGTAGTAAGTTGGCGTTTCAAATGTGGTCTTCAAAAAGTGAAACATACATTAAACAAGTTAGATTGGTAAATAAATTAGCACTCTTATATATTCTATTTTATGAAAAATACATGCAATAAGAAGCCAAACTAACTTTATAATTTAAAAATTTGAGAGAAAACATGTGGTTTTAAAAATTAAATCATGAAAAATGGAGTCAATATGACCCCAATTGAGCCTCTAGAAGTAGGGTAACTTACGGCCTAGTAATCTCAATGATTAAGAAGATGATCTCACCATTTATAGAGCAATATCACTATTTATCAAGATGACCTCACCATTTTGTAGGATGAGTTTGACGTTTAGCAAAGAACATAGAAAACAAATGGAAAATAGATGTAATGTCATTATTTTGGTCATAAAACCATCATTTTTAAGGAAAATCCATTGTTTAACAAAGTGAAACCATCATTTTGGTCATGAAACCACCCTTTCCTAAAAACACATTATCACTTATTAATTTCCATTTTAGGAAAAATATATGCAACATGAAGTAAGAAAAAGTGCATAATATGAAAATTTAGGAGGAAACATGTAATTTATTAAAAAAAATCATAAAAAATGGAGTCTAAATGAGCCCAAATGATCCTCCATAAGTTGGGCACTTTTATGGCCAAGTGATCTCACCGATATGCAGGGCAATTTTGTTATTTTCCTTAAGACCTCACCATTTTCACAAAAACACATAAATGAGTAGAACATAAGTGAAACTATTATTTAGCAAGTCGATACCATTGATATGTAGGTTAATCTCATCATTTGTAACATAATATCACTATTTTTAGCATAATCTTTCCATTTTTTTGAAAACACAGAGAACATGGAATGCAAAACCAAAAATTTGTAGGTCAATCTCATCGATGTTCATGGGATAAGAAAATGCAAAAATGAGAGGAAAATGAAAGAAATTAAGACCAAAACTTGGTCCAATTTCTTTATACAAGTATTTAAGAGGCCTTAAATGTTATTGTGGGGTGTGAGATTCCACCGGGCATGTTAAATGTGAAATGGGATTACAAAATAGGTTAGTTTCTTTATTAGTATCAAAACATAAACAAGTTCACAAAACTAGCATGTTAGACCTGTTAACTTAGTTGAGCATTATCAATAAAGTGAATAAACTAAACAAGAAGCATAACAAGATGATTATACCTTCCCAAAATGACTCTTCTTCATAGATGATCCATAAGCCTGATTTTGCCTCATTATGAAGCTCAAGGTCTTTAGCAATGTGGTTGAGCAAGTGCCTCTAACATCTCCTCATGCACTAGTTGGATTGGATTGTGAATGAAAATGAAAGAAATTGTTGAAGCTTTAGAAGAACTTTTACATTATATCTTTACACTAGAAATCTTACTATTGGTATATGGTGGCCTTGGTATTTATAGACTCCTTGAATTGATTCCACCCACTAGATGTGATTTAAGATGTGTGGTTGTGCTCTGGTCAAATTTTTAGGCCAAATGTAATCCTTGATATTTGATGTGATGTCATGATGATTTCATAATCCACATGACCACTTTTCATGAGAGTTGAAGAATAAATCTAATTAATGGATTTATAAAATAGGAAATCCCAAAAGCTATAGAATTTCTTATTAGAAGAAGATTAGGCTAATTAAATGAGTTTAATTAACTTAATGAAAAGTGAAATGACTTTGAAAGTCAAAGAAGCATTCAACATAATCAATCACAAAGTGTCTCTTGCACAATCATAATTTGATTTGGGATGAATTAAGTGAAGCTAATATTTATGTATAGTGCATTACCCTAATTATGGATGTCCCAATACATTTTAGAATATGGACACCAATTATGGGGAAGAATTTAGGTGTTTTAGTGATTCATGTGTTACTGTTAGAAATCATTTTAATTACAATTTTGACATAAAAGTGGTGATAATTGAGTGTCTACATTGTCTAGTTGGCAGAGTCATGATAAATAGCATCCATTCACTAATTTGGGGCCTAATTAATTATATAATTGGACTTTTTGCCTCTAAAATATTGATAAGATGAAATCATGAGACTTAACAAGATCTCAGTCATCTGGGGCCTCGTCAGGGGCTTGGATACATATGGACATTCCAAGGAGTGGGGAAAAAATATTGTGTTACGTACATAATATTGGCAATCCAAGAGATTAAACATTAATAAAAAATATATAGACTATCTTAGGGGCTCAGGTAAATGATATTATGCCACATGGTTTGATCCTATGCATCTAGAACATTTTTGGTCTGAAAATGAAATCAAGGGGGGCTCATCTTGGGCATCTAAAATATTTAAGCAAAATGACTAAGTCTTGAAGATGCCTGGGGAGGTGAGTGAATAATAAGTGGTAGTTCCTCACTTGCCTGAGGACTTGTGAGAAGGTAAGTGATTTTTATCCCATGGGAAACCAAAAGAACCATTAGATTTTAAATTTAAACTTATTCATGAAAATGACTAAGGAAAAAGACCAAAATGAAGGGAAAATGTGGTTAGATGAAAATGATTAAAGGTAGGCATTTTTCCAAATTTCAATCCATGTGGTGTGTTCCCATGCATCCAAAAGAATTTTTGTCTATCAAAGAAATCAAGGAGGCTTAGGGAAGCAAGTGATCTAGATTTAACCATGCATCTTCATCTTGGGAATTTGAACTATTTAAGTAAAATGACTAAGTCTTGAAGAGGCTTAGGGAGGTGAGAAAATAACAAGTGGTAGTTCATCGCTTGCATGAGGACTCATGAGAAGGCAAGTGACTATTAGCCCATGGGGAAACCAAAAGAACCATTAGAGATTAAATTTAAACTTATTCATGAAAATGACTAAGGAAAAAATACCAATACAAAGGCAAAATGTGATTAGATGTAAATGAATAAAGGTAGCCATTTTGCCAAATTTCAATCCAACCAATCCAACATGAATAATATAACTAAGTTTGAACATATAAACCACATGAAAATTAATCTAGTTCATCCTGAAATGAATGAATGTTGGACCCATTTTCCCAAGTAATGGTCAAGAAAAAATCTCAAATAGTTAACTTGAACAAATCTAAGATGAAATGGTCCAAATGTGGGAATTTTAAATCAGTTCATAACGTGACTTGAAACATACCCAACTTATTAGATTCATGCAAATTTAGATATTTTATATCATTTAAGCCTTAAATATAGTCATAATTAGACGTAGTACCTAAGATATAAATATGTGTTTCAGACTTTACAAGAACATCAAAGCAATATTAAGCAAGGTGATTATGACATACCCCAAAGACTCTTTTTCAACTCAAATCAACATATTAAATAGGCCCAAGACATAAACTTAATTAAATCAAAATACCAGACTCTAGAATAAAAAGAGGTTCATGATATTAGTGATGAAATTAGGGTGTGTTGTGCAAGCAACAACAAATGATGACTCTACTTTAAAATACTCTCGAGTATTTTAGAATAAATAAATAGTCAAATAACCCATAATCTTTGGTTAAAATAATGTGTTGAACATGAAAAAATTTAATAAGGAATAAGGTGGGAGAAATTAAGTTACCAAATCAATATCCTCATTGACCCGATGTGTGTAAAAATGAGTTCATTTCCCATTTCATAAGATTGGCAAGGATTAATTATTGTGGTTCTAACCATCAAGACAATGAGTCCTACCTTAGAAACATTTGTCTAGACATTGATCCACTATCAACCAACCATTTATAGCCTAGATGGAGTTGTCTCTGATCCCACCCAACAAATAGGCACCGATAGCCCCAGTAGAGATTGCTTAAATCACCCAAGTCTGAGTTTTTTTTTAATTGATTTTATTTTTTGTTCTTATTTTCTCATTTTTTTTTATTTTTAATGTTTTAGTTCAGTTTTGGGGACCACTATGACAAATTAAAGGTAGAACTATAGATTTTTCACCCTAGGTTTTCACTATAGCAGGTTTACCCAAGTAGATTCAAAAACCTTTTAAGATGTGAAATTTGTGTTTGGGTTTCAAGAGGATACCTTCAATAGCCAACTAATTTTACCCAAACTCATAAAAACATGAATATATTTAGCATATGTAACAATCCATTCCTTTGAAATTGAATTCATAAACAAAATATTGAATAATAAAAGTAGATTACTACATCAATAAAATAACAATTGAAGTGACCTACTAACCAATTCATTTCCCTTTTCTATAATTAACATGTACCATGTGACTCATAAATGAATAAAACTAAAATTGAGGCAAAAATTTTGAGGGTGAACCAACAATAAAACAAATAAAACATCAAACCAAAACTAAAACAACAAATAGACAAAAATAAAAAACTATGTACAAAACCATAATAAAATGACTCATGCTTGTAAATAGTGCTTAAGGAATTTCCCATTAATAGGTAGTGGGACATCCTCTCTATTCAAACACTTTAGCTTGAAAGCATTCTCACCTAATATTTAAAAAAATTATAATGGGCCCAACCAAAGTGTATCAAATTTACTATATTTTCCATTTTTCTCATGAGCCTTATACCATAATAGAACAAGATAAACAATCTTAAAGGAGTTTATTTTGGATCTCTTATCAAACCATTACTTGATAAATCTTTGATGTTTGTTAAAGTGTAATAAGGCTGCATCTCACATTTCTTCTAGTTGTATTAAGTTCAAAAGCCTAGTTTCAATCTTATCACCAGTTTCAAGACAATATGTAATGACTTACAAGTTATGGATTCTCAAATGCATAGAGAAAATGAGCTTTTGATCGTACACAAAATGGTATGGAGAAGTAATTAGGGAAGACTTGATTCTAATTCTATTAGACCAAAGTGCAACTTTCAACATGTTATGTCAATCCCAAGTATTCTTATCTAATATTTTATTAATAACATAAAGTAAATTATTATTTATAGATTCATTAACACCATTATCTTACAGATAATTATAGACACCCCATTTTGGACACAACTATGTTCCAACTAGACTTCAGATTGATTTCTATCAAATAGTGCAAATTAATCCTAGGAATCATTGAATGACCCAATTTCATCCACACATCAGATATTAGTGCTCAGAATCATGTTGAGGCATCCCTATTTGGGGTATTATATTGTACCAATAGTAACCTCTCATAGATTCATCTCTAATCAACTTGTGACCTAACAAATTGATAGTTTGGCCTTTGGACCTATTAAACAGGGCACTTAAATAATTCTTAAAGTGCAAAAATGCTAAGCAGAATAAATTAACTAAGCAAATCAAATAAGTTTTTACGTGAAATTTTCATATGCAATTAGTGAATATGAATTTTGTAAAAATAAAATTACAATAAAATTAAGGTCATGATGATGTCATCATCCTCAAAGTCAAGAAATTGAAAATATCTCCTTTAAAGCCTTAAATTCAAAAATGGAGAGCCATGCTTAATAAATGGGATCTCTATCCTAAATATTAATTGTTTGTCTCCTCAATTCAATCAGGAGTAAACTAAACTTAATTGTAATTAAATCTAACCTAACTATACTTGGGTTAGATTTAGTTTGAAAGGCTATAAATAGAAGTGCCAAGACCATTCTAAATTAAGTTCTCAAACCAAATTTATAATGTTCAATTATTGAGAGACCAAATAATATTGTAGTGTTATAATACAAAAACATTGCCAAGGTGACAAGGATAAATGATGAAGGGAGCACCATTATCAAAGACTATTTGAGTACACAACTGAGCACATTCCTCCATGGCCAACATGCAACTCTTGCTCTCAAAGAAGGTAAATAATGATTGTTTTGTCTTCTATGATTAGTTATTTGTATTATTCTTTTGCTCCTTGAGTGTCTAGGCTTGAGGTGTTAGATTATTAGTGTGTTATTTGGTTTTTATCATAATAACACTTGAATAAATTTCTAATTGGATTCTTATCTCACATGATACCACACTTGGTGGTACAACTCTTCATGAGCGTGCACCCCACAAATTCTTATTATTGTCTCTTATTTTGATTTTTACTAAAAATGACCCATAAATTCATCATAAATTTTGATAGATTAACTTTTTTTTATAACTTATTTTAAGGATGTTTGTATGTTTCATATCAAAATTTTCTAAAAATTGTATGAAAACATTATTTATATTTTAGCATTTATCATCAAATTAGTGATTGTCACTTTTGTTTTATAGTTTTCTACTAAAAATGGTTGATATAGATCTTATAATTTTTTTATTCACTATTTTAATCTAAAATTTTACAGAGATGTGAGGATCTGACCTATGATCAAACTCTAAAATTTTTGTGAGGAATTGGTGTATAATTTAGAAGTTATGGTTAAAACAATGACTACTACTTTTATGTTTATTTATGTTCAATTTTGTTTTTAACATTGATTTTACAGGTTGTCTTTTCTCTTTTGGTCCAAACAAACTTATAACAAGTTTTTTTTTTTGTAGGTTTTCTCAAGTAAATAGAAATAATATTGCATCGCAGCACTCATTCACACTCATTTCACATTTATTTTGGTTCTTTTTAAAAATTGAACAAAATAACTTTCATTTTCTTATTTCAAGTTTTCACAAAGGCCAAACTTTAAACACATTTCAAGTTGATGCTATTAAAAAAACTATAGACACTAAAAAACCTTACACTATGGCTCTAGATGTTGCATTACCCTTTAAATCACCCCTTAGCCCCCCTTCAATTATATTATTCCTTAAACACACCTTTTCACCCATTTACCCCTTTAGCTAATATAATTATTTAATTAAATTAGTTAAATCATTTCCACCTCACCTACCCAAACCCATGGCTAGTTGGTCGACACCTAGCCTAGAGACCATTTCTACCCTATCAATTAATAAACCTAACCACCTAGACCTATTCTTCATGCATCATCGTGCTCCCATTATTAACCTTAGACCACTTCCCAAGGAATTAACTGCCAGTCATTAGTGGAACTAGATAAATTTAGCTAATTTTGACTATCCCCTCGACCGCTGACAATCAAACCTCGACTATCGATGGTTAACCCAGACCACTGATGGTTACTTAAACTCCACCTTAGGAGTGCATGATTGAAGGAGTCAACTTTAACTTGATTGCAACTCACTTGTTGATTACTAGCTATTTAATTTTAGTCTATTGTTCATATGATCAATGCATGTTAGACTATTTGTTAAATTGTTTATTAAACTCTTTCATTTCAATGCTCCTTCATTCTATATTAATATATGAAGAGGATCTTGCATGGGAGCTGGTGTGAGATATTATAACTCCTAGGCAAATCTAGAAACTTTCTAGAGCCAAACTAAAACCAAATGGAGACCAAGGAGGTACTTTTGCATTCTCAACACTAAGGATTTGATTACTATTACTCTGTCTACATTGCTCCAGGCTCCCAACTAGCTTATTTTCAGCTTTAGAATTCCTCTAGGCCATCAACCATAAAATCTAAGTATTATTCACTAGTTTTTAATTAAGTTATTTGGTTTCAATATCCTAGAGCCTTCACCTACTTTCAACCTCTCCCCACAACCTCTCTTGTGTTGGATTTTAATAACTCCAAACACCATTCTCTTACCAAGCACCCTCTAACTGATCTCAACCATTTTAAATATAGAATACCTAACCTTGAGACCTCACCTCTGCTCTCACAACCCTTAACCAACCCTAAAATGACCTATAAAACCCCTATGCAACTTACATGTAGTCCCTTTCTCACCCAAATCTGAGACTATCAAACCCATAATGATCATCGATGATCACCTTCAACCACTAATAGTCATTTGTTGACCACCGACAGTCATACCCTAACTTCCAATAATTACTAGTGACCATTGATGGTCATTGTGTAAACTATTTCAACCAAAACAACAAGCATTTATCAACCACCAACCTAACTAAAACCCATATTTTCTTGACCTCTATCACTACACAAAATCAACAACAACAACCCGACCACACCTGAACCACACATTTATAGTTTAGCATTTATTTTAATGTTATTTTGTTAAAATGTATTATTTTTTGAAAAGTATTTATTTCATTTTTATTAAGTAATTTCATTATGTTATGCAATCTTTCTTATCAACAACTTTCTTAACATTAACTTGTCTAAAAGGTGGATGGCTAGCCTCCAAGGAAGTCATGTACTTCTTAGATTTAGCTCACGCTAAACAATTCACCCATCTACCTAACTAATCAACCATTTTCTAGTTGTTTTCTTATCTACAAGTCATCGTCCCCAGACAAAGAAGAGTATCTACAACCATCTAGATTATGGATGGAAAACCACATCCAAATTCTACTAAGCTCACCTTTCTTTTAAGTTTTACATCTTTTTCAAATAACAAAATAAATAAAAAATTTAGTGAAACATTCTAGTACGCCCAGTGGGACCCATGATCTTTTTCTTAGGTTCGTAGTTATAGGGCATTTAGTTGCATTAAAGAAGAGTCATTTATTTCATTATTTCTTTAAAATTAATCATTCCTTATTTCCTTTCTTCCTTTCCAAAATGTAGGCTCTAGTTTCTTTTGCTTTCTTAGAAAAAAGTAAAAATTGTCATTTATGCTTTCATTTTTGAAAATCAAAAGTACTCATTCTAGGCCTAGGCTTTGCATCATCATATCACATCTAGGTGTATCTTAGTTATTTTGTATTCATTTGAAAAGATACCAAATTTTTTTTTGGATTAAAATTAACTTTGCATCCATTGTTTTCTTGTATTTATTAGCTCACATAGCTTAAATTTAATAAAGTAAATTAATCTTAATCTCACTTCTTATCACACACATAATATCAAACCACACATTCAATCAAACATCATAACACTTGATATAAATCCTAACTAGGGTTTCATCTCCTAGTGGTAAACCTTCACCCATTTGATATCCTACTTAGACATCATTACCAAGAGGAAAAACCAAAACTTAGTTCTCTTGCTGAGTATAATCTCCGGCATTCGGTAAATATTGGATAAGCACCCAATACTCTTATCGTTATGATGTGTGAAGTGAGGCAGTAGGCCCCACTATTAATCCATGTATCATTTCCAATATAGACCCCTTTGAAAGCCTCAACTACCTGAAACCATCCTTAGATTTCTTATCTACTACCTATTCTACAAACCAAAGTTGAGTCACACAATTCTAACTTAAGGCATAAGCCACAAGAGAGACAAAAATAACCTTAGGATTTAACGTGCTTTAGTGTATATTTTACCTTCTTTGACTTTTTATTGTCTTCTCTTTTTTGAGTTATGAATAATCTAATTCTCCTTGGAAACCTTCTACTATTTTACCTTCATTGCCCTCATCTCCATCACCTTGTTCAATGGGGAACCCTCCTATATTTTCTCCAGGAGATCCCAACTTTGTTAGACTCTTGGAAGATAACCATCTTGCCTTGGAGTTTTATATTACATCACGAGCCACTTGTGCTCCTATGACACCTTATAACTAACCCAATCTCACATATAATCAACCCAAACTCACCTAAATCCAACCTAACCTAACCTACAACTAACCCAACCTTTCCTACAATCAATCTTACTTCAAATACCAACAACCAACAACCTCCCAACACCTATTTGACCATTATCATATCCTGCCTCAACTACACCTATCTCAACCTCACTAATATTTGGATTACCCACCCCAACCATCGTATCAACTACCTCAACCTTATCAAACTTTTGATTACCCACCCCAACCATCATATCAATTATCTAAACCCCCTTTGTGGTAACCCTTTTCAACTCAAAACCAAGACTTGGCCTATCCCCTTATCCATCAACCAAACTTTTTAAACCAACCTACCTTATCAACCTCATGAAATACAACCAAAAACTATCAACCAAACTTTTTAAATCATCCTACCTTATCAACCTTACCAACCTCATCAAATCAAACCAACAACTACCAACCAAACCTTTTAAACCCATAAATTTTATCAAACCTACCCAACCTATCAAACTAACCCACCTTATTAACCTTACCTAACTTATCAAACCAACCCACCCTATCAACCTTACTCAACCTATCAAATCAACCAATCTTATTAAACCTACCCAACCTATCAAATCAATCAAAGTCATTTAACCAATTAATTTCATCAAACCAACCAATTAGCTCACAACCTTAAGAGCCATTGGTGCACCCTTTTCCTAGGTAGTACACCTTGTTAGGGGAAGCATATGCCTCAATCCTTGACAAAATTTTAAGGAATTATATCATCATACTTCCTCAAATCAAACCCATCAATCATTCTCTTCTAAAACCAATTTGGTTTATAGAGAATGAGTTTTGCATGTATCATCGCACAAATGGACATGTGATCGATAGATATGGGTCTTTTAAAATGTTTATCTAAAACCTTATCAATTAAAATGAGGTTTTAAAGAATATTCTTCATGTTCCCCCCAACCTATCTTTGAATGTCTTCAAGAAATCCATCCTTGAACCTCTTCCTACACCCATAGCTATGGAAACCCATAATCAAAGCCCTCAACACAATGAGGTCCCTTCATTAGATTTGGTCCTTAGTGAACCTATAACTAAGGAAACCATAATTGAAACCCCAACTAATCTACTTGTTGACCAAGTGCAACCTTCCCAACTTACTTTTTCCATCATCACTAAGGAAAAATCAACCTGAACCCAACCACTTTTTGACCAAGTAGAACCTTCTCGACTTTCCTTTGAAACCACAATTAATGAAACCAATCTACCTCTTCCACTTCCCCTTTCAGTAGATCAACCTCAAACCAACCTACCTCTTCCACTCCCCTTTTTAGTGGATTAACCTCCAACCAACTTACATCTTGCACTTCCCCTTTTAGTAGATCAACCTCCAACCAACCTACCTCTTCCACTTCCCCTTTTAGTGGATCAACCTCCAACCAACCTACCTCTTCCACCTCCCCTTTTAGTGGAGCTAACCCAAACTCAAAACACCTCACCTCAAACCAACCTAACCTCAACCATAATTAAATCAATTCAATTCCTCTATAACCTACTCATTTTTATCCACCTAATAACATTGTCTTTGATTTGATTCCCTTTAGAACAAGACCAAATCTTTGTCATCTTACCTCACCAATCAAACCATACAAATAAGTAAACCCAACTAAAAAACCAAATCAACTATCTAGACTATCTCCCTTAACCAATCAAACCAACATCTAAACTAAATAAATCAACCACAATCAACCAAACTTTTTATCCAACTCTAACTAACTCATCTATCAAACCAAACCAAAATCAATCCTTTGTTAAATATTTCTTAAATCTTGGCCACCTTTTTATCCAAGCTACCCATACCTCACCTAATATCCCTCATTGGAACAACCAAAAATTCTTATCCAACCAGTATTTATTCAAATATGATGTTCCCAACATCATTTCTATACCCAAACCCACCTAAATCTAATCTAATAGTGTTTCCCTCACCCTAGTATCATAGAGGAAATCTTGCCTGAACCACCACCTACAAATTGAACTCCAACTAACAACTAGCAACCCTTGGGAGGTTGATGAAGTCATATTCATCCCTCCTAAACCCACTTTACTAACCAATGTCTTCACCTAGACCCTTTTTTTTTCCTCAAACATATATGGAAGGAGCAACTAGGGGAACTCTCCCCCTAAAAGGCTTTGTTTATTTGTCTTTTTCCACCTTCACCATGACAAATAACCAATAACCAAACCAAACCTTAACCTTTTTCTTACCAACATTAACCAATGACCAAACCAATCCTTGGCACTTATGCCTCAACCTAAACTTATCCTAACACCAAACCAACCTTAAACTTAAACAAACCTTGACCTTGACCAACTTTTTATCAATGACCCAAACCAACCTAAACCATAAACAACCACCATGAAGTTTAAAATCCAACTCAATCCAAACTATCATCACCTAACCAACCTTTCCTCTTGCTTTATCAATCTAGAATCTTTTCAAATGTCAAAAAATAATTAGGGGACATTAACTCTCCTAATTGGCATCAATTATTTATGTGTACATATGGATCTTGGGCATAATTGAACCTAAACCCCTCAATGCTTTGAATTCACATTAATTATTTTGCTAACCAAGTTCTTATTCATCTTGTGTCTAACTTAAGCTCATCCCTTATTTTAAACCACCTTCATATCCTTATTTTAAGGACAACTATTTAAATATAGGATCATGTGAGTATTCATCACAGCCTTAGCATAATCCTAAGCATGGGTACCATGGCTCTACCCACATCATGATTCTCATGGATACTTTTCATCCCTTATAATATGGATCCCCATGGTTGTTTTCACTTAAACCACCTCTTTTACCCATCATTAACCTTCTTGTGTTATGCTTTTGCCTCCATAAAGGAAAGCCTTAAGCCTATATAAATTAGACCATGTCTAAACCATCATAAAAATCTATTTTGGATACCAAAATATCACTTGGGTCAAAAATATATAGCATGTAGACTGTTCCCTTGAAGGATAGATGTCCAAGAAAATCAAATTTCTTAAACATAAAGTAGACTACTCCCTTGAGGAACAATTATAACATAACAAATCCAAAGCCTAGACCACTTCCTTGAAAGATGGTTAAGTCAAACATTTGTCAAAGAAAATAATCACTTGGAATTTTCTCGCATCGATCAGCTTCCCAAACCAAAACAAGCATCAAATAGAAGAATCAAAAGACCCAAAGTCAAAAGTCAAAAGTCAAAACAATCTTAAAGAAATCTACAATCAACTTTCATAAAAGTCAAAAAGTAGATTTCTTGTATTGATCAATCTACACTAACTTTGAGCATGGACTTATCTATAATGGTTCCTAGGTCACCTATAGAGGGGGCAAGCCATCCCCACAAGAAGGTTACACTATCATCCATTCACCTATTTCATCCATCTCCCCTTTTACCCCCTCTACAAATCAAGGGATTTTGAGTTTACTTGACACTATGTGATCAAGTTACCTTTTTTTAACCAACAAACTAATAACAATGCAAAGCATGAAAGTGACTTAGGTTCATAAGCCCACCCACCTTGCCATATTGGTCTTTTTCAATATCATCCACCTTCTATTTTCATGACCACTTGTTTAAAGGGTGTATGTCTTTCCTTTTTGAGTCATTGAAAGCCCCACCTACTCAACTTGCACCCTTTTCACCAAAAAATGGGTCCTCCTTTTACCCAACCAAGTGGTCCATCAAATTGGGCAACCAATTTGAGCACCATATTCTCCACCAACCATACACCTATCTAATATCACCTTATTCTCCAACCAACCAACCAACTAAATAACTTCAACCTTGGTCATTTTGGCCTACCTTTCACACTTTTTACAATAAACCTTGCCTTGGTCATTTTGACCGCACTGACTACCTTGCCATATTTGACAACCTTACAACCATGTGTTACTTTTACGCACCAAATATTTAGGTGCCTTGAATCATAACCCATTTACATTTTCGACACATGTGAACTATTTTTTTTCACATGCTCACCCAGCTTTTAGACCCCTATGAATTTGAACACCTAACCTAAAAGACTTAAGTTTATATGAGCAACCCATATCAGCTATGCCTATTATTGTGGCCTAGTTACCCTATCACTTATCCTTCTAGTATCAACCCTATTTTACCACCTACCTCAACTATGGTATCCTAGTCTATAAGTGATTTGTGATATCGCACTTAGTTTCATTTTTTATGCACCTATTCACATTTAAATGCCCACCCAACCAACCTTGACACCCACTTATCCACTTATCAAACCCACAACCAATTTTGTTTCACCTCATATATTCCCAGTTTTAGGGGGAACACCTCCTCCAATACTTGGAGTATCCAACCTTCTACCAACCATCTATTTTTATTTTGTAGCTTGTTGATACAAATTGAATAACAAAAAGGGGGAAAATGTAGAAACTATAAAATCATACACTATGGATCTAAATGTCACAATACCCTTTAAACAACCCCTTAGCCCCCTTCAATTATATTTTTCCTTAAACACACCTTTTCATGCATTTGCTCCTTTAATTAATTTAATTAAATTAGTTAAATCCTTTTTCCACCTCACCTACCTAAACCCATGGCTAGTTGGTCAACACCTAGCCTAGAGACCATTTCTACCCTAGCAATTAATAACCCTAAACATATAAAACTATTCTTCACACATCCTCATGCTCCCATTATTAACCTCAAACTATTTCCTATAGAATTAACCACCAATCATTACTAGAACTAACTAAATTTAGCCAATTTTGATTGTCCCCTTGACCACCGATGGTCAACCCTCGATTGTTGATGGTTGACCCAAACCAATGGAAATTACTTAAAATCCACCTCAAAAGTGCATGATCTAAGGAGTCAACTATAACTCACTCATTGATTATTAGTTGTTCAATTTTAGTTTTCTATTCGCATGATCAATGTATGTTAGACTATTTGTTAAACTATTTATTAAACTCTTTCATTTCAATGCTCCTTTGCTCTATATTAAGATATGAAGAGGAGGTTGAATGGGGGTTGGTGTGAGATATTATGACTCCCAGGAAAATCCAAAATATTCTCAAATTCAAACCAAAATCAAACAGAGACCAAAGAGGCACTTCCACATTCTCAACACCAAGGATCTGAGTATTGTTACACTATCCAAGTTGCTCTAGACTCCCAAATGGCTCCTTTTTAGCTTCAAGATTCCTCTAGGCCATTAAGCACCAAAGATAAGTATTCTACACTAATTTTAGTTAATTTATTTGGTTTTAATAGCTTACATCCTGCACCTACTTTCAACCTCTCCCTACAACCTCTCTGGTGTTGGAGTTTTGCAACTCCAAACACCATTCTCTCCACCAAGCACCCTCTGACCACTCTAAAAAAAATTGAATATTAAATCCATAAGCTTGAGACCTATAATACCTCACTTCTACTCTCACAACCCTTAACCAACCCTTAAATAATCTACAGAATCCCTCTGTAACTTACCCATAATCCCTTTCTCACCCAAAATTGAGAATGTCAAACCCACAGTGATCATTGACAATCACCTTTGATCATCAATGATCATTTATCGACCACTAATGGTCATACCCTAACCACCAATGATTACTAGTGACCACCAATGGTCACTGTATAAACCATTTTAACCAAAATAACAAGCATTTATCAACTACAAACCCCAACCAAAACCCATATTTTCTTAACCTCTGTCACTACACAAAATCAACAACAACCCGACCACACCTTGATAATTTAGCATTTATTTTAATGTTATTTCATTAAAATGCATTATTTCTTGAAAATTATTTATTTTATTTTATAGACACCTAAAACTGATCGTCAATAACCTCCAACCAGGCTTTTGACCAATTTCTACCCAAAATGCACAATTTGGTCTAAAAACACTAAAACATGCAAAATGGTGTGAAAATGACATATTCAAGTGTTGATTTTGGCCAAGGTATCCTTAAATGGGGAAATGATATTTATGGGATAGCTAACTTTGATCAATTCATTTCAAGTTAAAATGCCAAATTTCACTTGCGTGATCTGGACTACTCTTTCCTATCAAATATTTTGCACAAGACTCATGCCTTCATTATTTGTTATTGGTAACATGCTAAGTGGGATAATGGTTCTAACACATCTTACATGGACTTCCAATTCAAATCTAATCAACTTTAAGACTAATAATAAGGCATTCTAATCAATTTGAGTAATTTGTGCATAAAGTGCTTAATCATGCTTAAGAGCTAATTAACCCAAATCAAGGCCTAATCAATAATTCCATGGAAACTTGTTGAATAATTTGTTTTGGAAATGAATATTGAATATTTGCATCATCAAGTGACCTCATTTTTTGGGAAGACATCCCTAGGCCATAAATGCCACAATAGTGCCTCATCAAGTCTTTCCATGATGCCCTCCATGCCTCTTAATTTCCCCTTCTTCCAATGCCATGATGAGGATAATTACAAACTTAATTCCAAAAATTGAATTAATCCTCAATCACACATCTCAATCTTGAGATGGATGATTGAGGTTGATTCTAATCAAATCCAAAAATCTATAAATAGGAGGCCTCACAACATCATTTCTAAGCTTAATTTGTGTAAAGTTATAATGCAAGATTGGTTCCAAAAGCTTCAAGAAACTACTGTTACCATGCCAAATTGATTCCAAGCCAAGACACAAGCCAAAGGTGCCAAGAGGAGATGAAGGTAGCCACACTCCATTGAAGAAGACCTCTTGAAGCACAAGCTAAGCAAGCCACCATTACAAAGGCATTTGAAGCATCCAAGTAAGGTGAAAGGAATTCTTGTATTTTCATTCCTTGCTTTTTAGTTGTGTTTATCATTTTTTTTTGTTATGTAAGCTCTCCCTAGTGTCTAGGCCTAGAGATGTTATGATATTAATGTGTTTATTTCATCTTGTTTTTATTTTGTAACTAACACCATACTAACCATCTTCTCTTGAGTCAAATTCCTAGATCACATAATGGCATGCCCGATGGGACTAGACACATCCTATACATGAATGAGATCCTTTTGCAACCTTAAAATACTTATTTCAGCTCTTAAAACTCTTACAAATTGATTTTCTAAATTTATTTTACCATTTTTGGTTGCCATGATTTTTACATAGTAACTGACATCAACAAAAATATCAACATCGGTTACTTGGCTTAACCAATGTCGGTGGTATTGACCAACATCGGTCATTGTGTTTTCCAAAAACACAGACCCAAGACCTAATTTTTTAAAGTTTGTTGTTTCAAACTCAAAAGGGCTTCAAATCTAAAGGACATGCTAATAATTTTGCTATAGGACCAAGCGAGATTTTTTCCCAAAACATGTTTAAATCACTTTTGCATGCTTAAAATTTGATTAGTAACTTTGTTTTGATGGTTAAAAAAGAATTTAGGGGTTTTTGGTGAATGTTTTTTAAAGTTTACAACTAAGACCAAGGGGTCAAATGAACACCACTAAACATTTCATTTGGGTTTAAAATTTAACACACTTGTCATTTTTTTTGCTTACAATAGTTGTTTAATCAAATCTTGTTTGGCAAAAAGAGGAATGTTGTATGTATGCTCTTCCATTTATCCCCTATAGGGAACCCTTAGAATCAAAAGCACCATTCCTATTGCAAGTAGCCTAGTCCAAGGCTTAGAAATAAAGTCATCTAAAGCACTCCCTAAAAACTCATCAAAGTTTGGGTGACCTTGAAAATGACTTTAAAGTCTTTCTATTATCATGCTTTCTTTGTTTTTATGCATCTTGGCTTGCGAGGGGGACTTCATCACCTCCCAAAATTTCTTGAGGGAATATTTAACCTGGGGTTTCATCTCTTGACATTGACTTCATTTGACTCTTTTAGAGTTACACACGGGATGTAGTGGCACTTTAGACATCGCACTACATTGAGCGAATAGTAGGATGTAGTGGTTGCAAAAAGGACAAGACCTTTTTGCAACAACCTGAGTGATAAAAATCCAAAATCCATGCTTTTATTTTATATTTTTTGGCATGAAATTCATTGTGCAATTTGTTCTCTTAGTGACATTTGAAACTTGATAGTTTAGTCAACTCCACATGCCATACCCTTGTTAGGATTTGGATGATTATACTTAGTGTATTTTGGTCATTTATCTTACTTGGTGTTTTTGAGACTAAAACTTGTTTATTTATGTATAAAACATGTCAAAACCATTTTGTATATACGTCACTCTTTTGTCTAAAGAGTCATTATGCTAGCCATTTTACACCACACTTATGCCTTGAAAATTTTGTTAAACTTGTTTGTGTGTGTGTCATTTGAGTTGCATAGGGTAGCGTTATGCTGCCCAAATCATGTCAAACCATTTTACCTTTGAGTCTTTTGAAGCATAACATTGACCACATCATTCGAGATTACACCATTAGGCTACTTAATTTTTTTTAAGACTTGTTTACCATTTTATCAAAACCATTTATTTCAAACCACTTTGTGTATACCATTTAGACTTTTGTCTTGTGTTGTCATGTTATCCAATCTTGTCTAGCTTGTTTGGTTAAAGCCTAGTTTTCAACGTTGAGTTTTCAATTATCCTTGTTAAGTTTAGATACAAACATTGATTTATTTTTGTTTAGGCCTCAATTAATGGGGATAAAACACTGAGCTTTCTCTTTTGGGTTGCATAACTTTAGTTAATTGATTACCTAAATTGGAAGACTATTGATGGTTTCTGTGTTTAATGCCTATCCTCATCATTATTTGTGCCTTTATTTGGGAAAATATAGCCTTTTTTTAAAGATCCTATTATCTTATTCCTTATGCCAATTGATCATATTTATGTTTGATTTTGTGTGTCGGGTTTATGTCAAAGTTGTTTCCAAACTTGTTAGATTAAATCAAATCACATTAGCCTTTGTTTCAAGTCTAGCTTTTGATAGCGTTTGGAAAAAATTCCTAGCACATCCTATTTGTTTGAGCCTAGTTTTTGACTCCATGTTTGGACAAAATACCTAACAACTCAACTTTTTCCTTTCCTAGTTTAGACCTTATTTGGAACACTTTGACCTAGACCTTTGACATGTTAGTTTTTATTCAGACAATTGACCTTTTGTGTGTATGACATTTGACATTAGACATTTGATGTTACGCTATTTTATGACAAGTCTTAGCAAAAACCATTTTGGGAGATACAACTCCACATTCAAACCACATTGGAGATACAGCTCTACTTTTCAACCAAGTTTGAACCATTTGTCCTTTGGACATAGTTTCAGAGTTTGTAGAACCCTAAGCCTTTTTATTTTGGAGCTTTTATCATTTACGTGGATATATCTCACTATACTTATGGTGGAGTCATTTATAATCTACCTTATGATATAATGGCTGCACTAAATGACTTTTATGGCTTTAGTCAAGACCCCAATGATGTTAATATGCTTTGTGAGACAGATTTCTATTTGCCTCATATTAATCATTCATGGGAACAAAGTCATGAAACAACATACAATCCAAATCAAGACCTTGATTGTTATGAAGAGGCTTGTGAAGAGGAATTTGAAGACCCAACTATAGATAATGTTGTTTGGGATATAGATTCATACCCTCTTTGCAATAATCAGTATGTGGAACATAGTCAAGAACCAGCTTATGATCCAACTCAAGATTGGGATGATCTAGTTTATGAGGAAGACTTGGATGCTTTCACTTGTGCAAGCAATCAAGTTTCATGGTGTCCTTTTATTATCCAAACATCAACAACCCCTAACCCTCCTTTGGATTATATGATCCATCAAGCTCTGCAATATCCAAGGAATACCATTACCATACAAAGACCTAGTCCTTTATATTATAGAATCCATCAAGCTCCAAAATATCCAAGAATAATATTTCTATACCAAGACCTCATCCTCTTATTTTTTCAAGTAATCAAGCTCTACAATGCCCCTTCATCATTACATGACCTAGTTCTTTAGCTTGTGTGAGCAATCATGCTCTACACCACCCTATCATTACCATCTCAGGACTTTGTCCTTTGGCTCATGTGAGCAATCATGCTACCCAATGCCCTACCATTATCCAACCATAAACCATTACTCATCTAGTACCAATCCCAACCAAACCTCAACTGATCCAATCATTCAAAGACCAAGCTGTATTCAGAAATGGTATTTTCCAACTCATTGGAAACCAAGGCCAAGAGAACCAACCAATTTAAGATGTTTATGTTGAATCAACCATTTGTGATAAGTCAACCTATGATAAATTTCTTATTGATCCTATACCAGTTGTCAAGGAGTCTTAGTCTAATGAGCCAGTCTTTACTGAGTCACTTCTTAATGATTATAACCACCTTTAGGAAAATCATTATTTCAACCATATACTTATTTTTCAAGAGCCTCATATTGATAAACCAGTCTCTGAGGAGTTGTCTCTTGATATTTTTCCCATCTTAGAGGAGTCTCACTTTGGCAAACCAATTTTTGTGGAGCCCATTGTGACATCACAGGCTGTTACTTGTCCAAAACTAAGCATTCAATAAGACATCATTATAATAGAGTACCCATTAGATGAAGAATCAGAGTTAGAGTTAGGCTCTATTCTTAAACTGACATTAGATTTAGCATTAAAATTAGAATCAACATCAGTCTCAACATCAGATTTAGAGTCCCTTGAGTTAGAATCAGATTCAAAAGAAGAATATGTTTAGGGATGTTACAATATTGGCTACACATGCCTTGTAGATCAATTTGAATACATTTATGATCCTTCTACAATTTTTAAGGATGAGTACTTTAGCATCAACATAAGTTCTCCTAGTATCTTCTATGAGGATTGTACATCCAACACCCATTCCATTACCATTCTAGAGGCCATTACCATCAACCAAAATAGCCATATCATTGACATTCCATCTCCCATAAGTGTCGATTGGGATTGATAGAATCATACTTTGTTGAACTGCATCCATAGAGACATAGTAATTAAATAAGAGTAAGGAGGCTAAGACAACATTCATGTAGTAGAAGAACACTCTCCTAGTGGGACCTCTTCGAAGGCACTAAGGGACAATCAAATTCAGAACTCAACATCTTCTACTGAGACTTTTTTAGAAGTGCTAGAAGACAATCAAATTTAAAAGCCAATGTTCATTAGTTAAACCTTCTTAAAGGTGCTATAGGACAATCAAGACAACTTCATTGGTGAAAACCTCTTTGAGGCACCAATAGCTGAGCACAAAAGTTCTTCATTGCTTACTGAAGATAACATCAAAGATCAAATTAAAATAGCTTCCAATCTATAGCGTAATTAGATGGTAGCTACTCTCAAGATCAAACAACAAAAAATTTTTGTGGTCCTATCAAGAGAACAAGTCTTTGGCCCTATCATAACCAAAATTATATCAAATCTAGCATCAACAACATTACATGTGACTGAAAGTCCTAATCTTCATTTATTTCCCCACCATTCCACATTCCATTATCATCTACCATTCTATTTCAAAATCAAACCTACCATCCATTATTTATCCTTGTTTACCATCCATGGTCACACTTTCCTTTGTAGAGGCTACAAGGCTACCTTGTCTCGACACTCGAAGGAATCGGAATCAATGACCAACGAAGAACACAACATTTTTGGCAACCGAATTTGCATCGAGTTTTTGATAGAGTAGTTATTTAAATGAGGTGTGGGATAGAAATTAACATGATCAAGTATTCTATTTGTATCATTTGTTGATTAAGACGTGCATCTCCCCATTAGTAGGAACAATAGAATCAAAAACCACACCCAGGCCAAAAACATGTATCATACCATTACCTTTGTTACATATCCATTTGCCATTGTCAGAGTACCCAAGTATTCACCCCATCACTTGGGGGCAATCCTCTTACCATTTTATCCAATCTATCAAAAACCATCTTTATCCTTAGCAAGACCATACCATCTTATCATTCCATTCCTATTTAGACCAAAGCCTATTTTTAAGTCATCCTACCCAATCTTATTTTGATATTGGTTCATTTGGTTCTTCCCACACCTTTTGTGGGAGGATTCCAATAAAGTTTCAACAATCATTCAAGTCCGTGTTTATAGTGATAGTCGATGAAAGTAGTGTGACAGTTGATCTGGCAAGATATCTTTCATCCTATCAAGTTTGTTTATATGAACCTACGTATAACCACCTATGGGCAAATCAGTGTCACACTATCTTGCTACTAATTATAACTACCTATGGGAAAATTAGTATCATTAACCTATGTTGTTGTATCCTATTTACAACTACCTATGGGTGAACTAGGGGTAACACTTATTTATCATACATTGTCATATCACCTTGACATTACTATTTTCATTTGACTGGCCATTTGCCAGATTTGAGAACTTGTTGGGACCTAGTTGGTTTTTCCTCACCTTTTATGTGGAAAAATTACTATGACTTAAGGTTATTTCAGGACTATGTGGGCCATGCTCAATTCATGTTAAGGCAACCTCGATCCCCCTTTCCATACGCTCTCATCATTTTGTGAGAAACCTAAGCCAAACACTCTCATTATTTTGCAAGCAGGTATCTTGTCATTCTCTAACAAGTTAAGATACCTCAAAATTATAAAAAACATTCATAATATTTCAAAATAAAAAAATATTTGTCCTGTTTAAGCCTAGTTAGTTATCCTCGATCTACCTTACTGGGACATGGTCATTGTTAGGATGTTTTCTTTTGCTTTTATTTTTAGGCTTTTTGTTTGTTTGTTTGTTTCAAGTTGTTTGTTTATTTGTTTGTTTGTTTATTCACTTTCCTAGTTGTTTATTTTTAGCACTGTTGTCTCGACTCAATCTATATGTGTTCATTGTGTGATTCCTCAAACACATTATTTTTGATTCTATCCATATTCATACGTCTAACATTGTCATCATGGTTTTAATCATTAGTGCATTATTTTCTAATGTTTATTGGATTGGGAGTCAATCCTTATGCATATTTTGGCCAAGTCTTCATGGTGTTCTATCATGAAGCCTACCATCACATGCTACAACAAAAATTAGCTCCGTGAAGGTCTACAATCAATGGAGCCATAGAAGTTTCTCCTTAGCACCTTGGCAAATCCTCCCATCCCACCCTTGATCAAATTAACTCATTTGACCATTCTAGTTGTATCATTACTAGTCAAGACAAGCATCTCCTCATTGACAGGTACAACTAAATCATTCTATTGATCAATCTTATTCTTTTATTCATCTATTTCATCACTTTATACCTGCTCATCTTTAATCTGTATTCTAGGTTATATCCTAGAGTTGTGATTTTTAATCAACCCTAACTAGGGCACAATCATCTTTAGCCAATTCAGGTCTACTTAATGATTATAACCACCTATGGGCAAATCATTATTTTGACTTTTATTCCTGATTATAACAGCTTTTGGGCAAATCAGCATCCTTTTTACATCAATATCTGCAAGCATTTTCTCATTTGGATTAATCTTAACCATAGGTTAATTCTAAATTTCTTCATGTTTATTTTCGAGGGATCATCCATCAACCAATGTGATGGCCACTCCCTCGAGGGGGCATCATCATAGGCTTCCCAAAACCATTTGGAGCTTTGTTCGTCAAACAATCATCTTCTTTTTGGCATATAGGCCATTTCTCATTCTTTGAGAAGACATTGATTTGCCTATGATTTTCATCACTTTCCCAAATAGTGGCAAATTGTAGACACCTAAAACTAGCCGTCGATAACCTCTAACCAGGGTTTTGACCAATTTTTACCCAAAATGCACAATTTGGCCTAAAAACACTAAAACATGTAAAATGATTTAAAAATGACATATTCAAGTGCCAATTTTGGCCAAGGTATCCCTAAATGGGGTAATGTAATTTATGGGCTGGCTAACTTTGATCAGTTCATTTTAAGTTAAAATGCCAAATTTGCACCTGTGTGGTCTAGACTGCTCTTTCCTATCAAATCTTTTGCATAAGACTCATGTCTTCATTATTTGTTGTTGGTAACATCATAAGTGGGATAATGGTTCTAACACATCTGACGTGGACTTCCAATTCAAATATAATCAAATTTAGGACTAATAACAAGGCATTCTGATCAATTTGAGTAATTTATGCATAAAGTGCTTAATCATGCTTAAGAGCTAATTAATCCAAATCAATGCCTAATCAATAATTCCATGGAAACTTGTTGAATAATTTGTTTTGGAAATAAATATTGAATATTTGCATCATCAAGTGACCTCATTTCTTGAGAAGACATCCCTAGGCCATAAATGCCACAAATATCTAGATTCATGCCTCCCATGCCTCATTAATGCCTTCCATGATGCCCTCCATGCCTCTTAAATTCCCCTTCTTCTAATGCCATGATGAGGATAATTACAAACTTAATTCCAAAAATTGAATTAATCCTCAATCACACATCTCAATCTTGAGATGGATTATTGAGGTTGATTCTGATCAAATCCAAAAATCTATAAATAGGAGGCCTCACAACATCATTTCAAAGCTTAATTTGTGCAAAGTTATAATGCAAGATTGGTTCCAAAAGCTTCAAGCAACTACTGTTACCATGCCAAATTGATTTCAAGCCAAGCCACAAGTCACAGGTGCCAAGAGGGGATGAAGGTAGCCACACTCCATTGAAGAATACCTCTTGAAGCACAAGCTAAGCAAGCCACCATTACAAAGGCATTTGTAGCATCCAAGTAAGGTGAAAGGAATTCTTGTGTTTTCATTCCTTGCGTTTTAGTTGTGCTTATCATTTTTTTTTGTTAACTAAGCTCTCCCTAGTGTCTAGGCCTAGAGATGTTATGTTATTAGTTAGTTTATTTTATCTTGTTTTCATTTTAAAACTAACACCATACTAACCATCCTCTCTTGAATCAAATTTCTATATCACATATTTTAATTAAGTACTTTCATTATGTTATGTAGTCTTTCTTATCATCAACTTTATTTACATTAACTTATCTAAAAGGTGGATTGACAGCCTCCAAGGAAGTCATGTACTTTTTGGATCTAGATCATGTTAGGCAATCCACCCACCCACCTAACTAATCAACTATTTCTAGTTACTTTCTTATCTGTAGGTGATACTCCCTAGACAAAGAAGAGTATCTACAATCATCTGGATTATGGAGTGCAAACCAAATCCAGGTTCTACTAACCTCACCTTCTTTTAAGTTTTACATCTTACTTAAACAAGAAAATAAAGCAAAATTTTAGTGAAACAAAAACCTCCATTTTAGTTAGAGATATTACAAGATTTTACATTATTTTTTCTTTAGATAATTTTAATTACTTAGATTAAATTCTTTGATTTTAGAAAACAAAAACTATAGCGTGTATGTTCTTCCCCTATCCCCTTTAGGGAACTCAAGTAACCAAAACCACTTGGTTTATTCCCATTGTTTATTAAGTCTTATTATAAATAATGTCATGTATTCTCTCTCCAAACTTTACGTGAATTAGGTGATTCAAAATTGACCTCTAAAGTCTTTCCATTTTTATTTTTATTTTTTATTGCATTTGGTTTGTGTGCAAGATTTTATTTCCTCCCCATAAGTTATTTTTGGGGGTGTGTTGATCTAGGGTTTCATCTCTCAGTAGCATACCAACCCCATTCTATAGTAGGATATATAAATTAAATCACATAATACTAGGATTACCAAGGGGTTGAGAGGCTAGCCTCTTTGATCCTAATGAAAACTGAGTCAAGTCTTGATAAACATTAGACTTTACTAAGTAATACATGGTTGGATTCATTATGTAAAGGAATAGACCCTTGTATAGTAAATTAGCAAGTATGAAACTAATTGACGTGATTTTTCCCTTGTGTTAGCAACACTTGGGACCATCTAGTGCTTTCAAAATTTATAGATTTTTAGTCAACCCTACTTATCATGAAATTTCTTGCCAAATGTTGAGTGCTCATCAATCTAAGTTTGTGCCATATACCAATGCTTGAAAGATATAGGGGGCATAAAAAATATACCTACACCTATTTTTTAATCATAATTCCTCACAAGCATTGGTATATCAATAGAAATTTTGGTATAAGTCACACACACCCATGTCAATTATAGGGATAGGATGAACCATTTGTGTTACTTATATTTTCTTTGATTTACATGTGTGTTTTGAGATTAAAACTATATGTTTTTCACAAGTTGAAATGAGTCATGAATATCACATGTTTTCATCACTCTTTCACCTAAGAGGTGTTATTTTGTTTGTTTTGTGTCATACTTTTACCTTAGACTTTTTATCCTAAAACATTTATGTGAGTGACTTTTTTAAACAGGGCATCAATACGCAACTCATTTTGTCCTAAACTTGTGCCTTGGTATTTTGAATATAAATCTATTGACATTCCATTTGGTTGAATGAGATTCATTATGTTGCTCATGTTATTCTAAAAATGTTACCTTGTTTCAAACCAAGTTCCAAATCACATGTACCTTTGGTCTATAATGGTGTCATTATGCTATCCATTTGGGTCTAGGATGTTCCCCATTTGAAAAATCCAAGTCTTTTAAACCAATTTCAAAATTTATCTCATGAAGTTTAGATTCAAAAATTGATTGGTCTACACCCTGGTCTTGCTTAATTTTGGCTTGGGTATTTATCTCTTACCTTTGAATTGTGCAAGTTAGACTAATTCCTTACTTACTTTGAAGACCCCTCTTGCCTAGATCTTGGAAATGGTTTATTTTTGTGTACCTCAATTTAATTTTTTACCTTAAACTATGGTCAAAACTCACTTTTTAAGTATAACTCTAAGCATGGTTAGTTTACATTGGAGCCTTACTTATAACTTGGGGTTGAATTCTTTACTCATCACTCTTATTTTGCTTACTTGATATTGACTTTCCCAATTAGTTTTAGGAATGTGACTAGAGTGAATGATTTTATACTCAAGTCAAGTTTGTTTTAAAATTCATGTGCCAAGATTGAGTCAAGTATTTCAAACTATTTACCTTATAGTTAGATTAATTGCAAGTTTTTACTTTGGCCTAGTTTGCTTTAAAGTATGTTTTTTTAAGTCTAGATTTGTGCCTTTTGACCAAAGACCAAACACTTTTTCATCCTAGATTAGATTTGTTTGGAATACCTTGCCAAGACTAGGATTCAAATTTGCCTTTCATTTGACCATTTGTGTGAGAGACCTTAGAGTATTTGAGATATTTGAGACCAAGTTTCCATTGATAACTTTTGAAAAGAGATCCATTATAGGCCAAGTTTATACCATTTACAATAATATACCAATTTTTCAATCTATACCAAGTTTTAAGATGTTTGCAAGCATCAAACAATCTTTTTTAGACTGTATTTCAAGTGTTATATGAATTTTAGACCTTTATTTTTCATGAGACCTAGTCATAGATCCAGACATGCCTCAATAAATTTTATTTCAAATGCCTATCCCATGTTTATTTTTAAGACTAATTTCACTTTGCCTAAACCAATGCTAAGTTCCATGGACCACATTTAAGACCATTTTCCTAGACCAAGATCACCCTCTTTGGGATAATTTCCAAACCCAGCTATCTTGATTATCATATGCCAAGATCACCCTTGTTTGGGCCAATTAGAGTACCAAATTCACCCTTTTAATGATAAAGGTACTCGATCCACTACCTATGATAGTAATCCTCCTTTGGCCTGTGTTAGAAATCAAGCTTTGCAGTACCCATTCATTATCATTCTAAACCCTTCTTCTTTGGCATACATTAGCAACTAAGTTATACAGCACCCAAGGATTACCATTTTAGGCCCTCTTCCTTTGGCTTACATCAGCAACCAAGCTTCACAATTCCTATTCATTACCATTATAGGCCCTTCAAAATATGGTAGCTCGTTATTCCAGCAAGGTTATGCAATTGTGACTAGATAGATCATAGTTACCATCTTAGGTCCATAGCCAATCTTTGTTGAGACCATCATAGATGAACCTATTAACAAAGAGCTCATTATTAAACCACAAGTCATTCTTCATCCATTACCAACCTTCCCCCAATTTAGAAAATCTAAGTCGATCTTTGAACCACAATAGAGCCAATCATTACCTCTTCAAGAGCCATCATTTAAAGACCAGGATGTGTTCAAAACTAATATTTTACAACCAATTATAATCCAAGGTCAATTCAACCAACTAATCCAAAATGTATTTATTGAAACACCTATTTTTGATGAGTTAACCTGTGTTGAATCACCCTTTGAATTTTTCCCTTTGGTTGAGGAGTCTCACTTTGATAAGTTAGTCTTTATTGAGTCACCCCCTAATGATTATAACCACCTTTGGGAAAATCATTATTTCTAGAATTACCCTAATTTTAAGGATCCTCACTTTGATGAGCCAGTCTCTATGGAGTTTCTTGTTGACCATTTTCTTTTTGTTGAGAAGCCTCACTTTGACATGCTAGTATTTATGGAGTCTTTCTTAGTTGAGCCTATTTATAAAGAGTCCATTGTTTTACCCTAGGCCATTACTCATCCAATACCAAGAATTCAACATAACATCTTTGTTTTCACACTAGATGAAGAATCAACATTCAAATCTGGTTCTTTTTTTGAATCGATAACAAATTTAACATCATAAATCAATGTCAGTCTCAACATTGGATTTAGAGTCCCTTGAGTCAAACTCAGCTTTAGAATAAGAATACATTTAGGGATGTTATGACATTGGTTACATATGCCTTGCATATCAATTTGAATACATGTATGATATGTCTACATTTTTTTAAGATTATTACTTCAATATCAACACAAATTATCCTAGTATCTTATACAAGGATTATGTTGCCTCTTATCATTACATTACTATTACACTTACCATTAACACCTATCAACATAGCCATTATATTAACATTCCACCTCCCAAAGTGTCGATTGGGATCAACAAAATCACACCTTGTTGAGTTGCATCCATGGTGACATATCAACTACAAAATATTAGGGGGACCAAGACCACATTCATGTAGAAAAAGAACAAATTCATAGTGAAACCTTTTTAGAGGCACTAGGGGGAATCAAAGTCCAAACTCAACATCTTCTATTGAAACCTTTTTTGAGGTGCTAGAAGATAATTAGATTCAAATGTCAATGTTACTTAGTGAAACCTTCTTAGAGGCATTATGGGATAATCAAGACAATTTTATTAGTAAAAACCTCTTTGATGTGCCAATAGTTGAGAAAAATAGTTCTTCATTGCTTGATGAAGACATTAACGATGATAACATTAGTATAGCTTCCATTCTACATCATAATCAGATGGTAGCATCTCTCAGACCTAAACAATATAAAAATTAGGTAGCCCTATCAAGAGCATACTCAAAAGTCTTTAGCCTTACCATAACCAAAATTATATCAAATCCAAAATCAACAACATTGTGTGTGCCTAAAAATCTTGATCTTCACTTGTTTCCCAACAATTATACATTTTGTTATGATTCATTTCTCCATTACCAAATTAAAACTTTTATCCACTATTTATCCATATTTACCATCCTTGTCTGCACTTTCATTTATAGAGGCTACGAAGACATCTTGTCTCAAAGTTTAGAGGAAATAAAATCAATGACCAACAAAGATCACAATAGCATTATTGAAGTCCAAATTAGTAGTAGGTTCTTGACAAAGTAACTATTCAAAAAGGGTGTGGGCTATCGATTTAAATAATTGATTGTTCTGGTTGTATTATATGTTGATCAAGATGTGCATCTCCACATTAATAGGAACAACATAACCATTTACCTTGCCTTTCCAAGTGCCTTTCCTTTTCCATTTTCCATTTAATTTGTCATTATTTCATACCTTTTCATTTGTCTTGCCATATCATCCTTTCATACTTTACCATATGTTCAAACTACATTAACTTGAGGTCCTTCATGAATATGTAAGTGCTACTTATTTACATTAAATTTAGCTTGGTCACCTATTTTCCAATGTCCTCACCATTTTACAATAAATTTTAATAAACACTCTTGTCATTTTGTGAGTCACCATTGTGTGTATTGTTCATTTGAAATAAATGCATTATGGACACTCTAAGCCATGCTCTCACAATTTTTTGAGTTGGATCATTATATATCTCATGATTCTTGATTGATTTGAGATGCCTAGAGAAACCTAAAAACATGGTTGTATGCTAGGCCATTTAGATTGTATATGTGCCACTCAGGATGTACATATCCTAGTCAGTCGGTATAACTGAAGTGTTCTCATGGATTTCATCATGACCATTTCCATTTGCCTATTTCATTTTATGATAGTGTTTCATCCCATTCTTGGGAGAACTACATTTGTCTTAAAGTCCATATTGGACCTTGTGTCCATGGGACTATGTAGGCAACATCTAATTGCCTCGTGTATTTGGAGTTAGTTCAGTTATTCTTGGTGATTGATTTCATTAACAATTTTCTTAGATTGTTCCTTCTTATAGATTTTTATAACATTCTCATCATTTTATGAGTAACCTAAGACAATGCTCTCACCATTTTGTAAGTGGTATCTTGTCAATATCTAATGAGTTAAGATACCCTAAAAATTCTAAAAACATTCAAAGATTTCAAAATCCTAAAAATTATAAAATTAGCTTACAATCTCCTACAGAGGTATAAACCCCAAAATCCAAAAATGTTTATCTTTTTTAAACCTATTCAGCCATCTTCGATCCACTCTACATATTAAATTTGTGTTGGATTTCCATTCACACTTTTAAGGCAAATTCACATCTTTTTTCCTATTGGGACAATGTCAAAGCATGCAGCTTAAATCAAGATATCTTATCCATGCATGTCGCTCCCTTACATATAGACTTTCTTGGGGGCACCATCTATTTATCATTCTAATGAGCCTTCACATGTAGATATTGACTTGGTTAAAGATAAAATTATTTCTATTGATTTTATTTTTGAGCTTTCTTTGTGTGTGTTTATTTAGTTATTTATTTGTTTGTTTGCCTATTTATTTGCTTTCATTATTGTGCCTTAATTCAGTGTATATGCATTCATTAGGTGATTCCTTGCACATTATTTTTGAGTCTATCCATATGCATACATCAACATTATCATTATGGTTTTTATCATTGCTTCATTATTTTTAATTGTTTATTGGATCGAGAGTTGGTCCTTATGCACATTACGACCAGGTCATCATGGTGTTTTATATCATGATGCATACCATCATGTGCTACAACAAAAATTAGTTTGGTGGAGCTTACAAGCAATAATGTCATATAAATTTCTCCTTGTTCACTTTAGAAAATCCTCCCACCTTCCTGGATCAAATCAACCCATTGACCATTCTAGTTGTATCAATGCTAATAAGGACAAACATCTATACATTCATAGTTATATCCTAATCATTCCCATTGATTAAGTTTTATTCTTTTATTCTATTCCTCATTCAATTTTCTCACACTTTTAGGTAAACTACACTGGCCTGAGGTCTATTTGGACTATGTAGGCATCACTTGGATACATGATGTATCTCGTATCAACTCAGACAACATTATTATTTTATCCCCATTATTATTTTTCCAATCATATCCTTCATTATTTTGCACATCCTCATGTGCCTGGTTGTTTATGGCTTCTTTAGTCATTATACCATCACATCTACGTTTGTGCCCACTCATCTTTAATTTGTTTAATAGGTTATATCCTTGAGTTATGTTTGGCAATCCACCCTATTGGGGCACAATTTGTTTATCATGATAAAATCTACCCTACTTGGTCAAAATCATTATTTAATCCAAGTCATCAAAATGATTAAAATTGCCTTTGTGCAAATCATTACTTTGACCCATCTGCCTTATTAGGGGCATATACTTGTGCCACTAACTATAACTATCTTTGGGAAAATTAGTGTTTTAACCTCTATTACTGATTATAACTACCTTTGGGCAAATCAGTATTTTTAATCAATGTGTGCAAGCATTATTTCTATTGGATTAATCTCACTAATGGGCTAATTTCATTCTTCTTCTTGCTTATTTTTTAGGGACCATCCATCAATCATATGTGTCAGCCACTCCCTATAGGGTGTATTATAGGTTTTTCAAACTTTGTTTGGAGCATCATTCCATCATTGCATGGATTTTTCTTCTTAGCCAAAGCATTAATAATTTTTTCATTCTTTGAGAAGATGTTACTATGCCTATATCTTGCAACACCTTCCCAAATAGGGGCAAACTATAGACACCCCATTTTGGCCACAACTATATCCCAATTGGACTTGAGATTTATTTCTACCAAATAATGCAAATTAAGCCTATGCATCACTGAATGTCCCAATTTCAACCACACACTAGACATTAGTTCTCAAACTTATGTTGAGACATCCCTATTTAGGTTATTCTCTTGTATGTAATAGTAACATCTTAGGTATTCCTCTCCAGTCAACTTAAAACCTATAAAATTGATAGTTTGGCCTTTGGACCCATTAAGCAGAGTACTTAAACAATTCCTAAAGTGTAAAAATGCTAAGCAAATCAAATTAAATTCTTAAGTGAAATTTTCATTTGTAATTAGTGAATATGAATTTTTCTAAACAAAAATCCAACAAAATTTAAGTCATGATGATGTCATCATCCTTCAAGTCAAGGAATTGAAAATATCTCATTTAAGGCCTTAAATTCATAAATTGAGATCCATGCTTAATAAATAGGATCTCTATCCCAAATATTAATTATTTGTCCCCTCATTAACTCAACTAGGGTCAAACTAAACCTAATCATAGTTAACTCTAACCTAAATGTACTTGATTTAGAGTTAGTTTGAAAGGATATAAATAGAAGTGCCAAGACCATTCTAAAACAAACTCTCAAGCCAAAGCTATAATATTCAATTATTGAGACACAAAGCATTCTTGTGGTGTTATAATGCAAAAACATTGCCAAGGTGACAAGGAAAAATGAATGCAAGGAACACCATTGTCAAAAACTCCTTGAGCACATGATTGAGCGCATTCCTCCATGGACAACATGCAACTCTTACTCTCAAGGAAAGTAAATAACACTTATTTTGTCTTCCATTATTAGTTACTTATATTTTTATCTTGTTTCTTGAGTGTCTAGACTTGAGGTGATAGATTCTTAGTGTGTTTTTATTTGGTTTTTTCCATACTAACACTTGACTAACTTCTCTCTTAGATTCCTATCTCACAATAACAATTAGATGAGAACTTGAGAATTACCTTATTATTGTATGCCCATTTTATGAATTGAAAATAAAAGAATATAGGACCATTATCACCTAGCAAAATAAATGGCATTCCAAACTTTGTGATGATATGCTCCTCAAGGAAGTTGATTAGCACTTTTGTTGTGCAATTTTTTAATGCTTGAGCCTCAATCCAACAAGTACAATAGTTAAATGTAATCAAGATAAACTTATGTCCAACCAATGAATTAACATTGATAGCTCCAACAAAGTCTAGTGCCCACTTTGCAAAATTTGAACCTTAATAACTGGCTATAAAGACATAGCAGGGTGGCATTCCTTGTGTGTTACAATTTGACAAGTATGGTAGCTTCTCACATGTGCATGAGCATCCTTAAAAACATGTATCCAATAGTAACCTACCTGAAGGATTTGGTGGGATGTAACATTCCCTGAAACATGGTCATTTCCATATTTTGCATGAAAATATTTAAGTACTTTAGTTGATTCAATTTTATTTAGACATCTTAGGTAAATACCCTCATGTTTCTTTCTATATAAAATCCCTAATTTTATCATGAAATTATTGATCTTTTAATTGTAATGCTCTTCTTTTAGTAGAGTTCAAGTAATTGGGATAGTTGTTAGTCAATAAGTAATAGATTATGTCTTGATATCACTCATCATTGGTGAATGGAATGCACTTTGTATTATTAACATACAATCTAAGAATCAACTCCAACCATCATTTTCCTCAATCTTTGACCTCTTACTATCTTTATCAGCTAAATTTCTAAATTAAATTCTTGTAGAATAGTCATCCACTTACCTCTATGTTCACATAAATCATTTATCATCAACATTACATTTAAAACATGATTAGGTATAATGATAAACAATTTACTACATAAAATAAAATGTCTAAACTTTTTAACTGCTTAATTAGAGAAAATGCTTGTTTATCAAGGGTAGAATACCGGAATTCAAAAAAATTAAGTGGAGAAATCATGAAAGACATTGGTCTCTCATCTCCAATTTCTTTTATTTGAATTAGAACAACAACACTTGAATGGTCTAAGGCAAATAATAAATATAGAAGGGCTGCATATAATCCAAATTAATTAGCACACGAGTGTTCACAACTGATTTATTGATTTCATACAATGCAACTTGTGCTTCACTAGTCCATTCAATCTTAGCATATTTCTTCAACAAGTTATTTTATGGTCTAACTATGTCAATAAAACTTCAAATTAATTTGCATTAAAATTTGATCTTATCAAAGAATGACTTTAATTCCTTTTTACTACCAGGCAAAGGAATTTTCAAAATTATTTATACCCTATATAGATCTATAGATATGTATCTTTCAGAAATAACATGGCCCAATAACTTGCCTTCATTACTTACAAATATACACTTGTTTGGGTTCAAAGAGATATTTTGTTCCCTATACCTTTGTAATACTATTCTCAATTCCTTCACATGATCTCTTCAATTCTTAGAAAATATGGTTAGATAATCCATATAAGTCATAATACACTTACCAATTAGATATTTGAATGCAATGATCATAACACATTGAAATGTAACACCTTCATTGATTAAACCTAATGACATCATATTATATGTGAAGTTCCCCCATTTTATGGTGAAAGTTGTTTTATTATGTCCTCACAGTTCACCAATAATTGATTGTAACCCAAATATCCATCTAAAAAAGACATCATTTGTGAACCATTCACAAGTTATAACACCTTATCCATGCATGGAAATGGGTAATTATCTTTCTCTAAAGCTCTATTTAGATTCATAAAATCCACACACAAGCATATCTTTCCACTATTTTTCTTCACGAGAACAAGGTTTGCCATTCATGTAGAGTACCTAATAGGAAAAATAATCTTGGATGATAATAACTTTTGCACTTCCTTGAATATTAAAGGTTCTAATGAAGGATTCATAAGCCTTTGCCTTTGATAAAAATGCTTTACTCCCAGCTTTAGAGGAATGGTATGAGTGAGGATTGAAGTTTCATATAGCTTCAAGTCCTCATAACTCTAGGCTATGATGTCCTTGGAGTATTTCAAAGGTTGTGTAAGTTCATGCTTCTCATTTCATTACAAGTTGTGCCTAATAGCACTCCCTTTGAATAATTTACATTCCCAAGATTACATGGATCATGCATCATACCTTTGGAAGGGGTTGTCTTCTCTATCTTACATTTATAGTCCATGTCAAATAATCTTTCCAAAGAGACCATACATTTTGGGATGTTATTTTTTTAGGTTTAACACACCTTCTTCATCTATCCCAAAGTCATCTCTATCAGCTTCATCCATGATTTGAGACTTAAATACATCCATGTTCATGATAAATTTTATAATATGTTGATCATCATTAAACACTTAAAACATTTTGATATTATTTGGGATAGAAAGACTGGAAATCCGTTCTATTAAAAACCTCTTCAAGCAAAAATTAGTGATTGGTTCTAGAGTACTTGCAGCTGTTACTAAAGCATTTTTTGTGTGATTTCTCCTATGAGGTATTATTCGTATATTAAATGAGCTCGACCTTAGTTGAATGTTCAAATCTTGCAAATCCCCTCAACTAATTATTCCTTTGATTGGCCATCAAAAAATGACTTGGATCTTAATCTAATCAATGGTGAGATGAACCCTCTGATCTATTTTGGTGGATGAAGAACATGATCCCTTGGATATTTGAGCATTTGATTGAGGACCATCAATCTACCTGGGACCCACTATTTAAATGCCAATGGCTAACTCATCACCCTGAAGTTGACATCCATATAACCATTAGTTTACTGGGACTATTCCTATGGGGCATCCTCAAATAATTTTCCCATAGACCCTTTTCTTTTTTCCCTTTAAAAAGCTTGAACATGCCCTTTAGCAATCTTGAAATGTCCCTTCAGAAAGCTTGAACTGGACACTTTCCTGAGAAAAGACCCTTCGAACTTTTTTCAAGTGTCCCTTCGAGCTTTTGGAAAGGACCTTCTAGAATTTTTGAGAGAGCACCAATTCCTTTATAAAAAATGTAAGAGCCAATTATTTTTAAAAGATTTGTTTTAAATAAAATGTCTGAAACAATTATTTTGAAAAAAATGCAAAGGACCAATTCCCGAGAAAAGACCCTTTAGACTTATTGAAAATGTACCCTTTAAACATTTTTAAAGTGTCCCTTCAGACTTTTTGTAAATGTCCCTTTTCAAGAGAAAGACCCTTTAGCAAAATTGATAATGTCCCTTTGGAAATATTGCAAAGGACATTGTCATGAGAAAAAATACCCTTCAAAAAGATTGTTTCGGATAAAATATCTTAAACAATTCCTTCAAAAAATTTGAAAGAGCCAATTTTTGAGAAAAGACCCTTCGAAAATAGTGAAAATGTACCCTTCAAAATTTTTGCGAAGGACACTTCCATGAGAAAAAGACCCTTCAGACTTTTGTAAGTGACCCATCAGAAAGCTTGAAATGGACCAATTCCTTCAGACTTTTTGTTTCAAAAAAAATGTCTGAAACAATTCCTTTGAGCCTTAAACAAAAAACTTGAAGCAAAACCTTGCCGAAAGAAATAACACTTGTGTAAAAAGACTGAAATAACACTTTCAAAAAGACCAAACAAAGTCTTCTAAAGGAAATAACACTTGACACTTTGCTATGGGAATAAACAAATTATGAATGTTGCACTTAGCCAAAAGGAAAGATGCAAAACTTGGGTGTGAAAATTGGCTAATAGGTACCTTGAAAACTGTTTGTCATTACAAACATAGTGGCTTCTAACTTACTTAAATACAAGTTCTAAATTGCCTAACACCCTCAGATATTTGACCTTTTTCTTAAGATCAAACTGAAGTCTATGAATCAACGCTTTGTATTCAACAATATTATTTGGATAAGTAAATTACAACATCAATACAGCCAAATAATCCTTCCCTATTAGATTAATAAGTTCAATTATAACACCACAACGTTTCTTGAATTTGAAATGATTAAACTTTAAGACCCATAACTAATTTTCCTTTATTTGTTGTTATTTTTTAGACATGAGTATTGTAATAATGTTAATTTCATTATTTACATTCTTGACATCAAGAAGATAAACATTTTTTTATTTTCTTGACAATTCCCTATAGGTTCTCTCTTTAGTGGCTGAAGTATGAGTAGAGTTGTTCAATGTGGAGGTATTTTAAGCCTTGATCATTGTTAACTCTTCATCGTCACTTGGATTGTCATGTTGAGAATGTCCCACTATCTTTGTTTCTATTATTTTCAATGCTAAGAAGAATGGTGGAGTATGGTACCTCACTTAAGCTCCAAGATGAATCAAATGTCCAAATGTAGGTACAATAATAGATGATAATCTACCTCAGTTGCATAGAATGAATCTTCTTCATCAATTTTCTCTAGCTCCTTGATCTCATTTGGTAGCTAAATTCTTGGAACTTCTAATTTTTTTTGTATGCACAAAATGTTAACATTTAGATTTTCAACAATTAACTCATAAAAAATAGTTGTTATAGCATTAGCATCAACACCATTGATATCCTCTTCTATCATCTCTTACTTAACATGTGAAACAACACTAGTGAACAAAACTTCTTCAATTATGTTTGCAATAATATAAACATTGAGATCAAATTCTTCATACAAGATCTCATTGGTATTATTATATTCAATGATCAAATGTTTTATTTTTTGTTCCCTCTCAATCTTAATATGATTTGGCATACCACACCTTGCAAGTCACATATGATAAAAATCAATCTACATATATCTATTCAATTTCCTAGACCAATCTCTACTCAAGAGCATACCATAAGCATCAGGGATATCAACTACCTATATATCGATGAACTATTATACCATGGGATCTAATATTAATTACATGTGAATATGGTTCAACTTGTTAACCACTTTAACCTCTAATTTATCAATTTACACCACCTTCTTGTTTGACTTGGCAGGAGTTAATCCTAGCTTTTGACAAACTGAGAATGGCATCACATTACCTAAAACACTTAAATCCACCAAACATTATGTAAGTTTTACCAAAAATACAAATTGTTAGAATAAAATTAGGAGTTTCAATCTTTTATTTATAAATAACAACATGTGCATCCACTACTTTACTAATTTCTTTTCCTTTTGGAAGATATAAATATTTTAACAACTATTATTTTTTATTATACATTCATAGCAATTAAAACATGGATATGTTAGCTTTCATTTTCTTTATGTCTAATACAATGTTGTATCTAAGTTTTTTTTGTTTTAGTGACTTATAGCTTGTACAGGAGTATTGTTATTATTTAATTGTGAATATGTGTTAGGCCCTTTCAGTGGAAATGGATTATTATTTGAGTTTTCATTAGGTGAAATGTAGGTGTTGTTTACATGAGTAGAAGTTATCAAAGGTGATTGAAATTTGTTCCTTAGCGTGTAATTATTCCCTCTTTAAAATTACGTAAAAGCTTGATTATCACTCAACTCATTATCACTCTTACTTGGGAATTCATAAGTTTATAAAATTAAGGTTGTACTTGGGTTTATTCTAGTTTGATTTTGGTTATTTTCAATTGTAGGCACTATTTCCAAATTTTTCATTTTCTTATGAAAGATGTTTGAGACTAACATAAAATCAACATAATCAGTTTTAACATGATCTATTGTATTATGCAATCTATACCAAGTGGGTAAGGCCAAATCAACCAAAATTACAAAATTACCAACATTATTTTTGGTGTGATTTATATTTTCAAGGGGAGTATGTACACCTCCATTTTTAGTCTTGGTATTCCATTGGCAATTTGTCATTTGGAAATTGATTTTTTTTTAGGAGGGTTATTTGTAATCTTATTCTGAGGTACATGTCTTCATAAATCAACTACATCATTAGTCAATCTTTTAACCAACTACTAAAATTTTCTTATATCAAGATTTACATTAGTATTCTAATTGTTTCATGTACTATTCTTTTGATTTGTTTTGGATAAAATAGTTTTAACATTCATAAATGCAAGTACAAGAGGTTTTATTAGGTTATGAACTATATTAAAAGGTGTTTGATTACTTAAAAATAGTGGGACCACGTATTGATTGTGAGTTAGACTAGCATGACCAATCATGTTAGGTGAAATAATAGGGTTGTTGTAGGGCATAGGAAGAAGTTGGTTACCTGGCTGCGACAACATCTAATTTGGAAGAAAGAATTTAATCCTAGGAATTTAATTGTAATGGATTGGATTGTATGTCATGTTTTGATTTGGGTACACAAATCTTGGGATTAGGTTCATCACTGATATATTATGAATGAGTGCTTTATTAATCATTAAGATTTTGATTTATGCTCCTGTTTTTCCTAAATATGGTAGTGGACCAACAATATATCCTTGTGGCATCATTTTTTCCTTAATATTGATGGATTCGTTATAGGCGAAAGACAAAAATGCAAGGGTTTCATAAGTTCTTCTAAGGAACATAGTTGTCATTGGGTATAACACTCTTAATTCAGTTTGAATAATATCCACTTATGTTTAGATATAGGGATCTTTCAATATCTTATACAACTTATGGAAATGAGTGTTAAACATACTCATTGATTCATTTGGTTCTCTATGGGAAGCAACAAAGTGATGATATAAGATGTCAGGATCAATAGGTACCCTAAAATGATTGACAAAAATAATTACTAGATCATTCCAAGAAGTGATGGATCCATCTGGTAAGTCAAGATACTAACCATGGGCCACTTCATCTAAGGAATAAGGAAATAAATGATAAGCCACATCCTTATGTTATACTTGATTTCTTATGATGGCATCTTTAAAAGCTTGAATTTATTCTTTAGCAATCTGAATCCCACATTGCACATATATTGAATAGAACTTTTTAGGATTCTTTGGAAAATCATGAGAAATCCCCAGAATGTTTATAGGGTAATTACCTTCACCAAGCCAAGCAACAATTGTTGGTGTGTTTATAAGGGTAACAAAAGGATTAACAAAGAAATATATAGTCATAAGATAACTATTAGTTGAATGAATATCTAGTCTTAGATTTCCCTTTATTAGATTTTGTTTTTCTATGCTCAGTACCAACGTTACCCTCAATAGACTTTGACCTCATGTTAATTCTTCTACTTTTTAGTTTTGAAACTTGGAATGTCTTAGTGTAGGCAATGTTTACCCAATGCTAAAATTAAAGTCCTAGTTTCAAATAATAACCAATCATAGATCATAAAATAATTCCAAATCAGGCCCTCTTTGTAGTGCCAATCTATTGATGGGTTATTTGGCACACCAACTTAATTATGGTAGAAATCCACCTAACCTCTCTTGAAATGAGACAAAAATCTTCCCAAGTTATATTATTTTTAAGTCTTGGCTTGAAAGGTAACCCAATGATTGATGTGTAAATGTTTCATTTCAAGGGGCTTGTTTAGAATAAATTTAGATAATGATAGGTAATGTTGATCTTGTGGATTCCTTACATAAAAATCACCAGTTTAGATTTATCATGGAAATACGGCTGATGGAATAATTGTTCATTGCATACATGGATTCAACACTAAATTAACAATAATGAAAAGGTTTACAATCAAGATAAATATGTAAACACCGATTTCCAAGTTGAATATAATCTACCTATTCTAATAGATTAATAAAAAATAGAAAAAGAGAAAGATGTAAACCTATTTTGTAGTGAAGATAAATATGATCCATTTGATTAAATGGCATCCATAAAATCAATCTATTATCTGACCAGTATGCATAAAACCATGAAAAAATATGATGCAAGAGTCTATGGTATTCATTTATGAAGAAATATGGACAAAAAGCACCATATACATGTGCAAATAATGAACAATAGTCTTCACAACTTTTCAATTGATAAATATTTATTTAAAAAACAATGTTTTGATCCACCAAAATCAATGGAAGTATAGAAAATACTTCACAAAATCATTACTCATAATAAAAAACTAACTAAGAAAGTAAGAAATTATAGGAAATAAATGTCTAGTCTTGTACTCTACTTTGTAATACTATTGAACTAGCCCCTAACTCAGTAATAGTATTGGCCTTATATAAAACTCAACCCATATATGGAAACAACCCCTCCACTCATGAAGTGGGTGAAAATATTAAATACATGGGTCAAAATCAAAGGCTCAAATTTGATGCAAAAATAAATAACCTCAAGGTAATGAATGCCATGAATAAGATAAGAAACTCCTCATTAAATTATAATAATAAGGCACCAATGGAATTGTTAGCCCTCGTCTTCAAGACAACAACAACTCCTTTGAATGGACTTTTTTTCCATTAAATGTTGGTAATAGGGTAGTATTATAATAATGAATTATTGTAATTTACACAATATTAGGTTAAATCTCCCTCCTTTTAATGGACTATCATTGTATTAAATGTTGGGGTAAATTTTATCTTCAAGTCACCAACACTCCTCTTGACAGTTGACCATGAGCTTTACTGTGATGATCATGTTTGATTAAGGTATTTATTTGTCCTTTTATGGCCTTCACCTACCTAATCATTATATGCACACCATCGTTAGAATCACCCCACTATCTAATTTTCCTTGAACTCTACATTCCATAACCTCTCTTATACTAGAAAATAAGATAACTCTTGACTGTATAGATCTTATTGGACTCAGTCCAATTTCTAGTTATTTATGGCCTGGATGGGAAAGATGTTATCAAATTTAGGCTCTAATATTTTTTTTGGAGGTCCACGTATATTTTTATGGAAAGTCACACCACATGGATACTTTTCACTACTTATGAAAAATCCAACATGTCCATGAATGTTAGGATCTTACTACATGGCATCTTTTTTCTAATTTATAACTTGGTTGAGGGTCTAGATCATCTTGATTTTCCCTTACTCATGGTGCACCAAAATCTTGGCAAGTGGAAATATCTTGCTCACTCAGAGCTCTATAGTGTCTATCTCAATGTTGAATGTACTGACTACCTTAAAGCCCTAGAATGTTTGACATGTGACCTCATCTCAAGCACTCACTTGATCTTTGCTCTATCTTATTAATCTAATTATCTTGGGGGTTTAGAGAAGTAGGATATTGCCACATGGCATCATCCAATTCACCCAAAGAGTCTACCACCTACTCATTTTGTACTAACCATCCTAAGGACCTGGGGAAAATGGATTATGCCATGTGGAAACTTCCTAGGCACCTAAAGGGTTCTTGGGTAACTCTTTTATCTAAGGCATATCTCCTCATTTAGTCTAAACCTATAGTAAAGGAACTAATCGTTAGAATTCAAATAAAAAGAGGTAGTCACTAAACTACAAATTCTATGAAAAAATGATTAAGTCCAAAAGTTTATAAGGAAAGACAAAAAACTCATAAAATTATAAATTAAAAGGGGAATTTTTTCCAAAAAAAAATCTAATTTAGTCCATTTACAAGATGAATGACTAAGTCTTAAGATCAAATAGCATATAAATATAGGCACTTTTAGGCCTTTTAAGGGAAGAAGTGGACCCAAAATCAAAAGACTTAAGCAAACTTAAATAGTTTAGTCCAAAGGGAAAACATCTTAATTCATTGACAGTCTTGATGGGCTAAATTACCATCAAATTTAAGTTGATGTAATGCTGACATGGAAGTCAATTTGTCATCCAATTAGTAAGGTCATGCCACATAATAGCCATTCGATCATCTGGATCAATTGAGTGTCCACCTAGACCATTTGCCTCTCATTCTTAATGAGGTAAGATCATGACACTTGTCAAGATATCACTCATTTAGGGCCTCCTTGGGTACTTAGTGACATACAAACCATTTTAGGGAGTGGAAAAATAAGATCATGCCACATGGCACAATCTCATGCATCTGGGAGATTAACTATTGATTAAAAAAATAGAGATTATCGTGGGGTCTATGATAAATGAGAGTATTCCACATGCCATGATCCTATGTATTCTAAATATCTTTGGTATGTCAAGGAAACTGAGGAGTCCCAGGGAATCAAGGAAGCTATATTATGCCATGTGTAATCATCCCATGCATCCAATAGATTTAAGCAAAACTACTAACTCCCAAAGAGGCTCATGGAAGTGAGTGACAAGTGGAATCTCCTCACTTTCCTGAGGACTCACAAGAATGAAAGTGACCATTAACCCATGAGGAAACCAAAACAACCATTAGATTTTAAATTTAAACTTATTCATGGAAATAACTAAGGCAAAAAGACCAAAAGACCAAAATAAAGGCAAAGTGTGGTTAGATATAAATAAATAAAGGCAAGCATTTTACTAAATTTCAAGCTAACCAATCCAACATGAATAAAATGACTAAGCCTAAACATGGAAACCATATGAAAATTAATCCATTTAATATTGAAATAAAGGAATATTGGGCCTAATTGCCCATGGAAAGGTTAAGAAAAACTCTGAAATAGTTAAGTAACTTGAAAAAATCTAAGGCAAAATGGTCTAAAAGTGATAATTTTAAAGTAGATCAGAACCTAACTTGAAATAGACCCAGACTTATTAGATTCATGAAAATTCAAATATTGTATATCAATGAAGCCTTAAATGCAGTCACACTTAGATCTAGTACCTAAGATATAAATTTGTGTTTCAAAGTTTACAAGAATAACAAAGCAAGTTTAAGCAAGGTGATTATAGTATACCCCAAATATACTTTTTCAACTCAGATTAATAGATCAAATAGGTCCAAGACATAAACTTAATTAAATCAAAATACCAAACTCTAAAGCAAAAATAGGTTTCATGATTTTAGTGATGAAATCAGGGTGTGTTGTGTAAGCAACAAGATTGTCATTTATTGACTTAGCACATTATAGATTCACCATTTCTCATGTTTTTCTCTTCTTCTAAGGTCCTTGGCTGATCTAGATTCAAAAAAAGAACAAGGTAAAAGGCATCTCTTTTTGGTCATATTTTATTTGGTATATTTTCATAGATAACAACTTGCACCATTAGATTCAAAAGGTGTCAAAACATTAAGATTGACTGTAAACATGACCTAGTTTTATGACAGGCAATTTCTATCATTTTCTAGGGTTTAGAGGCATTTTTTATATTCTATGCAAATCCATACTGCCAAACTCTCCTAAGTAAAAATTATTTTTGGTATTTTTTAGGGTTGCTTGAGAAACTTAGTGGGTTTTTTGTGGATTTTTTTGAGTAGTAGTAGATCTGGAGTTTTTCTATAAAGGAGTTATCATACTTTATTACAGCCCTTTGACAAAAATTCTAAATCCTCAAGTAGTAGTTATACTCAAGAACTACTACAATATTTGTTAGACTTGAGACCTTCTCTAACAGTTGATCTGAATAGCTAGTCATCCTAGGGCTTATCCCTTGGTCATGATATTTTTGCCCTTGGTCACAACCAACCTAATGGGGCTTAACTTTTACTTCAAAATTTAAATATAAAATTTACAGAACCAAAAAAAATTTCAAAATAGAGATTTATTTTCGGACCAAGAACATCAAACTCCCTTACCTTTCAGCCTAGAACTCTTTTTGGGGTACCTTGTTTTTAAAAGTGTGATTTTTTTTCCAGACCTACAGATTAGTTTTATTCTCGATCCTTGTAAAATTGATCCTCTATAATTTCAAGGGGGTTGCATATCTTTGTATTTATATCAACACTAGTTCAACACATACCAACTTACTATAATGGATTAGAATCAAATCCTACTTCTTAAACCATTCAATTGTCTTGAGTGAAAAGTCAAAATACAAATCTTATTGAGGAGTAAAGTCTTACACTAAATCTCTATGGGTACAAAAACAAAAATGACACTTGATACAGAGAAGGTGAAGTGGTTTAACAGAAGTGATGAATCCTACGATCCATTATGCTTATCAATGTCTCTCAACTTTCTCTTTCATATTGAAGTCACAACTTCATCTAATGATGTTTAGACTATTTTTTTAAAACTCTTTGAAAAGTAAAACATTATGAGAGGTCCTAAATTGGAAAATGAGTTCATCAATTTGAGCCCAAGTAATTTGGACACTATATAAGAATTCTTTAAAAAATTCAAATCACTCGAGTTGCAGTTAAAACTATGTGGTATAAATAAAAATGATGATTGATTAAGTTTTCCCATCCTTACTAAATTGGGTTCTAACCATTATGTCTTTGTTTCTACCTTCTACACCACCAAGCGTACCCTTGAAGCTACATGAACCATGCCATCCTTGGATGATTTTGTTGTTGAATTGACTTGGGATCAAAATAAGCTTATTCAAATGGGTAAACTAAAGTATTCTAAATCACATGCCTTAATTTTGAGTCTTGACAAACAGAAGGCTTTCAATGGCAAGGAGAAGAAACAAAATAAATACCAAGAGCAAAGAAAGGGTCAAAAATTGATGCTAATTCAAGAGTGTCAATTGATTCCTCTTATTCAGGGGAAACCCAAGAAAGAGAGACTTACATGTTCCTATTATAATAAAATTGGGCATGATGAAACCAAATATATGAGGAAACAAATTGACTAACTATTAAAGATGCTTGAGAAGCACAAAATTAGTGTCCTTGATTTAGCCAATCAAAGTCCATTAGCGTAAGAGTATTATAAGGCCAAAGATAATAGTAAGGGCAAAGGTAAGGGAAAGATGCTTATTTCAGTTTCATCTTACCCTTCCACATGGGTGATTTATTATGGTGCTTCACACCACATGACCTTTTCTTATCTTTGGGCCTTGTTTTATGCCTTCTATTTTGTTGGGTAACGATACTTATACAAAAGTTAATGGGAGAGGATACATTGAAGTGAATGATGGGACATTTAAATATTTTTTATGGTTTCTTTAATTATCCACCATTCTCATTTTTTTATCATATCACTCACATCATTTTAATTAAGAGATTTGAGCTCACACATGATTTTGTTGTTATTAAGGAAGTGCATAGTGCCTGCATAGTTCCACGTGGGAAAGCATATCACTAATCTTGGTTGTAAACTATATCATATGTTGATCTTAATAAACCTTATATTGATCTACTAACTCATATATATGGGGTGATTAAAGTATAGCATGAGCAATTTGGTCATCTCAACTATCACTACCTAGAGAAACTCAATAATAATGACATCCTTTCAGGGTTACCACATGTTTATTTTTATGATGGTGTTTGTTGGGGTTGCATACTTATTAAGAATTCTAAAGAGAAGCATGTCAAAGATAAATCACAAAGAGTTATATATATATATATATATATATATATATATATATATATATATTGGAGCTCATTCATAATGACATTGTTGGTCCATTTCTAGACCCTTCATTCAACATGCTTACCTTCATTTATGACTTTTTGAGGTATACTTTGGTGTACTTTATTAAAAAAAATTCAGAGGTCTTTGTTATTTTTTTAGACTTCAAGGTGCTCATGGAAGCATATTCAGGTAAATCCATCAAGATTTTGTGCATGGATAATGGTGATGAGTATGTCAGTAATCATTTTGAATAATTCTACACTTCAAAGGGGATTGAAATACAATGTATATTCTTTAACTAAATGGTGTTATAGAATGCAAGAATAGGTCCTTGCAGGAAATGATCAATTATATGCTACACTCTAAATATATTTTACCTCAATATTAGGCTAAGGCCATCAATTATGCTTGTTATATCCAAAACTGAGTTCCTTAGAAAGCATTAAAAAGGGTCACTCATTTTGAAGCATGAAGTAGTTGGAAACCCATAGTTAAGCACTTTCAAGTGTTTCATCTCTTGATATGGCCCCATTATTAATAAGAAATGTAAGACAATGGAACCTCATATTCAACTTTTCATCTTCCTTGGATATCTTGAGGGTGTTAATAGATACATGATTCTTCATCCCACTACTCATGATTTGTTCATTGAGAGAATTTTTCATTTTCAAGAAGTTCCTTCAGACTCCACACTTGACACTTCTTCCTCTTCCTTGGATGCTTCAGGATTTGATGGCAATTTTAATGATTCAAATATACCTTAGTAACTTCCTGATGATCTAAATTTTTCTTCTAGTTTTGATGATGAGAGTAGTGATGGGGGCTCACCTCCTCCTTTTCATAGACTATCTTCAGAAGATGAAAAATCTCCTCTTGAATCTCTAACTCCTATTCCTCTTTGGGATAGATGGACAATGTAAATTATTATCCATTAGGTTGGAGATACATCAGACACCACGCAAACATGTTCATAATTACATAATGTTTTACATGGATTCATTGCATCTACTTATGACCCACAATCATTTCATGAGGCATCAGACAATTATTAGTAGGATAATTCTATGGAAGAGGGGTATGGTTCCTTGATTTAGAACACCACTTAAGATTCGGTCCCACTTAATAAGGGAATAAAAATTGAATAATATAGATGGATCTATCAAAAAAATGTAGTAGATGGCTATGTAGATAAGTTCAAAACGTGTTTGGTAGATAAATGTTTTTTTAGTTACCTATCATTAACTATATCGAGAATTGCCCTAGTTGCCAAAATGAATTCAATTTAACTCACTCTTTCCATTACCGCAACACATCATTGGCATGTTCATTAGATGGATGTGAAGTGTGCATTGCTTCATGGTAACCTCAAAGAAGAACTATACATGGATCAACCACAAGGATATGTGAAAGATTTTTCCTTAGTTTATAGACTTTATAAATCTATATGTGGCCTCAAAAAATCTCCTTAAGATTGGTATGCCAAGATGGACTCATTTATTCTTTTGGTTGAGTTCACTACATGCCATTTTGATCCTAATGTCTATATTTTATGGCATGATGATTCACTATTGATTTTGGGGTTCTCTATGTGAATGACTTATTGATCACAGGTAGCTCTTCATCCACTATTTAAACATTGAAAACTGATTTATTTGACAAGTTCTCAATGATTGAATTAAGCTTGTTGTATTAATTCCTTGAGATTAAAAATTATCAGTTTGACTCTATGATAATTATTGCACAATACAAGTATGCTCTTGATTTACTTGCATAGTTTAACATGGATTACTATAAGTAAACTTCATCTCCCTTTCTATCTGGTGTAAATATTGAGGTTAATTATCCTTCTCCTTTAGTTGAAGCTACCTCATATTGATAATTAGTTGGCAGTATCATCTATCCTATGCACATTAGACCTAACATTTCATATGCAGTGGGCATGGTCTATATATTTATGTAAGAACCACATGAGTTGCATAGGAAAATAACTAAGTGGATTATACACTTCAAGGTACTCATAGTTTTGGGATTCACTATAGATAGGTATTGGAATTGAATTGATTGTGTATATAGATTCAGATTGGGTTGAAAATATTTAGAATCATAAGTCTACTTCAGGGTATAATTTATCTCATGGTTCATGAGCAATTAGTTGGTCAAATAAGAAGCATAAATTTATTGCTTTATCTTAAATAGAGGTAGAAAATAGAGGAGTTGTTATGCTACCACTAAGGTTGTTGGGATACAGGTAATTCTTACTAAGTTTGGTATCGAGTTTTGATGACCAACAATCATATTCTCTAACAACCAAAGCATAATCTAGATTTGTAAGAATCTAGTCCTCCATAAATGAAACAAGAATGTCGAGATTCACATGTATTTCATTCAGGAAGTTATTCATAAACAAGTCATTGATCTTTGTTATTGCCATACTACAGATAAACTTTTTGATATATTCACCAAACCTCATTTGTGGGATTTTCTTTAGGTTTGAGCCACTCTGACATCATCTTTTAAGGGTTTTAATTCCTTCTTTCTCTCTCTACTTCTTGGGGGGCTTATCTCTATTCATTTGGGGAGATTTTCTATTTACTTAGGTACCTCATCTGACTTTATTATTGGGACCCAAATCTTATACCCACCTAAGCTACACTTAAGGGGGGATGTTAGTGTATATTTGTATTCCATTTAATGTTTTTTACCTACACATGTTTTTTAGCTTGCTTAGGTGTTATTTTATGTCATTGGGGAAGATAATCCCACATGAATGAGCATGAGTGGTTGTGTCAATCTTCCATATATATATGTACCTTTTCTAAAGTTATCTTATCTAATAAATGATTTTATGATAATGTTAATGCTTATTTTTACTCATGTTTGTTTTTACTTCTACAATAGGTATTTCTTCTACATAATTTCTTTTGTATAATACAAAGATCCATGTTTCATGTCTACTCAGACCTCAATCCTTGATTATGACCTAATCTGACAATCTAATCCCCAATATATTTGGCAAAAAATATTTAAAAACTAATTATTTCACTTGGGTTTTCCTTGGTTTTATGACTCGCCCAATAGGTTACAACACAAATTTTCCAACAAATGGATAAATCACTGTTGAGATGGTGATTTTATTCTACATTTCAGAGGGGCATCTCCCTTATATGATTATTGTTTTTTTATATTTTTGTGTACTTTTAACCAAAAAGCACAAAAAGTAAACAAATTTGGCAAATGGTTGAAGTTAAAAATGGGAGAAGTGGAAGATGATGGAGATGAAGATTAAAAACCCACTTCAAAATAAATGTAGAGAACCCCTAGAATAACTTGGAATTAAATGAAATAGCTAAAAAAATCTTCCTCTCACATAAAATGGGAATAGGAATGAAAGGCTAGCCTATAAGTATAAAGTCTCTTCAAAACTTGGGTTGGATACACTTAGTACAAAGCCCATACACAAGGTTTTCAACATAAATTTTTTAAACATCGTGAGTTGCACACAACCAAAAAAAGAGTAGAATTTTAATGGCTTATCTATCTATGAAAATTAATACATAATCCATAAATAAAGAGTAACAAAAATCACAAAGCCAAAGACTGATCTTACCCACTTGCTTGCATCTATTGCTAAAATTTAAAAAATAACATAGCCCACACATAAAGTTGTAGCCAACTCTTCTCCAAGAACTTGAAAGAAAGAAGAATCCCCATTTGACAAAATCTCAATTTTTTCTTCCACACAATCTTTCCACTCACCAAGGAATTTGGAAATCCATCCCTTGCACTAAATCGATATAGAGTTAATTTTACTTGAACAAGAATTTACCCACATTTAATTTTATTAATTAGTTATTTTATAATATTAAATTCACTTTTGATTTTGTATTTAAAAATACAATATAAATCATAAAAATAATTAATTTACTCAATGACTCCAATTTCATAAATCTCCATAGGGGTTCTTCTTTGTTAACATTATTTTATTACTTTAAGTTAATTAATTAATTCTAAAGTAATTAATAATTTAGATAATTTATTTAATTTTAATCTTGAGCCCATAAATGTCATATTCATAATTTGTTTATATGTGGACTTATTTGTGAGGTTGATTTTTCCATTGGGTTATGGATTTGATTAAAACACTACAAAAGGTTGAGCAATGAAAATCATTGGGAATTTTTGATGGAAAATTTTCACTACAATAACTATAATCAAGAAGGTTACTATGTTGGGTTTATATACTCAAAAGGGTTTTCCCAAGTGCAATCTTACGTATTAAGTGAGCTTTTTATTCTATTGTATGTTTGAGTTTTTTTTAGCATACATCTCCTCTAATGTTTTTTAACTTATCATGCATATGCCTTGTCCCTAAAAACCACAATATATCCAAACTAATGGGTGTTCTTTTCAAGAGGTCACAATATATTCTTGAGATCACTACCCATATATCTCTCTTTGGTATGAAATATGGGTTACTATACTAATTATGATTATATTTTTTATAATTTTAGTGACGCATCTAACTCTCTAGTCTAGGATTTCATATTACATGTTAGGTTACAAGCTATCCTTGCTTACCTATCTCTTATGCTTCATTGATATATGATTATTGTATTATTATTCCTCATTATATATAGATTATTTATATTAAATGGTGTTCCTTTCATATGCCTTCCTCCCTTGATTTTGTGCTTCACCTCATGTTTGTTCTATATTTGACATCTTGGCCCTTATTTTCTATTTACATTGACATTCTTCTATTTGCTTGGTTTATGTTGCAAATCCCTTGCCCCTTGATTATATACCCTATTATAAACACTTGTACAAACTTCCCAAAGATGACAACATATATATTGAGACCTTTTATCCTTGCATGTATTGAGTTATGAGGAAATTTGTAGGTTTTTTGGAGTCCTCCTTTATTTTATTTCATGTTTTCACAAATTGGCTTGCTTGATTAACTTATTTGCCTTATATGATAGTCTGACCCTTGGTTTCATGACTCAACTTGTGCATGGAGTTAATTTGATACTTGTTTGTGCAATATTACATTCTAAAATAAAGATGTGAAAATATCATATCTTATAATTAGTTACAACACTCTATTTATTTGTTATTTAGTTGATTATCCAAATATGTTCATATTATTTATATTGAGTGGATACTAATAATGTCATCTTCTATGACTACAAGTACTATTATTGAGCTAGGCTTGATCATGAAGTTAGGTTGAAAATTTTGGACACATAGCAATCGGTTGTTGATTTGACCATAAAAACTAAGACATGAGTTTTCCAAAGAACCACAATGTGGTGTTCATTTTATTTTATCTTGTTTTATTAATAAGTTGTGTTCCTAATTTATGTGATTAATCTCTTTCTATTCACGTTTAGTTTGATTATTCATTTAGTCACTTTTGACTACTCTTTTTGTTTTTTACTTGGTCATATCTTAAAAGGATTATCTACGTTGGATGGAGTTTAACTTACCTTGTATGTTAAATCAAATGGAAAGAAGGGATAGATAGACTTGGTGTCATTGGATCAATACACAATTGTAATTGGATTTGTTTGTCCTTGGCAAGCTATATCTTTCTAGCGTCAGCTTGTTATCATTTTGGAAACATGTGAGGTCTTTCTCTTTTATTTTGAGCTTGGTTTTATTTATTTTTTAGTATTATTATTGTTATCTTGTAGAGCCACATTATGTTCATTGTTGGCTAGGTGTTATTATGTGAATGATAGGTCACTTTGACCTCAGACCCTCAAAGCATCAATTTACCTTTGGTGTCCATGACATTATCATAACAACATTTTGCATGGTAATGATTTTAGGGTTGACTTAGGTTTTGGTTTTCATTTAGTTGTAGTCAAGTATTCAATTGATTTTTATTTTCCATGGAAGTTTTTTGAAGCTTGGAAACTAGTTGTAACCTTAACCATCTCCACAAAGCTTAAGGAAACTGGTCTACTATAGATGAAACCACATAGCTTGATGGCTTGGATGGGGAATGTTTTTGGTGTTCAAGATTTGTTGTCTAGTTGTTTTCTCTAGGAAAATTGAAGATGTGAGGGAACATAGAGTATTTATCTCCATTATGTTTCTTCATAAATCGAGCTATCCTGGTGGGAAGTGGAAAAGTGTTGGAGGGTTTTTTGAGCCATCCTTTCATAAGAAGGAGGACAAAAAACCTGCATAGGAAAGGCTGAGAATTAAAAAAAGATGTAGAAATATAGTGTTTTCTATTATGTAAAGATGAGGTAAAAACCCACCATTATTTATGAACCAAGTAAATTTTTTGGTTTTCTGAGCATGGATACTTTAGTCAGCTAGATATCCCTCTATTTTATCCACCTTTGTAAATTGACTAATATCATATCCCTCTTAATAGTGATCCTTTTAATATCTAAGATATGAGTTTGTACCTCTCTCCTTAGCCTCTCTAAAATTGATCTCTCATAATCAATCAAAGGTGTCCTAGATGACCCTACCTCATCTGCCTATCTATTCCCTCTAACTTGTCCCTTAGCCCTTGTCTGATCTCCATCTGATCCTCCCTAATCCCATCCATCCACATCCATCACATCTGGCCCCCTTATCCATCTTATTGGCCTTGTACATGGGGTTGTGATTTCTAATCTCACCTCCTCCCTAATCTAACCCATGCCTATAATAATCACCGCACAACCCCCCTCCTTACCCTAGTTGGTCATCTGATTAATCTATGTGGTTGTCTTTCTGCCCACTAAGACGTGTATGTCGTCATCACTCTAAGATATAGAATTAGAGTTTTGAAATCCCATACTACTAGGGAAATACTCTCATAGTCCACTCTCACTAATTACTTGTCCACCAAAACCCCCCAATGAGACCTCTTCCTATCGTTATAGGTAAAGAGATGATCCTCACTAGGAACATCCTACAGCCTCCTAAACTACCATTATACATAATCATATATGTACCACTCAATAATGTAATATCACCATCTAGTAAGATAACACTTAGTCAAAATGAATCATGTGATATCCACATACTCATCCCATCCCCATTAGACCTATTTGTATATCATCTGAGTAATGTGCTCTGGCTACAAGCTATCGAATGCCTATCTATAAAGTTAGATCTCCCTAGCATGAGACCTTTGTACTCTAAGAAGGATGCACAACCCAAATGCTAAGGGCTCATGGGTCTATCTATCTACAAGTGTACCTAAGGTCTTTCTATGGAAATATGCTCCCAACTCCATATCTATAGTAATAGAGATGGCCTTAGGCTCCTTACTCCTCTATATGCACCCATTTTCAGCTCTTAATATAATTGGGCTAGCACAAGCAGACCCTAGGCAAACACTTGATAATTTTGGACCATGTCTAAAACTACATCCCCCAATCCCAAGTGAAACCACTACCACTCTTGCCCAATAAGAGTATGCTAGTCATAAGAGACATAACCACCAATGTTAATCTATCAATCATGCCCTCCTTTAGGGCTTTATGAATATCTACTCATGCATCCCACACCCTAATTTGTAATATGCCAACCAAACTCTAAACTATCACACTAAGAGTGTGTGAGTGCTAATATATCTTATGGCCTCTCATAGGAATCTATAATATCCATAACACATCCTCAAGAGTGACTATCATCTCCCCAAGCATGAAGTGAAAAGTGCTCATCTCAAAACTCCACCTCTTGACTAAAGCAAAGATCAATGCCCTATCTATCCTCACTACTAACATAGTCACAACATAATATAAGCTTATCAAATCTAGTAATATATACTCCTCAGGTGTGAACAAGTGCATCTCATACAACACCATTAGATGTCATAGTTGGGATGCCATCCCTCCTAAACCCTCCTACACCATTATATATCCTATCAAATCACATAGTTATAATCACACCTACATCTAGCCTATCCCATCCCATGAACCTAATATTCATGTCCTACCTTACTCATCTAACCTAAATACCTACCTAAACGACCCACTAAAACTCTCACACCTCATATTATCCACCTAATTATCCTATCATTCCCTCTTCCAAATCACACTAAATCACCCTATCCAGCTTATCTATTTACCCTTTTAGCTAACCCCATGCATCTCATTCTCATAACCCCTTCCCCATCATAGCCTTATCTACCCTAATCCCATCTATATCCTAACCCATCCTAACTTAATCCTATCCATCCTAACCCTTCCTCATCCTATCATTATCTACCCTAATCCCATCTCTCTCCTAACCCACCCTAGCCTAATCCTATACATTTTAACCCTCCCCAAGATAACCCCCTACATAATCTTTAGCTCATTTCCCTAAGACCCTAATCCCTCTAACTTACCTAAGCCCCTATCCCTTTAAATTTCATCCCCATCCCATATCCTAACCCTTTACCCTAACTACCACAATATCGTAACTCATAACCTAGACCTAAAATACAACTTCAATAATATCACTAATCGCATTTTGTGGTTTTGCATAACCACGACTCTAACCTCATAGTTTTTAAAAACTACCACTCTCCTCTTATGGTAATGTAATATCACAAATCACTCATTATGATACTATAATACTACCAATCACTTGTCATGGTATTGTAATATCATAGTATGTAACCACGATATCATAACTTGTGAGAATAATACTACCACTCAGGGCATTACCCTCAGTCGTGGTATTGTACCCATAGCATATATATATAATAAATGCAAAAATACAAAAACTAATAGGCTAGGGATTGATTACTCATCGGTGGCCTTGCATCAACTAACTTATGGTGATCTCAAACTCTCTCTCTATGATGTGATGAGTGTGGGATGTGGTCCATTGCTAGGTATCTAAAGCAACAAAGTCATAAGGGATAAAACACAAAATGACCCTTTTTTGCCCACCTTTTTTTATTATACTCCTCTTTTACCCCCTCATGCCCTATTCGCCCCTACTAATCACACTATCATATCTCATCTACTAATTTGCATCCCTAAATCCCATTTCATAACCTATTATCATACTTAATCATTATTTATCATCCCTAAGTCTTCCAAAGTATGGTCTTCCATTTTCCATTATAAGTTCTAAATATTGAGATAAAATTACATCATCTTGAGGTCTTTTCAGACTATGTAGGTAGCATTTGGTCATGTTCTTTTGCCCAAGGTTAGCTCGGCCATTATTAACATCCAATCCCATCCCAATCCCTTTGGGTCACTTAAAGTTATTAAATCATATTAAGCTAAGCATTCAATATAAAGTGACTTATGGTCCATAATCATCCATCAAATGTCATTTATAAGCTTCCAATTATCCCTAGCATGTGTCTTTGCTTTGATAATTATCATTAGCTTGTAACATATCTAATCATTTTTATTCCCCAGATAACATTGATGTCTTGAGAATTTTAGTCTTATCATCTTAATCAATTGGCCTCCTTTTATAGACATTAGTCATTGTCTAGAACTCATCTTCTGAGGCTAAGCCATTTTATCCCATGGTATTTATGCTTGGTATATCTCAATCATAGCTACATCAACATTTAAGGCATCCCAACCCCCTATCCTCATCTTAATCCTATCCCACCTCAGGGACTTCTTTTCGAATGACCATCCAGTTCATTCCTCCCTACATGCTCCCTTGAGGGGGCATCATGTCTATTAACACCATTCTCATCTATGAAATGGTTTTTCTTTGAAAATACATTACTCATTTTGCTACGCTTCACTCATAATACAAATATATGCACCTAAATCCACTCACCTTAATAATCCTATTAAACCCACTAATTTATCCCATAATCATAGCCTTAGCCAATTAAATAATATCTGAAATCCTACTTAATAATCCTTATGTCCTATAAACCTTACCATACCCTTATAACTAATTAATTACCCCATTAACTTACTAACTAGCATACTTAGCCCCTAATCTACCCACTTGCCCACTTGCCAATTTAAAATTCATATTTATTCAACTACCCCCTAGTGAGCCTACCATCCTATCCTTTCCTAATTCCCTATGAATTAAAACCTCATTAATTCCCATCTAATATACCATTGTCCCATAAATTAATCAATAAACCTCTATAAACAGGAAAGCTCCTCCAAATTTCTACAAGTCTCTAAACTAGAGGCTTCTAAATAATTTAAAATTCCCTAAAAACCTCCTTCACCATCCTATATAAAATATGTTTGGGCTATGGGCAAGCTAACTAGGAAATAAATAAGCCTCCATTATACTCTCATAATCATCCATTTTCAAGCATCCTCATACTCTTGACAAGCCATTCAACAATCTAAAGAAGCCATTGGAGTCACTTTGAAGATCAAGTCAAGCAATCCACACTCAACCAAATTTAGCATTTAAATCTACTTGAAGATATTAGAAAGGAGTTGTAAGGGAAAAAATTATGGTAAGAATCCATATTTTATTATTTTATTATTACTTTATCCCCTTCTTTGCTATTGTTTGTGTTATTAGGTTTTTATTACTAAATATAGTAGTTTTACAAATAACTCAAAATACTATCACACACAATGAAATTCCTAATGCTAACGCATATGGGGGTAACTTCAATAATAAACACGAAGTCTTGAATGAGATTTTAACAACCCTAAATACCATACAAAGTAAAATGGAATCCTAAGAATTCAGGATTAATAATTTTGAGGGTGCTCCATAAGAAGAATTATAGGAGTTGAATGATGAGCAAAGGGAGGAGCAAGTGTTCCAGGAAAAACCTTTGGCAGTAATAGATCCAATCAATTATGAGGTTAAAAATCTTCCCCCACCTACCTTTTTTGTAAATATATCAATGATGAAGCCAATGCTTGGTTGGTTTACTTGCAAAAATATTTTAATCTACACAATATGCCTTCTAATGTGAAATTTAAGGTGGCATCATACCAACTAGTTGGTGTCATTTCCTTATAGTGGAATCATCTCCATGCCTTAGAAGGATACCAGCCCATGACTCTCACATTGGATATTTTTTAAATGTAGTTCCATAATAGGTGCTTGAGTGTTAATTTCAAGGAACAAAAAATTACTGATTTTCAGTTGCTAAAACAAGAGAATATGATAGTCATTGAATATGAGAATAAAATTATGAATCTACTACATCATGTAAACTACATGCATGATGAAGATACTAAAGTAACCAAGTTTAAACTTTGATTGAATGAAATATTTATGTATGGCATAAATATGACAAATCCTAAAACCTTGGTGGTTGTTATAGAATCTGCTCATAGGGTAGAAAAGAAGAAAAAATATCATCAGAAGGCAAGGGAAGATTTTTAAAATGATAAAATACAAAGTAAATCTAAAAATATCTCCCCCACTCCTATAAGATTCAATAAATCATATCTTAATAGGATATTTACTATAAGTACGAGTGGTTTTGTCAATTTCTAAGAGCAAAATAAGAATTTTAAGGCCCAAAACATTCCTAAATTTGGGTCAAACAATAGAAATTAGATCCAAGGCTACCAATGTGGGCTAGCAATAGGGGATAATTATATTCTTATTACACCTATCAGGATTGTCTAATGCTAGAAATATGGTGATAAACACTATTGAAAGGACTATCCCAATCTAAAACTTATAAAATTAGCCAACCACAGGGTCTATGTAGAATTGGATAATCAGAATATTAATTTTTAGGTAACTCTGATTGAAACCAAAGGTATATTATATGATCTCTATAATTATATTTCAATTGATTTTGGTGATATAGATAATTTTGGTTCACCTGTTATAATAACCAAGTGTATATTAAAACTTTTTAGAGTAAGATAAGGTTGGGAGGTTGATTTTGATATAAGAAAAAGGGTGTGGATATGTGAGTGTTTATAATAGGCTAAACAGGACTTAGGATATTTATAAAAAAATTAAACATGTTTATATTTCCTTTATGATATTATGATTTACTCCTTATAATGGATTGCTTTCAACCTCACCAATAAATGCGTGATTGTTTTGGAAAAAGAGTTCAATGCAAAGATGATTTTGCTAAAATCATGGTAGTGCAAGGTATTCAAAGGATTAAGGCATGTAAATTGGTTTTAACCTTACAGATAAAAAATACAATGCATAAAGGTTTCTATTTGTATGTAGTCTAAATACATAAATCATCAAAAAAAGAGGAAGACACTTAATAAAAAATTCCTCTATTAAGGGAATTTAAGGATGTGTTTCCTGAAAAATTGCCTAGACTTCCACACAAAAGGGAGTTCAATTTTTTAATCAATATTATGACAAGGGTTTCACCTACCTTTCAGGCTCCCTATAAAATGAATGTGACTAATTTTTAGGAACTAAAATTTCAATTGTAAGAATATTTAGAAAATGAAATTATAAGACCAAATTTATCTCATTGAGGTGCTCTAGTTGTCCTCATGAAGAAGGATGTAATCTTGAGACTTTGTGTGGACTATTGGATGCTTAATAAATTGATGACAAAGAATAATTATCCCTTACCAAGAATAGATGATTTATTTGATAAAATTAAAGGAGAAACTATCTTCTCCAAAATTGATTTAAAATTAGGATATCATCAACTTAGAATCAAGGAGGAAGGCATTCATAAAATTGATTTCAGGATACATTATGGTCACTGTGAGTTCACTATGATGCCTTTTGGGCTAAAAATAAACCAGCTACATTCTATAAACTTAATGAACAACATTTTTTAGATATTATTAATACAATTTTGTGCTAGTTTTTATTGAATTCTAAAAATGTATCATAACATAAACAATACTTGAAATTGGTTTTGCAGAGACTAAGCCAACATAAATTACATGGTACATTGCCTAAGTGTGCCTTATTTTAGAATAATATTCATTATCATGGGCACATCATTTATACATATGGTATTATTATTAATGCAGACAAGATCAAAGCAATATAGGAGTGGCCTCCTCCTATCAATGTTCATGAAGTACAAAGTTTCATGGGTTTGGTTGGTTATTACCATAGATTTGTGGAAATGTTTTCCATCATAACCAACCCCATCACTTCCTTTTACATAAAGGCAAAAAATTTGTTTGTTCACCCATTTATAAATATGCATTTCATAAAATTAAAGTGATACTAGATACATCACCAATACTTATCATACCTAACCCAAATGGAAATTTTGAGGTCTAGATATATGCCTCCAAGAAAATGTTTGGTGGAATTTTGACCTAGTATGGCAAAGTGGTGGCTTATGAGTGGCTTATGAGTCACAAAAACTCAAAGATCCTCAAAATAACTATCTTACACATGATATGGAGCTTGTTTCCATAATGCGTGCCTTGAATCAGTGGAAACACTTTCTTTGGAAAAACTTTTCAAGGTGAAATCTAATCATTGCATTTGGAACATCTATTTTCCTAGGACTTGAATGCATGCTAGCATAAATGGATAGAATTTTTAAGTAAATTTGACATGGAAATTTTATAATTCAAGGTAAAGGAAAATCATGTTATTGATGCACTCAGTTGATGCACATATGTTTTTTCCATTTCTATAATCAATTTTGATTTCACAAGTGTTGTACTAAAATGACTTTTTGATAAGTAATGCCATGAGGTAAAGTTAGATTGGGCTGATAAGCCTATATCAAAGTCTTTTGCTATTTTTATATGTAAAATGATGGATTTATTAGACATAAAAATAGAATATATGTATCTGAAATTTGGGACTTACATGGTCAAGTTCTAAAATAAGTACACAAGCACATCATTATGCTCATTCAAGTGTCATGAAGATGACACATGAGTTAAAAAGGTACTACTTCCAACCTGGAATGAAACATGACATGGATGATTTTGTTTCCAAGTGCTTAGAATGCTAGCATGTAAAGCTTGAGCATTATCATCTTGGGGATTTGTTGTACCCACATGAAGTGTCAAAAGATAAGTGAGTTTTTATCTCACTTAATTTTAACTTTAGCAACATAGATCCCATAACAAACATGATATAGATATGGTTCTGATTGATAAATTGACCAAAGCTTGTCATTTCATTACTGGAAATCTAAATGATGGTGCTTCTAAATTTGTATAAATATTTGTTAAATAAGTTATATGGATACATGGCATGCCATAGGGATAATATGTTCACATCAGGGTTTTGGTAAACTTTGATTACAGTCTTCAAAACTCACTTGAAATTCAGTTATACACACCACCCAAAAATGAATGATCAAATTGAAAGATTGAATCAATTAGTAGTAAACATGTTGTTAATGTATGTCATGGATTATTAGTCTAAATGGGAAAATTATATTCATTTGGTTGCATTTTCTTAAAATAATACATATCATTAAGTGATTAAGATATCTCCTTTAAATCCTTGTATGGGTGAAAGTATAGAACTCCTCTTGGCTAGGGTAGTTGTTGGGCCCAAAATTTTGGCTAAGTAATTTTTAGAATAACCAATGTGGAGAGGCACAGAATAGAAGACCATAGCATGGGAGTCCATGGTGTGAAATAACCAAGTCATTGAATAAATGTGCATGTTAAATAAAGGACCCAAAAATTAAGTACTAAAAACCTAGCAGAAGACTTGGGGAGTGCCCAAAAAGTAGAGAATAGTTATGGATAAATTCATAGGGATGAAAAAAATAAGTCAAGTATGAATCCAACACTAATCCATGGGAAGATAGGTGATTGGAGATGAGGATCCAACACCAAAGAGATAATATAGGGGAAGAAAGGCCCAAGTCCTTAGGAAATCAATGGGATTGGCAATCATGACTCAAATGTGATGATGATCATTGATGAGTAACCATGAGTGTTTTTATGTTTGTAACTACTTGGTCAGGGAAAACTAGGTATATATACCCATAGATTGAACTTTTTAATGTTTTTGTTTAGTTAGATATCATTGATATACTTTATACAAATGAATTGCATTGTGACTCTAGAATTGTGTAAGCTTTGATCACTTGTCAATATGATGAAAGGAACTTGTGTTACCTTAATATTGTTATTCAACTGACTATGGAGATAATACTTGTTAGTTATCATGTATGTTTTCATTTAGTTAACTAAGTTAAGGTTAGAAATTACCATTTATCCCATCTTTTTATTTTTGATAATTGAGTAATGAATGTGTGTTAAGATAGATTATAGAATGAGCATATTATTGTCCATGTGTTCAAGTGCCCCTATCTGTTAGTACACCCTCTTGTAAAAAAACCAATGAGAACTAGTCCCTTGTTGTTCACATTGGGTGAGTGTGTGAGAATTCATTCTTCTATGAAATTCCAGTGTGCCATCATGTTGGGCTCTTAGTCACTTTAACACATACCTAGGGGAAGTTATGCCTATGTAAGGAAAAGAATCCTAATAGTTTGGTTACATTTTTAGGACCCATAGCACTTGCCTACATGATGGTGGAATATGTTCCAATGATTATCAGTTAAGAATATTGAGCGATGGGTTACTAGCATTGAGGATAATTTTATAGAACCATTTCTTAAAATATGAATCTCTACACACACGTGGGTTAAATAGTATATATATAACTCATTGTATAAGACATTCTTTGTATAGGTACCTATTCACTTTTATGTTTGTATTGTAGTTTATGATTAAGATCTATCAAGGAACTATGGATGGAATATAACTTGGACACTAGAGCATCAGACAAATTTAGCATGGTTGGGAGTGCCTTGGATGAGTGTTGTGAATGTTTGGTGGCGTAGGGTTTTAAATAGATACATATTATAATAGGTAGTCTCCACATATTCTTGTATAAAGGAAGCTCAATTTTACTTCCTCCAAGAACCATTTGGTAGATATATCAGACACTTTTCATTGGAGGTTAAGAAGCTCTTTTTAGATTCTAGACTTGACAATTTTTCCATGGAAGGTTAAACTCTTTCTCATATGAGTAGTGTAGTTGGTGGGGAAATGAACGGGCACTTGTGATGTAGAATTATCAGTTCAGTATGGTATCCATTCAGTGGTAATTGTGAAAGTTCAAGTATTATGAAGCTCAATGAAGGATTATGAGTGAAAGTGATCTAAGAAGGGGATGGGAGGACTCATGAAGTGTTGTAATGGTCCACAGAGAAGCATAAGATCATAAAGAGGACTCCTCAACCATAGGACCACACCTGACACTAGCTCAAGTATGCATGGGAAAATAGAGTCAAGTAGTGGTGACCAAAGAACCGAATTTGGATAGGCCCATATCCCCACCCATAGTGAAAGCATATGATTTTGATATAGATGATATATTTGTATGTAACTAGGATATGGATAGTGTAGAGTAAAAAATTGAACTTATGAGAGAGACATTTGTAGAATAGGTTTTAGATAGTATTTTATGGTCTATTTATTTTCCTTTGCATGATAATTATATGGCCTAATTTAGAATACCTGGTGGACCATGCATAACCAGTGGGCAAAGTACTAACCCAACTATAGTTACCCAACCTACCTTAGTGCCCAATGTCTCAAGTGCTTCTGCTACTATAGGAGGAATGGGAGGTGGTGTTGCTAGTCATTTAGTTGTAGTAATTCGAGGAGGCACATGAGGTAGTGGTGGACCTCCCCCATAAGGTACAAGTGGGACTGAAAGTGCTTCTTATTAGGCCTCATTATAAACACCTAAGTTACCCACTATAATTTATGAGATGACACTCCACTTGCCAAAGTATCAATGTGTATAGAATGCCATAGAGCATGTTCAAAAGTGTGAACTTATTTGGTGAGTGCACAATATCACATCTACTAAACAAAAAATAACCCAGTTTGTGACCACTCTTTTAAACCATGTGCACAACTGGTACCATAAGTATGATCCACAATAATTTGTGGTGGATTATGATCAGATAAGGTAAGATTCCTCTAGAAATTTTACATCATGAAGTTTGAATAATAGAGCATAAATGCCATGAAGGATATCAATCAAGAACTTGTAGACACCCCATTTTGGCCATAACTATGTTTCAACTAGACTTTAGATTGATTTCTACCAAATAGTGCAATTAAGCCTATCAAACACTAAATATCCCAATTTTATCCACACATCAGACATTAGTAGCCAAAATCATATTAAGGAATCCCTAATCAGGGTAGTATCCTATATGCAACAGTAACCTCTCACTAATTCATCTCTAGTCAACTTACGACCTAGCAAATTAACAATTTGACCTTTAGATCCATTAAGTGGAGCACTTAAAAAATTTATCAAGTGAAAAAATGCTAAGTATAATGAATTAACTAAGCAAATAAAATTAAATGAAGTGAAATTTCCATGCGTAATTAGTGGATATTAATTTTGTAAAAAGGAAATTCTAATAAAAGTGAAGTCATGATGTCATCCTCCTCAAAGTCAAGGAATTGAAAATATCTCCATTAAGGCCTTAGATTTAGAAATAGAGAGCCATGATTAATAAATGGGATCTCTATCCCAGATATTAATTATTTGTCCCCTCCTTAACTCAAATTGGTTTAATATAAACCTAACCATGATTAACTCTAACTTAACTGCACTTAGGTTAGGGTTAGTTTGAAAGGCTATAAATAGAAGTTTTAAGGTCCTTTTAAAGGGATTTTTTATGTAATGTTATAATGTTCATTTTTTGAGAGAGAAGCATTCTCATAAGGTTATAATGCACAAATATTGATAGATTGTTATATCAAATCCAATCCAATCCAAACATTACCAAGGTAACAAGGAGAGATGATGCAAGGAGCACCATTGTCAAAGACTCTTTGAGCACACAATCGAGCACATTCCTTCATGGAAAACATGTAACTCTTGTTCTCAAAGAAGGTAAATGATGTTTGGTTTATCTTCCATTGTTAGTTACTTGTATTATTTTCTTGATCCTTAAGTGTCTAGGTTTGAGGTGTTAGATTCTTGGTGTGATTTTATTGGGTTTTTATCATAATAACACTATACTAACTCCCCTCTTGGATTCCCATTATTAGATAATGGCACACTTGGTGGGACTACACACCCCACATGCATAAATGAAGCATCTTTGGACCTCTTTAGATCTAAGAAGCATTCATTTTAGACTTGATTTCTTGATTTTTATCTAACATTTTTGTGTTTGACCTTTGATTATAGAACTATGAATTCATGACTATGAGACTAAAAATTTGGCAAGATAAATTATGAAATCATCAACAAAAACTATGAATTTGTCACACAAAATCACAAAATTGTCTTGGTTTGGACTCAAATCTATAGAACTATAAAATTAGGGATAAAAATAGCAAAATTGTCAAAGTGAAACTGTGAATTCATCCTACTAGAAACCATGTCTTTCTCTTTGTTTTTATGGTTAAATTGTGAAATTGCTTAGAATTTGCAAAATCATTGTTTTCAATTATGAAATCATAATTTAAAGAAGCACAATTGTATTTTTGAGTAGAGAAGTCACATTTTTAGGTTGATAAATCATCATTTTGGGCAATGAAATCATTATCTAACTACAAAATTGCTAAAAAAATGCAAAATTCCAACTCACTATTTTTGTGTTTTCTATAGGTTTTCCCACAGTTACAAAATTGGCAAGTCGAACTATGAAAACAATGATTTAGGATACCAAATTAGTGAGTCAAACTATGAAATCAAGAAATTGAGTTGTGAAATCATTCTGAAATGGTGAAATCACTCACTGTAAGTATATGGTTTGTTCTAGTTTTTTGAATTTTTATGCCTGAATAATTTCATAGATTATTACGTAAGTGCGAAATCATTCTAGAGAGTTAAAACTATGTTTTTATTGAGATAACTTACAGGATTTCACCTTGGCTTAAATCACAAATTAATCTATTAACCTTGTTTTTAGAGAATTAAAATAAAAAAAGAGGAATTTTAAGTGTTTTTGAATCATTTTTATTTTATTTTATAAATTCAAAATTCAAAGCAAAGGTTAAATTTCATTCACATTTGGTTAAGGTGCTTTAAAATCACTTAATAATTTGTCTTTTCACATTTTATAAGCTTATTAAAAGTGAAAATATGGCCAAGGGGCCAAAAAATTTAAACACATTTCAATTTGGTGTTAGTCAAAAGAATCTACATTTTTAGTTAGAGCTCCTAAGAGCTTTTTCAATTCTTGTTTGTTCTTTAGCTAGTTTCAATTAATTAAATTAAATTATTTGATTTTAGAAAACACAAAATTTATGTTGGAAATTTGAATATCATTCATGTCAAAATGGACATTATGAGTATGTCATTAATGTCAAAAATGAGATTATGGATGTCATTAATGCTCAGGGCTGAGTATGGTGATTTGAGGATGTGCAAAGGATCCTATCAGAGGTCAAGAATGATTGGAGTGCTTGGGCTCATGAGTGGAATTCATCTAATTTCTCACATATTTCATCTATACATTTTGGGTCTATGATAGGAAAATCTAAGTAGGCAGTTTGATTATATCACCATTGCCATGTGTGGATGAGTCTAGGGGAGTTGGTCATATGGTTATGATCACATTAGTCCCTAGTTATTATGCATTAGATTTGAAGACATGAGATGAAGTGTAGTTTAATATATGGGGATGAAAATTTGGCTACTTGGATAGAATTCACTAAGTTCTAACACAGCCAAATTTGCAAAAGGGATAAACATAGCCAAGTAAGCATGTTGATGAGGTCAGCATTCGTACACATGGAGATGTTAGGATAAAAAGATCATATGGGTTTGTTTATTTTTGTGCCTAGTTTATATGTGTTAAATATCAAGTTACGTGATGTAAGCATGACAAAATATATGCATGAGCAAAGTTGGGCTACTAGGCACTTTGACATTGTTTTCCCACACTTAGTCAAATTTGTAAGTTCCAAGAAAAGGCTAAAAAGGCATTTTTATGATGTCATAGCTTACACATATGAAGGCTTCAGGATCAAATGGATATATGGATGTAGTCCCCTATGTAATAAGATCTTATTTGCTAAATTTTAGGTCATGTAACTAAGTGAGACAATAGTTATGAAAGTTTGAGGTATAGCTAACTTTGTGCCAGAATAATCTGAGTGAGCAGATTAATGGCATTATATCTTGCATGTGCAAAAGCTTCAAGAATAAATGAGCATATTGGTTTATTCATTATCATGCCTAGTTTATATGGTCCAAATTTTAGAAGAAGTGGATGAGTGAAGCAAAAGATATGGAGGTGTAAAAGATATGAAGGTGCAAAGTTAACCTTCCAGGCATATTGAGATGGTCCCCATACATAGTCAAATCTGCACAAGGTCCTACAGATTTTTTATGCTTTTACAAAAACCATTTATGGACATTTACAAAGGAAATAGATAGAATATTTATTATGGGTTTTTCATGAGCATCTTAGATTTATGGTCTATAGGTTTAAATGAAGAATGATGAGCCCAGAATTGAATTATCCTTGCTCTTAGAAATTATAGGGTTTCATAGTAAAACCCTAAGGGTTTAAGTCATGGCATCAACATTTATTATCTATTTTGATGTTGATTAGATATAGCCAGGACTTGGTAGCTTAAGTTATATCCTAATCCCTTGTCATCATTTTAAAATTGGCCCCTTCGACCAAGCGATTACCGGCTTGAAGCAGTGATCAAGACTTTATATTTTCTAAGTCTTAGACTTAATATTTATCCTATCTTAATCAATGGCTAAAGCTTATTTGTACATTGAAGATCCAATGAAGTGTAGTAAAGTTAATTTGTCAAAGGCACCTCTAAGTAAATGTGTTAGTGACGTGTCACAATCATGAAGCTTGTACAATAAATATATGGAGAAGTTTAAAGTCAAAAGGTCAATGAACAACATGCAATTACCAAGTGTTTCAATAGAGAGAATTGACAATAATGTATAATGCATGTGTTAATTCCATGTGTCACATTCCTGATAACTAAGCAGAGATAAAGATCGAGCTTATCAGAAGATCTGAGGGTGAGTTAGTAATCATGGAAAGGAGATCTAATAGAGCGCATGAGCCTATCAAAGATTGATCGAATGGATGTGATTTATAGATGAGTAAATTAAATGTAGATCATCATATTATGGTGCCAAACTTAAGATCAATAGTCGATATTTAAAGATATGATCATGTTAATGGTCAAGCACAATAATATGCAAGTAAGCCATAAATCATGACATAGACAATGAGGTTAATTGATATAACTGATCAAATCTATGTAAATATGCATGTGCATCAAAACTAAAGCCCAATATATGCTAAAAATAGTAATGAGACTAGAAATCACAATGGTGGTGCATGAGTTCAAGATGTGGTAAACTTATAGTTCAAGAGATAATAAACTGAGTCCAAAATAGAGTGTGATGTGTTAGCAAACTAGTGTGAACATATATAAGATACAAAAACCTATATCAAAATCTTATATATACGACATCTAAGATACTATCATAGGTTATTATTACTAAAGTTGAAGCTATTGGTGTAGTTGGATAGTGTCAAATTGAAAATATATAGACATAAAACTAGAGGGTATAGAGGAGAAGAAGAGGCTATAAAGAGAGAGATGAAGTGTGTCAATTAAGATATATCCAGACACAAAGACAGAGGGGTAGAGAGGAAGAAAGGCATAGAGAGATAATGTGCAAAGCATGATTAGTTACAGACTGGACCTATAATAGAGAATAGAGATTTGGATTCATTTATGAATCTATGTTATAAACTAGAGTTCTAGCTCCATAGAGATCTAATTGGTTGGTGTCATTAGACAAGCTAAATTGGTACACAATTAGGGGATTGGAGTCTCCTTAGGGTTGGTGCCCTTGAACATTGTAACTAGTGAGGTTACACTGAGGTGTTGTTCAGTTAAGGAGTTGGTACTTCCTTAGAGTGGGTGCTCTTAAATTAGGGGATTCGTGTCTCCTTTGGGTTAGAGCCCTTAAATGTGTAACTAGTGAGGTTTGCCAATGAGGCTTTGATTGTGAGGCTGGATTAGAATAGTATATTCTAGTAGTTATTCTCACTATGGTTTTCCCAAAGGATTTTCCATGTATAGATCTGGTGTCATATGTATTTGTGTGTGTATAATCTCTGCATATTTGATTTAATCTGCATATGTTTTTTAATCTATTTTAAAAAGTATTTAGAGAATTGATTTTAGTTGATCTACTGATTCACCCGCCTTTTAGTAGATAGTTATTTTCCAATAATTGGTATTAGAGATCTGGTTCCTTAGAAGAATTTTAATTATCTCAGGTAGATCTTAAAATAGTGAACACAAAAGGCTAGTCAAGAAGGTTCTTCCTCAAACAAGTCACCTCTCTTTGATGGATCAAACTATACATTCTAGAGAATAAGAATGGAAGCATATTTATCTTCATTAGGGTCTGATGTATGGATGTCAATTGTAAATGGATATATAGATCCTACTACAACTCCCAATGATCAGGCTTCAAAAAATGCATATGAGAGAAATACCAAGGCAAAGAATGATATTTTTTATGGATTGTCCAAATCTAAGTTTGTCAAGGTGATGCATTGTCAGAATGTACAAGACATGGAAAAAGTTAAAGATCATATATGAAGGTGATGACAAGGTAAAGTAGGCCAAGCTACAAACTTATAGAGGTAAGTTTAAAAGTCTTCAAATGAATGAAGAAGAGAAAATTGAAGACTATCTTCTCAAATTAGATGAAATAGTCAATGCAATCAGAGGCTTTGGAGAAGAAATGAAATACTCAGTCATTGTAAAAAATGTCCTAAGATATATATCATCAAGATATGATTCTAAAGTATCTACAATAGAGAAATTAAGAGATCTAGATAAACTCACTATTTATGAGTTGCATAGAACCTTCACTGCCTATGAGATGAGAATGGGAGAAGTAGATACTTCCAAGAGAAAAGTTGCATTCAAAGCATCCAAGCAAGCAAGAGCATAAGCATCTACATCTAGATCTAAGGAGACTAATCAAGAAGTAGCCAACTTTAATAGAAGATTAAAAAGAGGATCTAACAAATTTAAAGGTAAGTTACCCTTTAAATGCTTTAACTTTGGTAAGGTAGGACATTTTTTTGCTAAATGCCCTTATGAGAAAAAAGGATAAATCTGAGCAAGAAGAGGATGGTAAAAGGATGAAACCCCACTATTCCAAAAAGATAAACTTCTTTAAAAACAAGAAAAGCTTATATATAAGAGAAGATTTTAACTCATTGGATGATATTGATAGCTTAGATGATGACCATGATTGTGCCTTTGTGGTTGAGGGAAATGAATCCCTATTCGTGTCATTAGGATTAGATTCTATGAATCAATGTCAAGAAGAAGTTGAAGACTCAGATGAAGAAGAGGAAGGAGAAGTGGATCTAGAGTGTGAACTCATTTGTGCTCTAGATGAGATTGACATGTTAAGAAAAGAGAACTCAAGGTAGAAGATGCTAGCACAAAAGGAAATTGAAAAATTGTCCAGAAGTCTTGAGAAATCTGATCAGATGGTAGTAAGCCTTAAGACACAAGTTGAAGAGGCTAAAATAAAAGATGTAGTCAAAATTGAACTACAATTCAAATATGATGATTGTATAAGGTTAGAAGAACAGATAGTGGCTTTGGGAAAATAACTTGATAAAGCTAAAGACCAAATAGACAACAGTCTAAAACTGAAAGGAGGTTCAACAATTCTTCATGAATTGATCAACTCTCAAAAGCCATCAAAAGGGAAATCCAGTCCTAGTTATGAAAAAGGGTAAAGTCCCATAATTATTACATCTACTAATTTATATGATAACTTCAAAGTAAAAAGAGGATCAGGAGTAAAGAAAAAGAAAGCTTTCAAGGATATAAAGATAAAAACAATCATTACTAATGTGAAGAAGGATAAAGGAGAAAAGAAGCCTAAAGAAAGGAAGAAGAATAATGACTCCATATTTACAAATTCAAGGAAGATGCAAAAGATAAAGGCAGTTGATGCAGATGGTTACACAAGGGTAAGAAATGTGAAGAATCAAGAGTTGAGAAGAACTCCCCATCCTGCACAAAGAAAAGCTATGACCAGGCATTCCTCATTTTTATATGGTTATTATTATAACTATAATCAATCTGGTCATAAGGCTAGTGAATGTAGAGTAGTATCTAAAAGGAGAACAAACGTTGTAAGCAAAAATTCATTTTCACACTTGTTAGATACAAATGTAATATGTTATAATTGTAATAATTTTGGTCACATAGCTAAATAATGTAGAACAAGTTTTTTAATATCAAAAGTATAGAGTAAGAAGAAAGGCATGCCTCCTAATGTGAACAAAGGTTCACAAGTCTCTAAAATGGGGGGAAATGTGACATTTAAGAAGCCCAAGCATGTATGGAAAATGAAAGACCAAGCCAATGCTATAGAGGTTGGAGAATTTCAAGATTGCTCAATGTCTACTCATGTTGAGAATGAGAAGACCAAGCTCAAGGAGAAGTCCAAGGTGCTAACCAAGGATATTCTTTAGGTATGTACAAATTCAAGTGAACATCTTGCTATGACTAAGCAAGTTTCATGCTAATAACATCAGCTATCAATGTCAAGTGATGAGATTTTGAGTTGAAAGGAAGATTCATCAGATGAACAAGTATGTCATGAATTTATGTTATCTCCATGTATTGTTAATCCAATTATAAAAGAAAAGGAGAACATGGTAGTGGATGAACATGTTACTTCTCTTAAGCCTAAGAATAAGAAGAAGAAAAGAAAGCATAAGATGACCAAGGAGGAGAAGGAATATGAGGAGTTATGGGTAACTTCTAGCTTCACATTGTTCTAGGGCATTATGAAGTAAGGGCTCTCTATCTATGATTCTTAAAAGACTCCTTTCAGTGGAGAAGCAAGTGATGTCTGCTACAAAGGAGAACTCAAGTAGGTTGTAATGATGAATTGATCAAATCAAGTCAAGTGTTGTATATGTAGTGTCTACATGAATAGAATGAGTGCTTAAATGTGACATAATGATATTGGATTACATCTCATATATATGTTCGTAGGTTTAGTTGTCATAAGGGTTATAATGAAAGAAAATCCTTGACATGGTGTATATTGTGTTGTACAATGAGTTAGGTCACCAAACTTATCAAACATGTGTAAAATGATGAATTACATGTGACAAATGAATTTATGGCATGATATAGGTAGTCCCTTGGTGCAAAGATGGAGAATGGAGTTAGGGGAAGCTAACTTAGAAATCATGAATGGCTTGAGGATTTATGCATGATGAGAAGGGGGGCATATGTGAAATGATTCAGTCATGATTGAAGATGCTCAAGTGATGAAATATGATAGAAATTGAGAGTAGTAGCTCTTACATCACATCACTAGATCCCAATGATAGGGCATGATTCTAGGGGGAGGATCATAAAATATTTATTAATCCCTAGAAGAAGAAGAGAAAAGGTAACTCAAGTATGCATACTTTTACAAATTCATAATGAGTTGATGGGTGCATATTCTTGGACAAACTCCTTTATTTGATAAAGGGGGAGAAACATTTGGACAAATAGTCAGAAAGAGTCCCTTTGCCATTGATGTCAAAGGGGGAGAAAAAGGGCAAATGCTCTTTGCAAAATTTTGGAGAAAAAGTGCAAATGTCAAAGAAGAAGCAAAGAAAGTGTCCAAGTTAAGTTTAGGAAAATATGCCACTACCTAAGGGGAAGAAATTAAGGTATGAACAACTTTAATTCATACTCATCAGAAGCTAATGCAATCAATGTGAGAGAAGGAGCTAAATATAATAAGATTAGAGCATTTAGTTTGACATCAATGACAAAGGGGGAGATTGTTGGTAATTTAATTGTAATTGATGTCAAAAGGGACATTATGAGCATGTCATTGATGTCAAAAGGGACATTATGAGCATGTCATTTATGTCAAAAGGGATATTATGGATGTCATTGATGCTCAAGGTTGAGTATGGTGATTTGAGGACATGTAAAGGATCCTATCAAAGGTCAAGGTTTATTAGAGTGCTTGGGTGCATGAGTGGAATTCATTTGGTTCATCATATAGCTCATTTAGACATTTTGGGCCTATGACAGGAAAATTTGAGTAGGCAGTTTGCTTACATCACCATTACCACATCTGGATGAGTCTAGGGAAGTTGGTCATATGGTTATGATCACATTGGTCCATAGTTGTTATGCTCCAGATTTGAAGACATGAGATGAAGTGCAATTGAAGATATGGGGATGCAAATTTGGATACTTGGACAAAATTCACAATGTTCCAACACTTAGCCGAATTTACAAAATGGATAAACAAAGCCAAGTAATCATGTTGATGAGGTCACCACTCACACACATGGAAATGTTAGGACAAAATGATCATATGGGTTTATTCATTTTTGTGCCTAGTTTATATGTGTTGAATCTTAGGTCACATGATGTAAGCATGACAAAATATATGCATGAAGAAAGTTAGGCTCCCAAGCACTTTGATAGTGTTTTCCCACACTTAGTCAAATTTTTAGGTTGCAGGAAAAGGTTAAAAAGGCATTTTTATGATGTGATATCTTACATGTATGAAGGCTTCAGGAGCAAATGGATATATGGATGGAATATCCTATGTAAGAGGATCTTATGCATTAAATTATAGGTCATATGACTAAGTGCAATAATATTTATGCAATAAAAAAGTTGGCCTTCCAAGCTAGTTTGAGGCATAACTAGCTCTGTTTTAGAATAATCTAAGTGAGCAGATTAATGGCAATATATCTCACACATGCAAAATCTTCAAGAAGAAATGAGCATATGGGTTTGTTCATTATCATGCCTATTTTATATGGTCAAAATTTTAGAATAGGTCATTGAGTGAAGCAAAAATATGAAGGTGCAAAGTTAACTTTCTAGGCATATTGAGATGGTCCCCATACTTAGTCAATTCTGCATAAGGTCCTACAAAGTTATCATGTTTTTACAAAGACCATTTATGGACATTTTCAAAGGAAACAAATAGAATATATGTTATGGGTTTTTCATGAGCATCTTAGATACATGGTTCACAGGTTCAGATGAAGAGTGATGAGCGTAGAATTCAATTATCATTGCTCTTGGACATTACAAGGTTTCACAATAAAACCCTCAGGGTTTAAGTCATGATGGCAACATGCATGTTTTATTTTGATGTTGACTAGATATAGTTGGGACCTGGTAGCATAATTTATATCTTAATCCCTTATCATCCTTGTAAAACTGACCCCTTCGACCTAGCAATTACCAAATTGAAGCAGTGATCAAGACTTTATATTTCCTAAGTCTTAGACTTAATATTTATCCCCACTTGATCCATGGATAGTACTTATTCATACGTTGAAGATCCAATGAAGCATAGCAAATTCAATTTGTCAAAGGCACCTATGAGTAAATGTGCTATTGATAAGTGTCACAATCATGAAGCTTGCACAATAAATCTATGGAGAAGTTTAAAGTCAAAAGGGTCAATGAACAACATGGGATTGCCAAGTGTTTTAATAGTGGGAACTGATAGTAATGTATAGAAGGCATGCACTAATGCCAAGTGTCACATTCTCAATAGCTAAGTAGAGATAAAGATTGAGCTTGTCAGAAGATCTGATGGTGAGGGGGTAATCATGCAAAGGAGATCCAACGGAGCACATGAGTCTATCATAGACTGATCAAATGAACATGATTTAAAGATGAGAAAATTGAATGTGAATCATTATATCATGGCACCAAACTTAATATCAATGGTTTGTATTTAAAGATATGATCATGTTAATGGTCAAATGCAAGATCATGTAGGTAAGCCATAAATCATGACACAGAAAATGAGTTTGATTACTATAATCGATCAAATCTATGTAAATATGCATGTACATCAAAACTAGAGCCTAGTATATGCTAAAGATAGTAATGAGACCAGAAATCATGATGGTGGTGCATGAATTCAAGATGAGGGAAACTTACAGTTCAAGAGATAATAAACTGAGTCCAAAATAGAGTGTGATGTGTTAGCAAACTAGCATGGACATAAAGAAGATACAGAAACCTATATCAAAAACTTATATATATGACATCTAGGATATTGTTAGAAGTTATTTTTGCTCAAGTTGAAGCTACTAGTATAGTTGGATAGTGTCAAATAGAAAATATATACACACAAAACCAGAGGGTAAAGAGGAGAAGAAGAGGATACAAAGAGAGATGAAGTGTGTCAATTAAGATATATTCAGACGTAGAGATAGAGGGGCAGAGAGGAAGAAAGGCATAGAGAGATAATGTGTAGAGCATGATCAGTTATAGACTAGACCTATAATATAGAATAAAGATTTGGATTCATTTATGAATCTATGTTATAAATTGGAGTTGTAGCTCCATAGAGATCTAATTGGTTGGTACCATCAGACAAGCTGACTTGGTACACAGTTAGGGGATTGATGTCTCCTTAGGGTTGGTTCCCTTAAACATTGTAACTAGTGAGGTTAAACTGAGGTGTTGGTCAGTTAGGGAGTTGGTGCTTCTTTAGAGTCGGTGCTCTTAAATTAGGGGATTGGTGTCTCCTTAGGGTTGGAGCCCTTAAATGTGTAACTAGTGAGGTTTTCCAATGAAGCTTTGATTGTGAGGATGGATTAGAATAGTAGATTCTAGTAGTTATTCTCACTATGGCTTTCCCAATGGGTTTTCCATGTATAGATCCGGTGTCATATGTATTTGTGTGTGTATAATCTCTGCATATTTGATTTAATCTGCACATGTTTTTTAATCTATTTTAAAAAGTATTTAGAGAATTGATTTTAGTTGATCTACTGACTCACCCACCTTTTAGTAGATAGTTGTTTTCTAGCACTTTAGCATGTATTTTCTCCCCCATCCCCTTTAGGGAACCTCGAGTGACCGAAAGTAATTAGTTTATTACTATTTTTTGTAATGGTGTGTCAAAAATAATGTTGTGTATGCTCTCCCCAAGCTCTGGGTGACTTGGGTGATTCAAAATCAACCTATAAAGTCTTTCCATTTTTATTTATTTATTTTCATGCATTTGGCTTATGGAGAGGAGTTCATCACCTCCCCATGATTTGTTTAGGGGTGCATTGACTTAGGGCGTCATATCCTAGCATCATACCAACCCTAATCCATAGTGGGGTATATAAGTCAAGCCACATGATATTGGGATTACCAAAGGGATAAGCAGATAACCTCTCCAATCTTATAGAAAACCCAAGTTAGGGCTTGTTAAACATTAGAGTCTACTAAGCAGTACATGGTTGGAGTCATTATGTAAAGGAATAGACCCTTGCGTATTAAATTAGCAGGTATAAAACCCAATTGACATGATTGTGCCCTTATGTTAGCCACACTTGGGATCATATAGTATGTTCAAAACTTATAGATTTTTACTCAACCCTACTTACCATAGAGTTTGTTGCCAATGTTAGGATCAACAATGCTAAGTACCAATAGTTGAATACTAACTTTGATAAAACTTGTTAGGATCAAAATTCCTAATATTGAAACATGTGTAAGAATTAAATAACTACCAAATATAAAACATGAAAGAACACACATTACATAATATATACATAGAAAACCTGCTAAACCAGCCAGGAAAAAACCACAGGGCAAAGGCAACATCTAGACTTCATATTCATCAACAACTTTCTCCATAACATCAACTCCTCTTAGTAACTCCTTTCTAGTGCTTATAAGCACTCAAATGAACCAAGCTTGCATCCAAGCCTTACAAGCTCCAACATCATGATGCTAACACCATAGCATCTAAGGGATCTCCAAGCTTCCACCTCTATCTCCAAGGATCCATACCATGCTTCTAATAAACTAGGTGAGCCATGTCATCTAATCCTTATAGGCTCTAACCACCTAAGCATGATGATGCTTATAACACAAGCATCTAGGTGAGTTAGGCTTACAAACCTTCCAAACTAAAACCTTCTATCATGCAAGTTCAAACTTGCAAGGATCCAAGTGATCCACTAAATGGATGAACAAAATGAGAGGAGAACATAATGCTCTATAGCATTTTACAATGAGAGAGAAATAACAGAGATAAAATGTGGCACCACATTCCACATGGGCTTAATAGTAAACACTAGAGCCTCACATGCACCCATGTGCATAGTCATAAGGCAACTTGTGTGCCTTGGAGAAAAATGCACCACGCTTAGGAGGAATGTTGTCATGTGATCTAAATTTGACTTTTCACATGTGCAAAAGTATTCTTCAAAGATCCTACACCAAATAAAAACATGTGACACCTCCATGTGACTCAAAAATTGGTTCCCCACTTCCAAAAGTGAGTCCAAACACTGAATAGTGTTATTATTGTCTTATTCTTCAAGGGTCAATAAAGTAGATTCCTACTTTAGAAGAGTCCATGTGCCACCTCCATGTGGCTCCAAAGTTGGTGCCCCACTCACACATATGCGACCAATCACTACAATGATATTCTTGTCTACTTCCTCCATGTGACCACATGACTCCAAAAGGTGCTTGCAATCACCTTTTGACTTCTTTATTACATGGGAATCTTGGACACATCACTAAATTCACCCCACACCTTGACCTCTTATCTTTTTCAACATGTGATAACCCACATGTGACTACTAAATACAAAACCTATCCTCTAGTGGAGTGTTATGCCCCACTCTATGTCACCGTCTTGATCACATCAAAGAGACCCTCCATGGGCCCACTACCAAGTCACCTTCTTATCACATCACCTACATGCCATGACACTTACATTTTAACTCATCTACACACTTACATTTCACATCACCAAGATGTCATCTCAACATGCCACATCACCATGAATAGTGATTGTGAATAGTGGATTCACATCATAACAATCTCCCACTTAAAGTGATATACACAAGATTTTTAAATACCTGCATATTTTTCCAACCAACTACTATCAATGACAATGCCCACTATTGCTCCACAACAAGCCCATAAAAGTTTTATGCACTACTAAAATTTCTCTACCCTAACTAGCTTTGTCAACATATGCTCCTCCATAGCATATTTGTAGCAAATTAAAGTGAGTCCCACTTCACCATAGACCCATCCTTCTTCAAGATTCTTCCATGAACTACTCACTAATCCCACTGGTTGGAAGTATCCGATCTAGTGTACACCATGGCTTTCTTGAGGCTTTCCTACTTCCAATGAATATAATACATAGGACATCTATGTCTTCTCCTCCTCTAAGTTACTCTAGAAGATAACTTACAACTGCAAGAAGTGGGATACTTGACTTTCTTGCTTTATGTTCACTATGCATCTTTATCCTTAGTTTGCTCCCTCATCACATCCTAGTCACTCGATCCATCTCACCATTGATCTTCATCATGTTATGGACTATAACCAACATGCCATTAATCCATAATATCAACCTCTACTAAACCTTGGCTATCTATTAAGTTACCACTATACTCCATCGACATGTCTACTTTAGCTTGTATAATATTCAAACCACAAACTAATAAATCTTTACCTCATCCTCATAGCCTTCTAGCTACTCCATCTCATCATGAGACCACCATGTAGGAATAATGCTTTCACATCTAGTTACTCTAAACATGAACAACAATAACTACACATAACACTCTTGATAGTAGTTAAAAATAGGATAGAATAACCATATAAGTCAATCACATGACTCCTCCATATGTAACATATCACTACCCACCACAATCGACATGATAACTATCCACAGTTCTTGGGAAGTCATCACTCTACTCATTGTATCACTATAACTACCAAATTTTCTAGCGCCAAAGATATAGTCAAGATGTATCTTGTTCTACTACATGTCAAACACATAGCTTTCTCCTTCCATAAAACCTCAGGTCTCTTATTATTCTCTATCCATCCCATACTACTTCAAAAAATAGGAAAGAAGAACACACATAAGTCAACCCCTAACTTCTACATGTAGCAAATCACTACCTACCATGATCAACATCATACCCATCCATAATTCTTGGGAAGTCATGACACTACTCATTGCATCATTGCACCTACAAAGTTTTTGAGCCCCAAAGATATAATCAAACTGCATCCTACTCAATTATATGTCACACACATAACCTTCTGCTTATACGAAACCTCAGATCATATTTATTCTTCTCCATCCACTAATGCAATAGGTATAGATTTAGGTTTCTTATACCTCCCCCTCTTCATGTAATTTCTTTATCATCTCGGCCAACACATTGTGGTAGTAGGATCCCACGACTTATATCCCCATCTCTAACTGAGAAACTCCATCTACACTAATGGAGTCTAGCTTGCTCATCAATTTGTATGGTTACTTGTTCAATAGGAACACTATTAGTGCTGATCCATCTTGTAAATCTTTTTCCACTTTTCCTCCATTCTTTGTTTGTATCTCCACAAAGATAAATATTTGCCATGTAAAATTTTTTTTCTTTTTTTCCTTTTTTTTCTTTTTTTCCTTTTTTTTCTTTTTTTTCTTTTTTACTTTTTTTGTTCATATCTTGGTCTCTCCACCTATAGCTCCCACTTGCACAAACCAGCCAACAATTGTATACAATCAGAAATGCATCATGTCTATAAATTAATCCTAGCTTGGAGAATATAAATTATACCTACACTTCTGATTGGGAACATATTTGTTAAGTAGGAACATGACCAATATGGGGATCTGCTAGACTTAATTAGGGGATCATTTATCACATAAACTATGTTAAGGAGGTTTCCAAAGCCTCTAGTCAAACATAATCATGCAATAACCCTAAGGGGTTCCTAGGTTTTGATATTTCACCTAAACTAATAACAAGTAAATTAAATCTAATCTAGTGCTCACCAAAACTTGTGGCACAAAGTGGGGGTTAGAAATAATAAAACTAAACATGCATAGAAGACATATACTCATGTCAACGTATACAAAATCCTAATACATGGAAGAGAACCATAAATGCATATCTATCTACTCTTATAAAGGAGAAATAAAGTTAGGAATACTTACCTTTGAAGATGAACCCATCGAGCCTTAATTTTTACCTTGTCCAAGGTACTTCATAAGAAGTTATGGTATGTAAGGTTGACAAAGATAAATTAGCTCTAGGCTACACAACTTATCGATGCATCCAAAAGACTTATCCACAAGACAAGATCTGTATCTATAAAGAAAGTATGGAACCCTAAGCTTTACTTCTCAAGTAGAATGGTCAATAAGCAGATGTTTATTCGCTCTTACTTCTTTTTGCTTCTTCTTATCAAATGATCGAAATGAACTTGTATTTATAGGCAGATTTGACCCTAAACCCTTCAAAAAATCTTGATTGATAGGATTGACCCAGCCGACCAAGCATCATTTCAAACAATAATTCACTAGGTCATAAGTTAGGTCAGCCAAAGGTCAACTAACTCCTAAGTGAAATGTACCCCAAAACTATACAACGTTGACCCAGTCGACCCAATACAACCAATTGACAAAATGGGATTTAGGTGATAAATAGGAGGATATCTTGTAACAAATGCCTAGAATGGGTACAATAAAGAAAAATAAGCTTAGGTTTAATGGTTTTAGCAGACAAGTGTGTAGATAACAAGTGGCAAAAGGAACAATAATCCTATGAAGCACTAATGGTTTGCCCACCCATTTCTTGATGCACCCCTTAAGGCATGCACTCAAGATTGAGACTCGATGGGTTCTTACAAGATATAAAGTGTTAATAAGTGATAAAATTTTGAAAATATTGTGTATACATATGGCCCACTCAAAGCTCATCACATGTCACGTGAGTGCAACACAAGATGGGGCTTTAGGAAATAGAACATGATAGCACATATTTTTGAGTTAAGTAAAGTACAATAAGTAACAAATAAGATAACTAAAAGGATAGAATTGAAAAACACATACCTTTACTTACCTTAGTGTTATATATAAAGAAGTAGACTACAAGAGAAGTGAAAGCGTCCAATTTGAAGAACATTAGGTGAACATGTAGAAATTAGTGCATAAAATAGCCAAAAAATCAAAAGTTTTAGAAAATAGGCATTTAGTAGTGGAAAAGATTCTCTACATCATCATGAATCTAGAACATTTTATGGTTTGAAAAATGGATGAGTAAAAACAAAGATTGAGGCAAAACAAGGAATATGCCAGAAAATAATTGAAAGATTTGAATTGTGAAAAGTGATTTTAAATAGGGTGAAATGAAAATTATTTGTCATTTTTGACTTGTGAAGGAGAGAAAAAGAGCTCTGAGAGACCAATAAGCTAGGATGGCGAGGAGATGACAGGTTAGGTGAGAGGGACCCCCAGAGATAGCAATGGGTGCAAGGCAGGTAGGTAATTGAGAATAATAAGCCAATTTTTGAATATTTTAGTGATTTAAGTGTATTATTATAAATTTGTGTTTTTAAGCATTTCTAGATGTCAAAATGAAAGCAAATTAGGTGATATGGGTAGGAAAAACCAAGCAGGGAAATGGGTTTGAAGGGTTCAAAGAAATAACTGCTATAAGGTACTTATTTCATAAAATGTGAGGGGTCAGCAAGGAAAAACAACAAGGTCAACCCAGTCGACCCAGTAGGCTAAAAAATGACAAAATCCACACTACCAACCTAGTAGGTATGTGCTAACCTAGTACATTTTATAGACTGTCGATCTAGTACAATTTGCCAACTGAGCAAAAAAGTCTAGTATGATAATGCAGCACTAGGGGGAGGAAAATAAAGGGGTTGATTTAGATATTTAAGTCAACTAGGGCTAAAATAGGGTAGTTTTGGTCAAACTAGTTTGACCAAAGAACCAACATAGTATGAAAATGCATGTATATGGCCGAAAGAGTGCTAGAATGACCCAAAATGACCTACTGAGGGATAAAAGGGGTGAGTAGGCTAAAAATAGATTCAAATGAATAAATTAAAGTGATTTAGGCTTGTTTTTAATTAAAATTCTAAAAATAATGTATTTTGACTATACATCACATGGAGTATCTAATATATCCTTTGTTGTTTCTTGATTGTGGGGACGACCGAGATTCTAGCATTTGGTAGATGCATCATAGCTACCAGATCTATTGGAGCACCTATTGATAGAAGATAAGGCTAGATTGATCTTTGTAGACCTAGGAGGTATAGTAGAGATGTGTAGGATACCGCTAAGCTCAAATCTGGTAGTCATGTTCTTGGGATGTTGGGAATAATTGACTAACACCTTCAAGTGGGAGGTGAAGGGGGATAATATAAAGGTGGGCATCACCCTAGAGGATGTACATGTCATCCTAGGGATTGCCTATAGTAGGGACACCTATGACTACTGGGATACCTAATGGTGACGAGGAGAGGAAAGCCTTAGCTATATGGGCTACAAGTTCAGAGAGGATATAGTCAGATTAGAGGGTGATCATGTTTGATGTGTATACCTCACATGTTTTAGATATTTGGAAGCCTATGAAAAGACTTGTGATAGTAAGAGTACTATGTCATAAGTCAGATGGCAAGGTACCACTTTTTATGATAGCCTCGAGCTAGATGATATTGGAGGAGAGAGTGTTATATGACCTAGGATCTATCATCTAAGTACAGATCATATATATGTATGGAGTGTTGTCCATAGGGTAGAATTCTATTGGATTGATCATATTATTGATGGCATGGATCTATGAGAGGTTCCCCATGTATTGGTTAACTAGGTTACCCCATGTGGTCAATGATAGGTCACCGTGAGTATAAAGATGGAGACAGGACCAGGTAACACGGGCTATGCCCCACATGCCAGCATTATGAATAATGAGATGAGTGGATAAAGTATGCTAGTAGTATGAGCACATGGCTACGTTATAGCCTAGTTGGGACATAGTTACACTAGCTTTAACATAGATAGAGGTGACAAGGCACTACACTTGGTAGATAGAACCACATCTGGTGGCACTAGTACTAGGGTAAATGGGCTTACTCACGCAGTGGCATTGATAGTGGTGCCCAAGTTTTAGACCTAAAATGTTAGAGAGTCATGAAGGAGAGGAGGACTAGGGCCACCAGGGGTAAGGCCAATGCTCAGCCCACATCATGAGAGACCATGGACTAGTCAAGCATGACAAGTAGTAAAATGATAAGAGATGGGGGTGGAGGTAGGATCACCAAAGGTACCACAACCAGTTCTATAGTGAGATGAGCAATAACCATTGAGGACATGACATCCATGGAGGTAGCAGGAGTAGGAGATAACAGAGATAGTATATGTCTTAGATGACCCAAAAGGTGGGTCGAGGTAGAGTTGGATTATCGAGAGACCACTCAATCATAGCTTGAGATGGGTATGAGTGGCATCTCCAAGAATTATTTTAAGGAGGTGACTGATAGAGGAGGTTCTTGGGAGACACACAGATGGGGAGGTTGTGCTCAGTAATCATGCAGATGGCAAGATAATAGTGGCTAACATAAATAGGTAATAAAAGTTGGTTAAATGTTACTTCAAGTTTTTACTTGAGATAAACTAGAGATAAATAGATTTGGAGATATATTAGTGATCTAATATCTATCTAGTTTGCTTTTTATAGGTGTGGTAGAGGATGAGGAGATCAGATGGGGGTACCTAGTAAAGGGACCACTCTATGATGTCCTAGATGAGGTATTGATTCCATATGAATCCACTGAACTTGAGTATCTTAGGGTACCATCTACCCCAACTCAGGTGAGTTGGTTTAAACTAGTGGGAGAGACTACGAGGTACTTACGAGCACACAAAGAGGAGATACAACCACTAATAGAGATAGGTGCAAGTGAGATATGTGCATGGTAGGACCTAGATGAGAAGAGAGATACACATTTGGCTATAGTGACATATATGACATAGGTACATGCCCAGGATAAAGGACACATACAATGTCCTTGACCCATATATCATAGGTACAATAGTAGGAGAGAGTGACACATACAGTGACCCTGACCCATATGACACAAGTGCAGGCTTAGGTAGCTTATCTATAGGGGTAGGTGTTGATATTGAGATCTCATATAGCCTCTTTACAGTGTTTTATTTAGAGGGATCAGATCGAGGCATCTACAAGGAGCGTGGCTAGGCCACAAGATACGAAGGATGGGACCCAACCACAGGGCTAGAACATTATCTATGGTTGTATTTTTATATGAAAACTCATGATATCTATATGTATATATGTGTGTGTGTATATATACACACACATACACATACATACATACATATATATGTATGTATGTATGGATCATTTTAGATATTGATTGTGTGTGTTGCCATTATGGTTTTGGTTGTTGATGCTTGGATATATTTCTTTCCAGCACATGTATTTATCTGTTGTTGTATATGCTATAGGAAATATATGAGTTGTAGTTTCTTTTCTAGCATTATGTAGAACACATGCATGGTGAAAAAGAAACAAGCAAAAGGGACTCAATAAAATATAATCAATTAAGAAATGTACTACACACTATTTCACATTGGGAAATGTGTAATAACAATAAAATGATTAAGTATGAAGAACCAAAGGGTGGTAAACAAGATGGTAAAAGGAAGTTGCTTTTAAACCAAAAGAAAAATTTAACACCAAATTAAAACAAATACAATCACATTAAATCATGTTGGGAAGTATGAAAATAATGTAATAAAATGGAAGTCATGTAAAAGGAACAAATGGTATAAAAGAAAATCAATTAAGTCAATCAATCATACTAAATCACATTGGGAAGTATAAGAGAAAAACAAAATTTGTGAAATTTGGGTCTTAAATTTATCGCACTAATTTAAGCTGGAAAAAAATTCAAGAAATGGTTGGATTCTTACATGCACTCAAAAAATAAGAAGATAAAAGTTAAAGAAAAATGAAGTAAGCATAAAACATATTAAATCAAGATGGGAAGCATGTCAATGATGTGTAACTTCATAATCAATCACATCTAATCTCATATTTGACACATGTAATTTTGATTGTGACTTATATTATTGGAAAATTGTGTGAGGAGGCCCAGGTCCAATCTATGGTATTACATTGTAACTCACAAAGGGAACACCAATGATGTGAAATAAATGAGAAAATATGGTAATGAAGGATGTGGGTAATAAGAAGGTAAAATTGTGGTAATTTGTGAGGAATGCTAGGTCCTATCCATGGTCTTACAATGCAACTCACAAATGGAATCCCAAGGGGAGTGATCAGTGAACAAAATAATATTTCTCAAGAGGAAATATGAGGAATGTAGGGGGTGAAAAAAGGAATGTAAAAATCATAATTTATACATCTTATGAAAAAACCTTATGAGAAGGCACTAAATGACTAGTGACCATCAATGTTCAAAGGAAACATGTTCGCTATGAACACTAAGCTTTATAAGAAAATAAGCATACTACTAAGATCAACTCATGAAGGTGGATTGATACAAGAAAATTAAAATGGACCTACCTTCCTACAACATGTTCCTTGTTCCTCGGGACCCCTAATAGAGTTATCGGTCTACTACGAAGATTGGGTACTTACATGAGAAAGTAGGTATCACTAAAAGATTTTTAATTCTCCTTTTCTAATATACTGGCCTACCACACCCCAATGGACCTCAACTCGATCATGAGGCCAACTGTGGAGTTTGAGCTTTGACTAGAAGAAATATATGTGCTTTAAATCATATCTTTTAGTGTGATTTGGCATTTAAGCATTTTTTTAATGTTCTTGCCTTTTATAGCATTGTCTTTTGTTAAATGAATTTGGCTTTCAGATGTTTTTAAGGCTTTTTAATATTCCTCCTCCATATGGACATGGAATGACCAATCATGAGAGATAGAGTGATACACATGAATAAGTTGTTAGTTTAGGCTAAAGGAAGGTAAGTAACCAAAGATAAGATGGACTAGGACACTTATGATTAACAATAACCAACATGTTATCTCAAGTCTCAACCATGTATATGCTTAATTTGCAAAAAAAAAGGAAATAAAGGGGTAAAGGAGATCCAAAGTGGATCAGTGAAAAGAGTGTATAATGAGATGAATTATTTTCTAACTGATCACATGCTAATAGGAAAAATGACTAAAAGGGAACCAGGTTTGTATAACCAAGTCACAATGATAATTAGCCATGAAAAATAGAGATAAGAAAGCAAACAATCATAAAGAGACAAGAAGGGAATTGGCAAGAAATAAAATGTAAGAAGGAAAATAAAAACAATGATAAAGAAGGATATCTATAAGAAAACATAAATGACAATATAAGCAAAATAGGATGCAAAAGTAAATTCATCGTATAAAATAAATAAGAATTTGACATAGTGTCAAATGATATAACAGATAGATAAAGATACGATTGGATCACATATCCAATCTAAATGAAAATGTAAAATCACTATGCATGTGCTCATAAATATTGATAAATCTACCCACACACATTATCTAAAACATTGGATAGATCTCTATGAAGCTACATATGAACTGTTGCTAATGTCTCATTTATCTTCAATGAAAATTGGGAAAATATTTCTCATTTGAACTCCTCAATAGAAAAAGTAAGAATGTTGGATGGATCATGTTGAGGAGGGAAATCAAGAAACAGATGCTTGGGAGAATGCATGGGAGCAGACTCTATGGGAGATGCGAGAATCACTAGTGGGAAAGGATCCACAGGTGAGGGACTCACAGGTGGAGAAGGATCCATAGGTGGAGAAGGATCCACAGGTGAGGGAAGTTCTATAGGTGGAGTTATAGGTGGAGGTATAGAAGGTGATTAAAGGACCACAAGAGGGGATGGAACCATGGGAGAATAAGTAATAACCTTCTTGTGAGAATGACCTATGGGAGGAATGGTAGAAGGTCCAAAAATAGCTAGAAGGCGATCTTTGAGATGTTACAGAAGGATGCGATAATGATCAGTGTAATGGGTGCCATATTGGTGCCAAAGATAATAAACCTCTCCATAATTAGGTATATATTTAGGAAGTACCTTCGGGGGAGGTATGGCTTTGTCTGAGGATTGAGGAGAAGAAGGATGTAAAGTATCAATATATTATCACAGCTTGTGATAATACATGAAATAATGATTATCTGTTATATGGAAGCAATAGATACACTTATGAGAAGGCTTAGTAGAAGTGCTCATAGGAGGAGGTGTAATAGGAATGAAAGGAGATTAGGAAGGCTCGTTGGCCCATTTAGTGGGGAATACGCCATCAAGGTAAAGGAAGCAAACCATCACCAAGTGAAGGTGAAGGTGGGGAAGGAATGAGACTAGGCTCAATGAAAGGAGAAATGGGATTAGGAGTAGGGATAAACACAATAACAACGGGAGAAGGAATAGGCTCAACTATAGTGGGACCAAAAATGGGCTCAACTATAGGAAGAGTAAGAATGGGCTTTGATGCAGGTTCCACTGAGGGAGGGGTAGGATCTATAGAAGGCTAAGCAAGGGTCACATCATTTCATGGATAAGCATACTATAGTGGTCTGGGTACCCAGCAAAGTAGTAAGTTCCAGTCATAGCATGATCCATGAGCATACTCTTATGAGGTTCTTATAAATTAGAGGTGTCAGTGCCATCTCTAATCTACAATAAAGAGGAAAAATACTAAAATTAGGAACTATAAATGAGGGAATATGGGAAGATATATGAAAAGACTCAAACAAAAAATAATCATGGCTAATCTTAACATCATGGGCCTGAATAAGACTACCTTGGAATGGATCATCTAAGGAATAACCATCATTGTAATCAGGTGTGTGAAGGTCAATAATGCAAGCAGAGATGACCTTGTCATTCGATGAATAGAACATTGAGTCTTGGTCAAGATAATGAGAATTTCATCCCAAGGAAGTTTGTGAGAATGAGGCTACAAAGAAGCCATAATCTATGAGATAAGATGAGGTGAGAGATCAAAATTTTTAATCTCTAGGTAATCTCATCAAGCTCATCACCTTTGGAATCTAATAGGCTAGGGGAAATGTTCCCAATGAGTCTAGGATGACCGTTGTAACCTCTAATGGAATTGATTGGAAAATTTAAGCGTTGAGACTCACAAAAAGGAACATTGGGCAAAGGTTCAAGAGTAGGAATCTTAAAGACACCATGGTCTTAGAATTAATCAAAATTCCAAGGGTTAATGTCACCTTGAATCCTATAAATGGCTCCATTATGAGGGAATTTAATGCATTGACATGCAAAAGAAGCAATTTCTCTCATATGGTGAGTCCATGACCTACCAAGCAAAATATTATAAGAGAGAGAAAAGTTAAAGATCAACATTTTCACATGAACAGTGATAGGTGGGACAGTAATGGGAAGACACACACAACATAACAGAGGCATTTTCTTTCTATCATATCTTTGGCATCTGTTGTGTGTGGACTTGATATTGCTTTCAAAATTTCCAAAATTTTTGATGAAATTAAAAACGCTAACATAGGTGCTAAAAACCTCATTAATCAATGCATGTTTGACTTGGATATCACCTATTTAGACACTAATTAAAATAGGAGGATCATCTATATGAAGCATAATCTCATTGAGAATAATAGAAGTGATAGGGAATTTTAACGAACGAGAAGTGTCCATTATTTCATCAACATGGATAAACATCTCTTCACATTGTTGTAATATGTTATCCTCAGATCCAGACAAGGTTGTTTCACATCCTGCTAGGGGAAGATGAGGGATATTCATTTTGATTAATAGTTGCATAAGATGATTTATATGACACAAAGAGGTCCTCATAAGCTTAAGGAATATAATTTGATATGGGAGATCAGTGAGCTCCATAATGGGATCCCACTCATCATAACCCATAAGAAGGTTGTTAGAAATAGGTGCATAATGATTAAGCAGATCCTCCAAAAGAGGAACCAAAGTGCTTTGGAATTTGTGTTGATAAGAAGGAGAATGTTTAGAATAAGGTTGTAAATTATGTTGAGAAGAAGTGGTTGGTTCAAGTTGGTTTTGAGAATTGGTAGAAGAAATGTTAGGAGAAGTTTGATTATCATTATTGTTAGAAGATGGAGGGATGGTAGAAATAAAATCGGAAGTGTTATCTAAGGGATAATTAGGAATTGGATCATCAAAATTTATAAGGTCATCTTTCCCCAACTCATTTAAATGAGTTGGAGAAGAATCATGGATAACACAAAATTTTGGAGATAATGTAGGAATGTAGATAGGTTGAGAATCAATAAAAGCAACCACCCTTTGATAATTAGTCATGTTAACCACATTCTCTTTAGAAGTGGGTTCAACAAGACTTTCTACATTGTTAATGGAAGCGGTGGGTTTGTCTTTATTAGGTTGGTGATTAAGAAGAGGGTTTTTGTAGATAGCCAAATGAGCATTAGCTTGATTTAAGGATTGAGATTTAGTATGTGATTCATGAGCCATAAAAGCAATGGCATAGGCTTGTTGACATTTTCAAATGATAAAATCATGATCAAAATTAGGACCAAGAATAAAATTCATAGCTAAATTATGAAGTTACGTATAGGTCTCATGAGAATGACCCCAACTAGTGTGAAACCAACAAAACTTATTAGGATCATATTAGGATTTCATAGGATAAGTATGATAAAGTTCTCATGGAATAGACCTAGGTAGATGCTTAATCAATTCAACCAAGGATAAGGGTTTGTGAACATTAATGGTATTTAGTGATGATAAATGAGGATTGATATATTATTGAGAAGTGAGATCTGGTTTTGACTATTGGTTAGGAACAACAACTTGAATAGTGTGAATGGTGTTATAAGAGTCTATGACACCATCATTGGTATCATTATGATTTTTGTTTTTGAGTAAAAGATGAGGACCTACAGAAGGTTGGGGTGGCTTGAATTGATTCATAAAGAAATCTTGATGTTTATCTTGGTCAATAGCCTCCTCTAAAGTATCTGGAGAGAGAGTGTAGATCCAATATTGTAACTTGGGAAAAAGAGCACTAGTGAAGAGATGGAAAGGGCTATCATTAGCCATGTTATGTTTATAATTGTTTGAAAAAAATTTCCACCTTTTAAAAAAAGTATGGGTAGTTTCATTTTCAAGTTGTTTATAATTTATGAAGTAGGCCAAAGTGTTTTCAAGAAGATCACTAATTTGAAATTCTTGAACTAAAGCATTCATTAAATCCTCCAAACTAGCAATGGAATGACTTCTAAGTTGATTGTACCAATCTAAAAAATCACTTATTAGGGTTTTTGCTAAGAACTTGGTAGCGACAAAGGTGTTCAATTTGACCCAATACTTATAAATATTTCCAAATATTTTAAGATGAAGGGTAAGATCAGTTGATCTATTATAAGAAATTATAAGGGTGATACCTCCTATATCAATATTAACAATTTGAGTGGTAAGAGGCTCATTTTGAAGATGTTTAATGCTTTTGTTGACCAAATGAGGATGAGGTATGAGATTTCCTTGGCAATATCGAAGAGGAGGAGGGGGAACATTTTGATTATACATGCTCTAATCCATTGGTTGAGGATGAGTTTAAAGATGGAGAAGGTGATTTTGCATTATCATCATTTGATTTATATTATGAGCTTGAAAGTTATTCACTTGATTGAGTGTTTATAAAAATAATTGGTGGGTATGATTGGCATTATTAGAATTATTCAAAGCATTAGAGTTAGTATCAGTGGCTTGGGTACCACTATTAGGAGCTTGAGAGGAACTACGATAATGTGAAGCATTAGTGGAAAAATTTACTTGTGAAGCAAAAGAAGGACTAGTGAATGAATGAGAAGAAGAAGCATTAGAATCATGATTACCTTGGGTATAAAATGATGCACTAGTGGAAGGATTAAGGATACTGGATCTTATGAGAGGCCCACTAGATGTAGAACCTATCATGTTAGTGGATATACTAGGCATGGAGGTAGAAGAAGTTAAAGAAGAAGAGGTCATAGTATGAGAAGGGGTCATAATCAAGGGAAGAGGTTGAGAATAAATGAAAGTGGCACTTCTAAATCCATTTGAGAATGTGGGAGTTGGTGAATGAGTCTCTTTGGATTGACCACTAATCATAAGATGGTAAATGATAGAGGGATCCTTTCCTTGATGTTGAGGAAATTTTGAGATAAAGAAGAGCATTTTGGAGGATTACACTATGAAGAGGTATGATCCAAAACTCATAATATTTAGCTGAAATATAATTCAAAAAATAAGAACAACACCATTGAAATAATGCTATCTCTAAGAAGAGATGTTTTATTGATCAAATTTGTAGACCCAAACATATGCCTATCTCTAACAAGAGATGTCTAATTTCCTTTTTAGGTTACATCTTAATTTATACACATTTTTAAGGTATTAGGAAGATGTGGAAGGTCACCAATATTGAGGGATATTAATTGGTTTGACTTCCTCGATTCACAACAATACAAAATTCAAGTAATTACTATTTTTAGAAACTTACTATTTATAGACTGCACTACTAAAACTAAAATTTGAGGCACTTCTATTTGGTTTCTAGGTGTAAAAACTCACCAATAAAATCTCCATGCCATCTAATGATTTTACTCTCATTCTTATCTTTCCAACGCTTCAAACGGGGAGTCAAACGGAGCTATGGTGCAAAAGTTATGGCTCTCAAAAGTTCTGCAACCAATTGGGGTAGAACTGTCACCTGAAATGTTGCTTGGATCAAGGTATGAGGAGGCGTTCCATAGTTCATTATGTGAGTGTCTATGTGAACATTACTCTCATCTAGGATTGGATCCCTGCTCTGCATATGGGAGACCTTATGAGGGTTGGTAAAACTCATCATGTTTGTTGAATTCAACAAAAGGACTAAAACCAGGTAATAAAAATGCAAAATTAGGGAAATAAGAAATAACAAAAATAATACATGGTCAACTAGGTCAACCTAGCATAGAAAATAGGATCTAAAAATAATACAAGGTCAATTGGGTCGACCTAGCACAACAAACAGAGGTTGAAAAAGTGTACAAGGTCGACTAGGTCAACTAAGTACAGTAGATAGGAAAAATTAGATGGTTTGTAACAAATAGTGTCAACTGAAATGACTATGTACTAGAACAAGAATAATTTTTTAGGTATTTAGAAAACTAAGAACTAAATTGAAACAAATAATCAATTAGATCAATGGGGTTGATCCAATTAAGGCACACAACACAAATCTTTGCACCAACATTGGCTAATGCAAGTTTTTGCAATATAAAATACAATTGAGCAAAGAGCAAGCAATCAAATTGAAAATTAAAAATCTAGCTAAATGGTCAACTTGAATGTTGTTAGATTATTAGAATATGATTTTAAATGTGATAGGAAGTTGGCTATAAGTAAGGAACTAGAAAGCAATCTAAGGATAGTTTTAGGAAGTTTGGGCTGATAGGGATATGTATTGGCAATGGTACAAGCTTGGTATTAAGGCCTACCCCCTCACTTCACACATCATATTGATAGGGTGTCGAGTGCTTAGCCAGAATATATCATTAACCACATGTTGATACTTGACCAGAAAACCAAGTTGACTTCCCCGTTGGTGATGAAATCCAAGTAGGTTGGCTTTAGATAGACAATTGTTAAAATATTTATTTAAGATTTTGTGATTTAGTCATGTGTGCATGAAATAGAAAATAGTGAAACTAAATAATATATTGAAAACCACCTAATCAAACTATCCAATCCATTCTAAGCATGCAAGCAATAATAAATGGAGGTGTGAGCTAATTACTAACATATAAAGGTTAATTCTAATTTTAAATCACGGTACAGTGTTGATACAGTCGATAGTGTATGCATAAAATACAGAATAGGGTCAAAAGTGTAACCTTTATACTACAAAATCAAAGGTCTAAAAATGAACAGGGTTGACCTAGTTATCCAAATGGCACATAGAATATAAAACTAGGTTGACAAGGTCTATCTAGTTGACTGTACAAGGGCAGTTTTAAAGACTGCAAACTGTAAAAGGAAATACTGTAAGGAAAGAGAGAAAGGAACCTTGGTGGGTCTACAAATGCAGAGAAGTGAGATTGCTATCAAATAACATTGAAAAATACTTGTGAAACATGATAATAGGGTTGAGTGGGTCAATTTAGCTTTATAAAGGCCTATTGTTGAGTGTTTGAAATATACAAGGTCGATTGGGTCAACCTAGTATGCTGAACAGGATGCTTGAAATGTACAAGGTTGATTGGTTTGACCTATTAGTCTAGACTGGATGTCTGAAAGTTTAAAAAATTATATGGTGTTGATTGAGTCAATTTAATAGCTTGTACCTAAAAAATAAACTACACAAAAAGAATAGAGTCGCATGGATATGACTATGTGTCAAACCTGTACACATAAGTTAGAATTGTGTCAATATAATTGACCTAGTATTATGAATATATGATAAAATAAATGATAAAATAAAGAAATAAGTTAAACAAACCCTATAAGGGTTAGATTCACGTTGGGTTCACCATAATGTATGCAATTATAAATGCATCATGTCTATAAATCAATCCTGGCTCGGAGAAGATAGAGCATGCATATACTTTCGATTGGGAACACATTTGTTAAGAGTGAGCATGACCAATATGGGGATCTACTATACTTAATTAGGGGATCATTTATCACAATACACTATAATAAGGAGGGTTCCAAAGCCTCCAGTCTAACACAATCATGCAATAACCCTAAAGGGGTTTCAAGTTTTAATATTTCACCTAAATAAATAACAAGTACATTAAATCTAATATAGTGCTCACCAAATACTGTGGCACAAAGTGGGGGTTATAAATAGAAAAAACTAAAAATTCATAGAAGACATATACTCATGTTAATATTTAATGAATCTTAATATATGGATATAAGCACAAATGCATATTTATATACTCTTATAAAATGAGAAATAAAGTTAGGAATACTTACCTTTGAAGATGAACCCATCGAGCCTCAATCTCTCCCTTGGCCAAGGTGCTTCACAAGAGGTTGTTGTGTTATGTAAGCATGAAAAAAAATAAGTAGCTCTAGGATAGATAACCTATCAATGCATCTAAAACATATCTCCACAAGACAAGACCATATCTCCAAAGAAAGTATGGAACCCTAAGCTTTAATTCTCAAGTCGAATTGTCAATAAGTAAACGTTCAGTTATTATTAATTATTATTTTACTTCTTATCAAATGATGGAAATGAACTAGTATTTATACGTGGAGTTGACCCTAAACCCTTGAAAAAATCCTAGCCAATAGGGTCAACCCAATTAACCTAGCATAATTTTAGATAATAATTCCCTAGGTCAGCCAAATGTCAACTAGCTCCTAAGTGAAAAATACCTTGAAACTATATAGGGTTGACCCAATAAATCTAGTACAACCAACTAAAAAATGGGATTTAGGTGAGGAATATGATGATAAAAGTTAGCAAATTCCTAGAATAGGTACAGTAAAGAATAATAAGCTTAGGGTTAATATTTTTAGGAGACAAGTGTGTAGATAACAAGTGGGAAAAGGGACAACAATCCTACAAAGCACTAATGTTCTTCCCATCCCTTTCTTGGTGCACCCCTTAAGGTGTGCACTCAGAGAGATTGAGATTCGATGGGTTCCTGCAAGATACAAAGTGTCAGTAAGTGATATAAGTTTGAAAATATTATGTGTATACATATGTCAACCTTGTACAGTCTCCTAACAAAATGGGATTTAGGTGAGGAATAAGAGGATAAAATGTAGCAAATGCCTAGAATGGGTATAATAGAGAGGAACAAGCTTATGGTTAATGGTTTTAGGATACAAGTGTGTAGATAATAAGTGGTAAAAGGGATAATAATCTTGAAAAGCACCAATGGTCTGCCCACCCCTTTCTTGGTGCACCCTGTAAGGCGTGCACTTAGAGAGATTGAGACTTGATGGGTTCTTGCAAGATACAAAGTATCAGTAAGTGATAAATTCTAAAAATATTATGTGTATATAATAACCATACCCCTAATACCATTTGTTAGGGAAAGAAAGGCCTAATCTTAAGATGTGCAAGAATCAAATGTAGAAATAAAACAAAATACAGTAAAACATAAACATGCAAGAGAGAAAACACATTATACAAGAGAGAAAACACATTATACAAGATATATGTGGAAATCTTGCTAAACCAGCTAGGGAAAAACCACAGGGCAAACTTAGGATCCAAACTTCATATTTCCATCAGCAACTCTATCCTACCATAATGCCTCTCAATAACTCTTTTCCAGTGCTTACAAGCACTCAGGTGAACCAAGCATGCACCCAAGCCTTACTGGCTCCAACTTCCAACATCATGATGCTAACACCATACAATCTAAGGGAGCTTCAAGCTTCTACCTCTATCTCCAATGATCGATACCATGCTTCTAATAAACTAGGTGAGCTATGCTTTCTAAGTAATAAAGGTTTTAACCACCTGAGCATGATGATGCCTACAACCCAAACATCTAGGTGAGTTAGGCTTACAAGCCTTCAAAACTCCAACCTTCTATCATGCAAGTTCAAACTTACAAGGATCCAAGTGATCCACTAAATGGTTGAACAAAATAAGAGGATAACATAATGTTTTATAGCATTTTATAATGAGAGAGAAAGAAGAGATATAAAATGTGGTGCCATAGTCTACATGGGCTCAATAGTAAACACTAGATCCTCACATGCACCCATGTGTATAAGTCACAAGGCAACCCTTGTGTCTTGGAGAAAAATAAGCCATACTTGGGGAGAAGGTTGCCATGTGATCTAAATTTGATTATCCACATGTGCATAAGTATTCTTCAAAGATCCTTTACCAGACAAGAGTATGTGCCACCTCCAAATGGCTCTAAAACCGGTTCCACACTTCCACAAGTGAGTCCAAACATTGAATAGTGTTATTATTGTCTTGTTATCCAAGGGTCAACAAAGTATATTCCTACTTTAGATAAGTCCATGTACCACCTCCATATGGCTCCAAAGTTGGCACCTCACTCACACATGTGAGGCCAATCACTATAGTGATCTTCTTGTCTACTTGCTCCATGTGACCACATGAGTCCAAAAGGAACTTGAAATCACATTTTGACTTCCTTATCACATGGGAATCTTAGACGCATCACCAAATGTGCCCCACACCTTGACTTATTGTCTTTTGAAATATGTGACTATTGAGGACAAAACCTATCCTTTAGTGGAGTGATATGCCCCACTCCATGTCACCATCATGATTGCATCAAAGGGACCCTCTATGGGCCCACTACCATGTCACCTTCTTACCAAATCACTTGCATGCCAACTCATCTACACACTTGCATGCCACATCACCAAGATGTCATCTCAGTATTCCACATCACCATGAATAGTGATTGTGAATAGTGGCTTCACACCCTAACAACCAAATGTTGAGTGATCCTCACTCTAAGTTCATACCACATACCAATGCTTGATAGATAGAGGGGGCATAAAAATTTAACCTACACATATACTTTAATTTTTGGATTAACACCTTATTCTTTATAAGTATTTTTATATTGATAGAAACTTTGGCAGAAGCTATACACACTTGTGTCAGTTATAGGGATAGGATGAGTCATTTGTGATTTTTTTAATTTATTTATTTTTTGTTTTTTCAAAATGAGTCATAACCATCACATTTTTTTATCACACTTTTTCCCAAGACGTGTTATTTTACCCATTTGGTGTCACACTTTTGCCTTAAGACTTTTTTATCCCAAAACATTTGTGTGTCACTTATTTAAATAGGGCATCATTACACTACCTATTTCATCCCAAATATTTGCCTTGGATTTTTTAATTCAAAACTCTTATCATACCATCTGATTGAGGGAGTCTAGTTACATTACTCATGTTATTCCAAAAAGGTTGTCTTGTTTCAAATTGAGTTCAAAACCATGTGTGCCTTTGGTTTAAAATTAGTGTTGTTATGATGTTCGTTTAGGTCTAGGATTTCTTCCATTTCAAAAGTCCAAATATTTTAAAACAAGTTCAGAATTTGTCATGGTCTACACCTTAGTCTTACACCTCGATCTTGCTTAATTTTGGATTGGGTGTTTACCTCTTACCTTTGAATTCTGTAACTTGGACTAATTCCTTACTTGCTTTAAAGACACTTCTGCCTAGACCTAAGAAGTGGTTTATTTTTGTGTGCCTCAAGTCAATTTGTTGTCTTAAAATGAGGTTAAATCTCTCTTTTCAAGTACAACCTTAAGCATGGTTAGTTTACATTGGAGCCTTGCTCATCACTTGGGCTTAAATGTTTTACTCGTCATTATTATTTTGATTACTTGAGATTGACTTTACTAATTAATTTTAGGTGTGTGCCTAAAGTGAATGCTTTATATAAATGTCAAGTCTATTTTAGGGTCCATGTGCCAAGATTGAGTCAAAGTATTTCAAATTATTTCCTTTGTATATAGATTAATTGTAAGTTTTTACCTCGACTAAGTTTGTTTTAAAGTCTATCTTTATGCCTTGTTACCAAACATGTAACATTTGCCTTACAGTTTTCTGACTTAGTTTTTTTTTTAAGTCTAGATTTGTGCCTTTTTACCAAAGACTTAGCATGTTTTCCTATTAGACCTAGATTACATTTGTTTGAAATACCTTGCCAAGGCCAAGATTCAAATTTGCCTTTCATTAGACAATTTGTGTGAGAGACCGTAGAGTATTGGAGATATTTTAGACCAATTTTCCATTGATAACTTTTGAGAAGAGCTCCATTCTTGGCCAAGTTTAAACCATTTGTAGTGATAAATTGAGTTTTCGATCTAGACCAAGTTTTAAGACATGTCAAACATCAACCAATCTTATTAAACTACATTTTAAGTGATTTATTAACTTTAGACCCTTTTTCTTCATGAGACATTAGTTTTCAATTTGGATATGCCTCATTACACACGTAGTCAAACCATGTACAATCTAAATTATGAAAGCATAGTCATGAATGATTCCTTTGTTCAAGAACCATATGGGGATGATGTAGTTTGTGAAATGGATCCATATACCCATTACACTACTCAATATATGGAACAAGTCTAGTATCCATTAGCCCACTACCTAGTTAATAAACCTCCTTATCTAGGTTTAGAAACAAGAACAAATAGCTCGATACCTTGCTAGTGTGTCATCAATCAAATAAATCCATCAATATCCTCACTATATTATCATGCCATCAAGATATGATCCATAATTATTTGATCATCCCTTTCTTGAAAATAAGGATAAGGTTTTGATCAGAGCCATAGAGGTAGGAGCCAAGTTTTCAGAAGACTTTTCTCATGAAAATTTAACTAGGCTAGTTAGAGTGCCTCATAACGTACCATACACTAGACCCATCAAACAGGGCTTTACTAGTTACCATCATGCCCTCATGTCAAATTTAAACCAAGATCCAAATATGCTTGCAAAGGGAAAGGGCCCCATGGCATAATAATTCATGCAAATGCAACAAGCATATCAGACTTATCTTAATCTAGCACAAAATTTCAATGCTATGGCCATATTGAATACCCCACATGTAGAGCTAACTCCTTCAACAGGAGTGTCAGTTGACTCATTAGGTCATACTAATATGTGTTTGGACCCATTTACCTAAGTTAATTCAATAGATGACATGTTTAATGCTCCATTCATTAAAGAAGTGACTCTGGCTTCTAATCAGGACCATGTGCCAAACATAGTGGATAACATGCAAGTGTCTCCTAATTCAGGCCAAGGTGGGTTGAATACACCAAAATATAATCCCCCAAAATAGCTACCTCTTGCTAATACCATGAGTGGCTCACAATAACAAGGGGAATTAATATCTACTTCCCAACCATAGCAGGTTACTTCCACTTCTCGACCAATTGATTCTTCAAGCATGCAACAACATGGGATAAGTAATCAGGCCTTACCTAATGTTTCACCTCAACAATTGATGAATATTACCTCATCCCAATAGGTGATAGCTAATATTTCACAGCCATAGGCACAAATAAATTTACCACCTTGGTAAAGGAAGAACATTATGCCACTTCAACAGGTCACAAAAAATGTTCCACCATAGCAAATGCAAACTAATGTACCTCAATAGTCATAGACATTATCTAGTCAACAATATGTTCCTATTGGTCAATGATAAATACCAAACACCCAACAAATATCTAATTCACAATATGTGTTTATTCAACAAAGAAGTGCCAACATCCAACAAGTACCCATTAGGCAACAATTGCCTTCTCTTAACATGTGCCACATATTCAAAGGCATGGCCTTAGTCAACAACAAGTACCATTTACACAATTAGGTTTGACTAGTTGACAATAAATTCCTACTCAAACTTGGTAGGCATAATACATTCCACAAATCCACATACTTCCATCACAACCTCAATTCCCTTACACCCAAATCCATATTTTGAATCCAAACCATAATATTTACCAATAATGCATACAATATCAACAGCCTAATCCCAATGTATGAATGTATATTCCTAGCTGATTGATCTATCAAACCATCATTCTATAATACTCCATTTTACCCTGATCAAGGTAATCCACCTTTTATGACCCATACATAAACAAAACCAACTGTGTCATCAAGTTTCTTAGCCAAAAAACTACAACAAATGAAAGATGTAATTGTAGTTATTTAGATGGGAAAGCAGATTAAGAAGTTCAAATTAGATGATGTGTGTTCATACCCATTTAACATGGAGTATATCCAAATACCATTTCCTCTGGGTTATGAGCCACCAAAATTTGACAAATACAAAGGTAAAGGAGACCCTAGAGAGTATTTAAAAGAGTTTTTATCATTTGCCAGCTAGTGGCCTATAGTGACATATACCTATTTATTTTTACTCAAAGTCTAGTTGGGTGGGATTTGAAGTGGCTTCTTAAGTTACTAAAGAACTCAATATCTAACTTCGATGATCTTTCAGATAAATTTATACAACATTTATCCTATAATCTCAAGCATAATATTTTAATAGTTGATTTGAGTCAAGCCAAGCAGAAAGTTAGTGAGATCTTTGTGAGTTACTTACAACGATGGTGAGTGCTTACTAGTCACTTCTCCCATAATATACCAAATAAAAAATTAGCAACTATGTTTACTACAAATTTACATAACAAAATATCTTATCACTTGGAGCTTTAGTGTGCTCACACCTTCACGGAGATCATTGAAAAAGGTATCTAGATTGAAAAGGCCCTTATCAATAAAGGGATTATCAAGGTTGTCTTCTTCAAACCAGAATCAAAATTAGAGCTAAAACAAAAATTTAGGCCCAAGTTAGAGCCCTAACCCATTCTAAGTGAAGCATCCATACCCACTCAGGCTAATAATTAAGAAAACCCTAAGCCATATAACCACAATAAGAATGTTGTCGTAATGGAGTCACTGAGTTATGTTATGTTCAAATGGTGAAAACATATCTGCTCAACCTCTCTCACAAATGCCATTTATTCCATAAATACAACCTATCCAACAAATGCAATTTATGCCTCAACCTAGCCTAGATCCTCAAATGTTATAACCATAACCTTTGAAAACCCCTCCTCCGAGAAGAAGATCCACTCATAGAGTCTTCAATGATCTTGGTGAGCCTCTTGAAGTAGTGTTTCACAAACTATTCATGGCCAATATGATTAGTTGGCCAATTCCAAAACACTTTCATTGTTAGGTTGTGGAGCTAAAAGCTTCACTGTATGCAGACATGGAGGAGGTTGCTAAGGTGCACAGTAACCGACGTCGACAGCGTAATCGACGTCGATCATATCCAGAGCACAGAGCTGCCGACATCGGTCATGGATCGGCCGACATTGGTCACCTCCAGACAGACAGGGACCAACGTCGGTCGCCTGGGCATTCCAAAACTGGTTGTTGATGAATAGTTAGTTGAACGGGTTGTTTGCATGTAAAGACTAATTTTACTCTTGAGCTGCGGATCTAATTATTGTAATTAGATGTCTAATTATTGTTTGCATGGGATCTATATAATAGACTCATGGGTTGTATTGTAAGCTGTGTTAGTTGAGAGAGCAAGGTTAGCTCCTTCAGAGTGAAGAGAGCAAGGTGTGTTCCTCCTAGTTCCACAGGGGTGCCGAGTGTGTATGATCAGGTAGATCTATGGGATAGCAAGATCTGGTAGAAGATCCAATGGGGTACTAGTTTGGAGAATCATAAGGACTTGGTGAGCCAAGCACAAGGGTTCTTCAGGGTGTAGAGATATCTACATGGTGAATAAGATCATTGATTTGCAGGTGTGTGTGTGTGTGTGTGCATGGTCTAGGTTTGTAGGTGTTGCAAAACCAAGTTGATATGTAGGCGATAGCAAGATCAGGGAGATCAGCAACACAACAGGTAGCAAGATCAGGTGAGTTCTACTTCGAGTACGTTGTGTACTTGGAGTATGTGTGTATACTCGGTTGTGGAGTACGTGGAGTACTTGTGTACTGGTGGTATTGGCAGTAGTGATACTGACTGGTTGGAGGTGAACAACAACTCTGTGTTTGAGTTGTTTGTTGTGACCATTTTTATTAGGAGAGTGAACTCTTGAGGGAAAGAGATCTGTACATCTGAGAGGTGTGAAAGATTGTGGCATCTTCATTGTATTTCCTTTTGGCATGAGTATTAATACAAGATTGTGTATTGTCTCTCATATTCTGTGCCATTTGTGAATTCTAGTTACTTGTTACTTCTGGTTAAATTCTGCATTTAGTTGCTTGTACATGGTAATCAATCATGTTTTCAGGTCCTGACAAGTGGTATCAGAGCTAAGGTTGCAGGGAGCAGGTGTCTGTTTGATTACAGGTCACTCTCAGGGGTTTCTGATTGAGTGGGAGTATAGCAATGGCAGAAGAAAGTACACTAAGAATGGACAATTACGATGTTATGGAAAGAAAGAGCAGGTAAAGAAAAATTGTTGGTTGGTAAAAGATCAACATGAAGGAACTGAAGAAGCAAATGTTGCAGGTGTTGTTGCACAAGATGCTCTGAGATGTTCCTTGGATAAAGTAGAATCCTTTTTTATAGATTATGTTGCCTCTTTCCATGCAGCCTGAAATAGAGCATTTTTCCATGTTAAGGTCCTTGAAGACTTTGGAAAGATTTATTTAGGGGCTGGTGTGCCTTGTCAAAGTTTTGGCAAAGGGGAAGTGTGGCTGAAATTATAGACGGCCAACACATGGGTGTTGAAGGAGGTCATGCAGGTCCCAGTCTTGAAGATGTGATTAATTTCTTCACAAAAGTTGGGTGATGAGAGATGCACAGAAACTCTCATAGTGGATGTACTTGAATTAGCAGGTGGTAAGAAAGTAAGTATCCTTTATCTATCTACTTATATTATTGATTCTTCTTCTGTTGCAAAGACGTGGCTTTGTAGGCTTGGTCACAAGAGCAAGAAGGAGATGCATGTTCTTAAGCAGAAGTCAAATGTCTTTGACAGACTTAAGAACTGGAAATCCTTGGTGTTCATGGAGGAGATGATGGACAGAGATCAATGGAGAAGGCTGAGTAACTATGAGTAGGGCAGTTTGGATAGGGTTTTGATTCAAAGAGAGTGTGCAGGTAAAAAGTCATCACTCATAGGAGAACATAGGTACCAGCGTCGGTCAGGAGGAACCGACATCGAATAGATAGGTGTCGATGTTGATCATGTGCAGACTAGAGCCAGTGGTGTCAGGCAGGGTAAGACCGACGTCGATCAGGGAACCGATGTCGGTGATAGGTAGACACCGATGTTGGTCAGGAAACTGGCATCAATAGTTAGGATAGTCGCATGAAACTGACGTTGATTGAATGCAGACTGTGTGGTGATCGAGCTCGATCACTGAAATAGATTTTGGGCAGACAGCAAGCTGTCAAGGAGTCTCAAATGCCCATATGGAGGACTAAAAGGGTAAGTAAGCCTCAAATTCGTTATTCCTCTTCTTTATACTCATTGCAAAGTAGGAAGGATCCAGGAAATAGTGGGAGCATGGCATGAATGAAGAATTTGATTCCTAGGATGCAAAACCAAACGGGAGATTTGGTAGGGTTACCAGCCAGTATGAAAGCACTAAAAGACGAATGGATTCCTTGGTTAAAGAATAGAGAGAATGGACACGTGAGATGGAAGGCCAAGGTATATGGTCTTGAAAAAGCTGCAGGATAGTGGTACAGGTTTAACAGGTGGATGACAAAGCATGGCTTTAGTCAATGTCATTATAACCACTGTGGTTTCTTTACCAGGTGGATGATGGTCACAACATTATCCTGTTACTGTATGTTGTGTGTTTACTTGATGAAGGGTCACACATGCCGGGTTTTTTCTGAGCTAAAGGTAAATTTAGTTTAGAGGTGTGTCATGAAGAATTTGGAGGAGCAAAATTTTTTGGCATGAGTGTGTTTCTAGAGACATGGAAGATCAAAGGTTGATTTTGTCTCTAGATGATTGTGTGAAACTGATTAGCATGTCAATGGGTTGGACAGTTCTATGAACAGTCTCCTAATTCACATGATGAGGTTAAGAACATGCGTACTGGACCTAATAGTGCCCCAGTAGTGGGAGTTGTCAGCAAATTTAGATCCAATCCAGGAAAGAAGCACTAGACGGCAGTTCAATGGATTCTCAGGTATTTGAGAGGTACTAGCAGCAGGTATACATGCTATGCAGGGTCAAGTTCTTTTCTACATGGGTTTGTAGATGTGGATGTGACAGGTTACTTGGATGACAGGAGGTGCACCATAGGTGTGTGGTGATTAGTCTTCAAGATTGATCTTGAAGAGGGATACAAGCCAAGAAATAGATTAGACAATGTACAGGTACAGGTATAGGTGTAGCTATTTATCTCCAAGTGGGAGATTGTTAGGTTGTGGAGCTAAAAGCTTCATTGTATGTAGACATGGAGGAGGTTGCTAAGGGGCACAACAACTGACGTCGACAGCGCAACCGACGTCAGTCATATCCAGAGCACAAGGCTGCCAACATCAGTCATGGATCAGTCGATGTTGGTCACCTCTAGATAGACAGGGACAGACGTCAGTTGCCTATGCATTCCAAAACTAGTGGTTGACAAATAGTTAGTTAGTTGAATAGGTTGTTTGCATGTAATGACTAATTTTAGTCTTGAGCTGCGGATCTAATTATTATAATTGGATGTCTAATTATTGTTTGCATGGGATCTATATAATAGACTCATGCGTTATATTGTAAGGTGTGCTAGTTGAGAGAGCAAGGTTAGCTCCTTTAGAGTGAAGAGAGCAAGGTGTGTTCCTCCTAGTTCCACAGGGGTGCCGAGTGTGTATGATCAAGCAGATCTATGGGATAGCAAGATCTGGTAGAAGATCCATCGGGGTACTAGTTTGGATAATCATAAGGACTTGGTGAGGCAAGGACAAGGGTTCTTGAGGGTGTAGAGAGATCTACATGGTAAGTAAGATCATTGATTTGAAGGTGTGTGTGTGTGCGTGGTCTAGGTTTGCAGGTGTTGCAAAACCAAGTTGATCTGTAGGTGGCAGCAAGATCAGGGAGATCAGCAACACAACAGGTAGCAAGATCAGGTGAGATCTACTTGGAGTACGTTGTGTACTTGGAGTATGTGTGTATACTCAGTCGTGGAGTACATGGAGTACTTGTGTACTGGCAGTAGTGATACTGACTGGTGGTACTGGCAGTAATGATACTGACTGGTTGGAGGTGAACAACAACTCTATGTTTGAGTTGTTTGTTGTGACTATTTTTGGTAGGAGAGTGAACTCTTGAGGGAAAGAGATCTGTACATCTGAGAGGTGTGGAAGATTGTGGCATCTTCATTGTATTTCCTTCTGGCATGAGTATTAATACAAGATTGTGTATTGTCTCTCATATTCTGTATCATTTGTGAATTCTAGTTACTTGTTACTTCTGGTTAAATTCCACATTTAGTTGCTTGTACATGGTAATCAATTGTGCTTCCAGGTCCTAACATTCATAAGGGTATACGTTATCCAGATTGGATAAAGAGCATGAGTTCTATGAATACCATCATGTACATGGACATTATATACATTGTTGTGTATAGTTAAAGCACCTCATTGAGAATATGTAAGAAAATGGAGAGATCCAACTAGATAATAGATCATATACTTCCAATCAAAACCTAAGTATCTACTAAAATCCTTTTCCATAAGATAAAAATACAAATCAACAACAACAATAACGAAGACCATAGTCACAACCATAGGAATGGCAACAATAGTAGTAACAACTATGACAACCACAAAATAGATGGAACCAAGGCCAAAATGACCCCAATAACCAATAGACCTATCACACGGTTGCACATGACTATAATAAAGTCATAAGTCATTGGTCATGTTTTTACCATTACCATCAATCCTAGACCGAATGCCAATAGACCAATACCATTACCTAACAATGCCAATCAACCTACCAATGCTGGTAATCCTTCTCTAACTTGTGACCATAGCCAGGTGCAACAACAACCAAGGATTACAATGTCAATTTCTTATGCCAATAACCCTTAATTATCCCATGATTGTAGCTAAGTGCATTGATAATTAAGAATTATCCTCTCTAGCCTATCTCCATCATTTTCTAATTATGATAGTATTGTACTCTATCCGGATTATGTAATTATAATTTGGTGTCTAAATTCACCATCTCAAGCCCATAACCCCTACCAATGAGCTGATCCAACCCACTATGTTGGCTAGGAGTAATCCAATTACCACTATTAAGGAATAAATGTATGATATTGTTGAACAACTCCAAAAGACACCCACACAAGTCTCAATCTTGGATTTGTTGCATACATCTACTATCCACAAGAATATTCTTATATAACTCCTAGGCCAATCTAAAGTGCCCAATAACATTACTCCAAAGAAATTTTAAGCTTTGGTTGGATACCTAGCCCCTAGCCAATGGTTTACCTTTCACCAAAGTGATATGTCATCCTTTGGACCTCTCCATAATAACCCATTATACATTGAAGTTGTTATAATGTGACACAAAGTTAAACGTGTCTTCATAGACAATGGATTGGGCCTAGATATTGTGTCTCTAAAGTTAATCAAGCATATGGGATATCTATCAGCTAACCTTCAGCTAGAGACTATTACTATCAAGTCCTAACATAATTAAGAGCAAGAATCATAAGGAACCATAAGTTTGTTAGTGATCATTGGCCCTTTGACATAAGATACACTTTGTCATGATCTAGACTTGGATTTATCATATAATTTGCTTTTGTGTGGACCATGGATACATGAAATTCATGTAATTCATTCATCATTACATGAGTGTGTCAAGTTTCATCACTCTAGGATGAAGGTCACTATCTATAAAGATTTATAGCTATGTGAACATTGCAAGCATTTGGAGGCTAAATATGAAAGTTACTATTACCATTTTAATCTAGACCTAATACCCAAGAAGGAGAAAGACAAATAAATACTCATTAAATTGCCAAAGACCAAATGCATAGACCCTGATAGCCTTGCTTCCATTTCACATACACCTCTTGTTAAAATGTCTAATCATTTTACAATTTTATATAATCGTCTAGGAGAGTATTTTACCCATGATACATTACATATATCCAAGCTTTCGTTGAATCCCAAGACATATGGAAGGCCCAAAGCTAAGCCAATTTACATGGAATGGCTATGAAAGGGAAAAGAAAAGTTTTGTATCCTAGGGCCTATGATTTTCACACTAACCACTAGCCAAAAATAGGTCCCACTTGCCAACAATGATTCCTAGTTATACAATGATAAATTGGCTGATTATTACCACAATACAAATTATCTCATCCCTAACAAGAATATGGACAACCAAGTGTATGAAGGTAGAGGCCTGGGGGTAAATCAACAGGGTACTCTTGAGCCCATTTCCATGACTAGATACAAAGGAACTCATGATATTGGATTTAAACTTCCTAGGGGTGACCCCACATATCTTATTCATGTTCCAATACCAACGACTAATGATGATGATGCTAGTAGTGAAGGAGATTCAGATCATAACATATACAAAGACTTAGTCAGTACTAATATATTTGACCCATATACCATATGTATCATTATTCTAGTAATCTGGCATTCCCTGCTTACACTTTATCATCCACAGCTAATAGACTGAGACTAACAAGAATCCATAGTACCTTTAGATGAGTTTGATAATGATGAGGCCTTTTGTGATTTTTTGGGCCTAGGTGATAATGTTTTATTGGAAGACCATAAATAAGGGTTCTCTATCAAATTGGATCATAATGCCTATTTCAGAGAGTGGTTAAACACCCTTAGCCAAAAATAAAAGAATAAAACATTGAGGTCCTAAAGTGAAAACCTGTTTGAGGAATTATTAGACCAGGGTAAAAGTAAATAAAGAGGTCAGTCTCTTGGTGAAACTTGTTTTAGGCACCACTATACAGGGATGTTCACCCTTCTTCAAATGAAACTCGAGAGACCACTAACAGTGAACTTATTTTTTGGGTATGAGCTTAGTACATAGGAATAACATGCATTTAATCAAATTATCTGAATGTTCAATAATGTTTGTTACATGGCCATTACTACCATTAGGATATTTAGATTTATCTTATTTGGGAGAACTTGAAAAACCAATCTGACTAGAGGACTTGGCCATTATTGGCCAATTTACATCCTTGCCAACTATTTTGTAAGATGGCTCGACTTTCCTAGTAGAGGATACTAAGAAAGTCAACATTAGGACTATAGAGGACCCAAAATGGATCAAATTAGGTGTGTCCCTCACTAGGGAGGAATGTGAAGTTCTTATAGCCCTTTTGAGGGATTTTGTTGACATATTTGCATGGGCTTATTCAGACATGCTAGGTTTGTACCTCACCTTGGTTGTACACCATCTTCATGTACATCATGATGCTAAACTCATTAAGCATAAAATTCATAAGATGCATCCTTGTATTATTGTGTTAGTTAAGAAAGAATTGGAAAAACTCTTGGAAACAAGATACATAAGACCGATCAACTATTCAAAGTGAATCTCAAACATTGTGCCTATCAGTAAAAAGCTCGAAAGAATTAGAATTTGTACTAATTTCAAAGACATCGACAAGGCTTTCCCTAAGGATGACTTTCCTTTGTTAAATATCATCATGATTTTTGACTCCATAACCATATATGAAATGCTTTCCCTCATAGATGGATTTTCAAGATATAACCAGATTAGGATTGTGCCAAAAGACCAACACAAAAAAATGTTCATCGCTTCTTGGGGAATGTTTTAATATCATGTAATGTTGTTCAACCTCGAGAATGTTGGGGAAACATACCAAAGAGCTATGATAGTTATATTCCATGACATGATGCATGATATTGTCAAATATTATATTAATGACATATTAGGTAAATTTAAAATATGTGCAGATCATCCAGCCATACTATGAAGGATATTTCAAAAAATTCATGAGTACAACGTTTGACTTAATCCCAAGAAGTGCATCTTCGGTGTCACTTTGGCCAAATTATTAGGCTTTATTGCCTCTCACCGAGGTATTAAAGTTGATCCTACCAAGGTTAAAGCCGTTATCGATATGCTTCCACCATCCACTTTGAAGCAACTCCATAGTTTGCAGGACAAAATCTAGTCTGTTAGATGCTTCATTTCATAGTTGGACGATAAATGCCATCCTTTCACTCATTTATTAAAGAAAGGTATTACATTTCTTTGGGATCCATAATGTTAGAAAGACTTTGAGCACCTGAAGGAATACTTAGCCAATCCATCTTAACTATTAAGGCCAATGCTTAGGAGGTCATTTCTACTTTACCTATCTACCACTAATAATGCCTTGGGGGCACTGTTAGCCCAACATATTGAAGATAGAAAAGAACATGCAGTGTACTAAGTCATACACTAGTATCATATGAACATAATTATATGCCAATTGAAAAAGCTTGTTTAGCTATGATTTTTGTAGCTTAGAAGATTCATCATTACATGTTCAACAACAAGATCATCGTCATTGCTAAAGTAGATCTACTCAAGTATATACTATAAAAAATAGCTTTACATGGCTATATGGCTAAGTGGATCATGATTTTGAGTGAGCTTGAGATTGAATATGTCAATCAAAATTCCATTAAGGGACAAGTAATTACAAATTATCTTTCTGAATTTCCCCTTTCAGATACTCAACGACTCACTTTTGTATTCCAAATTAAGTACATCATGACTGTCATAAAAACACCTCCTAGGGAGCAACATTGGAAGTTGTATTTTTATGGGTCATTCACATCTCATAGATCAAGGATAGGACTATTATTTATTACACCATAGGGAGATCTCATTCCCAAATCATTTCATATTAGCTTTCCTTGTACTAATAACATGGTTGAACATGAAGCACTTATTAACAGAAGTTCTTGGTTTCCCAGAACTTGTTAATTACGAGGACAACTATGGGAGAGGCAATGGACTATAATTAGTGTAAGTACATATTTGTAAGGACCAACAATAAAATTACCAAGACCATATATATTCAAACTGGTGTGATTCTCATATGAATTCCTTCCAATGGACAATATAGATTCATTAATTACTACATATTTTGAATAGCCACATACATAGAATTTTTTTATATCTACTGCTACCTTATCATAGACAAAACATAAATATGCAAAAATATTCTAGAATAAGTTTGATAACTAAATCATATATATTGATAATTACACATGGATCAATTCATTACATAGCATTGATGCACAACTCTCTCATACATGGCCCAAAATCAACTCTTCAATGTCTAACCTCTTCTCATTCTTCACAACTTACATATATACCCACTTTACTATATCTATCTTAGGCACATGGTTACAACAAAAATCATTGGGAATATTCAACAACTCTGACCTCAATATAGACTTCTTTAGTTATAAAAATTTGAATCCATGCAATCTGTTCAAATTGAAATATAGTTGTTGACTAATTATCTCATGTATGTTGACTAAGTAGATGGCTAACATGTCTTTATGTTGTGATGGCACCTTGTAGACAGTTGACATGTCATTATCTTATGATGATTCCTTATATGCATATTGTCTTTCTAACACTTTCTTAGACTTAATGAGTTGTCTCATCCCTAGATGACATAGAAGAAAAATAACTAGAAAGGAGAAAAATTGACTATCACCTATCTGCAACAAAGAAAATTACAAGGTAACCTACGACCGTTTTAGGTTTTCAATAAGCTACTGAGATCAACTAGCCACCCTTTTGGGTTCTCAACCAATTGACCTCTGTGAACCAAAACCATAGAGGAATCAAAAGAGACAAAAAAAACATAACCAACGGAGCACTAAGCCTGAGCAGGGGATGGAGGAGAAATAGTGGAATATGGTATCGTTGAAGAGGTGACCTTTTTATTTTACCATAGAACCACCAAGAGCTGACTAGGAGGAACAAAAATAGGATCATGAACTATCAGATCAATGTAGACATCTATTGTAGCCAAGTCTTGCTTATAAGTATGCCACTCTAATAAGACTTCTTGAACTTCCTAAACCAAGGCACGTAGGGAAGCCTGAGCATATAGTAAATGATGTAAATCAACATCATCACATGGAGTAGAAGTAGCCTTGGCAACTACAACCTTATCATTAATATCATTTGAAAGCAAGGTAAGGTGGTCCACATATCGATTCGCTTGAACTACAACAAAGGCATTACACTTCACTTGAGTCTGCCACCCTACCAAGTGATCACTAACTATATCTCATGCACTAATCAAGGCATTTAATGCAACATCCATAAATTGGGGGTTAGCTTACGAGTTCAAAAATTCCATAGAAGTGGTATGTGTGGTAGCAAAATTAAGCTAGAGACCAGTCCAAACATCTTGAAGTTGTTATCACCAATCTATTAGATGATGAGTTAGTTGTCTAACCTACTAAATAGTTATAATGAGTTACATCTGATACTTGATAAATAACTCACATAGTTCGATAGTCTTAACTTTGATAATTGGGCCTTTCTGAGCATACTGTGTATGCAATTTTTAGTGCTACCAGTCTTAGACCAATTAATTAAGAAGTAAAGGAAGGTGATTCACAAAGGACTGGCTAGGATCAATCACGACTTGAAAAACAAGGTTTAGGCAAGTAGTTTATAGAGTATCACATGTATGTTGTAGGGTGTACCATAATATAGCATTCTTAGAGTTTAGCTATGAAACCTTTTGGACTAAATATTGAGCTTGCTGAGATAAAGATTCTTGGAATGCAACTGTACCTTAAATTTGTTTACTTAGTGACAACTGAATAACATTGAGGCTAGTATGTTATTCAAAAAAGTGGCCAAAATAGGGGTCAGAGCACACTGAAGAGGAGTAAGAGGTAGTAAAAACGTGGTTCACCGAGCTGGTGAGACAAGCACATCTAGTATGGACAACGCAAACAAACTAGTCGAAGTATATGAAAGCTACGCAATCAACTATTCTGCATTACATGGTGAAGGATCCAAATACACTAGAATAGAAGATAATTCTATGGTAGGGAAAAATGAAGTCTCACAAATAGTTAATTATAATTACTTCTCAAATGGAATTGTTGGTTGAGAAGCTTGTGGATTAGCAGGAGCAACAACATTAATAGTAATGCCTTCAAATTCCTGAGACTCAATTATGATATCCTCCATTAGTAGATGTTGAACATCCTACTTAGTTTCATTGTTGCACTACCATGCTATCTTTCAAATAACTTGTTGAGGGGATTCCTCATCCATAATTTGTTGGTCAGTAGTAAGGGTAACATGCATCATGGTGGCTATCTCTAAACCATTTAGAAGCGTAGGAGCTTAAATTTATACCTACACATCTTGCATCTTCTATGCATCTTTAGTCTTATCTCTTTTATTTTCTTTCTTATGGTGTCAGTAGGTAGTAGCATGGTCAGCTTTTTCTCAAGCAACTTGCTTCTCTTACTCAGTCAAGGATTTAGGTGTGGCTTCCTCAAAATTAGAAGGTGGTTCATCAGTTTGATAAAATGAAGAGGAACATGTAGCCATCTGAATCTATGAGCATGAAACATAACCCTTCCTCAATCGACCCTGGTAAACATCTTGTGTAGCCACCTGTGGAAACTTCATCTTGAGCCAAACATTAGATGACATTGAAGGCTTGGAAGTGATTGTGGTAGATCTAGGTGCTTATATTTCAATAATGTTAAACTCTTCAGTGTCCTCCAACATTCAAAACTTGTGTGCTAACCATTTCTACCTTGCTGTAGATTCGAGTGAACTTTCTAGAAGAATATTTAGGGGTTGTAGCAGAGGTGCACCTCCAAAGAAAATACCATGTGCAGGGTCCATTTGAGTTTACTAAACCTGTGTTACTTCCCCCAAGGGGTCCACCACAATGGAAGGTAGATAAGGTGGAAGGGAAACCCATAACTCTAGTGGCAACTTGTATCAAATTTTCACAATTCATATAGCCTTTCAAAAGAAAAATTATTTTTCATTCTCATCCTCATAAAAGTCACCCTCCATGTCTTCAAGCATTAGGTAGTATACTTCAGTTGCATCAATCTACAACTTAGGCCAATCACACTAAGATGTGATCTTCGAAACATGAAAATCATTGTACCAAAAATCCTAGCTCCTCATTTTGCATCAAGGCAGTGAAGGTGGGCTACGATCAGTTGGTCGCTTACCCTTTTTGTATTGTGGTAGCTTCACAGGTGTAGTAGATGAACTCAGAGGTATTGTGTTAGGAGGAATACCCTGAAGAGATGTAGCCCATTGTGCAGCTTAGGTTTTTTGCAATACCACCTCTCACTACGTAGTAGCCATGTCTATGAAAAACCCCAATGGTGTAGTATTCATTGAAGGGAGCTCATGTATATGAATAGATGTTCCCTCTAAAAGGTATTGAACTACAACATGTTGGCCCTATAATTTCATAACATCTAATAGAATCCATAGATGCATAGCAACCATCTGCAAAAACTCATTTTCATAATTGTTGAACAAAAGGACTTGGTCCTAATAATGATTTGTAGAATAAGCGACCAAATTGTCAAATTGTTCATCAAGCCAATAATCAGTGTCAGGATGAACTTGCACAATTGATGATTTTAATTGAGTGAAGATAGGGAAAAATACCAAAAATTAGTACTAGAAAGTGTTCTTTGCCCTACCCAAGACTTTGTTAATGTTATATCATAATTTTGCAAGCATGAATATGGCTAGTTGAACTCTTCTCTACCATGAATCATTTGATGCACGATGTCGATGACATCCTTTACGGCCTCAATCATGTCCTTACTCATCTATCAAAACCTTTGTGATATACATTCAACAAATAATCACATCAATTTATCAGGGAAAGTCACCAATGGAATACCTTAGTTCCCTCTCAGCATAGTGGCCTTCATTTTGATAGAGATTGGTGGTGATTTAGACTTATATTTCATGAGGGATTTGCCTCTATCAAGCATCCTGACTGCATGAGCCATTACTTCTATGGACAAGTACACCATGACATCTTGTGAAAAATGAATACAATGCTGGCTATACCTTACCAATAACAACTACATGATGCTAGACCAATCCCTAAAAGTGGGTGACCACATGAGGCACTTGACGTTTGAGCCTCCCAAATGATGTATCAGGCCATTCGATGCAAATAATCAGTTTCAAGCATTCTACGCCATAAAACTACCATGAAGATCAAAAAACTTGGTTTGTTGGAGTGATACTCCTATCCCTAAATCCTCCTTCAATGCAGTGAGTCTCTTTTTGAAATTATGCTCAAACTCAATAGCACTAGGGGAGGCAACCATGATTACTGACAGAGAAAAATTAGAAACACACAACACTGAGAAAGTAAACCTAAAATAGCAATTACAGAGCTCAATTATCAAGATTTAATGGTCTATAATGCCATGAAATGACTTATTTATATGCTTTTTGGTTCACTTGGCCCTTTGAGTTTGCACATTTAATGTTTGGGATCCTAAAATGCTTCACTTGTGCAACTGGCTTCAAATTTGAATTGATGTTGCACCCCCATTATTTCATGTGCAAGAAAAAATTTAGCTCGGTGGATGTGACATTACGGTCGATGTGGCACCAATATGGCTACAAAAGAATGTATGATGGGACATGTTGTCATCTTTTTGTTGGTCGTAACTATTAAATAGGTGATCTTAATTGTGACATACAACTCTAAAAGTGACATTATAACCCCTTACCTGTATGTTTTGGACATAACTCCCCTTTTTGGCAACTATTATTCATAATCATAACCCTCGATCTTATTTAGGTACAATTCTCAAACTTAATAGAAGACCCATACTTATCTTTGTTCAAGGACGTCACTTAGAAGATTGTCTCAAAATGACTTGACAACCAACATGTGCTAGCCCAGTTGGACCATTCCTATCATGCATTTTTACAAAATTGGAATTGATCATGTGCTCTACTAACAAGCAACTTATGAAAACACACATCACACAGAAAATGCGAACCAAACTCAAATAAATTGTGTATACACCTAAATATAGCCACTGATAACCTCCAATAAGGGTTTTGACCAGTTTCCACTAGAATGCACAATTTGGCCTAAAAACACTAAAACACATTAAATGATGTGAAACTGACATATTCAAGTGCCAATTTTGGCTAGAGTATCCCTAAATGGGGTAATGTAATTTATGGTCCAACTAACTTTGATCAGTTTATTTCGAATCAAAATGTCAATTTTGCACTTGGGTGCTCTGGATTGTTATTTCCTATCAAATCTCTTGTATAAGACACATGCCTTTGTTATTTGTTGTTGATAACATCCTAAATGGGATAATGGATCCAATGCATCTGACATTGACTTCAAATTCTAATCCAGTCAAACTTTGGACTAATAACAAGGCATTTAGATTAATTTGAGTAATTTGTGCATAAAGTACTTAATCATGCTTAGAGCTAATTAAACCAAATCAGAGCTTAATTAAGAATTCCATGGAAACTTGTTGAATACTTGTTTTTAGAAAGGGATATTGAATATATGCATCATCAAGTGACCTTATTTTTTGGGAAGACATCCCTAGGCCATAAATGCCACAAATATTAGGATTCATGCCTCCCATGCCTCATAAATGCCGTCCATGCCTCTTAATTGTTCCTCTATCCCAAATATTGATGATCCTATTTATCAATTTTAATTGAAAAATTAGATTAATCCTTGGCCACACAACTCAAAATTGAGATGGACGATTCAGGTTGATTCTGATCAATCTCAAAAATCTATAAATAGGAGGCCTTGCCTATTGAATATCAAGTCTTAAGAATAAAAAGTTATAATGCATAGATGATTACAAAATCTATTGCAATTAGTGTTACCATGGCAAATTGATTCCAAGCCAAGCCAAGCCAAAGCCACAAGGTGCCAATGAGAAGAGCAGATAGCCAAGCCTCCTTTGATGAAGACTTCATGACCACAAGCCAAGAAAACCACTATAACAAGCATTTTGGAGCATCCAAGGAAGATAAAAGAGGGTTTCCTTTACATTTTAGTTGTGTGTTTTATTCATGTTTGTTAACTAAGCTCTCCCTAGTGTCTAGGCCTAGAGATGTTATGTAGTTAGTGTGTTTCTTTCATTGTGTATTCATTTTGAAACTAGCACGATACTAACCATCCTCTCTTGAGTCAAATTCCTAGTTCAAAACTTGCATGAATGAGATTTTTTTGACTATGTTGGATGTGTAGAACCTCACTTTCTTGCTATAATATTGATCTAATGGGGTAGACTTTAATTCTACAACCATTAACCTTTCTAGGTAAAACATTACCTTCCAGATCTTGCAAAATCACAAACCCATTTTGTAAAATCTCATGAATAACATAGGGACCTTTCCATTGAATGGTGAGTTTTCTAAGAAACACATGAAACCAGCTATCATATAACAAAACCAATTGCTCACAATGGAATTCTTTTGTGCAAAGATTCTTGTCATGCCATGTTTTTTGTCTCCTTTTGTTAATTTTTTGCATCCACACTGATATGTGCCTATCTTCATCCATATGGTTGAGATTTAACAACCAATTTGTAAGTGATTTTGCATCACCTAAATGCATGTCATTAGCAACTCATAGGCTATGCATGACATATTCCATAGGCATAATAGCTTTCATCCCATAAACCTGTTAGGTTGTGGAGCTAAAAGCTTCACTGATGCAGACATGGAGAAGGCCATTGGAGGGGTTTCTGAAGGTTGTTGAGCGTCAGAGCAACCGGCGTCGGTCTGATCAGCCGACGTCGGCAGGATAGTGAAGAGAAGCAACTGACGTCGGTCATGGGTCGGCCGGCGTCGGTCACCTCCAGGCAAACAGGGACTGACGTCGGTCGCCTGTGTGGTTCGACTGCGAGCTTATTACGGGCAGTTAGCTAACGAACCAAGTGTTTGCATGATTAGAGCTATTTTTAGACTGAGAGCTGCGGATCTAATTATTGTAATTAGATGTCTAATTATTGTTTGGATGAGATCTATATAATAGACTCATGGTTGTATTGGAAAGGTGTTCTAGTTTGAGTTGAGCAAAGTTTGTTCCTTCTGTGTGTGAGGTAAGCAAGGGTGTTCCTCCTAGTTCCACAGTACCAGGTGTAGGTGTTGGATTGGAGAATAAGCAGGGTTCTTCCTGTATGTAGGATCTTGGTCACAGGGGTATGGCCTATATAGGAGATCTACATGGTAAGTAAGATCGTTGATCTGTAGGTGTATGTGTGTGCAAGGTCAAGGTTCACAGGTGAGCAGAACCGTGTTTGATTTGAAGGTGTGCAGGATCATATAGACAGCAACACAACAGGGAGCAGTATCAGGGCAGGATCTACTTGGAGTACAGGTGTGTACTCGGATAGAGCAAAGAGGAAGGCAAGGGAGTTCCTTCCATAAGTATGGTCTGTTGAAGTGCAGGTTATTACAGGTTCATGGGAGATCTACTTGAAGTACCTTGAGTACTTGTGGAGTACGTGGAGTACTTGTGGAGTGCGTGGAGCACTTGTGGTGGGCGTGGAGCACTTGTGGTGTGCGTGGAGCATAGGAGGTGAACACCAACTCTGTATTTTGAGTTGGGTGTTGGGACCTGAGAGGGAGAGCTTTGGGGAGAAGATTTACTGTTCACTTGAGGTGTGGAAAACCTCTGTAAGGTGGTGGAGAAGAAGTGGCATCTTCTTTATTGTATTCTTTTCTGTATAAAGTGTTAATACAAGTTGTGTATTGTCTCTCATATCTTGTGTTATTCTGAATTCTAGTTACTTGGTGAATCTGGTTAATTTCCGCATATTAAGTTGCTTGGTTTGGTAATCATATTGTGCTCTTTTGTTGGAGCAAGACCCTGACAAGTGGTATCAGAGCAAGGTTGTTGGCTCATAGCTTGATACCACTGACAAGTGGTATCAGAGCTTCAGGTTGGGATACTAACAGATTGGTTTAGATCTGGGTAGTGTGTTTTGATTACAGGGCACTCTCAGGGGTTTCTGATTGAGTGGGAGTAGAGCAATGGCAGATGAAAGTAAGCTAAGAATGGAGGAGTTGAAAAGCACAGATGGTCACTCACGGTCCTATGGAAAGAAAGAGCAGGTAAAAGATTATTGTTGGTTGGTAGCAGATCAGCATGAAGAAACTGAAGAAGCAGATGTAGCAGGTGTTGTTGCACAGGATGCTCTGGGAGGTTTCTTAGATAAAGTTGAATCTTGGATAAAAGATTCGGTTGCCTCTTTCCATGCAGCCCTAGGTAGAGGAGCTGGTGAGACTTGCCAAAGAATTGGCAAAGGGGAAGTGAAGCTGAAATTACAGGCGGCCAACACACAGGTGTTGATGAAGGTCATGCAGGTCCCAGGTTTGAAGATATGGCTAATTTCTTCAGAAAGATTGGGTGATGAGAGATACACAAGAACTCTCACAGCAGATGCACTTGAATTAGCTGGTAGTAAGAAAACAGGTACTCTTTATCTACTTGTTTATATTACTGATTCTTCTTTTGTTGCAGAGACGTGGCTTCGTAGGCTTGGTCACATGAGCAAGAAGGAGATGCATGTTCTTAAGCGGAAGACAGATATATTTGACAGGCTTAAGAACTGGAAAGCCTTGGTGTTCTTGGAGGAGATGGTGGACAGAACCCAGTGGATGGTGCTGGATACTTCTGAGCAGGGCAGTTTGGACATGGGTATTGATTCAAAGGAGCTCGCGGGTAAAAATTCATCACTCACAAGGAACACAGATACCGATGTCGGTCAGGAGGAATCAGCATCGAACAGACAGGTGCCAATGTCAGTCATGTGCAGATCGAAGCCGGCGATGTCGAGCAGGGTAAGACCGACGTCGGTCAGGAGGACCGACGTCGGCAGTAGGTAAGACCGATGTCGGTCAGAGGACCGACGTTGGCAGAAGGGACACCGCAGGGTCGGTAGTCAGGGACAGACGCATGGAATCGACGTCGGTCGGATGCAGACTATGGAGTGATCGAGGTCGGTCACTGTAACGGATTTTGGGTGGACAGCAAGCTGTCAAGGAGTCTCAAACACCCATACGGAGGACTGAAGATGTAAGTAGGCCCTCAAATTTGTTGTTCCTCTTCTTTATACATGTTGCTGATTGTAGAGCAGGAAGGATCCAAGAAACAGGTGTGAGCTTGGCATGGATGAGGATGTGATTCCTTGGAGGAGAACCAGACAGGTGTGTTTTGGTAGGGTTGCCAGCAGGTATAAAAGCACAGAGACGAACGGATACTTTAGTTGAAGAATAGAGTGAACGGATACGTGAGACGAAAGATCAGGTATATGGTCTTGAGGAGCTGCAGGACAGTGGTACAGGTTTTGACAGGTGGAGGACGAAGCATGGCTTCAGTCAATGTCAGGGTAACTACTGTGATTTGTCTTACCAGGTGGATGATGAGTCGCGACATCATTCTGTTGCTGTATGTGGATAGTTTGCTAACTAGCAGGGGTGTACATACAGGGTTTTGCTGAGCTAAGGGTAAGATTAGTTCAGTGGCATGTCATGAGGAGTTTGGAGCAGCGAAATTCTTTGACATGGGAGACATGGAGATCACAGGTTGATTTTGTCTCGAGTGGGAGCTGATGTGAATCAGGTGTTGGCGAGGTTCAGGATGCAGAGCCGGAGCACACTAAGGCTGGATAGGTACAGTGTCCAAAATCACATGAGGTCTGGTATAGGCCTGAGTATTCCCATGCAGTGGGAGCTGTCAGAGAGTTAGGAGCCAATTCGAGGAAGTGGATTCTCAGGTACTTGAGAGGGACCGACAGCAGGGATTCATGCTATGCAGGGTCAGGACTTCACTACATGTGTCTGTAGGTTCGGATGTGGCAGGGTACTCGGATGACAGGAGGTACACCACAAGATGTGTGGTGGGTTGTCTTTAGGATTGATCTTGAAGAGGGATACAAACCAAGAAACAGATTAGATGGAGTACAGATATAGGTACAGTGCAGCCGTTTATCTCCAAGTGGGAGATTGTTAGGTTGTGGAGCTAAAAGCTTCACTGATGCAGACATGGAGAAGGCCATTGGAGGGGTTGCTGAAGGTTGCTGAGCGTCAGAGCAACCGGCGTCGATCTGATCAGCCGATGTCAGCAGGATAGTGAAGAGAAGCAACCGACGTCGGTCATGGGTCGGCCGGCGTCGGTCACCTCCAGGCAGACAGGGACCGACGTCGGTCGCCTGTGTGGTTCGACTGTGAGCTTATTACGGGCAGTTAGCTAATGAACCAAGTGTTTGCATGATTAGAGCTATTTTTAGACTGAGAGCTGCGGATCTAATTATTGTAATTAGATGTCTAATTATTGTTTGGATGACATCTATATAATAGACTCATGGTTGTATTGGAAAGGTGTTCTAGTTTGAGTTGAGCAAAGTTTGTTCCTTCTGTGTGTGAGGTGAGCAAGGGTGTTCCTCCTAGTTCCATAGTACCAGGTGTAGGTGCTAGATTGGAGAATCAGCAGGGTTCTTCATGTATGTAGGATCTTGGTCACAGGGGTATGGCCTATATAGGAGATCTACATGGTAAGTAAGATCGTTGATCTATAGGTGTATGTGTGTGCAAGGTCAAGGTTCATAGGTGAGCAGAACCGTGTTTGATTTGCAGGTGTGCAGGATCATATAGACAGCAACACAACAGGGAGCAGTATCAGGGTAGAATCTACTTGGAGTACAGGTGTGTACTCGGATAGAGCAAAGAGGAAGGCAAGGGAGTTCCTTCCATAAGTATGGTCTGTTGAAGTGCAGGTTATTGCAGGTTCATGGGAGATCTACTTGAAGTACCTTGAGTACTTGTGGAGTACGTGGAGTACTTACGGAGTGCGTGGAGCACTTGTGGTGTGTGTGGAGCACAGGAGGTGAACACCAACTCTGTATTTTGAGTTGGGTGTTGGGACCTGAGAGGGAGAGCTTTGAGGAGAAGATTTACTGTTCACTTGAGGTGTGGGAAACCTCTGTAAGGTGGTGGAGAAGAAGTGGCATCTTCTTTATTGTATTCTTTTCTGTATAAAGTGTTAATACAAGTTGTGTATTATCTCTCATATCTTGTGTTATTCTGAATTCTAGTTACTTGGTGAATCTGGTTAATTTCCGCATATTAAGTTGCTTGGTTTGGTAATCATATTGTGCTCTTTTGTTGGAGCAAGATCCTGACAAAACCAACTGGAATGGAGTAAATCCTAATGCACACTTAAAATGGGTAAGATAAGCTCAGAGTACCATAGGAAGTCTACCCTCCCAATCTTTATTAACATCACAAACCTTTGTCAGGAGCTTATCCAACACTTTATTCATAGACTTTGCTTGCCCATTCACTTTTGGATGATACATTGTGCTTTTATAATGGGAAATCATAAATTATTTTGTTAGTATTCTAATGGTCTTATTCAAAAAGTGCGTACCGCTATCACTTACCAATCACAATGGATACCCGCAACAAATAATGATGTTCTCATACAAAAACTTAGTAGTGTCTTTATCTTTATATCTTGGTGTAGCAACAAACTCTACCCATTTTATAGAATAATTGATCACAATAATTATGTATATGGCATTACTGTGTTTACTTGTTGGATTAATGGGGCCAACAAAATCAGTTCTACATTGCTCAAATGGTTGATGTGCTAATATGGGATGAAGAGGCATCTCATCCTTCTAAGTGGGTTTCCCCATACGTTGGTAGACATCACATTGTTTAACCGTCTATGTATCCTCAAAAAGATGTGGCCTCTAAATACCACTTTGTAATATTTTTCTTATGCTAACTTCTCCTGTAAAATGTCCACCTGCAATGCTCTGATGTGCCTCTTTTGGGACTTGCATTCATTCATGCTTTAGTGTGACTCATAGTAGAACCTCATCTTTCCCCATATGATACAAAAATCCATTTATAATGCTAAAAGGAAGTTCCTTGGTCAAGAGGTGTTTGTTTTATTTTTTAGTGTAATGTGCAGGTAATATCCCCTATTTCAAGAACTATGTGATTTCAACCAACTATTCAAGAATTGAAGAAACTAAAAATAAATGAGAATCAGGAGACTCATAAAGGATATCCTCAGTATTCTCACTGTTAAGCAATCTACTGAGATGACCAGAGCTAAAATTTTCCCTCCTAGGTTAATATTGATTCAAAAATGAAACTTCTGGAAAAGCATCAACCAACGAGATATCCTTCTACCTAATAATGGGTTGTGTACGATATATCATAAAGCTTGATGATCTATGAACAATTTGAATGGGGTAGCCAGCAAATAATGTCTACATTTTTATAGGGAAAACATAATTGCTAAATCTTCCCTTTCAGTTGTGGTGTAATTCTTCTTGGTCACAGACAATTTTTAGCTTGCAAAATGGATTGGATGGTTCAAGCCTCCTTCGCCTAGCTATGCCAGCACTACACCAACTGCGGTGCCAGACACATCCACATGTACATGGAAAGGTTTACCCTAGTCAGGAAAAATAAGGATTGGTGCAATAACCAGTCGGTGTTTTAGATCCACAAATGTTATTTGGTAATCTTTTGTCCATACAAAAAGAACACTTACATAGTAATTTCTCCATTAGAGCTAAAATAGCCACATACACTTTTATGAATTTCTAGTAATACCCCGTATGTCCTAAAAAGGATAGCACTTCTATCAAGGAATTTAGTGGTGGCATACTCATTATTATTATAATCTTCACTTGGTCCACCAGGATTCCCTTGTTGCACACTACATAGCATAAAAGAACACCAAATGGTGTGAAAAACAAACATTTTTTTGAAATCAAGCGCAATCTTGAGCGCTTTACATCTTTCCTACATGAGTCTTAAATTTGATAAATGTTCTCAAAATAATGAAAACACTGCCCAATCATCCAAATATACCTCTAAAAAATCATGAATAAAGTCCTTGAATGCAGTTACTACAGCCCTAGAGAAAACCATAGGTGCATTCTTTAGACCAAATGGCATTGCCTTATATGTGAATGACCCCCATTTAGTAGCAAATGTCATCTTAGTTATATCCTCAATTGAAATGGGTATATGGTAATACCCACTAAATCTGTCAGTGAAGGAATACACCTCATGTCCAACTATAGCTTCCAACACTTCATCAACAATTGGTATTAGAAAGGGGTCATTAATGTAGACATCAATCAAGATGCAACAGTCTTTGCAGATATGAATCTCTCCTATTTTCTTTAGTTGTATGACCATAGGACTTACCCAATCCACTTTTTCTATAAAAAATATTATTCTTGCATTTTACATATGATCCAATTCAATTTTAACTTTCATCTTTATTGTTGGTATCAAGCTCAAGAACCTACAACCTAGGCTCTGATACCACTTGTTGGGAGGATATAAACCGGAAGCACACAATTTGATTACCAAACCAAGCAACTTAATATGCGGAAATTAACCAGATTCACCAAGTAACTAGAATTCAGAATAACACATGATATGAGAGACAATACAAAACTTGTATTAACACTTTATACAGAAAAGAATACAATAAAGAAGATGCCACTTCTTCTCCACCACCTTACAGAGGTTTCCCACACCTCAAGTGAACAGTAATTCTTCTCCCCAAAGCTCTCCCTCTCACAGGTCCCAACACCCAACTCAAATACAGAGTTGGTGTTCACCTCCCGTGCTCCACGCACAACACAAGTGCTCCACGCACTCCACAAGCACTCCACGTGCTCCACAAGTACTCAAGGTACTTCAAGTAGATCTCCCATGAATCTGCAACAACCTGCAATTCAACAGACCATACTTATGGAAGGAACTCCCTTGCCTTCCTCTCGCTCTATCCGAGTACACACCTGTACTCCAAGTAGATCCTGCCTGATACTGCTCCCTGTTGTGTTGCTGTCTATATGACCTTGCACACCTGCAAATCAAACAACGGTTCTGCTCCCCTGTGAACCTCGACCTTGCACACACATACACCTGCAGATCAACGATCTTACTTACCATGTAGATCTCCTATGTAGGCCATGCAACTGTGACCAAGATCCTACACTCTTGAAGAACCCAGCTGGCTCTCCAATCCAGCACCAACACACCTGGTACTGAGGCACTAGGGAGAACGCACCATTGCTCTACCTCAAACACAGAAGGAGCTTATAATTATGCTCTCTTACTCCCTAGCACACTTTTCCAATACAACCATGAGTCTATTATATAGATCTCATCCAAACAGTGATTAGACATCTAATTACCATAATTAGATCCGCAGCTATGAGTCTAAAATTAGCACTCATCATGCAAACACTTGGTTCGTTAGCTCACTGCCCGTAATTAGCTCGTAGTCGAACCACACAGGCGACCGACGTCGGTCCCTGTCTGCCTGGGGTCGCCGACACCGGCCGATCTATGACCGACGTCGGTTGCCTTCCTGTCTTACCCTGCCGACGCCGGTTGGCCAGACCAACGCCAAACACTTCTGACACTTCGGCAACTCATTCTGCAACCTCCTCCATGTCTGCATCAGTGAAGCTTTTAGCTCCACAATCCTAACATTTATATTAGGTTGAGATGATAAGGCCTCTTCTTAATAGGTCGTGCCCTTTCCTTGAGTTCTATATGCATTTCCCCTAAAGAAGGATCCACACTTTGACTTCTAGAAAAGTAGTTAGAAACACATCTACGTAATCCCATCAAATTTCTAATGCTTTTGAAATGTCCTACTATTCCCAGTAGTCACCAACATGTGCCAATTTTGGATATGTTTCAGACCCAATGTTCACAATTTCTTCCTTTAGAGGTTTTTGATATACTTGTCATTCATCCTCCAGAATGGATTGTATAATGGTTTGATCACTCTCTTGTTATAGAAATTATATCTATTGTAGTCAGTCTTATTCAGCTTCTTCATCCATAGTTTCACGTAATTTTTCATAGTCTAGCTCAGGCTCAAAAAACTCTGTGAGTTCTAAAGAATCCTCACAATCTAAATCAAGATCGTCGACAGACTCTTCTTGAATATGATGGTAAGGCTGAATTTCCATCTTTGCTTTTCCTCTACACAGAGTATCCATAGTTGTAGCATCAATGAGATCCTAAGCATCTTGTTGATTGTGCTTGACTTCCATGGTGACAGCATCAATAAGTTCATGAGCCTCCATTTACTCTATCTATGAAGCTTGGTCGTTACACAGATCTTCCACTCCTCCATGGCATAGAAATGTTTCCATCTTTAATAATGTAGTACTCACAAGGGGATTATCACTTTCAAATATAAAGGTTTGAATAAAATCATTCTACGATTAGATCTAGTGTTGTGTCTCTCTATGGCCTTCTTGATGAATGTACCAAGTAGTAGGCAAAAACCCCAATGTGTAAATAAAACAATGTGGCCAATACTTCAAATTGATTTCTTTGGCCATCCATATTTCAACAAACTGTTGAACATGGTTTTGAGGACATTTTCCTTCATGGAACACAGGGCATTCTTTTCACACTTCCTTAGGCAATTTTAACCATGTAATAAGCAATTCACACACTTTTACCCATGTTTTACTACCACTTCGATGTGTTGCCCACCAATTAGTTGCAACTCCTTTCAATACATAATCAAGGGCACTTACCATTTGATTGTATTTTGGTATATGCATTTAGAACCACTCTATAAAATCACCAATGTCTTTAATTGCAAAGCACTGAGGAATTTGTCTATCAATTACATAAACCATGCACAAAGGTTTAAGCTCATGATCATTTTGAGCCCAATTGAGCATATAAGTGTTGGAATCACCACTAATAGAAAAAGCTCGATCCCATGGAATTATACCTTAGGGAGTAGGTTCAATATAGTCACGCTTCATATAACCAACTTGATATAAAATCTCTATATCAGACTGTGTAGGCGAGTGAACAGACAGAGATCACACTTCATCTTCTTCTTTTGCAAAAATATTCAAATATTTTAAAGAATACTTACCACAAAATTCATTAGTTATTGGCTCTTCTAAAAAAGAGTTGTATTGATTCATTGGTATATGGCATTGTCTATCAGGTACACTCTATGTTGCAATTCACATCAAACTACTACCTTTCACTAAATAGGGAGAATCAGGTTCCCTATGAATTATGTAAGATTTGACATCTCTATTAAGAGGAATGCTGATTATACGATCATCTTGGTGTGACTCTATTTGATATATTACTATGTTGATGGTCATTTGTCCATCATATGCTCACTTTTTCCCTAGTAAAGTTGGGTAGTGTGTTTCATCTATCTTCATATCTATTACTTCAAAATCAGCATGTAGAGTTAGCTTTGCAACTTTGATCTCTTCATCTTCTAATTGTCCTATAGGCTCTATCCTACCATAGTCTGCCAAACTAAGGGTTACGGGGTTATAACTCAAAGTTGGTCTGCCAATTGCCTCATAGGTAGATCATGGGATCATATTCACCGTGCTCCCAAAATCAAACATAATGTTTGGTATCTCATACCCTGTTATCTCAATATCAACCCTAGCATTAACATCTCATGGCTTCTTTGTCTCAACATACCAAACCATCTTCTTGGGCCTTTCCATTCCCTTATGCGCACAATCTATCAAGTTATGCAAGAGATTAGTCATATTCTATGATATATCCTCATTTTGTAGAGTATTAAGCAATTTCATCAAGTCTGTTAATTTTGTTATATCCCCCTCTTGTTTCATGATTCGCATAATCTATCTATACATATGCATGTCAAGTGCAGCTTCATCTACTACAATTGAACCTTATTGTTATATATTCTATTAAATTTGTATGGCTTCTTTCATGAATCCCTTCTCCTTTATTGGTTCCGGATAGGTATCTACTTTAGCTTTTCATATGACAAAATCTGTTGGCATTTGTAAAGGAGGTAAGCCTTGCTATGTGTGTTGTGTTCTTGTTACTGCTTGCATAAATACATTATGGTTGGGTTCAAAACCAACTTGATTTACATTCAACATAGCTCGATCTCTGTGTTGTGTTTCTAAAATAGGGAAGTTGTGAGTATCATGTTTATATTCTTGATAATACACACAATAAGCTTGTTATTAGGGATTTGTGGGGCAATTCCATTATACGTGATTGGGTTCCCCACATAAATAGCATCTAATAGGGAATCTAGGACCATTGCCATCTCCTCATTATGTACCACCATGATATCCACCTCTATTCCCTTGACATCCCTGGGCATTTGCTTGATGTTCCCTAAAGTTTGATGTGGTGTGTGGTACATTCTACCCCTAAGGGTACTATTGATTATCATAACCACCATATTTGGGTTGGTTTATATGTGTAGTATAGATAACTTGTTGTACCTGAGGAATCATAGGATTCTAGGTAGATTGATAAGCATATTGTAGTGGTTGTGTGGCTTGAACTCTACTAGCTAATCCTTGTGGCTGAAATAGTTGTGCATTTTAAGCCCATGGCAACCCAGCCTATGCTACACTGGTAGGATTGGTTTCTACTCTTGTAGTGTCTTGCAACATCATTGGTGCTTGTTGTGTGATAACTATGAAGACATTATTAGTAATGTCTCCTTTAATTCTTGTAGAGCCCTGTAATCTTTATCTTCATGTTTAGTAGATTTGTAGAATTTATAGTACACACTCTATGGGTTTCTTACATATTTTTATAGTAAGTGACAATGAGTTATTGAGTGTCCCACTATGCGATAGATGTCATAAAACTCTGTACATAATTTTGGGCATTCATTCTTGTGGTGGCCTTCTTTACCATACTCAATACACCATAAACCAATTTTAGGTTGTGTTAATGCAGTGGATTGCACCCTGGGTAGGAGGTTGGGCTCCCACCTTCCACACGCAATAATGGAAACTCCCCTCTCACCTGTGGGACTGGCGAAGCTGAAGGGGAGAGTCTCTAGATAAGGGCTAGCTCCCTCTAATGTACCTTTTAGGCCCTGATTTCTCCTACTGCTAACAAATAAATGTAAAAAGGGGGGGAATGAAAAGGGAGAGAGAGATGTTGAAATAAAACCTAAACCTAAAAATAAAATGGGTGATACACTAGAAAAGTTTGATCCACTCAGGCCCGAACATATTCTTTTCACCAAGAAGTGCCCATACACTTCATCTGATGTGGGAAACCCTTCTGCATCAGTGAGCTAGGGGTCTGTGGAAATACAGGGAGGAAGAAACTACCAAAGGCATCCTCAGACACACTTATGGCAGCCTATTCATAGGCACCTACACTCCTCTAGGGACACCTTTGGCAAACCTGCAAAAGAGGAACTCACAATGCACTAGACATGCTGAAATCACCCTGTGAAAGCATAAGGAAAATGACTTCACACAGAACAAAGGCATAGACACATACAAAAGTGCAAGCTCAAATAGAGGTAAAAATGCTAAGTCCTGATTCAAGGTAAAATCTGGCAGAGTTCTACCTTACAAGCCCTGAGAGATTTTTGGGCAGAGCTTTGCCTTAAGGCTGAGAGATTGGATCCTTCTCAAATGAGAAATTTTATCATATATAGAAAGAGGGGAAGAGAACTTTGGTACTTCTTTTGAAAAGACTTTGGTGCTCTTTGACAAGCTGGCCCATGTGCGCTGAAAACATCAGAAAGAGGAAGTCACTGTTACTGATGTCATTCTTCTAGAAGAGGCCTGCTGAAACCATGTTGTATAATCACCAAACTTGAATTTGGCTTTCAAGCATTAATGTGGAAGCACGGGTTGCACCTCTTTTCTACAAATAGACTACTCTTTCCAGATATTCACGCGATTTGTCCCCTTTTAAATGCAAACTGGAGAAGACAGGCTGCATTGTTTACTGTTTACACTATTTGGTGATCATCTAGCAATAAATCGCCTCCCCTTTGCCACTTGGACTACTTTGTCTTTTCCTGCACTTGTCTTTTTCCTTGCTTTGCCTCTTTCTAGTCCCTTGGGCTCTTTTCTGGTGGGCGCTCAAGCATTTTAAAAACAAATGGCTATTTCACCGCCTTAAATTTGACGTTCGCGCACCTGTCACTACGTTTAAATAACCAATGACTAGTTTGTCGTGTTTAAATTTGACGTCCTCGGGCCCATCACCCTTGGACTTTCCATCAGCTTTCTACTTCAGCCTTTTGTTATTCCTTTAGGTTTCTTCCCCACGGGATTTTACCATGGACTTTTTTCCTTTGAGATTTTTCCCATGGGCTTTTTCCACGAATAAAAAGTCTGCAAGAATTGCCTTGTCACTTTGCCTTCAAAAATTTCCTTTCGGGATTTTGGCTCGCAGTATCCCCAAATTTCTTCAGACTTTTTGTCTGAAGGAATTCCTTCAGACAAAAAGTCTAAAAGAATTCATTTCTTTGCCTTAACAAAATTTCAAAAGCTCTTACCCTTATGGCTTTCTTTGAAGTGCTCCCTGCCCTCCGCAAGGGCTCTTGAACCCAGAACTGCCCTCTGCAAGGGCACTTGTCCTTTGAGAGGCTTGAACATTCATTTGAACTGCTCCTTTGAACCAATCCATTGAACTGGTTCAACAGTTCAAATGGTTGTTGAACTAAGGCTTTAAACCAAGTATTGAACCAAGCTCATTGAACCGTTGGAACGAACCCTTCGATTGAACCAAAAGCTATTGAACTAACAGATGAACCGACTGAGTGAACCAAAGCGTTGAACCAACGAATTGAACCAAAGCGATGAACTTTGCCAATTGAACTTTGCGTTGAACCATGCTGACTGAACCAAGTCGTTGAACCAACGGATTGAACCAAAGTGATGAACTTTGCCGATTGAACTTTGCATTGAACCAAGGTGTTGAACCAAGCTGACTGAACTAAGTCGTTGAACCAAAGTGATGAACCAAGGTGTTGAACCGGTTCAGTGGTTCAACGGTTCAAAGCTGCTAACTCTTTGAAAGATCATGTTGTTGAACCACTTTAGCTCTCTTTCCTTATGAATTTCTTCAGACAAGAGTCTGAAGAAGCTTTGTAAAAACTTGCACTCTTTGACTGGTTCTTCATCTGCTAAAAGACTACACCTGCAGAGTTTGTAGAAGTCCCTGTGAAGTCCGTAGAAACCTGCAGAGTCCATAGAAATGGACATGTTGAGTCCGTAGAAAACCTCACTGCTGAGTCCATAGAAATCCAAGCTCTACAGAGTCCATAAAAATGGACCTGTAGAGTCCTTAGAAAACTTGCAAAGTCTGTAGAAATTCCTGGACTTGTGCAAAATCAAAAAATGAATTGGCCTAAAATAATAGGGGAAGAAGGGGACCAATTTTTGCCCTGTTAGACAAAAAATGGTCAACAAATTGGCGACTCCCAGGCGTAGCATGGCTGCTATGCTTAGAGACCAATTGCCTTGAAGTCCATTGGGCACGGAGTCAGAATGCAGCTTTGAAGAAAGGTTAGCAACAACCCCAAAAGATCCAAAAATCAAACATGAAGCTTTTTATCCCAGACACAAGGGAAAGCACAAACAAGACTAAAAACACTACCTGTGCAAACTGCACTTAGGGAAAATAGGAAAAATAAATTGAAAGCAAACTACTATATACAACAAACCAGGTACATATGCTTCCCTCCTGGATCAAAGGGAAAACTTTTTAAATCCCCTTTTTGGTAAGAAGACTTATGGCGCCAAACAAGTGACTGAATGAAAAGGAGATTTGGTGACCTGCCCCTCTTGCCTGTCACCTGGATTGGCCTACATCCAAGTGGATCTAAATAGAACATGCCTCTAACATACATGTATTCTTTTTATTCTTGGAAGCTTGTTGAATGCTGGTCTTTCATGCTAGTGCATTTCACCAAGAAATCTGTGGCTATTGGCTCGTCACCATAAGCCCTTTGTAGTGCATGGTCCCTCTGCAATGCATCATGGTTTGACTCGATTCCTTCTATTTCATTGAAAATCCTGTCAAACTCATCCTCTGTTTCCTCTTGGCCTTCTTGAAGAAGGGTGACTATTATGATGTCTTCGCAGGAATCACAAATTGATTGCTCATCCCACAGAATATCACCTCTTTGTTAAAAGCTTTCTTCTTGAAGGCTTTCCTCAAGGAAGACCAGGCTCTCATTTTTTTACTCAAGGATCAAAGTCTCTAGTTGTTCAAAGATATTATCTTGATCCTCCTCCCACTCAAGCTCCTCGACATAGTCATCCTCCTCATTGAAGCAACAAGGAAGTTCATCAAACAAAGGGGAAGAGAGCTCACCATGCTTAAGTTCCTCTTCGTATTGCTGGAACATCTGCATGTATGCATGCCCTGTGTCTTCTCCATTGCAATGAAGTCTTCACAAGGAGCATCGATGATGATTTCTTCTTTGTTGTCGCTCAAGATAGCCTCCTGAAGAGCTGCAAACTAGGTCTTCTGCTCCTCACTCACCTCCTGCAAAATAAGTTCCTCCTTGAGAAGGGGTGAAGTAGAAAAACCATGTGGAAGAGGAGGTAGTCCTTGAGTTAGAATCAAATGATTCTCCTCCTTTCATCTAGCTAGTACTTCATCTATATCAGGTGTGGCCTGATAGCTCTCTTGGGGGTGTGTAGATGGGGTGTGTTCAGACATGGAATGTGTCGTTGGGTCTGAAGCGTCCTGGCTGAGGAATCTCTCTTTGGATTCTAACTCTGCAATTCTTCTGGCCATATCCTCTTGGAAGAGACTTTCTTAAAAGTCACTAGCATCATCATGAGTAGGAGCAGCCTCATCCTCTTCAAGGTTTTGAGCAAAACCTTTCTTCTCCTCCTTCCTGCCCCATGATTCTATTGTTTGCTTCTAGTTCAGGATCTCAAAATTGGAATTTTGCTCCTGTGAATAGGCAGCAACTTTGTATTCTCCAAGGTCCTGGGGCTCCTCCACAAGGTCTGAAAGTTCCATCTCTTTTTCATGAAGCAGTCTCATCTTAGCCTCTAAATCCGCAATTTACTTGGCTAGATTATCCTGAAAGAGTCTTTCTTGGAGGTCACCAGCATCATCATGATGAGTAGGAGTAGTTTTGAGAGATATGTGCTGGTTCATAATGTTCTCCCCAAAGGAAGATTCACAATCTAAGGAATTTAGAAGGTTCATCTCCATGGGGGGTTGTTCTAGTTCCTTTTGATGGTGGAAGGCTAGGCATACGGGATTAAGAGCAGGGTTGATTGATGCATCGGATGAGCTGGAATGAGCAAGTGCCATCTGATAGAAAGGATTTGGTGCACAAGAGGGGGCTTTCTTTAGAATAGGATAGGGTACACAAGGCGGATTGCCTTGAATGAATGGACTCTTCCATTTTGCTACCTCCTCCTCCATAGATTGCAAGGCCTGAGCTTGCCTAAATAAACACTCCTCTTTATACATTAGTGCCTTCTGATATCCATACTTCTCATCCAGTCTGTTGATTTCCATAACCTGCTTCTCAAAATCCAGCGACGTCTCCCTTATCATTGAAGGGAAACTAGGAGAGCTACTTGAGGGGATTCCTTGAATATCTTGAGCTTGATCATAGTTAAATGAAGGAATACAAGGTCCATGATTTTGTGCAAAGGAATTATACCTACAAAGATAAGATTTCTTGATGGCACCTAGACTGCTTAACCAGCTGATTCAACTCGGAGTCGCCATTGGTGTTGATGCAAAAGCCTCCAAAGGTTGGTCGGTTGAGGAACACACCAAAAATTCTTCAATTCTTTGGACACAACTTATCCTAGTTGGACCCACCAGGCGTGCCAAAAACTGTTGACACAGTGGATTGCACCCTGGGCAGGAGGCTGGGCTCCCGCCTTCCACACCCAACAATGGAAACTCCCCTCTCACCTGTGGGACTAGTGAAGCTAGAGGGGAGAGTCTCTAGATAAGGGCTAGCTCCCTCTGATGTATCTTTTAGGCCCTGGTTTCTCCTACTACTAACAAATAATTGTAAAAAGGAGGGGGAATGAAAAAGGAGAGAGAGATGCTGAAATAGAATCTAAACCTAAAAATAAAAAGGGTGATACACTAGAAAAGTTTGATCCACTCAGACCCGAACATACTCTTTTCACCAAGAAGAAGAAGTGCCCATACACTTCATCTGATGTGGAAAACCCTTCTGCATCAGTGAGCTAGGGGTCCATGGAAATACAGGGAGGAAGAAACTACTAGATGCATCCTCAGACACACTTATGGCAGCCTATTCACAGGCACCTACACTTCTCTAGGGACACTTCTGGCAAACCTGCAAAAGATGAACTCACAATGCACTAGACATGCTGAAATCACCCTGTGAAAGCATAAGGAAAATGACTTCACACAGAACAAAGGCATATACACATACAAAAGTTCAAGCTCAATAGAGGTAAAAATGCTAAGTCCTAATTCAAGGTAAAATCTGGCAGAGTTCTACCTTACAAGCCCCGAGAGATTTTTGGGCAGAGCTTTGCCTTAAGGCTGAGAGATTGGATCCTTCTCAAATGAGAAATTTTACAATATATAGAAAGAGGGGAAGAGAACTTGGCGCTTCTTTTGAAAATACTTTGGTGCTCTTTGACAAGCTAGCCCATGTGCGCTAAAAACATCAGAAAGAGGAAGTCACAGTTACTGATGTCATTCTTTTAAAAGAGGCTTGTTGGAACCATGTTGTATAATTGTTGAATTTGACTTTGGCATTCAAGCATTAATGTGGAAGCATGGGCTGTGCCTCTTTTCTACAAATAGACTACTCTTTCTAGATATTCATGCGATTTATCCCCTTTTAAATGTAAACTAGAGAAGACAGGTCACGTCATTTACTGTTTACACCGTTTGGTGATCATCTAATAATAAATTGCCTCCCCTTTGCCACTTGGACTACTTTGTCTTTTCCTGCACTTGTCTTCTTCCTTGCTTTGCCTCTTTCTGGCTCCTTAGGCTCTTTTCTAGTGGGCGCTCAAGCATTTTAAAAACAAACAGCTATTTCACCGCCTTAAATTTGATGTCTGTGCACCTGTCACTGCGTTTGAATACCCAACGGCTAGTTTGTCATGTTTAACTTTGATGTCCTCAGGCCCGTCACCCTTGGACTTTCCATTGGCTTTCTACTTCGGCCTTTTGTTATTCCTTCAGGTTTCTTCCCTGTGGATTTTTTTCGTGGACTTTTTTCCCTTGGGCTTTTTCTTGCAGACAAAAAATCTGCAAGAATTGCCTTGTTACTTTACCTTCAAAAATTTCCTTTCGAGCTTTTGGCTCGCGATTTCCCTGAATTTCTTCAGACTTTTTGTCTGAAGGCGATTTCCCTGAATTTCTTCAGACTTTTTGTCTGAAGGAATTCCTTCAGACAAAAAGTCTGAAAGAATTCATTTCTTTGCCTTAACAAAAATTTGAAAGATCTTACCTTTGTAGCTTTCTTTGAAGTGCTCCCTGCCCTCCACAAGGGCTCTTGAACCTAGAACTGCCCTTCACAATGGCACTTGTCCTTTGCAAGGCTTGAACTTTCATTTGAACCGCTCCTTTGAACCAACCATTGAACCAATCCATTGAACCAATTCAACAGTTCAAATGGTTGTTGAACCAAGGCTTTGAACCGAGTGTTGAACCAAGCTCGTTGAACAGTTGGAACAAACCCTTCGATTGAACCAAAAGCCATTGAACTGACGGATGAACTGACTGAGTGAACTGAAGCGTTGAACCAATAGATTGAACCAAAGCGGTGAACTTTACTAATTGAACTTTGCGTTGAACCAAGGCATTAAACCAAGCTGATTGAACCAACTCATTAAACCAATGGATTAAACCAAAGTGATGAACTTTGTCAATTGAACTTTGCATTGAACCAAGGCGTTGAACCAAACTGACTGAACCAAGTCGTTGAACCAAAGCGATGAACCAAGGTGTTGAATCGGTTCAGTGGTTCAACGGTTCAAAGCTGCTAACTCTTTGAAAGATCATGTCGTTGAACCACTTTAGCTCTCTTTCTTTATGAATTTATTCAAACAAGAGTCTGAAGAAGCTTTTTAAAAACTTGCACTCTTTGATTGGTTCTTCATCTGCTGAAAGACTACACCTACAAAGTTCATAGAAGTCCCTGTGAAGTCCGTAGAAACTTGCAGAGTCCGTAGAAATGGACCTGCAAAGTCCGTACAAAACCTCACTGCTAAATCCATAGAAATCCAAACTCTATAGTCCATAGAAATGGCCCTGTAGAGTTCATAGAAAACCTATAGAGTCCGTAGAAATTCCTTGACTTGTGCAAAATCAAAAAATGAATTGGCCTAGAACAGCAGGAGAAGAAGGGGATTGATTTTTGGCCTGTTGGACCAAAAATGGTCAACAGGTTGTTCAGTAGTATTCTATGGAGCCTCCAACCTATGCAATATAGCTTAAAGAGTGATTTTAAACTATGTTTTGCTCTTTGTTGGGGTATCATAATCTTTTATCTAGTACACTCTTACCATGACTATTATAGATTCTACTTTATTAGTGAACTCGATTTGTGCTATCACAAACTGGATTTTTGGTCATAGTCTTTCAATGAACCAAGTAGCCTTATCTTTATCTTCCAAAGCAAACTCGACATTATTAACCACATCAAAAAATATGTGGTCATAATCATGAACAATTTCCATTGGATCTTGGTGGATTTCTTTGAGGTCTTATATGGTTTATCCTGTACATTTCTTAACCTTGAACTCTACAACCAACCATTTTTGCACATCATCAAAACTTATTGTTCCTGATCTTCTATAGAACATGAACTCTAATGCTCTGTTAGACAAGGCACTAATAAGCTCATACTTCTTAATATTTTCATCTACAATGCCTTTAGCCTACCATTTCATGTCACATGTAAGCAAGTGCTCTAGATCCACAATTCCATCATAGGTTTCCAGTGTGATAAAGGCTCTCGACTATAAAGCCATACTACCTACGGTCAGTTGTAAAGGAAGCATTATCTGTGCTCTTCCTAATGGTGGTAATGATACCATAATTTGTGGAATTGATATATGAGAACTTCTTGGTGTCAGAAGTGGTGTTTTCACTTGAGGAAGAGTGATCACTAGTGGTGTTTGTGGTGATGATCTTATAGACCTAGTGGGACTATCTCCAAGTACTAGTGTATTTGCCAAAAATGGGAAGCCTTGCAAAAATAAAAAATATTATTGAGATCGTAGAGGTAACGAAGATATTTTAGGTGATAAAAATGCTTTTGGCTCATCTTTAGTCTTCATAATTGTGTTTGTTTGCATTCTATTCTCCTCAGTAAAAAATTCAATCTCCAACACCCAATCAATAACTTACTCAATCGACAAGGGGTCAGTCATATTAGTCGCTACCTCTCTTAAATAATTCTTATGTGATTTGGTGAATCCTTGTGTGGTTTTTTCAAAATTAGAATCTACTAATTCTTTGATACTTCTTCATTCCTTGATCTCCTACTCTTTTTAGCTTTCAAATCTCTATGGATGAATGTAAATAGGGGTATTTCTATAAAATATGGGCTTGAGGGATGTGTGTTGCAGTGGTGAACCTTCTCTTTGTCATAATCTTCTGGTGCAGAAAGTTGAGCCAGTACTATGCCTTTTGTTGATTGAACCTCCAAAATTAAGCAACTCCCCTACAAAGAAGAAAGGTGTCTCCTTAAGTGACTGTGATCTACTACCATCTAAAAAGCTACCTTCCTCTATTCTCTTTCCTTTATCAACATCCTCTGGCTATGTCTATACTTTCTTATTGATCTCACTAATCCCAAGTCCTTCTTCTCACTCATCAACTCTTTCCTCTCCTATCCTTTCATCAACTCGTTCTTCCTCATTTCAATCTCTTATAATTATTTGACCTTACTCTTACTTCTGCCTCTACCTATAATCATAGTCACTCGTAAAGTCCTTGATATATTCCACCTCTTTTGTTGTCACAATTATCATTATGTATCTCCAAGCTTCTTCCAGTCCATTTCATCTGGCCTCCTCAACTGATTTCTACTAGTCAACCTTCCTAATCAACTCTACACCATCTCACATCCCAACTGCACACATCCCCATAGTGCCTGAAAGACTACTCCATCGTGAATGGGTAGGGTACTACAAAATTTTCAATGACTAACATCTTGATAAAAATTGGTATTCTCTACATAAAATTTCCTCTAGTCCCCTATACAAATAAGTATTATGCAACTTCAAACATAATATAACCATAAACTGTAAATTTCATTATATATCCCTCTATAGTAGTTTGTATCCAGTGATTGATCGCACGCATCCAAGTAACCTCCAAAATCTATAATCATTCAATTAGATCATCAATCCACTGAATTTTATATGCACATCTGGTTTGGAAACAAAAATGTTCTAATCTCACTAACCATGCAGCAAGCAGGCTTAAAAATTTGCACCAGAAGATTTTGTGTACATCACCATATAGATGATGCTCTATGAGTTCTTTTTCAGTGCACCCTATCTTTCTCACCTCTTTCTGTGTGAACTTAGATATTTTTTAATCCCAACATTCTTCCAAATCCCTCTGATTTGGTAACCACCAAAGCATATCCTTTCTTTTATCAACCCATAATAGGGTTTCATGCTCATCGCACCATTGTTAGTAGAGGTTCTTGGTTTCCCAATACTTGCTAATTATGAGGACAATTGTGGGAGAGATAACGAACTCTAAATTAGTGGAAGTACAGACTCCTAAAGACCAATATTAAAATTACCAAGACCATAGATATTCAAATTGGTGTGATTCTCATATATGAATTCCTTCCAATTAACAATATAGATTCATCAATTACTACATAGTTCGAATAGCCACATGCATAGAAAATCTTTATATCTACTGCCACCTTATCATAGACACTACAAAAATATGAAAAAATATTCTAGAATAAATTTGATAACTAAATCATAGATATTGATAATTACATAGGGATCAATTCATTACATTGCATTGATGGACAACTCTCTCATACATGCCCCAGAATCAACTCTTCAATGTGTAACCTCTTTTCATTCTTCACAACTTACTAATATACCCACTTTACTATCTCTATCTTAGGCGTATGGTTACAATAGACTACATTGGGAATCATCAACAACTCTAACCTTAATATAGACTTCCGTAGTTAGAAAAACCTGAATCCACACAATATGTTGAAAATGAAATATAGTTGTTGACTAAGTATCTTGTGTATGCTGACTAAGTAGATGGCTGACATGTCTTTATGTTGTGTGGCACCTTGGAGACTATTGACATGTCATTATGTTATGATGACTCTTTGTATGCATATTGTCCTACTAACAACATTTGAAGTGATTTGTCTACCAGTACAATGGAACATTCAAAATTTATTAATTTATGGAGATTTTTAGCTAATCATTAATCAAGTTATAGATCAGTTCCAAACCAAATATGATAAGTTGGTAACATATAAAGCCATGATGGACATTCTCAAGAAACAAATTACCCACATTCAATTTTAACACATACACGAGCTAATAATAGGACAAAAGATGTCATGGTTACATTGGTTCTTTGATCTTCAACACAAACAAGACAAAAGACTATCAACTCCTCATTGAACAACTTATAGCACCTGCTCATTAACCCTCAACCATTGAAATGATATGTGATATTGTTGGTCCCAGTTATATTTGATATTTCAATTTATATGATTACTTCCACAACCAAGTCCTTCCCCCTGACTTTTCACATAAACACCAAAAAAACTTCACACATCATGCCTCTCGATATACCCTACTTGGCCCAACCCTTTATCAAAGAAGATTTTATGGAACTTTGCTTCATTGTTTGAATTCAAAAAAGCCACATTACTATTGAGTGAAGTTCAAGGAGTTTATGGATCCCACACCAATGAGTTCGTCCTTGCCAAAAAGTTCCTATGTACTAATTATTAGCAAACCATAGAATTAGATGTAATTGCTTATGTGAAACAATGTAACAAATGTCAGAGGCACGTAAATTTGATTTATGCTCCAAACAAAACACTCAAGCCAATGACTATACCATGTCTATTTTCAATGTGGAGACTCAATCTCATCAGGAAGATTAACCCTACCTCCTCAGATGGCCATAAGCATATTATATGCATCTAAATTTGCTCGCTTCATTTATTGTCACTAATATTACTATTAGTCAAGACTAATTTTGTTTATCTCATCTAATCTTATTTATCTCTTATGATTCCATCCTAATATCACCCCTCCTAGTCACTTATCTAATATCCCCCTTTATTCTTATTCATCCACTAACCTTTCTACACCCCCATGACAATTAATGACCTCGTTATCCACTAACTAATCCCACTTGTCTATTATATTGGAATTTTAAATTGCAATCTCGCCTACTCTAGCCTATTCCTAGACTCTCTTACATCCCTAGTCTCTAATCACCTATCCTAATCCCCTACTAATATTTTTTAGTCCCTAATGGATTATAGAATTCTACAATTCTAGAATCCTCTCTATCTTAGCCCCATTCTCTCTAGAAGCCTCTATTCTATAGGCTTCTAAGGAATTTTTAATTCTTTGGATAATCCTCCACCATTGATCCTCGTAACTTAACTTTGTATATTGGCCATTGATTTTCCCTCCTTCCTCTATTTAAATGAGCCACCCCTCCATTCCCAACTAACTAGAAAATCCATGTCCAATCTATGCTAAAATCACTAGTCTACTCTAACTCCACATCCTTATCAAAGTCCTTATCTTAATCATAATCCCTAGTATACTCCAAGACCATATATTATCCAAGTTCCTATCCTTTATCTAAAGTCACATCATGATCATCATGGCCAACCTAGTCCAACTCGTCACTTGATCAATCATCCTGTCAACCCTCACTAGGACCATTAGATAAGACACAATGACATTGCATGTAGATACTTGTGTGTGTTACTTGTATGTTGTTTGACTTGTTTGCATGTCTTTTATGATGTCTATATATGATTGTCTTATGCTTTCATTATTTGCATCATGTATCTTTTTGTCTATTAGACATTGAATGATGATGTTATGATGACACCAAAAAGTTATAATGATGCTTTTAAGTGCCCTCAATTATGCAGAGTTTTTTATTTCCCCGCCATGCACTTTGGCACAATGTCCTATTAGTCATAGTTATATCATGGGGCATCATTCCAAATAACATATCTATTAGATTGCTTATATTCTGATGAGCCTTATTATAACAATGATGACTTGATCATGTAACACACTCACAGTTTCTCCTATCCTCTATCACTTGTCATTACATCTAACAACCCATATCTAATCATTTATCTTAGTCCTTTATCTTCAATCCAATCATCATAGACGATTGGTCTAACATCAAATCATTTCTCTTATTACTTTTATCTTTATGATCTAACATCTCATCATTTATCCTAGTCCAACATCTGAGTTGCATCCTCTCTCTAATCACTTACATATCTAATAGTCATCATCATCATCATCATCATCCTTGTCTAGTCTATCTTATCATCTATCATCTAGTCTGAAAAACATTAGCCTAAGCTCTTTTTAGACTATGTAGGTAGTGCTCAGTCACATGGTGTGTTTGAGGTCAGCTTGGCCACTCTCTCCTCTTTCATCATCATTCATCATCACGTCTCTCATGCCCCCCAACATCCTCAAGTCTTGCACCCCAAAAATCCTTGGGCTAAAATATCAAACCTTCATCAATCAATATATTGATCAATCATTATCATTATAATCATCTCCCTAACATTTCTATCAATCACCCACACCTATCGATTAGTCATCTATTATCACTGATTGGTCAATTCATCATTTCAATTTTATGGTTTCCTCCCTTGAGTGGGGCATGACCAAGACCATAACTTTATCATCTCTTATTCCCTTGTATGTGTCATTGCTAGGGGCAACATCACTACTAATCCTATTATGGCTCATTGATTTGATGCATTGCATTTTGATTTTCCCCTTTTGGTCACTCGATCATATCATTTCATTTGTCTCATCTCCTTCATCATATTGCTCATCTTCAACTTTGAGATACAATAATCATTAATCTCATCAATTCATCATCTTATCCTATCCTACAACACTCCCTTACATGCATTCTTACTTAGGATACATCAAAATCTTACTGCTTTTTATCTTATCATCATGATGTTACAGTTGATTCCCACTTGGGATGTGTTGACAACCGTGCCATAATCATTTCCACTCCTTTTGTATATGTCTTTACTAAGGGCATCATCACTTTATATCTCACTATGCAAGTTGAGTTCATCTTCTTCATCATTTATCTTGTATCTAGCATCCCATTCCATTATCTATTCATCATATCACACCCCAAGTTTCCTCTTTTGAGTGGCCATCTATCTCATTTTTCCCCATATGTCCCTTTGAGAAGGCATCATGTGTACAATAACATCATCTAATAACATTCATATGTCTTGTGTCTTTCTTCTTTGAAAGACCATTACTCCTTCCACTTCGTCCACTCGCAATGCCCTTTCAAACAGGGGTAAAATGTATGCATCTAAATTTACTCACTTCATTTATCATCAATAATATTACTATTAATCGACACTAATTTCACTTATCTCATCTAATCTTTTTTATTTATTCTAATTCCATCCTAATATCACTCCTAGTCATTTATCTAACAACCCCCTTCATTCTTTTTAATTCACTAACCTTTCTACACCCCCATGACAATTAATCACCTCATTATCCACTAACTATTCCCACTTGTCTATTATATTAAAATTTTAAATTCCAATCCCACCTACCCCAACCTACTCTTAGGCTCTCCTACATCCTTAGTCTCTAATCACCTATCCTAATTCTCTACTAATATTGCTTAGTCCCTAATGGATTTTAGAATTCTCCATTTCTAAAATCTTCACTATCTTAGCCCCTTTCTCTATAAAAGCATCTATTATAGAGGCTTCTAAGGAATTTTTAATTCCTTGGATAATCCTCCACCATTGATCATCCTAACTCAACTTTGAATATTCGCCATTGATCTTCCCTCCATGGCCTATTTAAAGCAACCCATCCTCCATGGCCAAGATAACTTTTTGAATCATATGCAAACTCTCACATAGTCATAATCCAATCCATCCTTAATCCATGCCATTTTAGTCTCTTGATCAAGTAAACATCATGCCAAAAATTTGAGTTTATCTATAACAATCCAATAACAAAGTCAAGAATCATTAGAATCGATTTGAAGATCTTGGAGGGAAGCTATTAGGATCAAGGTAATCGTAAGAATTCATTTCTAATTGCTGACTGTTCTTATATTTCTCACCCTTTTGATGTTTTGTAAGTTTTGGGTAAAATTACTATTTTTAGTAGTTTAAATCCATAAGCTCAAAATTACAAGCATTCACATATCCTTACTGCCACTGAGTACTTCACTAAGTGGGTTGAAGCTATACCCCTCCCTTACGTGATTGGAAAATAAAATTTCAAATTCATCTACAACCATCTCATCTGCTGCTATGGTACCCCTCTAACATTATATATGATAATGACAAATCATTTAAGAACAAGGATGTCAAGGCACTATGTGCTAAGTTTAAAATTACCCAATATTTTTACACTACATATTACTCACAAGGTAATGGCCAAGCAAAGGCATCTAACAAGACTATTGTCCATATTCTTAAGAAGATTATCAATGATACTAGTCATGATTGGCACCCGTAGATCTTTCGCACCTTCTGAGCTTACCATACTAATTATCGTAATCCAATAAGAGCCACACCATATTCCTTTTTCTATGGCACTAAGGCCATTCTTCCCATCGAGGTCAAGTTGCCTTCTCTATGTATCTCATTGAAGCATATCCTCGATGATGAGGATTACAAGGTAGTTCTCCTGCAAGAGCTAGAGTTAATGGACAAAAAATGCATGGCCATTGTAAATAACCTTCAAACATATTATAATCGGTTATGTGGTTAATACAAGAAGTGTGTAAATCATAAAGAGTTTGAGCTTCACGATCTTATCCTCAAAGAAAACCAGTAGAACACCATGTTCGAGAAAAAGAAGAAAGGCAAGTTCAAGCCAAATTGGATATCCCTTATGTCATTGTTGCTAATTATGGTTTTGGATCTTACACGTTAACTACACTGAAAGGATATGAAATTGACAAGCCCATGAACATAATATATCTCAAGCATTATTTTACTTGAGAGACTTGAGGTATTATCTATTAGGATCATTTACGTTGAACTATAATCTTACTTTCCTTATACCATACTGTATATTGTTCCTTCCATACCTTCCCTATTGGCTAAAGTTATTTTACACACCCTTACCCACCCTTCTTGATTTTGGTTTTGATCCATTGGTTTTTGGGCACCTTCAGAGAGGGGATTCAGATGAAGTTTTAGTAGTTGATTCAATATTTCACAATAAGGCAATATCTTGGGGTAATATAACAGTGGTTTGGCAATTGCATTCTTCATTGTTGTCACATTCTACCTCATTTCAGGTGCTACTAAATATAACCGCCTTCTGGAAAATTAGTATCACTGACCCATGTTGTTGTTTCCTCATTATAACCACCTTTTGGCTAATTAATAAAAACCCCATTCTATCCACATTTGCCATTTGTCATTTGCCTAGACTTTGTCATTTGCCTATTCATGAACTTGTTGCTACATAGTCGAATTCTTCCGCTATGAAGGAAGAAATACAATGAATTGAGGTCCTATGGGACTATGTAAGCAACACTCGATTTATGTTGAGATCAGCTCAGTCACCCCTTTCCCATATTCTTGCCTTTTTACAAGCATATTTTAATTGAATGCTCTTGTCATTTTGTGAGCATGTTAAGTTTGAACGGTCTTGCTATTTTGTGAGATTGTTTAAGCCACACTCTCATCATTTTTTAAGTTGGACCATTCTATATCTCGTAATTATCAGTCAAGTTAAGATTCCCAAAATTTAAAAAAAACATTTTTTTTTTTTTAAATCCTAAAAATCACACAATCATGAAAATTGGCGTAGAATTTCCATGCAAGATATAAATCCATCAAATTTTTTTGAGATGAACTATCTTATCTATTTAGCTTCGTTTCTAGACCACCTTGGTATTTTTCCTCCCATTTTTGGGAGAACTACATCGGCCTGAGGTCCACCTGGACTATGTAAGTAGCACTTGGATATATGGGGTATCTCGAATTAGTTTGATCACCACACCCTTCCTTTATTTTTTTGACCACTTATTTGCCTTAAATATTTTGGGTCTCCTAGCTATTTCATAAGTAACTACTTATCCTTTAGTTTCCCCATTGTTATTAGCCTTAGTTATACGCTCTCATCATTTTATGAGTTAATGTTATGAGCATTATGCATTTGAATTTAATGTACTAATGACCACTTGGCTTTTCTTACACTCTTGTTGTTTTACGAATAAATTCTATTTGAACACTCTTATCATTTTGTGATTAACCATTGCCAACGCTCTCACCATTCTGTGAGCTCATTCCCATTCCAAGCCATAGATGCACTAGACACTATGAATTACCAATTTAATTCATTTATGGACAATTGTCTCTTGCCTTTTAGTGTGGTTTTAGCCTAAACCATACTCTCACACTCACATGATTTATTTGTGTTGACACTTTCATTATTGTGACCATTGTCCCTCTCTCTTTATATGCACTCGTCATTTTGTGAGATCATTCCTATTTTCTTGTACAAGTCAGTCATGTTTTCTATATCATTATTTTAATCTATCCCATATCTTGGGAGAACTACATTTGGCCTAAAATTCACATTGGATCTTATGTCTATAGAACTATGTAGGCAACATCCACTTGCCTAGTGCATCTAGAGTCAGCTTAGTTACCCCTTCTTTTTCTTCTATTCCCCCCCAATTTGTTTGTTTTGTTTCATTATCCCCTGTAGCCTAAGGGTAATGTTTGTCATCTTGTTTATGTTGTTGTTCTCTATAGCCTAGGGACAAATGTTTTCCTTTAATTCCCATGTTGTTTTACCTACAATGTTACTACCTAGCCTAGGGGTCACCCTATTGCCAAGAGTAACACCTTTATTACACATGCACACACAATTTATATGTTGTTTATACTAACTGTATACATATAATATTTTCAAACTTTATTAATTACTAATGCTTTTTATCTTGTAGGAACCCATCAAGTCTCAATCTCTCCAAGTACACACCTTAAAGGGTGCACTGGGAAAGGGGTGGGAAAACCATTGGTGCTTTGCAGGATTATTGTCCCTTATACCACCACTTGCGATCTACACAACCTTCTCCTATGTACTTCCCTAAGCCTTACCTCCTCTCTTGTAAACTCCTCCAAGCATTTCATTGCCTTATTTAGCCCTTTCCTAAGCCTAAAACCCTTTTTCATAGTTTACATTAAATTATTGGCTTGGGTCAACCCTGTATTTAAATTTTTAAAAGCATGTTATGGGTCTAGGTCAGCTTTGGCCGACCTAGACTGGGACCTACTCATTTTTATTAATTAAGAATATATAGTCAATCGGGTCGAACCTATTGGCTAAACTTTTAGGAAAGGTTTAGGGTTATATTCAACTATATATACATATCCATCTTCATCATTTATTAGGAAGAGAAGAAGAAGAATATTATATTGGGCATATGCTTATCCACCAATCTACTTGAGGAACATAGCTTAAGGTTTCAATACTTTCTTTGGAGATATAGATGTTATCTTGTGGAGAACTCTTTTGGATGTATAGAGAAGTTGTGTAGCTTAGAGTTGACTTATCCTTATATACCACAACAACCTCTTGTGAAACGCCTTGGCCAAAGAAGAGATTGAGGCTCGATGGGTTCATCTTCAAAGGTAAGTATTCTTAACTTTGTTCCTCCTTTATAAGATTAGATAAATTTTCATTTATACTTCTTTCCCATGCATTAGGGTTTTACCTATACATAACTTAATTAGGATTTTCCTAGGCATGTTTACTTTTTATGTTTATTGCCCCCACTTTGTGCCACAAGGTTTGGTGAGCACTAGGTTAGATTTTACTTTGCTTTGCATATACTTATGTGAATATGAAAACATAGGACCTAGCTAGGGTTATTACATGGTGTTTCTTAACTAGAGGCTTTAAAACCCTCTCTAGTGATGTTATCGTGGTAAGAGATCCCTTGGTTAGGTTTAGTGGATCCATCTTGGTTATGACCCTAAATATATAATGTATCAATAATCGGAAGTGTAAGTAAGATTTATCTTTTTTGAGCTAGGATTGATTAATAAATTAGTTGAATTTCCCTTTGTATGCATTTTGGTAAATTCAACGTGAATCAAACCCTCATAGATTTTCTTTCATGCTTTCGTTTTGTTATCATATTATATATCTTTATTCTTGAAGTATTATATCAAACCCATTGGTATAGTTTTAATAGTTTGTGTGCAAGTTTAACACATAGTCACCCCAAAATGACTTTATTCTATATGTGCAAGTCTTCTCCAAATATAGGTGATTGGATCGATCAACTCGACACTATCTTCTTCTTCAATAACAAAATTACATACACAGTCAAACTAGTCGATTCTGTTTGTAATTCTCTTTCTTCAGCATACAAGTCTTCAAACATAGTCGAACCAGTGAATTTTTGCTACTAAAAATTTTCAACAAATTTTGGATCCTAAGGATTTATAAATCTATTTTTAGACTTCTCTGACCATTTTTGGGCAAGCCTGTCACTTTTAGATTTTGTTTCTGGTCAATGCCCTTTTTAGAATAATCTAAAATTGGTTATCATCTTTGATCATTGTTTACTTTTTGGATGATGTTCTGCACCATTCTAGGACCTACTTTCCAACATTATCAATCACTATTACAACTTACATAAGTCATATTCAGGTACACATCTCTTTATCTATCCATTTCTCCTTTTAAATGTCAATTTACGGTGGAGTTTGGAGCATGTTAAGTTTGAACGGTCTTGCTATTTTTTGAGATTGTTTAAGCCACACTCTCATCATTTTTTAAGTTGGACCATTTTATATCTCGTAATTATCAGTCAAGTTAAGATTCCCAAAATTTAAAAAAAACATTTTTTTTTTAAATCCTAAAAATCACACAATCATGAAAATTGGCGTAGAATTTCCATGCAAGATATAAATCCATCAAATTTTTTTGAGATGAACTATCTTATCTATTTAGCTTCGTTTCTAGACCACCTTGGTATTTTTCCTCCCATTTTTGGGAGAACTACATCGGCCTGAGGTCCACCTGGACTATGTAAGTAGCACTTGGATATATGGGGTATCTCGAATTAGTTTGATCACCACACCCTTCCTTTATTTTTTTGACCACTTATTTGCCTTAAATATTTTGGGTCTCCTAGCTATTTCATAAGTAACTACTTATCCTTTAGTTTCCCCATTGTTATTAGCCTTAGTTATACGCTCTCATCATTTTATGAGTTAATGTTATGAGCATTATGCATTCGAATTTAATGTACTAATGACCACTTGGCTTTTCTTACACTCTTGTTGTTTTACGAATAAATTCTATTTGAACACTCTTATCATTTTGTGATTAACCATTGCCAACGCTCTCACCATTCTGTGAGCTCATTCGCATTCCAAGCCATAGATGCACTAGACACTATGAATTACCAATTTAATTCATTTATGGACACTTGTCTCTTGCCTTTTAGTGTGGTTTTAGCCTAAACCATACTCTCACACTCACATGATTTATTTGTGTTGACACTTTCATTATTGTGACCATTGTCCCTCTCTCTTTATATGCACTCGTCATTTTGTGAGATCATTCCTATTTTCTTGTACAAGTCAGTCATGTTTTCTATATCATTATTTTATTCTATCCCATATCTTGGGAGAACTACATTTGGCCTAAAATTCACATTGGATCTTATGTCTATAGAACTATGTAGGCAACATCCACTTGCCTAGTGCATCTAGAGTCAGCTTAGTTACCCCTTCTTTTTCTTCTATTCCCCCCCAATTTGTTTGTTTTGTTTCATTATCCCCTATAGCCTAGGGGTAATATTTGTCATCTTGTTTATGTTGTTGTTCCCTATAGCTTAGGGACAAATATTTTCCTTTGATTCCTGTGTTGTTTTACCTACGATGTTACTACCTAGCCTAGGGGTCACCCTATTGCCAAGAGTAACACCTTTATTACACATGCACACACAATTTATATTTTGTTTATACTAACTGTATACATATAATATTTTCAAAGTTTATCAATTACTAATGCTTTCTATCTTGTAGGAACCCATCAAGTCTCAATCTCTCTAAGTACACACCTTAAAGGGTGCACTGGGAAAGGGGTGGGAAAACCATCTTTGCTTTGCAAGATTATTGTCCCCTATACCACCACTTGCGATCTACACAACCTTCTATGTACTTCCCTAAGCCTTACCTCCTCTCTTGTAAACTCCTCCAAGCATTTCATTGCCTTATTTAGCCCTTTCCTAAGCCTAAAACCCTTTTTCATAGTTTACATTAAATTATTGGCTTGGGTCAACCCTGTATTTAAATTTTTAAAAGCATGTTATGGGTCTAGGTTAGCTTTGGCTGACCTAGACTGGGACCTACTCATTTTTATTAATTAAGAATATATAGTCAATCGGGTTGAACCTATTGGCTAAACTTTTAGGAAAGGTTTAGGGTTATATTCAACTATATATACATATCCATCTTCATCATTTATTAGGAAGAGAAGAAGAAGAATATTATATTGGGCATATGCTTATCCACCAATCTACTCGAGGAACATAGCTTAAGGTTTCAATACTTTCTTTGGAGATATAGATGTTATCTTGTGGAGAACTCTTTTGGATGTATAGAGAAGTTGTGTAGCTTAGAGCTGACTTATCCTTATATACCACAACAACATCTTGTGAAACACCTTGGCCAAAGAAGAGATTGAGGCTCGATGGGTTCATCTTCAAAGGTAAGTATTCTTAACTTTGTTCCTCCTTTATAAGATTAGATAAATTTGCATTTACACTTCTCTCCCATGCATTAGGGTTTTACCTATACATAACTTAATTAGGATTTTCCTAGTCATGTTTACTTTTTATGTGTATTGCCCCCACTTTGTGCCATAAGCTTTGGTGAGCACTAGGTTAGATTTTACTTTGCTTTGCATATACTTATGTGAATATGAAAACATAGGACCTAGCTAGGGTTATTACATGGTGTTGCTTAACTAGAGGCTTTGGAACCCTCTCTAGTGATGTTATTGTGGTAAGAGATCCCTTGGTTAGGTCTAGTGGATCCATCTTGGTTATGACCCCAAATATATAATGTATCAATAATCGAAAGTGTAAGTAAGATTTATCTTTTTGAGCTAAGATTGATTAATAAATTAGTTGAATTTCCCTTTGTATACATTCTAGTAAACTCAACGTGAATCAAATCCTCGTAGATTTTCTTTCATGCTTTTGTTTTGTTATCATATTATATATTTTTATTCTTGAAGTATTATATCAAACCCATTGGTATAGCTTTAATAGTCTGTGTGCAGGTTTAACACATAGTCACCCCAAAATGACTTTATTCTATATGTGCAAGTCTTCTCCAAATATAGGTGATTGGATCGATCAACTTGACACTATCTTCTTCTTCAATAACAAAATTACATACACAGTCAAACTAGTCGATTCTGTTTGTAATTCTCTTTCTTCAGCATACAAGTCTGCAAACACAGTCGAACCAGTCAATTTTTGCTACTAAATTTTTTCAACAAATTTTGGATCCTAAGGATTTAGAAATCTATTTTTAGACTTCTCTGACCATTTTTGGGCAAGCCTGTCACTTTTAGATTTTGTTTCTGGTCAATGCCCTTTTTAGAATAATCTAAAATTGGTTATCATCTTTGATCATTGTTTACTTTTTGGATGATGTTCTGCACCATTCTAGGACCTACTTTCCAACATTATCAATCACTATTACAACTTACATAAGTCATATTCAGGTACACATCTCTTTATCTATCCATTCCTCCTTTTAAATGTCAATTTACGGTGGAGTTTGGAGCCCATGTTTTTCCCCCAAATTTTCATTAAATATTGTCATTCATCTCTTCAATTGTTATTTTAGGGGAGTTTAAATTAGGTTTAAATTTCCCCTTTAATTTAGGTGGTTAATATAATGTCTTGAGCAAACAAGTGCCCTCCATATAAAACACTCCCCCTTCCCTTTTTCCAATCTTATTTGCTTATCAAGTTTTCTCTTTCCATTGGAATTTATCTTCGAGAAAATCCCTTGTCAGGTCGCTTGTTTCTTCACTTTCCTCATAATATTTCACCCTTGTAATAATTATATTTATTCATTGGTCATACCTTTGCTTTGCCTCCAACATTTTACTCCTAATGTGCTTGTTTAGTAATTAATTTTTGTTTATTCAATCAGTCTCCTACTGTATTTTCCCATGTCTTAACTTATGCTACTTGGTTTTCTCAATCAAATGTCCCTTTTATTTCCATGTTCTTTCATTTGTACCATGTTTTCCAAATTTATGCCTATACTTACCAGTTGATTAATAGTTTTTTCAACGTGTCCAACCTTTACAAGTTTCAACAATCTTGCTACTTGTTCCTTGATCCCTTTTTCATGTCTTCTTTTAACCCTTGCCTTGCTTGTACAACTTTCTTAGTTTGATATCCTTTAGGCAATCCCTTGATTTCATGTTGTATAGTCTCTTTTTTAGGCTTATAAAATCTTAAACATACATTGTGGCAACCAAATCAAGAGGGTTATTGTGGGGTTGTATGTCCCCCCAACTTGATATTTTTCCAAGCGACCTTTGCCATTTAATAAACATTCTCCACTTCCCTCTTCTATAACCTTATAATTGTTGTGTGGACATATGTTATATCTTATTATACTTCTTGTTCTATATGTACCCTTCTTATTTTAGTTCCTTGATCTATGCATGATCATGTTTGGATCATGTAATCCATTTTTACATCAATAAGCATAACCTACAATGGTAGTTGGGAGTGGAGACCGTGAATTGTAAAAGTGTATGATGTCAAAAAAAATAGTTAACCGAAAATTTGATGTCCATTTAATCATGATAGGGAAGTTTTTCTTCTTGTTTGGAGAAGGCTATGGAAAATTACGATTTGTTAGGCATACGTGGAGTTTGGATCCCATGTTTTTTTCCCATATTTTCATTAAGTCTTGCCATTCATCTATTCAATTGCTATTTTTGGGGTGTTTAGATTAGGTTTGAATTCCCCCTTTCACTTAGGTGGTTAGTGTAGTGTTTTGAGCACTTGTGTGCCCTCCACATTAAACACTCCCCCCTTCCCTTTTTTCCAATCTTATTTGCTTGTCAAAATTTATCTTTCCATTGTAATTTGTCTTCAAGGAAATCTCTTGTCAAGTTGTTTGTTTCTTCACCTTCCTCATAATATTTCATCCTTGTAGTGATCATATTTATTGGTTGGTCATACATTTGCTTTGCCTCCAACATTTTCCTCCTAACATGCTTCTTTAGTAATTATTTTTTGTTTATTCAACGGGTCTTCCACTATATTTTCCCATGTCTCAACTTATTCTACTTGGTTTCCTCAATCAAATGTCCCTTTTATTTCCATGTTCTTCCATCTGTACCATGTTTTTTGCCACCTTTTGTTGTGTTTTCCAAATCTATGACTATACTTACCATTTGATTAATAGTTTTTTCAATGGGTCCAACCTCCACAAGTTTCAACAATCTTGCTACTTGTTCCTTGATTCATTTTTCATGTCTTCCTTCAACCCTTACCTTGCTTGTACAACTTTCTTAGTTTGAGATCCTTTAGGCAATCCCTTGATTTCATGTTGTATAGTCTCTTTTTTAGGCTTATAAAATGTTACACATACCACTGTGGCAACCAAATTAAGAGGGTTGTTGTTGGGTTGTATGTCTCCCCAACTTGATATTCTTCCAAGAGACATCTACCATTTAATTAAACATGTTCCAGTTCCCTCTTATATAACCTTAGAATTGTTGTGTGGACATATGTTGTGTCCTATTATACTTCTTGTTTTATATGTATCCTGCCTTCTTTAGTTCCTTGATCTATGTGTTGTTATGTTTGGACCATGTACTCTATTTTTATACTAATAAGCATAACCTACAATGCTAGTTGGGAGCAGAGGTCGTGAAGAGTAATAGTGTATGATGTCAATAAAAAAAGCTGACTTGAAATTTGATGTCCATTTAATCATGATAGAGAAGTTTTTCTTCTTGCTTTGAGAAGGCTATGGAAAATTACGATATGTTAAGCACATGGAGTTTGGAGCCATGTTTTTTTTTGAAGACCGATGTGATGGTACAACAAGATCGAGGCCATTTGTCACTAATCAATGGGAATTTTTAAAAGAAAGCGACGAAGTCACTAATCAATGCGAAACCATTCAATAGGCAAAAGTATATAACAAATCTCATATAGATGCTTTGAAATTGATATATCTCACCATTTTTCAAATAAATGTATTTAAAATATCTGTACTTAAAAATAAACTATTGCAAACTTTTCATTATATCTATTTTTTTCTTGTTTTCTTTTTATATTTCGTTAAACACATCTACCATATCTTGAATCCATCAACACTCCACTATCCCCTAAATACTATTTTACACTAACAAAATTATTGTCCTTGTAAAAACTCCCTATGATAAAGATGAAGTAATATTGTATTACCCAAACTTTGAGTCCATGCATTATGGTGAAATAGCATAAAGTTCACCCAAACCCAGAACCCGAGTTTAACTAAGATAAAAAAAAACAAGGGACCTGATTAATAAAAACAAACAAAACAAGGAATCCGTGAGTATTAACCGTACCCTCCACTCAACCCCCGCGCCTCCTAACAGAAATTTCCCTAATCACATCATTGTCTTCCTCCATGGTTCGGAAAGAACTAGAATATTTAAATAATTAATATAATATATTATTAAAACACAAGAAGTATTCACAAACCACTAAAGATTCAAACAACAAAAGCGAACAAAAAAGTTTGTTTGCGAACGACTTTACGTATTTCTTGACCCGGGCGCAAATTTGCGTCTCCCGGCTCCCGGCTCCCGGCTCCCGGCTCCCGATACCTGGCATTCCGCGGGATCAAATAAGAGTAACATGTGCAAACCCTTTCGTCCACAAGTCTGTATCAATTGCCACCCAATTTTACCAGATCACAACATTTTCCTCTGTTTCCAGGGTTTTCTGCAACAAAGAAAGATTGTAAAGCCTTGAATTGAGCAGGGAAATTGTAGGAAGGACAAATTAAATGCTTTGAATCAGAGCACGGTACGGAAAAAAATGTGGGTGTTTTATTTGATATCGTTGCCACTAACGCTGGGCATGGTGGCTGCCACGCTCAAGTATTTTGCCGCCCCAGACATTCCCCGCTATGTTCTCTTTACCGTGGGCTACGCCTGGTTTTGTTCATTGTCTATTATTATCCTCGTGCCCGCCGATATTTGGATGGTGAGTTTTTATCTTCTTATATATATATATTTTTAATATTTGTAATTTCGTAATACGATCCTCTGATTTGGGGTTAGGGATAATTATAAAGAAGTACACAGTTTTATAAGTTTAAAAATCCTGGCAGATCGTTTTCAATATTGATTTTCCTTTGATCACGATCTAGAGATGTTTTCCCAATTTGCTTATAGATTTTAGGTGTTTTGTACAAAAATATAGGGCGAATTATCGATGACATGAAAATTGTTTTGTAAATAACTGAATCTTCATTTCTAGATGAGGATATTTTTGGATAGAAAATGACAGAATAAGCCAATCGACAAATATTAGACGTTAAAATCATTCTTGTTTGAGGTTTAAATGATTGATGCAAAATTCTGAACAATTGGAAAAAACAGTTTCCTGGATAGAAATTGCAAAAAAGAGTTTTGACAAAACATTCAGTCAAATCTTAATACGATCTTAAATGTTAAAAGAGCACAATTTTTTTATCTTTTCTCGTCACACAGTGATTCCACAAAATAAGAAAATTGAAAATGACTAGTATAAATTCAGAAATCTAATCAGTCAAATCTGTGTATTTGAAACTCTTAAACGGATTTTTCATTTAGAAATCTATTTACTTTAGAAATTGTGTACTGCAGAAGCTTGAAGTCTTTAATTCGAAGTTGTTTACAATGCATATATTGTTTCTTTAACTCTTTAACAAACTAATTGCCTCAATAATTACAATAGCTACTGAACATTTTTGTTTTGTAAATAAGTACATATTATATGGTAATATTTTGGCGAGAATAGTATAGAGTATAAATACTTGTAAAATATTGCAAACACAGCAAATTAAGTAAACATTGTGAGAGTTTTTTCACATCAACGAATCAATTTTTTAATAAAAACCAAGCCAATGGGGAAACTAGCTCAATTTTTTTTTTGATTCTTACTAGCATTCTTTTTGGTGTGAAGAAGGAAATTCTAATTTACAATTAGTCCATTAATTCCACATGTGGCTTAATCAAATCCGAACATTTTACAACAGGTTTGCCTGTTGTCTCAATTAATATTAGTATGTCTCCAAAAATATCCCTACCTTGAAAGCCTGTTAAAGATTATCAGTATTCAACATAGGGACATGTTGGTGATTGCATCAAGGGAGATTCTGACAGTTTTATGGTAGTTAAAACAATTGTGGGGTGAAAATTAGCGCCATTATTACTAGGATTTACCATGTCTTAGCAGTGTGGGGAAGTTTGATTTTGATTTTGAGCTGGTAAGGATCAAGGTTCAAATGCCCAACCTTTGCTTATTAGAATGTCCAAGCTCAAGGCTTTCCTGCAGAGAAATTCTCCAGCAGTGGGTAAGTGCCGGTTGCAGAGGCTGGGTAATTTCATTTCCAATAATTAGAAGAAACTGTCCCCATTATAGTGTAGCACTTCGAGGTTGCTGACCAGGAAAGGCAATTATTTTTGAGAAAGGTTCTATTCACATACTTGCTCTACACATAGGTCAATTTCAGAGCAATTTATAGCCTCTTCTTTATTATTTGAGCTATGCCATTTGCTCCCTTTCCATAAGTCTTCTTAAATTAAGCATCAAGAATATAACAGTTCTAATTACAAATAATGTTTGATGTGGATATTTGCTGGCATTGACAATTTGGGACACTCTTGTGTTTTATTTTGCTTCAGAAGGGGGAATTTTTGGAAATCCACACACACGGTTTGGGGAAGCACATTCATAAATCCCTTAATTATTATGACTGTGATTTTCACAACATTTTTTCTTTTTTTAAAATTAGCACAAGTAGGCCAATGATTTCTTCTGTTGTCAAAAGTGAGGCCGCGTGCACGATTTGTTAATGTTTTTCCAATTTGTTGATTTCAGAATTAGATTGTTATACCTATATCCACATATGTTTGAACATGGGAGGGATTATTGAGAATGGCACTTTCTTTGAATGCTTGGATAAAGAGTGCAAGGATACGAAAACACCACTGCATAGAATTGAAATTCTTGTACAAAAGATTAAAAAATGTATTAATTAACTAAATTAACTAAATGTGTTATGGTTGAACTGATGAGCTTCTGATGTGGATCTAAGGATACACAATTAAAAATTGAGAAAGCAATGATATGGATCTAGGATTGACAATCAACTTCTTATATCCCCTGGTCCCTAAATGGTTTTCTAATATGCTAATTGTGCAAAATTTGCATTTCAAACATAAAGACAGTATACAAAAGATTGGTTCTACTGCACATAGAATCTGCATAAAGAAAGGAAATTAATGTCCACAATTATTCTGAACATTAAACTCCACACATACATGAAGAATATTATCTTGAATAGGTAGCAAACGCTGAAAAACACATACAAAAAAAAATTGATCATTAGTTTATTTATTAGATGTTCAATTACAAGCAGCGTGACAATGTTCGGTGATTTTGTTGCGTGAAATTCGAAATTTACCGAACTTTTGATGTAGCAAAAAAAATCATCTAAGTTCGTGAAAGTTCACTAAAAAAATGCAGGAAAAAATAATCTGTACAAAAAACCCTCCCGTTCTTCTAAAACTGTGTTTCTTCTCTGCTAAACACAAAACAATTCCTAGCTAAGGCGAGATTTGCTGAACCTGAACAAAAGAGGCGGACATGAACATGGACAGAGCAGGAGTTGAGCTGGTCAGACGTGAGCTGAGTGGCAGAGGTCAGCTGGGCAGACTGCTCTGCTGGTTCGTTGTCTGCTGGATGCTGGAGGTTGACTGCTGTGTAAGAGAGAAGTTGGAGAGTTGACTGTCGCCGGGAGCAGGTCGATATGGAGTCTCACGAATATTTATGTTTTTTGCTTTTAATTTTTTTTTTTTAATGTTTGTTTATGTATTTTGTTTTTATGTTTCTTTTTTAATATTCATCGCAACTTTTTTTCAAATATTTATTGTAGCTGTTTTTTTTTGTTATTTTTTTTCTGATATTTAACTTTTTGTTTTCATTTATTTTAAATGTTTTTTAATTTGTTTATTGTTATTTTTTAATTTATATTTATGCCATTTATTTTTTAAATATTTTATACTTTTTGTTGTTTATTAATTTTTTTTATATGTTTTCATACTATATTTTTATAAATTATAACTTACATTTATGGTATTATATATGTATTTGCTGAATTTTTTTTTGAGCTTTATCTATGGGTGAAATTGAACCGAACTTTATCCTCGTTGAACTCGAACTCGAACTCGAACTTGAACTCGACCTTGTGACTTAGATTACAAGCATAGATTATCCATTACATCAGGGTATTAAATCCATTTAACACTATATAAAGATACAATCCCATACATGAGTCATTGCAGAATTAAATATGTTATTCAACTTGTAGGTTGCTTATTAGAGTTTCATATGACTATATTACAATTTCCCGTATTTTACAATGATACAATTTTATAAATAATGAGTTATAGAAGATGAGATATAAGTCCCAGTCCACTGTCTTCAACAGGTTCCATTGGAGCTTGCTACCAAGAGGAAAGTAATGAGCCAAGATGATCCCAACCATAATGATGAACAAAAATCCCTACCCACCCCATTACATCAATGACATCAATAGAGGCCAAGTGTGCTCCGTGTTGCAAGGAATCATGCGATGTCAATCATCACCAAATACATACAACAAATTTGCGTACGAACACATTCAATATTTGTAGATGGTAAACACATGTTTCATCATACACACAAGACAATCCATCTCACACAGTGTATAATCAATAATCAAGATGTCCTTTTCAATATTATAATCACATGTTCATTTGTCTATAAATACATTAACATATTTATTCATTTACAAAATTGGTGAATTTGATGATTTCACATACACAAGTGAATCACTCAAATGGCTTTTTAAACATGATAAAACAATCTATTAAAGATTGGCTATATCAACAAAGAATCAATAACCCTTTTCTACAAAGGCATCGTTATTCCATAACAGGATATCAAGGTTCATTCATTCCTTAATGCGATTATCAATTCCAAGCATACATAGACTCATGGGTGACAAGTGTCTTTTGTTCAGTTTTAGTTTTACAAAGCAGTCCGATATATTGGTGAAAACTAAATTAACCAACTAGTCAATGTTACTTGCATATCCTAGTATTAAACTGACTGACTAAGTTTATTGCCTTAACAACACTATGCAACTAGCATGATGGTGATAGGCTAATATCATTAGGCTATACATCATTTACACAACTTAGCATGACGGTGATAGGCTATTCAAGTGCGATGGTCGATACGACATCATGCCACTTCATGTACATTGAGGCTAGCACTTTTACCCCTAACATTATGGCTGTTGATCTTGCCCATATAGGGTACTGCGAAATGTAGTATTGTTCCTTGTCTTCCATGCTACACTATGGTTCACATAAGTTTTTAGTTATAATGACATAATGCTAGGCTTTAGAAAACCATCTCACAAGGATTCACACGTCTACCCTAAACATGTAGACTGCTTATTCCACCTATACAAATAACCGGTCCCATGTAGTATTGTCATACAACCACTTCTAGGTCCACTCTAGTTCTAACTTCTACTACTTCTAAGTTGTAATTATAGGTCATTGGATCTGTTACATTCATTAGCATCTTGATAACGAACTCAATCCGTCCCAGAGTAGCTAGCTTTGTTGACTCCTTTGGTGTATATCAAGCTAACTTGGCATTGCGATTGCTTTGCAACAATTTGGGCATCTCAACATTGACGTAGAACACTAATCTGTGGCACCCCACCTAGAGTCTTACTATTGCCACTAGGAATTTAGTATGCATATCTATTTATTTGGGTCATAAGCCTTACATAATTGGTGTACACCAAGGAAAGAGTGGGTTCCAGTCACTTATGAGTTATCATCTCAGCGTATGCCTTTGACAGTCTTGCTTAGTTGTCTAGTGATGTGGATGTTGGTAGACTTCATGGGTCATGCAAATTCCCTATTCATTAGAGTCTAGAATCTTTTGGATGACTACTTCAATAGTTCACAATTTAGGTTCACATGGATGGCTATGTTCATAAGTCACTGTTTTGACACCAGTCAAACAACTCACAAAGGTAACAAGTCTCGGTCTAAGGTTGATTATGAGGCTGCAATTTTAGTTTTTAATTGTGTTAAAATGTGTTAGATGTGTGTTTTGAAAGTTATTAAGTTTCTAGTAGGTTAGTTGTTTGGTTAAGTTATATTAGGCAGGGGTTGAACTTGAGTGTACTAATTGTTAAGCGTTTCTTAAAGACATCTATTACCATTGTTCCAAACATTGGTTTCCTTAGTGTCATATAGCCTACGTGGCAGTCTCATTAGCAAGACAAAACATTCCACCATGATCGGATCTCATTCTATCCGTTGGAGTAGTTTCCAAGGCATTCAAGTCTAGTTAAGTGTCAAACATAACACGGTTAACAAGTTTTCAAGGCAATGAGTGTAGATTCATTTCAAATTTATTTTTATTGATTGAAGAGTAATTTTTTTCTCTCCTTGGCGAACTACAAAGAGGATTATACCTTCATAACAAAACAACCGTAACTACTTAAAGTAAAAGCATTTTAAAGTGTTTGACTTCACTAAAAATAATGAACTATTTTTCATTTCGACAATTCCAATCAAAATATAATTTTGCATATATTTAAATGATTACTTTTTCTTCTTGAAGGGCAATTCAAAGATCTGAAAAATAGTTATAAATATGCATATTCAACGTTTCAATGATTTTCAAAATGAACACAAACTATGATGAACTTTCAAAGCAATTTTTGTGACAATCCATTAACTAGTTTGCATTGATTCTTCTAGATTTTGACATTCTCATGGGGACATCCCACCTGGACTGTCAAACTTTCATAAATTCAGGTTTGACATTCCACCTATGACATCCGAAAAAAGATTGTCTTATTCCGTATATACAAACGAGAAATTTAAATGGGCAAAAAAAACAAAACCCATTACCCGAAATTGCCTAGTCATGCATAAAATTAATTTAGAATTTAAATATTTAATTCCAACTTGTGGGGCGAATTTATTTCCAATCTCAGACCTGATTTTATCCCAAAACATTAGTACCTACAACAAATCTGAGGTCTACCTTTTTGTTCTTATTCTTTTTAGGAACATAACCTAAAAAAATTAACTCAAAATCGCACATACAATTCTTCGAAATTGCTTCGAAAACCTAACAACAATTTTCTTGTTTTTGGGGCGAACTACCTACAATCCATAAACTGAAAATTTCCTTAAAATATCAATGTCAGATTCGAAGCTTACCCATTGTTTACTTTCATTTTTAGAGCAAAACCCACAAAAACAATTTATAGATTTTACTTAGAAACCCTAGGAAATGTTTCCAATTTTTTTTCAAACTTTTTCTTCGTGTAGGGTAAATCAACTTAGATCATGAACAACAAAAATACAGTATAAAATGTGCATCTACATGTCATAAATTCTGTAATTTTTTAAATATTTTTTCTATACCGTTTTGTGCAAAAACCCAATATTTTGGCAAGGAAAAACCTTAGTTTTCATATGAAGAAATGTTTCTACAAAATTTCTGAAGGTATGAAATGAAAACCAAAATTAAAATAAGAGTGCAGGTGGTCCCTCTTCCCCTTTGTTATCCTTGAATGCATTCAACAAATCATTTCCACTCATAACAACAACTATTTAGCTTTCTATGCAAGGAGAAAGAGAATTATTTTTTTATTTTTCTTCAGATTCTAGCATTCAAATGAATTTTTTCTGCACAAGAAGAATCCTTGGCTAAACTTAGATTTTTTTTAGCATAATATCAAAGAAAGACTAAATCTATAAATACCATTAATACTCTTGAAGATATCTCTTTCAAGCAAGCTTTTTCCACATGTGCTTCCTCCTCCCTCCTCCTTTCTTCCTAATAAAAAAATTGGCAGAGTTTTCTTGCAAACTTCTATCGTGGCTGCCCTCAAAATGCTATGCCCCTCTTAATCTCCTTTCTTCTTTTCCCTCAATGACACATATTTCATGCAAATGACACTTGGTCTCCATCCTTTTATTTAATTAAATTTAATTAATTTATTTTCATTTAATATTTTATTTATCAAATAACACCACACAGATTAAAAATACTGTAATTACCTAGTTGTTGCATTTCGGTTTGTAGTAATTATAAGTTTTGGAATTGCGTCAATACAACCATACACATACATATGAGTTTGTGCGCATAAAATACAATTATTTATCCATCACACACGTTCATGCATATGTGCATCGTTGAATTGTTCGAGTTCTATGTCTTGTTATCACAACACGCTTGTTAGTGGTTTAGCTCTATGGTTGTTTTCGATACTAGTTTATTCATCACGGAAAAAAAACTAGCATTAACAACATTCAGTGACAAGATTAATTAGCACACTCAAATTATTAATAAGCACACAAAATGACAAGACAACGACATGATCTATATGCAACATGCACTTCTTTACTTTGTCGCCTTGTTGTTATCATCGTTACCTTGTTTCCTTCCTATTATTTCCTTGTGGTGCAATACTTTGCAAAAGGACACCAAAATCTACAGTAGTACGTATCTTTATTCATTAATAAATGACAATAAGATCATATATTATGATCATTAAATAAGAAGGATAACTATTAACATATTCAATGCAGGCAATAAACTTATTTAAAACATTAATTGCGTTGTTCAAATATTTAATTTAACATCAATAGTTGTTGAAATATTCACACTATAGTGTGATTGTCATCAAATAGCTATTCCAGTCCAAATTACACAGGACTCTTTGTATTACAAAGTTTTTAAGTATCTTTAAACATTCACTTGTTCATTTATTTAAAATTTTAAGTGGTTTCTAAAAAGTGGAATGTTACCAAATACGAATATGTCCCTTGGTTCGTTCTATCGAAAAAAGTTAAGCAATACACATGTTATAAAAGGTAATAGAAGACTCTTCACTGACATCCTTGGTACTTTTGGTTCTTAAAAGGCACAAACTACCTCACCTAATTGTTAGGAACCCATGCCTTACCCTTCTCTTTGTAGTATTAGTGTAATAATTGCTATGGATGCATATGCTTTGTAAGTCGTCCCTTAGAGCATATTTGAATTATCCCACATACAAGGGAAGTAGTAGTTGTTAAATAGAGTTAGTATATAAGTGTTGAGGTCCAATGAAGGCATCCACAAATTTATTGTATTGAGCTTGTTCAAAGGAGGTTGCCCCCTCGAAGTGGCCTGCGATCAATATAAGCTTTTTGTGTTTATGTTATTAGTAAGAGTTATTTTATTTTCGCATATTTCGATTAAGTCTGTTGTAGGAGGTAATCTACTGCAGGAGGTTCTTCTCATCTGGTATCAGAGCCTCCACCCGGGTTTGAATCGCAGAGCAGGTGGGGTACACTGGTATTGCAGTGTTCGGTCGGGGCTCGTACACAGGCGATCTCGTGTATGTGTGCAAAGCAAGCCTGGCGTCTGCGGCTTCGAAAGCGTGGTGGGATGTTAGGGTCTTGGTGGGCGGACTTCATTGATGCCTCGAGGTTTTGGTGTAGCGGTTCGTTACATGTGGTATTAGAGCCTCCACCTGGGTTCGAATCGAAGAGCGGGTGGGGTATGCCGGTATTGCAGTGTTCGGCCGGGGCTCGTACACGGGGGCGATCTCGTGTACGTGCGCAAAGCAAGCCCAGCGTCTACGGCTTCGAAAGCGTGGTGGGATGTTATGGTCCTGGTGGGCGACTTCACTGATGCCTCGAGGTTTTGGTGTAGCGGTTCGTTACATGTGGTACCAGAGCCTCCACTCGGGTTCGAATCGCAGAGCGGGTGGGGTACGCCGGTATTGCAGTGTTCGGCCGAGGCTCGTACACAGGGGCGATCTCGTGTACGTGCACAAAGCAAGCCCGGCGTCTGCGGCTTCGGAAGCGTGGTGGGATGTTAGGGTCATGGTGGGCAGACTTCACTGACGCCTCGAGGTTTTGGTGTAGCAGTTCGTTACACTAATTTACTGACAAACTTTCTACCTTATAATTTATTCCATTGTACATATTATTTTGTCATCAACACAACTACCAAAGTATGCTACATGTATTTTGTGTGACACATTAAATGCCAAAAAAAGACGTAACATTACTTCTATAACACTCCCCCATAATTATATTTAATTAATATTTCCCAACTCCAAGAAGTTGTTTGTATCCTATGAATTTTGACTTGTAGAATGTATTTTCAACTCAATCTTGTATTGGACAACAAACTTGCAGATCCCTTATCCATCACATCTTGGACTTACTTATTTCCCATTAGCTCTAGTTCCTTATTTCCCATTAACTTCTCACTCCTATCCCCCATCGCCTCCCATCGCACCCTCCAACACTCGCCACACCACGATCCACTTTGATGATGAATACACCATTGGCTATGCTATCCAACACTCCCAACTTATGGAAGCTATTCGCTTTCTTTCTCCACCGCAGAGTCCATGTATGATTTTGTATGTCATGCCCTATGGGATGCAGAGTTTGATACACTATTCTAGCTCACCTTGTCCCAATGGTTCTTGCCCTGTGAAGCATTAGTACAATAAAAAAGTGTAAATCCCTCCATAGGAGACTTCATTTTGCCCTAGCCTATGACCCTCCCTCGATACCTGCCACTCGTAGAGATTATTGTTATCTTCTTTGACGAAAGAAACATGATTTTCTTACGTCTAGATGACTTGCTCTTCTTGCTTCCTGTCACCATTACCCTAAGACCTTTTGGTGCACTCTCCTCTCGAGGAAGACCTCCACTTTTGATATCGCTCCCCTGGCATGGGTTTTCTATGGTAGCTCTCTCTACATCTTAGAGCAACTTCTTGTTATTGTCTCCATCATCATCCTCCATTGTTTTTTCTACCAATATAGTTAGGAGGGCTATTAAGAAGTTATGTACTAGCAAAGTAGTGGATTGCGTGGGCCTTTAGGCTAAGTTCCTCAAATATGGTGTATGTTTCCTTGCCTTTCCATTGGCAAAGCTTTTTAATGAGGTTGTTTGCTTAAGTTTTCGTCATTCTTGGTTCCATCGCATAATTGATCCCATTCTTAAGTCTGGGGATAACTCCAACTCTAATAACTATAGGACCATTATGATTGGGTGTACATTTTCTAAACTTTATGCTATGGTGTTAGACATGCAGCTTTCAAAGCACTTAGAGAGGGGTAATCTTAGACTAGGGGCAGGTCGGCTTTAGGATGGAATACGAGAGAATTGACCACTCCTTTACACTTCGGGCTATCATTGAAGAGGCTTGTCATCGGTCTTCCAATTTTTTTAATTGTTTTGTAGACTTCCAGAAAGTTTTTGACTCGGTTCTGTGAGTTCTGCTCATCTAGAAGCTCCATGATGTCGACATTCCGGATTCTCTCATTACAGAGGCTTGGAGGCTCTATGAGACATCTGTCGGATAGTTTTGTACTTCTCATGGTCTTTCTATCTTTGTGAAGAGTACCATTGGGGTGAAGTAGGAATGCCCTCTCTTTCTGACGCTCTTCAACAATTACATTTGATGAGCTAGAGGATTTTATTTGATAACATACCCATGCAGATGATGGTTGCATTTTACATGATGTGGTGACAACCATACTCTTTTTTGTCGATGATGTTGTTCTTATCTCACTTTGTCGATGGTTTACAAAGACAACTTGTTGTCCTTGCTCGTTTCTATGAGCTTTGTTAGTTGGTGGTCAACCTTACCAAAACTAAGATCATGATATTCAACACCTCCAAACATTCTCTTTCCCGATGCCAGTTCCTTTACAAAGGGAACCTTTGGAGATCACATTGGCCTACATTTGGGGATCTAGTTCTCGAGGCCATATTTAGCATGAAGCCTGTCTCTTAGTCATGCCTTTGCAAGGGATATGCATCCCTTTCTGTCTTGGAGTGCCAATACTTTCAATTTCGCTTCCAGGATATCCCTTCGAATATGCGCCTCTTGGATATGGTCATCAGGCCTATAGTTTTATATGGGTTCGAGGTTTGGGGACCTAGTCTAGGTTTCATTAATTAGGCGCGTATTTAAAGGGTCTAGACTCGTGATTCAACGTATGAATCGTTGCAAACAAATTGTTCCTCAGTGCACCATCTGAGCTGAGTTTTTCGCCCAACCTTTACCCCTTGAGACTATCTTCTTGTCTGCTTTCAACATTCACCAACTCAGAACCATGGGGGATTTAGCTTTAGGCCATGCAAGGTATCCATTCTTAGCCCTATGTTCTTAAAAGAGAATTGCAATTTTGGGCCTTAATAGACATAGACATAGACATTGTTGGTATTTTGGGACTAGTTTGCTCCTCCAGTGTATCGACATCTCTAATGATAGGTTACCTCCTTTTAGGTACTCTTTAGATGCCCCTCCCTACTTCTTCCCTTAAAGGAGGTCATCATTAGAGTCGTTAGAGAGGATATCTATAGACAATACATCCAAGTTACTTGTACTTCTTCTTTGCTGCTCAACCTTGAGCTTGCCTTTTACGTTGAACATTTGTTGCAGGTGGTGGATGGTGCCATTTGTTGCCCTAACTATCTCCAACATCATTGGTCTCAAGACATGAGGTTACCCCTCGGCGAGTTGAGTGCATGCTCACACCAGTTGTGGGTTGATATTGATCATCATATTCTGTGGGAATTGGATTTGTCGTCTTTGTCCCCTCCAAGAGGTGCAGATTGAGGAGCACTTCATTTTCAGATGCCATATATATAATGGGATTCGGGGGAGATACCACTGTCTTTACAGAGACTCAGGAAACTCTCTATCCACTTTCTTTCAATACCCATATCAGTGGTGCTTGGCCTTTTTTCTTTGGGAGGTTGTCATCCTTGGATGCAGGGCCCTACAAGGATCCCCTAGAGCCCCCAAGCTGATCACATCATTCTTTTAGCCCCTCATAGAGGTTGGTGGCATTAAATGCTCTTTGGATACTGTTGCGTCACACTCTGAGGCATATGGGTCAGTAAGGCAATGCTCATTTTTGCATAGCATGACTCCCAAGTTACCCCAACACACTAGCTCTTGACGAGGGGTATTTGCTGTTCCTCAATGTCATGGATTTGCTCCTTGTTGTGGCTTTGCTTCTTTGCGATTGCCTCCCAAGCTACGGAGGCAAGGACACATTACGAGTTTCTTTTCTGCCACGAGAGCTTCTTTGGCCTTGGATGTTAAGAGGGATTCTAAGGGGAGTGCTTTGCCTCCTCTTAGAAATTACCCAACTTAGCCTCCTCAGTGCTAGATATTCCCTGAGGAACAAATCTTGCATTGGTTCTTTCACAGTGATAAATGACGACATAAATGATTCCTCTATCTCGTGCATGGTCGGAGATGTTTGATGAGATCACCATCTAGTCTTTTTCGACTTTCATTAACCAATGCTCTTTTGGGGTTCTTACTCCCCCCATATGGCTATTTGTATTGTTACCCTACCCATGGGTTGGGTATTTTTCCTGTGTTGGGTTTATCCCACGTTTACTCTTAGTGCTTTTGTTCTTATTTTATTTAGTTATTTATTGTTCATAGGTTCCTTTTACCCTAGCTCTTTATGTTGTAATTGGGTGTATTCTTAAGTCCCATTAACCTACTTTTGGTCATTCGTGAACATTAATATATTTTCTTTCTTTCTATCTACCACCTTTATCTGTACCTTCTCTTGAAAAAAGTCATGATGTTGTTCAATGTACTTACTCTTGAAATAAAACTCAGGATTCCTTGCAAGCTGAATAGTACTCAGATTGCAACATAACAAGGTTGTTAGATGCATATAATCCAATTTGGACTTTTCCAAGAATTATTCCTAGTCAAATTGTCTCACGTGAAGCTATCATTGCTGCCTTGTATTCTACCTTGGTAGATGATAGTGATAATGTTGCCTACTTCTTTCTTGATAATGAAGACACACTAAAACTAAGACTAAATGCTCAACTGATGTTGATTTTCTTTCAACTACATTGGCAACCCAATCTGTATATCCCGTGAGATTGAAATTGTCACACATTGAAAATCCAATACTATTACTGATTGTGCAATCTAGGGATATTAGCCATAAACATAATAATGATAAGTCAAGCCTCTCTACTAGCACACTCCAAATTGTGCTTTGAACAACTTTGTCATCTTCCATTCTTGGCTTATTTGTATCTGTTTTAATCATTTTTGACTAGCTTTCATTGACACAATAAACACTTGCAATCAATTCTGCCAATATCTGGATTGTAACATGAATCTGCTATGTTTTCTCTTACAACTCGATCCCTAGGTAGCTATGAAGATGATTAAAGTTAGTCATCTCATAGGTGTACTTTGAGATATTTGATCCATTCAGTTTCACTCCTTGTCATGACTAAAACATCAAACTAAGCATAAACAATTAATATTGTCATGTTGAACTCATTAACATAAATGTCCACAGTCGGTATATTCTGTCAGCTATTTCACAAAAAAGTCGTTGTTCAATTTGTTTTTAGTGAATACAAGTTCTGAAGTATTCATCAATGTAAACTCGCCATGTTTGTGGTGCATGCATTAATCCATACAACGCATTCCTAAGCCTATGGACAAGATGCTCCTTTATTTCTTGTACCAAGCCTTTTAGCTGTTGCATGTAGTCCTTATTAAGAATGATCGAGAAAGACATTTTTGAGGACAATTAGGTTGATCAGATTGGTTACTACCATCTCTAATCCTGTTTCATCCATTGGGGTGTCAAGCAACCTTTAATTAAAATAGTCACCAGTGATGATAGCGATGGATTTGAGACATTTTCCCACTTCGCAAGCAGCCACTAGAGTGTCAGATCTCTAATTATCACACTTAGCATAGAAAATCAACTACCCTTACTAATTTTTGTCTCTTTGGAGACATTTGATAAAATTGAAATGACATAGTAGATTAGGACAACCTTTGTGTGAGGATGACATGCATAAATAGAGATGATCCAAATTTTTTGGTACCTCGGGCTTGGATGGGCTAGGCTTGATCTACCACACACCTTGTCAAAGGGTTGAAACTCAGAGATACAAACTAGAAAAGTAAATAAGGTAAATATAAACAAATCCTCCAATGGGCTTCCACAAGGGGGGTCTCATACACCAAATTGGCGTCTGGCTTGGCCATGACCTAAAAACAAGTTACAAACTTTTACCTTTACCTTTTATAGGGGATATCTAGATTCTACACTCTCACAATCAAAAGAAACAAAAGACCTAGTGGCTAGATGAATAGAAGGATGAAAGATGGAAGTAGATCTCAAAAAGTATGCTAAAAGCACAGATGCCAAATGAATTAGTAATGTCAAAACATGAAGTGAATACCCTGATGGTTGAGTCTTCTCCCAATTGATATGCATAAATCGATCATGCTCATCTCCAATAGAAGTGGTGAAAATGACTCGTAGTCAGTTGAGTGTTTGACCTGAATGAATTCCTCTCTATTGCCTAGGTTGGATGATGGAAAACCTAAGTGTAGAGCAACTTCACAAAGTTAAATCAGGCTGAGTAGCATATTTGAATACCCCATATTCAATACATTGCTAGCCAATAAAAGAAATCTAAGGTAAATAACAAAGCACAAAAAAGTCAACCTAAGGTCAAGAAAATATGATATGGTACCAATGTAATAATTAGATGCAAACACACGAAAAAAACATGAAAGCTATCAACAATAAAGTGCCTTTATTAATTGCTAAACATGTATTTTTAATTAAAGATTCAAATCGTATGACAGCATGTGCCTCTGATCTGCATCACTAAGCGTATTAGTGTGGTTGATTATTTCCTTCTCATTAGGCCTCTAATCCCTGACATTTGGGATTTTAAGGTCTCCTGCTGACTCCTCTTGCTGATCATGTTGTTTTGACTTTAACTATTTCTAATTCTTTTCCACCCTCCCCCCTCCCACCATTGGGATCTGCATCTTATATTCAACTATGGTTTATTTTCTATGATCACAATTGAGTAAGACTTGTTATCTCATGTCCTTTGGGAGGTTGCCCTTGAGCCCTTCTCCACAATATGCCATTCAAAATTGACTTGCTCAAATGGTGCTTAGCCTATGAATCATTGATATGACAAGGAATGTAAAGATGTACCAATGAGATTTTGTTTTGTTCTAGTCCATGACCCTCCTTCCTTTTCCTCCAAGCATAGAGAGTATTGCTGTTTGCTTCGATGTATGGATCATGATTTTCTCGTGTATAGGTGGCATATATTGGATTTCAGCCTTCGGAATTTGGCTTTGAATTCTAATTGTCTTCAGTAGTGTTTTTTGGAACTTTGGATGATTGTAACTTTACAACTCAACATTTGGGCTTGCATTGTTCTTTTGGGGCGAATCAGAACAAATTCGTTTACTTGCACTGATTTGTTCTCTGGGGAGGCATACAAACAAACCAAGCCTTTCACAACGCTTGAAGGAGTTGCTTTGATGCTTGTTGTAGCTTGAGTTTTTAATTAGAGTGTGATTTCAGTATATTTCCATTGCACAACAAACATAGTTCTTAGTGCACATCGGTAGGGAAGCATAATTTTACCCCATTCTAGTAAAGGTCTGTGTTGTTGAATTGTCTTAGGAATATCTTGAGCAATTACAGACCGTTAGGACACGTGGTGGCAATGGAGGCTGGGATAGTTGTCGGCATTGGATTGTGGTGGGATAGTGGAGAACTTTTCTCTTCCTACCTCATGCTTGCAATCTGCCAAGTGCCCTGCTAGTTTTGAAAGAGTGATTTTTCTGTGTCCAAAACTTATGTGTTGCTTCTGCATGCATAATGCTAGCTTATTTCGCCAATTAAGCTAAGCTCTCTTAAGGCTTATTTTTAGATACACCCCTTCGTCTGAAATCTTGTTCACGATTCTTAGATCCTTTATATTGACTCAGTGCAAGAGGACCTGTTGAACGCCTGCCCTGCTTATCAGGAACATCTTGAAATGGTTGATGAGATGTTTTGTGTTGTGAAGTTTCTGTTCTGCCCTGATCTGTCTAGTTTCACTATTGGATGCAGATCATACTCTTTCCATGTCAAGGTCCCCTTGTGAATGACACTTGGGACTTTAACCTATCCTGATCAGATCAGAAGGATTATGTATTGCTTCCTTTAATTTCAGCCCTTGTATAAATATATTTTTAGTATTTTTGAAAACTTGAATTTGATTGTGTTGTTTAGTGTCTAAAAAATTTGGAAGTCATGTTTGGAGTTGCAAATTGATGTAGGAGCATCAAAGGGGTACCGACAATCTTGCATCAACCAAAAATATGTAGGCTTGTGTTTGTGTAGATTAATTAGCATGTTTGCAGTTTTGGTGCTGTAGAAGGTGATCCATGGGAAATGTTGTACTTCAGCACTTCCAGGACCATCAAGAGCTTCGTTAGACTCCAAGGGAAAGTCAGGATCATTGAGACAGACAAAAGTTGATGATTGGCATGATTGTGCATCGCTAGTCCTGTCAAAGACACTGTCTACTTCATAAGGGTGAAATAGGTAGCACACTTAATTAAAAGTGAAATGTGATTGCATATTTGGATTCCTTTTGAAAAGTTATGCACATTATAAAAAGGCATCTCATTTCAAATTTGTATGCAAAAGTTATGGCCTTTAGAATTCATAAGACTTTTTGCAATGGCGAAACAATCGGTCTGCATTAAGGGGCTGTTTTTCCACGTTAAGTGGCAGGTTTCGTAATTGTTGGGGTGGTTTTGCAACTCTAAGAGGTGGTTTCATAAGAGCTGCTCTGCATTAAGCAGCTTTTTCGTATGCGTTAGTTGTAAAAGCAAAGTAACGGACTAAAATGATTGGTTTTCTCATCTTGGGCATTACTGGAGTCTTTGGGATTTGAAGGGGCATCTCCAGAAGGCATGAAGAAGATCCTTTCGGATGGGAGAAGACAATTTTCAAGTGGGCTTGTCTCTCAAGACAAAAAAGGGGGGATAACAAAGAAACTCAGGGAAGTCTTGTGAGACCATTTTAGTTGCAGACCAAGCTTGATGTGAAGATGAACATAATTGAAAGGACTTGAGAAGAGATGTAGCCCTTGTGAGTTATTCTAAGAGTTTGTGAGTTGTGTTGTATTGGGTTTATAACCCATGTTGTCATTAAGAGAATCTCAATGACATTGTGAGGTTTTTAACGTTAATTTGAAGCCCCAAGATTGAGCCGAGTGTTTGTATTCCGATTCTTGCTGTTGTAATCAATAGAATGCTGGTATATATTGTTTGTGAGTTGTTTTCAGGTTTTGATGCTTGAGAGAGTATCCTTGAGTGTTGTTGGGCATATTTGGATGTATGTTGCTTCATTTTGAATGGAAAACAATCTCAGTTTGTTTGCAAGATCAGAAAGTTGCAAGTTCTTGAAGAGAGTGGAGTGTAGAGGCTGCAAGGACAAGGCTGTCCTTCATTGGAGCCCCTATTCTTGACTGCATCACAAACATATCATGATATGTATTATGAAGATAGACAAAAGTCTTGTTCAATTCCTGTATGCTGTTGGATATTTCCTAATGTTAGTGCTATCATAGTATGTGCCTGTAATTAGTTAGTCTAAGTTGGTTGGGTGATTTATTGTGACACCCAAGTAGATAGGGTTGTTAATCTATTCTAAAGAGCTGTACATAGAATATAATAGAGTTTGAGAGTTAGTAGGAAATAGATATGAAGAATATCCTAGAATGCAGGATATTAAAAATGTATATATATTTGTATATGTTTAATACAATTTTATCCTGATATGGGACACTTTCTCCCATTATTGGTATCAGAGCCAGGTTCTCAGGCCTGTGAATAAGAAACTAAGAGCAAGGAGATATGAAAGGGGGAAAAAAAAGGTGGGGTAGAGCATATTAAGTGGGTAATTCCTGAGAGTGAAATTGCTAAAATAATTTAGAGAGCAAGGAGAGCCTGATTATTTTAGCCATCAGAGAGGTGAATGAATTTGAAGGCATTGAAATCAGTCTTAAGCAAGACATTTGTATAATAACAAGGCGCAGCCCATTTCATTATTGAATGGCGCGCGGAGTGAGGAGGAGAGAGGAAATGTTGGATCATTGTCCATGAAATAGCAGCACAGCTTTTGAGGAAATTACAACATGTAAGAAGGTCTGAAGGAAGCATTGCATAGGTGCATGGAAAGGATTGGAAAATCAAAGTCTGAATCGTCTACATTAAACAAAAACAAGCGCCTAGAAGGAGATTAAATGCAGAAAACTTTTTAAGTTTTTGAAGTGTTTAATGTGCAGGTTTAAATAAATATAATTAGAAAATATTACAGCTTGTAGACCTTGTAAGGAAGTAACCAACAAGCAAGAAGAAAAGGTGTGATAGAATCTCGAGCAAGCAAAAATACATTTCTTAAGAATCGCATGGCACCAAAATAAAGGGCGTTCACATTTGTTTTGGCTGTCAGTCTTGGCATAGATGTTCTCCCAACAAAATGTGAATCATTTGCAATGTCCAGTGCAGCTTTGAAGGTGTGGAAGTAGCTCAACATAGAATGAATATGAACAAGCAACAATGATGGTGGTGTCAAACAAAGAGAGGCGCCCAACCAACCTCAATGAAAATCGCAGCTTTTTCTTTTTCATTAATAATTTAGATAGGTCTAACTTAGAAAATGTATTTTGATAACAAAAATTAGGGAGTTTTATAGAAAGAAAAAAATATAGGAATTTTTTTAATATTTCCTAAGTCTACTTGGGAAAACGGAATAACTTCATATTTTCTAAATGCAGAGGTGTTTTTCAGTGAAAACTTACCACATTGTGTCAAATAAAGCTATCAAGCATCCTCTAAAAGTATTTCATTCCAGCGTTTGTAGATTATTGTATTCAATTGTTTTAATGTTCACATTAGTGTTTTTACGCTTAAAAATTACCAGGAAAGCCTGTATTAATTACTTATCTTTCAAATTGGGAGTTGGTTTCAGGGAAAATTTTGCCACATATTGTAAAATTGCACTCTAATCTTTTTGCAAGAAGGATTTTGCATAAAACCTTACAGATTTTGCAAAACAATTATTTAAAAAAAAAAAGAATAAGCTAAAAAGATATATTCTATACATGGGTGCATTATCGGTTGTACCTGACACATATACAGGTGTTTTTGCTGGTGAGGGTAGTTTATAAAAAAATAAATGCAACACTGAAATTGTTGATGGAGGGATCTATGGTCCACAGGACCATTGGACTTAATTTAGTCTGCAGGAGGTTGGAGGCAATGGAGGCAGGAGGCTAATCACAATCTCGAGTTCGCCACTAACTCAGGTATTGACTGTTTTAATTGCAAAACACAATGAGCCCAAACGATTACATGCCTTGAAAAGTTGTTAATCCTCAGTGGTTGTGATGATGTACTCTGAATATAGACTATTTAGAAAATCTGTACCAGAAGATCAAAGCAAAGGATGGTGACTAGTGCAGTGGTGATATTCTTCTATTCATGTTCTAGTGGCAGTGATCAACTGTAGCGGCTACAAACGTGAGGTTTAGTGAAGTTGTCAACACCCACTCAAGATATGGGGAGGACATAGTCCCACTAGATTTGTATCTGCTCGGTGAGGCCCAACCAGCCAGACGAGCAGAACAAAGGAGAAGTGGAGGCCTATGCCACACTTGTATTGAGTAGCGTGTGTGTCCCTACTCACTTATTGCAAAGATAAGTAAGGTTTAGTTCGATTGATCTCGCTGTGAACCGTGTATGTCCATTCACAGCTCTGGAGTGTGTAATTCCCTATCCATTTTTTGTATGATTTTGGATCAGTAAGCATGTCCCTATCCTTGATAAGAGTTGTGCCTCTTGTTGGATTGACGATATGTTCCCATACAACGTTGTTTGTCTTGAAACTAGTGTGTCCCAGTTGCTATACAGTTACGTTCCATTCCCTATGTTTGTACTGGGGGAATGTTGAATTTTTCCTAGTGTTAGTACTAAGATAGTATGTGCTGTAATTAGTTAGTCTAAGTTAATTGGGTGATTTTCTATGACACCCAAGTAGATAGGGTTGTTAGTCTTTTCTAAAGAGTTGTATGTAGAATAGAATAGAGGTTGAGAGTCGATAGGAAATAGAAAGGGAAGAATATCCCAGAATGTAGGATATTAAAAATGTATATATATTTGTATATGTTTAATTCAATTTTATCTTGATACAAGACAATATTTCCCATTATATGTTTGTGCTAATAATTTTGTAAAAGGTTTTTATGTTGTATGTGATCCATAAAGGATCATGAAAAACAATGACACTCTGAAAAATCCATCAAAACATTAATTTTCCAGCTCAAACAAAGGCATTGTCGAAATCTTTCTTTGCAAAATGATGGCTGTGGAATTGTCAGTGTTGCGGAATTGTTAGTGGCAGTTGTGGAATTATCAGTGACAGTCCTCCCTTGCAAGCTGGCAGTCGTGCCCAAATGCGACAGAAAATAAATTTAACAGTTGCAAACATCATCTCTTCAAATCGATTGGGGGTCCTTTGGTGTATGAAGGGGCATTGCCAACATTGTTTAAGTAAGAGGCAAGGGGTATGGGCTAAGTAATATGAGCGTAGGAGTGTATGGATGCATGAGTGAGTGATAGCAGGGTACAGTTGAGACAATAACCACCAGTGTAATGCATAGCGGGGGAGAGTTGAGAGAATAACTGGCAATGTATTGCTGGTTTCTATTCTCCATTGAGCTCTCTGTAAGATGCTAATAAGTAGCATCAGAAAGATGAAGAGGTAGCAGAGAGTTGAGAGTAATGCTCCATTGAGCTCTTGTAATTTTCCCATTTGATGAAGAGGAGAGTTGGTGATCAATTGACACTACTGAGCTGGTTTTCCCCACACTGGGGCTTCTAGGGTAAAATTCTTGTATCATGTGTGATTTACTTCTATTTATTTCCAGTTGCTTATGGTTCTGTTATTGCTCAGTTGAACAATTCATATTTTAATTCTCTAATTCACTGCCATATGAAGTTAATTCATTAATTAGCAGCAAGTTTAGTTAAGGTCTGCATTTTATTTTCAGCGAAGTAGATTTGTAGAGGAAATTACAGATCAATACATCACAGAAGTTTTCCGTAATATGACCATGACTTTATATACAATTATCACTTAAATGAAGTCAATGGGGAATAATATACCAATATGCTATTGCTCGTTAGATTAACAAGCACGCTTATTCTTCCAATGTCTAAGATATTGGTGAATATTCTGATCTGTTTTATAAGTGTTTACTATTGATTGATGTTCATATCTTATCTACATAATTTGAGTGTATGCCAAAATAATGCCAAATGCATAAAGCCTTGCGTGTGATGTTGTTGCAGACTATTCTTGGCCAAGATAAAGGAGGAATTGCTTTCTTTTGGAGTTGGTCCTACTGGAGCACCTTTCTCCTTACATGGTATCTTTTCCACGTTCTTAATATTTTTCTTCAAATGTTTTGATTTGCACAATTATATATTATTTTTAATTTGTTTGTAAGTAAATGAGAGGCTTCAATTAAGGTGTTCCTGTACCTAAAAAAATTGCATATTTTACATTGATAGCCCATCCCAGCCCTCTAGCACAAATCCAGCTCTACAGGGCACATGTCACAGACAGCACTGGTAGCATCATAAAAACTTAGTTTAACTCATAACTATCGTAACCAAGTGTGGCCATTGGATATATTCTAATACCCTCCCTTACTGGTCATATAAGAGATTACACCAAGCTTATCTCTAACCGTAGTTTCCAAGTCCGGAAATTTGGATCCATTTGGGAAGGCAAAAAATCTGAAAATCCAGAATTCTTGAAAAAGTTCGGAAAGCTCCAGTCTGGGATATATATATATATATATGAGCGTAATTTTATAAGTATGCAAAGGTGACAAATACAATGAAAAAAATTAATAACGTAATATAAAAGGTTAATATGTTTAATATTATATAATATATAAAGTTGCTGGGTGTCCTTTTTTTGCAGAAAACTTAAAAAAAAAAAAAATATTAAAAAAAATAGGGCTGACCTGGTCAGAACCTATTTGGGGCTGCCAAAACATGTGGATCTGGCCGGATTTTGTGCAAATCAAGCCAGATTTTGTGCAAATCAAGCCAGATTTGGTAATATATATATATGAGCATAATTTTATATATATGCAAAGGTGACAAATACAATGAAAAAAATTAATAACGTAATATAAAATGTTATTATATAATATATTAAGTTGTTGGGTGTCCCTTTTTGCAGAAAACTTACAAAAAATTAAAAAAATAGGGCTGACCTGGTCAGAACCTATTTGGGGCTGCCAAAACATGCGGATCTGGCTTGATTTTGTGCAAATCGAGCCAGATTTGGTAACTATGCTCTAAATGCGATGAAATTTATCAGGTCCACGAGGTTTCATCAAGATGTTAGCATTTAACGGCTTGTGGAGCTGCCAGTGCCACCTTTGGTCTAAAATGTCCCATACAGGGCAATATTTGTTCTCTACCCCATTGTAGAAATCTCTAATGGCCTCCTTTGTTCTGTGCATACCCTTGTAGATGTATTTTATTGGAAAATTTTCCCCATTGACCATACAAAGAACCATCACTAAAGGTTTGGTAGTATAGGTTTTAGAAGCCTCCATTTATCTTCTTGGGAACTAATCCTGTCATTAAACTTTACTATTTCCATGAAATCTGCACATCGTTTTGTAAACCTTGTCATCTAGAAGAGAGACATTGATTTTAAATGCACAATACTTATGTTGAAGAGTCAAGACATGGTACTCCGTTATACTGAAATCAAGCAGGATGCATTGTGGATCGTGTAATGTTATATACGTTAACTGAATACGGTAGGATTAAAATGTAGAACTGAATTAAAAATCATTGTCTAATCATAAATGTATCCTATCTCTCACCACAATCAACTCAAGCATTTATTTCCAGACTGTTAACAGCTGTTATAATTCTTAAATTTATTGGAGGCAAAATTTTCACCATCATTTCAAAAGTCGAGATTTTACCCGTGTTCTCAAAATATCTTTGTAAAAATTTCTAATATGCCCGGTTTTGTAAATCTATTGTGCTGCATTTACATTTTAGCATATCTAGGTCTTCCAAATTTATATCAAGGGACAAAGGAATAAATTTCAAGTTTGTTTTACCAGGGATACATAAATTAATTAAAAAATAAGGGTTTTGAAAAACCTAAACGAGTCACTCAAACAGACATGCAGAATGCATGAATCGTCCTGTTAATGCAGTCATTGTCTGGTACTGTGGTAAATAATTTGCAGGAGAGTTTTTGGACTTGTTTCATGGCTTCCTTTTCATCAGGGGATTGATTTATATTATTTTAGATGTAGAAGCTTATAAATATATTAGTTACGGTTATGGTTCAAACCATAATCTTTGACCTCTTCCAGGAAATAATTTTAAAGCATACTACGGGTAAACCCTTGATACATGAGGTTAACCTCTAGAAAGGTTTAGTGTTCTGAATATTTCTGAGATGTGTATTAAGTCATCACAAATTTCACATAGAAATAGCTGTAACTTCTGACTTTTTCGATTTATCTGGTTTAGGCATTTCAATCTTCTTTTCTCAGAATCTTAAGGATTATGCAAACAATGACTCATCTCTTTCTATTGCCTGGCTTAATTTGTTTCTTATTTCATATTTCTATACAGGGCAATAGTTCCAACCATTCAGGGTTATGAAGATGCAGCAGATTTCACGGTCACAGAGAGATTAAAAACAAGCGTGCAAGGAAATCTGGTCTTCTACTTAAGTGTGGGCTCTATTGGCTTGTTTGGAGTTGTCATTCTTATTCTCATGCACAAAAGATGGTGAGCCTTTTACTTATGAAATTAGTCTATTGGCTGTCATTAATGATCATTATACCATTCATATTGTCAATTCGGGTAGTGACCTGACATAAGAACATGATAAGCAGACATTTATTTTGAAACTGATTGACTTTTATGTAAGTTTGAACATCAACATAAGCTGAATACTGGAGGATATTTTAGTTTGGATTGCGTTTTTACATTATATGCTTATTGTAATGAAATAATCCTTCCCAAACCATGTATTTTGAACCTTATGAAAATTACATCAATGATCCTTAAATTACCATTTGAATATTTTGTCTTTCAAAATGAAAATTCTTGTGTCAATCTTGGCTGCTTCTAAATAAGTCCTAGCCTTATTTTGTATTCTTTTCAGTACATGCTCTGTTTCAGACTCTGCTCCCTGTCAAATCAATTTTCTACTACAACTGAACCTGATTCTTCCTCTAATTAATTTGTGAATTACAGAGCATTCTACCTATTATTGGTTTTCATTTTAAATTGACTTGTCGCTTGCTGCAGTCTTAAACTGCTTCCAGGTTAAGATTTGAAGTTGTTTTCTTTCTAATTTACTTGGAAACTTCCATGTTAAAGTTATTTGAATATCATACATATAAACTACAGTCAATTTGCAATATTAAGCACAAGTTTCAGTTTAAGTTCCACAATAAGATCCGGGGTAGGTATTACTGTTTGTACAAAGTTTTAGGAGGTTAGCTATCCACCACCTTTCAATATTTTGACCAAAGCTGCTTGGTCCTTTTCCTTTGAGACGCTGTCACTTTGCAGGAGACCACAAGGCCCACTATGCTAAGTACCTCCTCTTTCAGCCTATCCCAGATGTTGTGAGTATTAAGCATCTATTGGGTGCAGCTGGTCTACACCCAAATTGTGTCATGTTATAATCCATAATTAGTTGCTAATATAAATAGTATTACGATGGTGTATATATTCAATAACTAACTCATCAGCACGAATCTTTATCTTTCCAATAAACAACATAGTTGATTGTATGACTGTTCCCTTGTGTTTTGCCAAAGGAAAAAACTGTATTCTGCATAGAAATAATTTGTTTAAGTGATAAAAATAAGTTTGTCTACCATATGCATAAACTGAAAAAAAAAAACATGAACTGAAAACACCACAAAAACAGAGCACAATACGAGATTACCCTGGAGAAACCCAGTGTGGGAGAAACTCTAGAAGAGTAAGGCCTTGCCTTTTCATGCCACTATCTTCTTTGCAAATTTATAAGCTTACTGCTTTCTTGAGGCCTTCAAAGAAGCCAATCAACATCAACGGTCTCTTAACACTCTCCTACTGCACTCAACTCCAGATGACACTCAACCAAGAAGAGCTGACTAAGAAAAAATGATTTACAATGACCTGTGAGAGTGTATATATATAATTACAAGTTAGGCTCGAATTAAGAAGCTCAAAAGCCTAAAAACTGGTGTGTCTGCAGCTGTTACTCTGCTTGTTTGTTGCACTCGGGAAAAACTGCCATGACATAAGTGTAATTTACATGACACAAGTGTAATCACCATGGACTGAAAACAACCCAAACACCCAGCACAACTAAAGAGATTATCCTGGGGAAACCCAATGTGGGAAAACTCGAGAAGAGTAAGGCCTTGGCTTCTCTTGCAACCTTCTCCTTTGCAAGTTTACAAGCTTACTGCCTTCTTGAGGCCCTTCAAGGACACTAATCAACACAATGGTATTGGAACGCTTGCAAATGCTTTGCAACTTGTTTGAAATGCGCACCCTCCTACTGTGCTTAACTCCCTATGACAGACAACCAAGAAGAACCGATTGAGAAAGATTGATTTCCAATGACTTTTGAAGGTGTTTATAACTTTATTTACACTTACAAGTTGGGCTTGAATCAAGAAGCCCAAAAGTCAAAGCGCTGGAAGAGACACCATCTACTCTTCTTGTTTGTTTCACTTGGGCAAAGACCACAACATAGTTCAGGGCAGAACTGCCATGACATAAGCGTACATAAACAAGATCTCGTAACTTCCCTGACAACAACCTATTTCTTTTCTTATATTGAATATGGTCAAAGCAGCGCCAGTTCTTTTCACATGCTGATGCACTTGCTCCTTGACTCAAAATTTGGATGGCAAAGTATTGCAGTTCCTTTGTAGTTGATCCATAATATTTCTATTATTGGGATCCTTCAAGATTCACTCTATTATGTTTGGCTGCAGTTGTTCCAAATACCCCTTGTGCTCGAAATGTCCTTATTTGGCTTCTAATTACATTTGCAAGTTTTGCATTTAGAACAAGTTTGTCAGTGGCTTCATAAAGTCCACTCATGACTTCTGCATCACTTTCTCTTTTTATATGAAAGAGCCTAGGCTGTAGATAGCAAGCCCCTGCATGTAATGGTGTGTGCATCATTTTTCATCTTATATCAATTACATCCCATATTGCTTTGTACTCTGTCTCCATATTATTGAATACTTTTTGAATGGATTTTTTGCAATGGTCCATAGCTTCATAAAACATGACAAGGCAAGGGGTGTCACCATCAACCATGTGAAGCACATCAACAATAAGCTCACACATTTTTAGAACCTTACTTGCACTTTCCCAAAAGCTTAGGTTGATGATGATTTGTTCAGCTTGCTTTCTCTTAGAGCTTTTCGAGAGCGCAGAAATTTTTCACTCTTTAGAACAAATCACTGATTTTACTGTTGTTTTCTCTTCAACCACCATTTTCAAAGTGATATAAAAAGAAGCAAATCTTGTTTCACAAGGCCTTAACAACTCCATTGATGCATGCTGTCGATAAATACTAAATGTGAGTTGGTGGTTCTTGATAAAGTTTGCAATTGTCCTCCCCTCTTGAATTGCTTCATGCATCCATGAAAACTTGGCTAAGTCTTGTAGTAGCAAGTTAAGACGATGCGCTGCACAAGGGCTCCAATAAATTTTTGGATACTTGTCCATAATCATTTTTCTAATGCCTACACAATTTGTGGCATTATCAGTGACAATCTGCACTACATTTTCCTCGCCCACTTCATGAATTGCTTCATCTAAAATTTTGAAAATGAACTTTGATGTCTTCTTGTGATTCATAGTGTCAATCACTTTAAAAAAAGATATGCCTTGAGGGCAATACACCAAGACATTAATCAACGACCTCTGACACATATCAGACCAACCATCACTCAATATACTGCAATCTGTTGCATTCTAAGAGGTTTTGACATCTACCATGCTTTCAGTCACCCTCGCTTTTGACCTTTTCAAAAGAGTAGTCCTAAGCTTTTCAGAGCTAGGTGGAGTGTAACCTTTGCCAAATTCAGAGATTTTTTTAACTGCATTAATAAAGAACGGACTCCTAGCCACATTGAATGGAATGGCACTTGAATAAAACAAATCAGCGAATGCATCATTCACATCTTGCTTTTGCACTGGGTTGCACATGTTGGGAATTGTGCCACTTTCACAGGGGTTTGATTGCATATGTGAGGATGGCATGCTTGTAAAAAAACTCTTTGATGTGCTCCATGATATTTCTTCTTGAATTCTTTGTTTTTTTTGTGTTGCCATATGTTTTCCAACCCCTGATTGTTCCTCTTCTTTCTCTAATCTTACTCTGATTTCTGGAGTCACATTAGAACATGGTTTAACACCTCCACCAGTGCCACCCGATCTGCCAAGCAGAAGGTCAATGACTCTGGGTAAAGTCCCATGAAATAATTTTTCACATAAATTATATTTGAGTTCATTTCCTGATCTAGTTCGTGATACATGCTTCCACCCCGTAACGTTTGATTAGGAGCCATAAATGCTTTTGCAAAATTTAAATAAAAATTTAATGTCAAATATATATACATTAATATATATTTTTAAAAATATAGACAATTATAAATAAACAAATAATTAAAAAACATACAAATAATTTTTTTTTAAAATTTAAAACCAAATTATAAAACATAAAATTAAATTTATAATAAAAAATAAAAATGAAAATAAAAATAATAATTGTTGTGAAAATAAAATAAAAAATATTCAAATTATAATTATAAAATAAAAAATATTCAAATTAAAATTAAAATTATAAAATAAAAAATTAAAAAATAAATTAATATAAATTAAATAACATTAAAAACGTTATAATTTAAAAAAATAACTATAAACAAAAAATTAAATACATAATAAAAAAATAAAATAAAAAAATAAAGAATATTTAAAATTTTAAGTTATAATTACAAAACAAAAAAACATAAAAAATAAATTAATATAAATTTAAAAAATTTAAAAACATTATAATTAAAAAAATATTATAAATAAAAAAAATACTAAAAATAAATAAACGTTTAAAAAATTAAATAAAAAATATTTAAAAAACATTTTATATAGAATAAAATTAAAAAATTAAAATACATAATTAAAAAAATAACAAAAAATTAAATACGCAATTAAAAAAATAAAATAAAAAAATAAAGAATATTTAAAATTTTAAGTTATAATTACAAAACAAAAAAACATAAAAAATAAATTAATATAAATTTAAAAAATTTAAAAACATTATAATTAAAAAAACATTATAAATAAAAAAAATACTAAAAATAAATAAACGTTTAAAAAATTAAATAAAAAATATTTAAAAAACATTTTATATAGAATAAAATTAAAAAATTAAAATACATAATTAAAAAAATAACAAAAAATTAAATACGCAATTAAAAAAATAAAATAAAAAAATAAAGAATATTTAAATTATAATTACAAAACAAAAAATCATAAAAAAATAAATTAATATAAATTAAAAAAATTTAAAAACATTATAAATTAAAAAAAAAATTACTAAATATAAATAAACGTTTAAAAAAGTAAATAAAAAATATTAAAAACAAAATTATATAAAATAAAATTAGAACATTAAAATACATAATTAAAAAAATAAAAAAGTTGCAAAAAAAAAATAATGAAAAAAAAAAAAAAAAACAAAAATTAAAATACATAAATTATAATATATAAATATAAATAATAATTATAATTTATAATTTATTAACATAAAAATTTAAAATAAAAAGTTATAAAAAACAAATTAAAAATTATAAAAAATAATTAAAAGAACACAAAATAAAATAAAATAAATTATATTAAAACAAAATAAAAAAATAAAAATAAAAACTTCATAATAAAAATAAAATAAAAAATATATAAACACAAAATTTAAAAAAAATATAAACTAAAATAAATCAAATCGAATTTAAAAAATAAAAAATAAAAAAAATTATAAACATGAAAATTTAAAATAAAACGTAATAAAAAAATAAAAAATTAAAAAACCACCAAACAAAATAAAATAAAATATATTAAAGTAAAATAAAAAAATAAAAAATAAAAACTTCATAATAAAAAATTAAAATAAAGTAAAAACTATATAAAAACAAAATTAAAGAAAAACATAAAATAAAATGAATTGAAAAAATAAAAAATAAAAGTTTTTATTATAAAACCGAAACTTCAAAAAAAAAACAAAAACAAAAACAGCCTGTAACCTAAGGCTAACAAAACAAAAAGATCCAAGGAAAAAAAAAACTTAATAAAACCCTACCTGGATTGCCTGCTGGCGTTGTTGCCTGCCTCCGCCGCTGTTCCTTGCGTTACTCTCTGAGTCTCCTCCTTGCCCGCATCAATCTCCTCTGCCTGCTCCGATCTCCCTGCCTGCATTCTACTTCTACTAACTTGGCCAAGCTACCTCCGATTCACAACACGTTTTTCTGCTACCTCCGATCTATTTGCCCTCATTCTCCGATTTTCTGCTACGAAGAGTCAGTTTGTTTTTAGCGAAGCTGAATGTGCCCTCTTATAACACATTTTTGCCCTAGATTTTGAGTGCAAAAATTTCCCGCGGTTTTACCTTGATTTTGGCAAATATTTGACGATTTTTTGGGACTGCCGGAAAAAACGGCGATTTTCCAGCAACGGCGATTTTCGTACTTCCTGCTGGAAAATCGCCATACCTTGTGACACAGAGCGTAACTGCCAGAACACAAGTAGACACAATCGCCATGGTTGGTGAGGCATATATTAATATTATAGATGGTAATTTAACTATTGTTTCCTAATATATACAAAGGTGGTTAGAAATAAATCAAAAAGTAGATGGACAGCTGGAACAATTGTAAAGGACATAAAAATGAATTAAAAAGGTAGATGACAGCTAGAAACATTAAGTGCCGTTGGAAGATTGTTACTCTCTGTGTATAGATTCCTCCTAAGCAAGAAGTCATTCAAAAATACATTAAAAAATAGGGACATATAAGTGCATATCAATGGCAATTTTGGAACTGCCATGCCACAAGTGCAACTGTGACCCTGCTACATTTGGTGGTTACATCACTAACAAAATTGTTCTATGCTTTTGCTTTGTTTCTCAAGAACTTACTTTAGTTGTGTTTGACTCCAAGATGTACGGATCACTTCAAAATCATCTGCAACCTCTATAGACCCTTGCACAATTCATAGTCATCAAATTATGAGTGTTTCAAGTTACATGTAGCCTGTTTGACTTGAGAATGTGAGTGGTGTAGAATAAATAATGTCTATAGAGATACTAGACCATTTGTAGCATTGTACACGTAATAGCAATCTGAACAATAGCAGCTTGAATTCATATAAGATATGTCTCAATACAATTTGCACAGTACAGATTGTTACTCTCTATATAGTTTCCTCCTAAGCAAGAAGTCATTCAAAAATACATTAAAAAATAGAGACATATAAGTGCATGTCAATGGCAATTTTGGAACTGCCATGCCACAAGTGCAACTGTGACCCTGCTACATTTGGTGGTTACATCACTAACGAAATTGTTCTATGCTTTTGCTTTGTTTCTCAAGAACTTACTTTAGTTGTGTTTGACTCCAAGATGTACGGATCACTTCAAAATCATCTGCAACCTCTATAGACCCTTGCACAATTCATAATCATCATATTATGAGTGTTTCAAGTTACATGTAGCCTGTTTGACTTGAGAATGTGAGTGGTGTAGAATAAGTAATGTCTATAGAGATACTAGACCATTTGTAGCATTGTACACGTAATAGCAATCTGAACAATAGCAGCTTGAATTCATCTAAGATATGTCTCAATACAATTCGCACAGTACAGGGAGGACTTGTTACAAGCGCCCTTCCCATGATGCATCTCTTGCCATAAATAAGACAAATGACATATGGCTTGCGGAAGACGCAGTCGTTAAGACCTGAACATAACTAACAAGAGTCATTACAAACTACTTGAGCCTGACAATACAACCACATAATTCGTAATCATGACAATATAAATGTTATAGTCTACAAGTGGTGGCTTATGTAGTCATACCTCCCAATTAAGAAGGCTTTTTGTTCCCAAAAGCTTAAGGACTCGAGTTGAAACAATTCCCAACCTTCTCATTAATTTACCACTAGCCTTTACTTGGAAATTGTCCTTTCAAACCTACTTGCCAACTTTCCTACTTCCCTCTCTCTCATGATCTCACCTTCTTTTGCAAAATAACATCCTTTTCCAACTTTTCTTGAGCAGTAGGAGCAAGATCTTCAATGTAAGGCAACAAAAGGCTCAAAGAGACATAAGTTCTCTGCATTCGCAATGGAATAGAACTTCATGTATGGAGGCAGGCCTATTATGAATGCATTAGTGCCCACTTGTTCAAGAACCTCAAATGGACCACACCTAAGTTACCTAAGTGGTTTTAGTTTCTTTGCTTTACCTTCAAGGCTTTCTTTGCTCAAGTACAACCATACATTGTTCCCAACTTGGAATTTATGCTCAATGCATAGAAACTGATCATGTCTTGCATTCTAATTAGCTTGAGGGTTCTTCAACTTCTCTTGCACTTGGAGGTGTATTTGCCATATCTTCTCAATGAAGATTTCAGCTTTGTAAATTTATGCATCCATTCTTTCTTGCTTTCTTTGTGGTTGTCTCATCATGAAATTGAAAGGACCAGGAGATGAGTAACCAAAACATGTCTAACACAGAGATCTATTAGTAGAGGAATGAATTTCTCTATTGCAAATTTGCTGGATATATGCCAAATTTTCACCCCGAGTTCTAGGATGGTTCCTATTATGCCTCCTCAAGATTTGCACCAATGTTCTATTGATCAATTCGGTTTGACGTTCTATTTGTGGATGAAAACTAGTTGATCTATTCAACTTTGTATCTAGATTCTTACATGATGTATTCCAAAACTTGCCTATGAATCTTGTATCCCTATTTGAAATGATAGAGCTAGGCACATCAAAGTGAACCCAAACATTAGTGAAAACAACTCAGCGGCATCATTGCCCTTACGAGTCTTTTAACAAGGAATGAGAATGCACATCTTGCTAAACTGGGCTACAACTACAAAATGGTAATCATGTCCTTTCTTTGATGTTGACAGTATGTTTTGAATAAATATTTAGTATAAAGGTAAACTGCGGAAGCTTCCGATCATACTGTGGCATCAAACATCTACAATTGTCCATGGTATCGACAATGCTTCACGACATCCCACACAATGGAGCATAAATGTATAGCCACGAAGAAGAGATGTTTCTATTGGTATTTTGAATGTAATGTTGTATTTAATCTTAATAGTGAAATGAATGCAAGCTTAATTCAATTCTGTGAAATCAACACATTCTTATTTCTCCCTTTTTTGTTTTGTTCGACCATCAGACTAATCCATTCTGCATCATCTAATGGTTCTATAATGCAAACGACTAACATTTTATGAATTTTTGTCTTTATTTTGATCTTCATATTAGGATTTATCCGATAAGGCCTCTTTCTGATAGGTTGTGTTTGGATTTAACTGAATGTTCATTGTTCTTAACTCAGGGTTAATGCTGCAGAGTTCTTTGAAATTTTTAGGAAAAGTGTCTTCATATTCTTTTAGTAGTTCTACTATTTTTAAGATTGTTGATTCTTCCCAATAATCTCCAATTTTGGCCAATTTAGGATCTCCTTCACATGTTATGTTTTCTTTCTGGACTTTTACTGGCTAGTAAAAATAGCTTGTCTCGTCTTTGTGGTGTTGACTAGTTTTCTTTCCCCTTCTTCAATATTGTAGTTAATGTGATATGGATTGCTTTCTGTTTTTTCAGGTTCTTGTTTCTTCATCTTATAACATCTTAGGGTAATGGTTTCATACACGCTATCCAGAACCTTCATTGCTTTTTGATTCTATAGTTTCTCTATTATTGTATGCTTTTCGAATCGTGCCATGGCATCGTCATCAGATGCTATTAAAAATATTTAATTTTTATCAATGCGCGACATACTCTTCGATCTAGGTCCCATAAATTAAATGTGCAGCAAAAATCCTTAATGATTTGGTCCCAGTTCCGTGTCTCTCCGTGTGTTTCCTGGTGCATATACCATGCTCACAGTATTTGTCCTAAGGTCCAATAAAAATATTGTACTCAAAGTTTTGGAGTAGTCTTTCCAATCTGCCTCCAATAATATTCTTAATTATTTGTGTGGACGAAGACTTCCTCGGCCTTTGTATTTTGTGAGAGCCTTGAACTTCTCTTCCTCTTGAATGTGTCGTGTCTCAAGGAGTATTACTAATGTATTATAATTCTTGATGTGTTCTTTGTGTGTTGCCCACCATCTTGTGGCATTTATAATGGGTGTGTCATTCAAGGCTTCTATTCTTGTTTTTTCATTGGGAAAGACTTTCTCCATCTGAGCTAAGTACTCTCTTATGTCGCCAGTCCTTGAGAATTTAGGTATCATAAAATGTTTCTTCTATTATTGAGTGATACTTAGATCCGGTTTCATCTTGATTAGCTGAGTAGTAATTTTCCTTCTATAGTCTTTCACTTTGGCTTGTGGTATTTAATTGTTTCAGTTCAATTTTTCTTAGAGATAGCATTTTGCAAACTCTTGTTTCCAGTGTTGCATATAACCAAGCTTCGATATCTTCTTCAGTATTGGATTTGAGTTCTTCGTCCTTTAGTTCTATTTCGCCGTCCTCGTTGGGTTCAAAGTCCTGGTCAAAAAGGGGTACTTTCTCTATAGTATAAATCCCTTGAAGATCATCAAAATCTTCGTCCTCATCCTTGTTCTCCCATACCTCTTCAGTCCAGGCTGTGTTCATGCTTGTTTCTTGTGGGATATGGACCATGATGCCATTCCCTTCAAGAGTGATTTCCTCATCTTCTCAATTAACAATGACATTGCAATCCGTGAACCAACCTAGCGTTAAAAGTATAGATTATGATGGGCTTTTATGGAAACACCCCATCACATCAATTTATACCATTTTAGTTATTCCCATCAAGTTCACCTCTCTGTCTTTTAATACTCCAAGTGGTGCTTTCAAAATACCATCTGCCATGGCAATATCATAATCCACTGGATGTGGTTTGGGTTTTCCTAGTGCTTTCCATGTTTATTTTGACATAATGTTAACATCTGCTCTCAAATCCCGTAATGATCTTGTAAATTTCTGTCCTATTTTAACATCTAAGTATATGGTTGAGTTATTCCATTCTCTTATTGTGCAAAACACATTATTCTTTTTGTTCTTTGTACACGGTATGTGCATTCTTGTTTGTTCCAATATTTGTAGAACTGTTGGAGTTTTTCTAATAACTACTGCTTATTGATCATTTTTACAATTTTCTTTAATCCAAGCATTTCTTCTTCCTTAAAATAAGTTCGCTTCTCTTCCTCTTTCTGAGTTTTTTCAATTATGTTTTTACTTTGCTGTACTATTCTGCCATTGTCTTGGGTTTGGGGTAGTTTTCCCTATCACTCTCATCACTTGATATCTCTCTCCAATCTTTCCCCTTTACATTCATTCTAGCGCCACTCCTTGTTATTACGATTGCTCTTCCATTAGCCGTGGTTTTGTTGATGTTTGTTTTCATTATAGTTTTCTTATTCCAAATTTCTCTCAATGCTTCTTTTGCTTTTATTTTTTTTTGATATTATACCACTCGATCTAGAAGTCTTCGGTTATTTTTTTTGCTTTTCATCTTCCTTAACTCCTTGCAGTACCTTCTTTAAATGTTGGCCCCCCTTGGTTGCACCATTTAAGGCCTTTGTTTTTGTTCCACATGTTTTGAAGAATTGTGTGGCTTTTGGGCATGCGTATACTCATGTGATCCTTTCTCATGACCGAAAGTGCATTCAATTTGGTTTGGTATAGTGCAATTCTGTGCGATGAGCCCTTCCTTCCCACATTTGAAATAGGTGGGAGGACCTCTCTCTTGTCCACCTAGTCCTCCTTAATTGTTTCTCCCTTGGTACCCTTGATAGTTGTTCCGTTAATAGTTTCCCCCTTGGTACCCTTGATAGTTTTTCTCTTGGTAACCTTGGTACCTGTGGCCTCCTCCTTGATAGTAGTTTCCTTGATAACTGTCTCTGTAACCTCTGCGGTATCCTCCTTGATAGGTGTCTCATTTAATTTAGGAACCTCCACGGAAACTCCTAGTTTTCCCATGAGATCCTCCATATTTTTTTCCAACTGATGAAGTTCTCCAATGGAAAGAGAAATGCTTGCTGCATATTCTTCCAATTTGATGAAGTTCAAGGGCCACCTAGGAATCATTTCTTGCAGCTTGTGGGCCATGGGAAAAATCATGCATCACTAATTTTCTCTCTACCTTTGGAGATTCACTGACCTTCGGTGTTAGGAGAGGAATTAGGGTGCATATTCTGCTTTCTCCTTAGGATATTCCAGCCTGACCTCCTTCCTCAGAAAATTCAAATCTTGTATTGGCCTTGTCGTGGTGGTGGATGTTGATTTTGGTTCTTTTTCTCCTTGGAACTTTAATACAAATGTGTAACAATGCTAGTTTCCAGCTTTTGTCTTCACCAACAACTCGTTTCCCATGAGGAATTCTCCCCTTTGAAGGGAAGATAATTTAGATATATGTATTTTTGTGGGATTCAACCGTGAGAGTATAAGTCATCAATAGTGACCAATTTTCATGAGTGATTAGTTGTTCTATGGCAGTTCTCTCATGTGCATTGGTAATAATCAGAAGGCAATGGGACCCACAAAGCACATGCATATTTACCAATGCATGTTAGTGTTGATGCTCAGAAAATTTTGACTATGTTGCACCCACAGTCAGAGTGTCACAATGGGAAGTCTGGTAGTTCTGAATGAGAACAACATCTAGAGTAGGCTGACATTTTCTATTGTAGCTCTAAACTGAAATTGTTGGAGTTGGAAAGGGTGAGAAGTAAATAAAAACAGCAAAGCAAATAAAAGGCGATGCACCAAAGTAGTTGATCCATTGATACCCATTCAAAGGTATATAAACACAAAATAATTGCTAAACACAATTTAACATCAGCTATCAAGACTGAACGCAAAATGAAACTAATTCAATACTGTGATGAGATTAAACATCCACATGAAAGTTCAGACTAAGGGCAGAAATTGGCCACAGAATTTTTCATTAAGTTTTTCAACATTACACAGTTGCATAAGACTTGAAAACAAACTAATATTAAAAAGCCAACAAATGCCAAGGCTATGAAATGCACAATGAAGCGCTCATGGAAAGCTGGAAAAAACTCTGTGGGCCAAGGAACCCCAAAAATAAAGAGACTCTCTATTTATTTACAATTAGAGGACAGAGGAAGATGGCTGTGAATGTGTAACCGAATGCCCTAAATTCCAGCCACCATTTCTTGCAAAAACTGCCATTTGATTGCTGCCAGAATTATGGGGTTGCCATCAATGAGTTTATTGCCCACCATTTCCATAATCATCTCCACAATATCTCTTGTCAAAATGAAGTTTGCTGCAAATATTCCTCCCGTGAATGTTGAAAGACGAGTAAATAAATAAAGGCAAAAGCTTGTAATTCATTTTAGTCTCTCATGGTTTTTAAAATATAAAACCTCCTTAGTTTTTTAACAACCTCTACTTTTATAAAGGTAAAATGCCTTTTTAAATTTTTTGTGCCTGTGGAGTCACTTTTATATTAAAGGGGCCACTTTATACACCCACTTATAAATGAAAGGAGATTATGATCCTGCTTTCCCCTTTCCCCTTCCCCTTCTCCTTTTTTAATAAATGGGTGTTATACATTTTAAAAATGAGTGACCACCAATGATATTTCAGGAAATTCACCTAATAATTAAATGCTCTAACCCCCACTACAAATTTTCCTGAGGGAGAACTAAACAAATGACGGGAAATTCATACTGAATGGAAAATAATGCAATTAATTTGAGGAGCGATTTTTTTCAGTAGGTAGATATCAAAAATATCTGTGTTACATTAGGAATTATTTATGTTAACCATTTACTCTCTTGGGTAAAGAACTTTTTGATGGATTCCCGAACTTCAATTGAGTCTTCTTAATATATTTTTATCTTTACGCTTTTTTTAGGGGAGGTTCCATGATTGGTCTGGCCATGGCATGCTCAAATACTTTTGGTCTTGTTACGGGTGCTTTTCTTTTGGGATTTGGTTTGATTGAAATTCCTAGGAGCATTTGGAGGAATGCAAATTGGACCTATCGACAGAAAGTTTTGTCCCATCGAGTTGCGAAGATGGCCGTTAAACTTGATGATGCTCATCAAGAACTCTCAAATGCAATCGTAGTAAGTATGCTTCCTCATTTAGATTGTCTTTTTAAACTCTGACTTTCTTTGAAAGAATTGATAACACTTTTTCATTCGGTGGTGTTCACTCTTTTGTAGTTTCTTGCTGCTTTCAGGTTGCCCAAGCTACTTCAAATCAGATGTCCAAGCGGGATCCATTACGACCGTGTATGGATGTTATTGACAATATGCTAGTGCAAATGGTAGCTATTGTCTATCATACTTTATCTACACATGATAAAAAGAAATATTTCTGTGAAATAGAAGGAGCACTTTATTAAGTAGAAATGCTGAGCCCTCATGGTAATTTGTCATATTCTTTGTAAGGAACCTAACTTTCTTTGTCTTATGTAGAATAGAGAAAATCCTAACTTCAAACCATCAGGAGGAAGATTGGGGGAAAATGACATGGATTATGATGCTGATGAAAAATCAATGGCCACCCTTAGGCGTCAATTAAGAAGAGCCAGGGAGGAATATTACCGCTATAAGAGGTATACTTTCGGACAATGAGACTGCTAGTAAATGTCATGGTATCACCTGCTCGGTTCAATGGGAAGGTCTTATTCTTAAAGCCCATCTTAGATTTCAGGTTATGATTTGCCAGATATGCTATATGTGTCGTCTAACCCTGATTATAGTCTGAATACTCATATGATATTTTATTTAATTGGTAAAAACTTCGGGCAAGTGCTAGTCACTGTAAGTTTGCTATCAAGTGAAAATATTACCTTGGAATTTGTTATTTTCTGTAGAAACATTCTGACTTCTGAAGCTTAAGCATCATAGCAAAAAGCTAGGCAAGATAAAACCTCTGTTTACATTTGGGATGCTTTGTATTGAAAGATTATTTTCAGTCTGCTTGCAAATATTAATTGGTTTCATAAGAGTCTTCTGGGTGCAACTGGGTTATGACTCTCAGAGAGAACTGAAACATTTGGAAAATTCAAACACTAAGCCGTTGCACACAGAAGAGTTATGAATTAATACACTGTGAACAAACACTCAGAGATTAATTGGTTTGTTTATTTATGCAGTGAATATATGAGCAACGTGTGTGAGGCCCTTGAGCTGGAGGATACAATTAAGAACTACGAACGTGGTGGATCCACAGAATGGTTAGTTCTTTCTCGGAACAGTTTAAATGCTGCATTTAGTTTAGAGATAATTAGTAAGAAAGAACTTCGGTAGTGGCTTGTTATACCCGGTGATCATTATATTACACCCTTAAAAGAGAATTTTAGAAGTTTTGGTTTTGATGGTAGAGATTTTAGTTTTCTGAAATGAATGTAATTTCTGTGATTCATTGGAAAATGAAATAGATCAATAAGTTTGTCTGCACATAAGTCATAACCCCTGACGTTTTCATTGCACAAGCTTGTCAAATATAGGAGCTGGGAAAAACAAATAACAAGAGTTGATGTAGCTAGAGTTTGAAGAGAAAAGGAAGGGCATCAGAATGTACCCAAAAAGGGTTAGGGGAAGATGTAGGGTTCCAATAGGTTTGTTAGATAAAACTAAATTTTTGATGGTAAAGTTGAATGTTCAATGTCACAGCTAAAGGTGTGGAAGGATTGGTAGTACAGTTGCGTGATGAATTAACAAAAGCATGCTACTGAACTACATAACAATTATTAATCGGCTGTTGAAACCAATTGTCACGACGGTCCTTTTAAACTATATCACATTAGTTCAACTAATGACCAGGTGGTTGCATATCTGATTCATTTATGCATTTGCTATAAGTGGATAAGTTTGTGTAGCATCAAATCTAATATGTGAGGTTTGAATTGTATGAATAGATATCATTGTAACTGGAAAGAACGATTATTGAATTCATCCGCATTTAAGATTATCTTGAGGTGGACATTTTGTCTATAGAACAATTTCTGTTTTCTTTGTTCATCAAAGGATGCCAAGTATATTATCTTCCTATTGTGCTATTGTCAGTTGATCAAAGGTTGTGGGATGCGAGAATGGTTGGCATGATATATTGTAGAATCTTAAATATTTTTCCATGACTTCAAATCACCAATGGAAGATTTAAGATGTATCTATGAAACTTAATGACCAACTAGCAGAGTCACACATTCGATGATTCAATGTTCCCTTGAAAACTCTATATAAGTTATGGATAGTATTACCTGACATTCTTGCCACTTTAGATTTTATGGGAATCTGAAGGGAATTGTGTCACTCATGTCAAAAGAAAGGAGCTAGATGCCACCTATGCTTAGCATTCACATATGTTGGGAAATTGTGTCAGAAATGAACTTTTAATGATAGATTGTGTTTTAAGCGTTGAAGTAGGTTCGATGGTGCTTCCACAATGGCAATGCTATGTAGGACAAAATGTGCTTGAATATTGTAAAGTATATCATGTTTTGAAGATTAATTGATAGAAGACCTGTGATGGTAGATGTAAGATGAATTTGAGAGCTCATGGAAAATAGAGATAGTCATCTAGCTGGTTTTGATTTTACTTGCATCTTGTTTCTTGCATTTTGTTTTTTGTAATTCCCCATTTTTCTTACTATATAAATGAAATGGAATTATATTGATTTCCACGAGGAAATGGAATTATATTGATTTCCACGAGTGACCAAAATAGGTCAATGAGATTAGATACAAAGAAAGAAATTATACCAATGTTCAGGTATGACCAAAGTAGGTCAGGACTCGGAATGACACCCAGTTACAATAGAAAAATACAAGGGTAGAAAAGAACGCTAGAAGCTGAAAAAGTGCATAGGACTATAGCTAAAAACACTGAAGCAAAGAGAGCACAAGATGGGGTAAACCCAAGGAGGGTCAACCTTAGCCATAGAATACAATCACAATTCTTAATAGCCAAGTGAGGGGGAAATAAGCGGAAATGAAATTGCTGAAAGAAAAAACTGAAGAACAAGGCAGGAAGCTGGGACAGTCACATGTCTGCATCAATCCCTCAAGCGGAAGGAGAACCACCAAAATCATCATCCACCACCAGCACCAAAGGACCAATGCCAACGATGATAGCAAACGTCAGGTGTGTAAAGCACTGACCGTAAAAGAAAAAAGTTAACAGGAAAAAACAAAAAATAATAATAAAAGGTGCAGTTACCTTGAAAGCATAATAAAGGAGCTTCGCTTGAAATACTAATCATCAACAACAAATAAAAGTAAAATTTAATGCATGGCACCATAACACCTATAAGAAGGGAGGCCACTGGTTGAGACATGAGATTTATGATAGGATAAAACCCTTATTAGGGAAGAAAAATTCTTTGTGGGAATAGTGATAAGTTTTACAAAGGTTTCCACCCACAAAGGAAAAAAGAATGGAGATGTGCATAAAATATTCTCATGACCGTCAATTAGGAAGGGCATAGCTTCACATACAGAGGAGAAATGAAGAGAGGAGAGTATAGGCAACATAGGGGGTGCAATTGGTATAGAGTTGAGCAGAAAGTAAAACAAGTAGATTATGCTAATGAACATGTTTAATTAAGTTATTAATTATTTTGAAAAGGTCTTATGAAAGGTTGCACCTTTGATGAAGTCATTTCAATTTACAAAATCATAAAGCTATTGGAATCTATTGCTTTTATTTGCTTATATTGCTTTGATCACTGCTGTTATACACTGCTGTAAATCTGCTGCTACTTCACTTCTGTGCATAGCTGTTAAAGAACACAGTAGGCTAAATTTATATTATCACTGGTGAACCTGACATAATAGTGTAAACAGAAGTGTATGTTATTGTTTGTGGACATCAGCTTTGAATGTCAAGGTAGTGAAAATCAACTGCAAAGTAAGAAGAGAGGAACAAAGCAGAAAGTAAAGAGAGATTAAGAAATTTTCTTGGTTGTGGAAGGAAAACCATCCAACTGGTATTGATATCAGTCAAATCCCTGTTTCAGAAATAGAGATAGATAAACTGTCCACACGTACAGGACAGCTTGAGGTGTCACAAGCAGAACTGGAAGGAGCGGTAGAAGAGGCATCGATTTCCAAAAAGGATCCAAATCGATAGAATAGAACTGCCGAAAGAAGAAGCTAAGAATGTCTGGACCACAAATCTGAAAAACAATAGAGTTCAGTACAAGACCTTTAAAAATTGTAAAGAATGGAGTCAAAGCCGTCATTGATTTCTAAACCAGCAAGGTTTGGTGGTGAATTTAATCAGGATTCAACTACACACTGTCTGAACTCAGAGTATTACTGTAAGGTCAATGGGATTAATGATGATAAATCCTGAGTGTAGTATTTTTCAGGATCATTGCAAGATTATGCCATCAAGTGATATGATTAACCGAATACACATGGCCAAAAGTGAAGATGGTCTTTACAGAAGAATTACAAAAGTGTCATACCGATGCCCAAATATTGAATGAATTGAAAAGTATCAAACAAAGAAAAGATGAGTCAATTAAAGATTACAACAAAAAGAATTTTGAACTTGGTATGGATGCTAGATAATCCATTAAGGGACGATCTGAAACAACAGTATTTCGTAAATGGATTATGAAAAGTGTTTTAAGGAAAGTTTGCAATTTTGTGCCAACTTCTAAATACTATGATGCATATCAAAGAATGCTGCATTTGGAAAAGCAGCAATATTTAAAAAAAAAAAAAAAATATTGATGAAAAAGAGAATGAATCGAAATTGGAGAAAATGATAAAGTTGATAAATAAGAAAGATAAGAAAAAAGTGTAGATAGGAAGATAGAATTTTGGTGCTTAAAATGCCAAATGGAAGGGCGCAATGAAGAAGAATGCCCTATCAAATATTGTGTAATCTGCAGCGTATGAACACATGATGTAAGCAAATGCCCATTTAACCTAAAAAACAATAAAGCAGACAAACAATGCATGATGGTACAATAAACACCCTCAAGTGGAGGATACAGAAAACAGTGGAACTGAAGGTCCCCAAGTAATAGAAGTGGAAGTACAGAACCAAGAGCTCCACTAATGCAGGATAAGGAAGGAAGACCTATAATTCAATGCAGAAAATGCAACACACATCTCACGGGAAAATGCCCCAACACACCTGTACAAGTATCCAAGCTATGCATGGAATGTGGTCCAAGCATCCATGTTGACGATGATGACGATTGGCCAAAATTGAAAGGAGCCATTGTAGTATAAATTGAGAAAGAAGTAGAAGACAAATACTTGTTGTCTGTTTCAAGAGCAACAAAAAAAAATAGATATGTTAGTAGAAAAAGAGTGAATACAAGATACAATCCAGGCTGTGAAGGAGGTGAGCATTTGGTCAAATGATATGGGGTGGTTCTTGATACTGCACCACCAGCAGAAACTAGAATGGGATGAATACGCAATGGAAAATAAGAAAAACAAGAAATAAAAGAGGAAAGAAGTCCAATACAACAATTGATATTTCTAATCAATGGAACTGTGATAACAGTATGAATGAAACTGTTAATGCATTGTTTACCACAATTGGTACAAGTACAAACAGAAACCCAACTAGAGAAGATACAAAAACCAACAGAAGAAACGGACATCTTGTTGCTAGGAAAATATTGGAGACATGATTCTCTATATTGCTTTAATGGATAGTGGTTCTGGTCTGAATAGCCTATCAGAAAAAAATATGGAAGAACTTGGGAAGTCCAACCTTAATCCCTGCAATGTTTTTTGCTGAAACTGCAAATAAAGAAAGGATTACTACTTTAGGTATCCTATTAGATGAAGAAATAGTATTGGCTAGAAAAAAAGTTGATTGATGATTTTTATAATAAGAATGGAAATTATTTTTAAACATTATGATCCTATACTAGTTTCATGGAACAAATGAAAGGCATACATGATTGGGAATACAAAACCAACACTGTAAATATTGGAAGAGCAAGAGTAACCATGGATATGCAAAGAGATTAGATGATTGGTGAATATCAGTGTAGTTCAATTTATGGATCAGACTCCGAGAGTGAATATAAACCAGATGAAGAGGGTGTACTACAACTTGATGAATGCTCTGAGGACAGCAGGTTCAGATACCGAGGTCTATCGCATTGGTGAATAGGTGAATATGAAATTTTAAAGCTTGCATATATAGTAGAAATAGAGAAAAAGGAACTCACATGTATGAACTAGTCATGCTGTATATCAGAGTAAAATTTTATATTTAATAAATATAAAAGTAGAAGAGTTTCCTGCTGTTTATCAGAGCAACGCATTAGAAGGTAGTGATTATACACTCTAATTCAGTGAATATAAGACGGGATGCTGGACTAGACATGCAACATGTATCCAGTATATGGGTCTAGCTACACAAGAAATCAATGTGTACTTAAAAATAAAAACATATTATTATAATGGCAGCATCTTTAGACCTCACATTAGTGAGGGAAGCCATAAACATTTTTGCGTGGGCCTACAAAGATCTGAAAGTAGTCCTAAAAGAATTGTGTGCATCATATTGAGTCTTTACCTTATACTGGGAGCAATACCAACAAGGAGATGATATACAGCGCAGGTATATGACGAAATTGAGTGCATATTAGAGGTAACCAAAAATTTAAGTTATCAACAAGTGATCTGGTGTCCCCGCTGGTGATTGCACCAAAGAAAACGATGGATAAACTAAGTTTATGTGGACATCTCCACAATTTGAACATGGTTACTATGAAAGATCAGTTTTCGATTCCATTCATGGATACAATTTAATAAGATGTAGCAGGTAGTGAGTTGTACTCTTAGATGGGTTTTCAAGGTTAAACCAAATAAGTATTGTGGAAGAAGGAAAGTTAAAAACTAATTTTATGTTGGATTTCAGAACGACCACATAATCGAATGTCTTTTGGGCCATGCAATGCACCAGCCATGTTCTAAAGAACTACATTGTTTGTATTATGAGAAATGTCAACAAACGATTTGAAAACGTTTTTGGATGATTGGTGCATACATGGCAGAAATGATGATCACTTAAGAGCTTTGTTGTAGTGGATACACTTGTGTTGAGAGGCGAGATTGTCTTCAAATTGGAAAGTGTGTCAGCTATTAGTTCCGTATGGAAAATTATTGGGACATGTGGTTTGTTAATTTGGCATGGAAACATACCCGGATAAAATCAAAGTAACAAATGAGTTGAAAAGGCCCAAAGATGTTGGGTAAGTTTGATCCTTCCTAGGACACATTGGTTATTATCTTAAATTCATGAATAATTTCACAGGGTTATCACACCCATTAAACTATTTAATGAAGACGCAGTTACCATTTGAATGGGTAGCAAACAACAAGCAGCCTTTGAAAAGTTAACAATAATCAGAGAGAGCATTTCCACTGTCCATGAAGTAAAATGTAGGTTTCTGGTAGAAACCATGTAACAATTTTTAAATCAGAAATCTACATTTAATTTAAAAACAATGTTGAGGAGCTCCCCTGTTTGGTCATATCCGAAATGGGGCAAGGAATTCCATATCCATGTTGATGCGTAGGATGTACACTAGCAGAAGGTGTACATAAGTTAGATCATCCATGGTACTTTGCTAGTAGGTTGTTGACAAAGGTTGAAAAGAACTATACAACAAGGAGGCATTAAGAATGGTTAACTCAGTACAAAAGTTTTGACATTACTCTTTCGAAATCCTATTCACTTTCTTTGTGGATCATTAAGCACTATCGTACCTTATCAGTAAGCTAGTGATGCATGGGAGAATGTCACAATGGTTACTGCTGTTACAAAAATTCTCCATGGTAATATCAAATCACTCGTCAAGAATTAGAAATGGTGAACCGGAAGTAGGAGTCAGTAACTATTACCTAGATTCCTAGTTATTCCACATTGCGGTATTGCCGAAGAAGTACAAAAAAATTAGGAGAGTACATTTCTACCAGGAGTTTTTGTGCTAGAAGTACCACTATCACAACATAGAAAAAGCTTTATAAAATTAAGGCCATTCCAGCTGATCCATGGACTGTTTTATCAGTTAGGATATAGGATCAGATTTAGTTGTGTCATGGAGGAAGAAGTAGAATCTGTTTGAAGGGAAGCTCATGAAGGTGAAGGAGGGCATATAAGTGTTGAATTATGTTACTGGATACTGCTGCTAACCCCAGGGTATACTACAAAACGCTCCAGGATAAGATACATGGGGGAAACGGCCAGGGTATGCCCCTGCGCTTGCAGGTATGGCCAGATACGTCCTGGGATGTATCTGGCTGTACCCGCAGGGGCAGGGGTGTACCCTGGCCGTTTCTGCCATGTATCTACTGTAAAATGTATTTAATTTTTTTTCCCCCCATTTTGCTGCATCAAAAGTCAAACATGGACCTCAAAAAACAGTTAAAAACAAAATAAAGAGGATTCTCAACCCTAAAAGCAGGTTTCGCACTCATTTTAACAAAAGAAAACAACTCATACTTGTCATGTTTGCAGTATAGTTCAGGGCATCCATAATTGTCAACATGGTGAAGTTATTCATCTTGGATCAGATATCAACCCAAGAATCACTACAGATTTAATGATGACCAAACTAAGATACAGTTACAATTCAATCCATCATAGCTGACTACTGAGTGACAACATAAACTAACATGATATCCAAGGCAAACCTCACACAACTGCAAAGGTCAACTCACTGCGTTGTGAAGGAATATCTAGAGTTTCTTTCAGATGTGAACAAACAATCAACATCAAATGCTACAACATAGCCTATCACATTGTCACTTCACTCATAATGACCAAGCACAACACAGTTGCAAATGCCACATGACTAAGCCACAATGCAGGTATTAAATTACTGCAAAAGTATCATATACAGATTACATCACATGCAAGTATGCAACAGCAGGAAGAAATCTCACACGGCTCAATTGATATAATACTAAGTTATTAGTCAGTCCTGTAGCTTGGTAACAATCAGGACTTCAATCAGACCAGTAGGATTTTGTAAAAGTCCATAAGGGGATATATAATGAATAACTTCAATCAGACCAGTAGGATTTTATAAAATTCCATAAGGGGCTATATAGTGAATAATGAATATGCTGATTTGTCTTTATTTTTGTCCATACATGTAGCATTTGCATATTTGCACTATGTACTTCTTATAAAACTAATCTAAGTTCGGCCATTAAATATTATGATATTTGGCCTTGAATTACGAGTATGTTTTTTGGTTATTTAACTTATTTTATTTCCTCTATGAATATTATTTGGTTAATTTGCTTATATGGCTATATTTTTACAATTTTTAATTATATATATATATATTTGTACAGCCGTATCCAAAAACGTATCCAAGCCCCCCCCCTAAAAATCCCCGTATCCATGTATCGGATTCTTGTACCTGTATCCGTATTGTATCTGTATCGGCAACCTAGGTGTTGAAGCTACAACAAGGTTTGTGGTGGCCAACAATCTAGAGAGATTGTGGCAAGCAGGTGTGACATGTATGAAAGGGAAATTTTCAACCATTGAACCCAACAATGCTGCAGGAATTATCTGAAAAATTGGGATAAATTTTGTTGGACCATTCAAACATCTGTAAAGAAAAGGTTAATGCATTGACTTGCTCGTAGCAAAATAGTATTTAACAACATGAGTAGAAGCAATGTCATTCCCTAATAACACAACAATGAGCACATCAAACTTCTTGTATGAGAATATTCAAACTAAATTTGGATGCCCATTGGCATAGTAAGTAATAAAAACACTTTTTATAAATGAGGTGATAAGATAAATAATGGAAATATTGAAAATTAAACAGAACAAGTCCACTGCTTAGGCTGAAGCATCAACTAAATCCCTAATATCAATTTATCATAATATAGCAGCCATATGGGCTTATAGATTTTTTTTTAAACAATAATAGGATATACTCCATTTCAGCTTCTATATGGGTAGGAAGATGTAGTGCCAATGAAATTTGTGATATCTAGGTTGAGGGTGACAATTGGAAATGGATTAGGTGATTAGGAAAGGTTACAAGATAGGTTATTAAAACTGAATAAACTTGATGAAAAGTTAATGTGGGCACAATGGTTCATAGAAATAGAATAGAGAAGAAAGTACTAGCATGACAAACATATAAAGAAAAATGCAATTCAAGCAAGGAATGCTAGTTCTGAAATATATCGGAAAATTAAGAAAGAAAGTATAAAAATTAAAAATATAGTGGGGAGGTCCTTACTGAATGTTAGAAGTCGTCAACAGTGGATTAGTGCAATTGGAAGCTAAGACAATATCACACAAGAAGAGACATTGTAGTAAATTTCATAGAGACTGAGCCACTTACAATGCATGAGAAACATCAAACATCACTGCGAATGACATTTGTTGTTCAACAACATTGTTCAATGATCACCAACCAAAACCAAACACAAGACGCGAGAATTTAGTTGAGGTATAAGTTCGATCACATGGAAAGATATTATGTTTGTTGATCAATAGTCATAGTGCATCATCAATGACTTTCATTCAAAGAAAAAGGTAAAAAGAAGACATGATTGATTGAAGGAACAATGATCAGTGAGTAAGGAGGTCCGTCGACAACCATCGACGATCATAGCTTAGGGACAAAAGGATTCTCTCACGATTGCAGGTGCCTATGAATAGACACGACATGCCAAATGACATGGCGATGAAGCATGATGATTGGAAAAATAATGAATTAATTGAACAAGAAGCTAAGGGACATGTCTAGTGATTGGGGATGAAGTGACATATCTGAAGATTAGTGATCAATGATCATATACAACGACCGACATTCAATGATCATGATGGGCGATTGGCGATTGGCGATTGGTGATTGATGATCATGATTGGTGATCAACAATCAATGTGCTTTTATTAAGAGTGCCAAAAGAAATCATTAAAGTATCAATAAATGATGAAAGAGTTAGCGAATGAAAAAACAACACTCCGAAAATACAAACTCAAATTAGATGAAATAGTCGAGAGGAGAAACAAAATTCATTCGCAGGTCTACGACATTGAATAAATTCACAATTGATCTTCATTGTGCATGTTAGTACTGTATAAATCAAGGTATTCAACTAGTTGAAAATGGGTAGAATGCTAAAGAACAATGCTGGAGGACAAGAGTACAAAGAGGAAATGTAGAGAAAAACACAATCATTATTTGCATTGTGAATTCAAACAGTTCTTTGACACAATTGACAAAGGCAGCTAGCAAAAACCTTGCTAGGGAGGATAAGAATGAGAAATAGATATGGAAAGATTGCTATCTGTTGTGAGAACACTACAAAATGGAGCTCAATCAGGAATGTTTTCACAAATTGAAGAGTCTTGTGCCAATCATAATGCCAATAGTAATTGTAGACTCTTAAAGCTTAACAGATATCGCGTCTAGCTTTGATTTGAAGAGAAGTTCATTATGGTACAGAGGGCATGATTTCAAACTCACACCACCATTGCTGAATAAGGTATTTGGCTTGCCAAATGACGAGGAGAATGTAGTCCAACAATCACTAACATAACAATTAAGAGAGATTTTTACAAGATAGGTGCAATAGAGACCTTGAAGAGATTGTGAAACATGATCTAGACATTGATACCATCAAAAACCCAGTGTTTAAGGAGCTGGTAGAGCTTGATTATTTTTAACTAAAAGGAATAATGAGATGCCATTTTGGTGCATAAGATACTTTAAAGGAATTGCAAAGGGGATAAGGCATGATTGGACCGAGCTTGTGGCTAATAAGAGAAACATAATCTATGAGAAACAAAATGGATCCAATGAGCTCTTTGCTCATTATATGCACATTTTCTCATTGACATATTTCTGCAATATTAGTAGGCATAATGGCTAATAAGAAGAGGGAAAATCCAATATTCATTGTTTGTTCAGAAGTGGCATAAGAGTTACATAACTCTCATTTCCTTTTAGAAAGCAATGGACAAGTGGAGTGTGGGTAACATAATACATAATTGCCATATTTAGTTTGAGAGGAATAATTCCGCATCAAGTACAAGAAAATTGTAGTAGATAAACTCAATGCCGAATATGTATCTTGTTGATTAGGGAGAATAGGACTTAAGCGAAATTTATTTTCATAGGAAAATTATCCGTAGCACCTAAAGTTGATATCGAAAGAAGATTAAATACCAACATTGCTATGCCCTTAGCCTATTGAATGTTTAGGGATATGTGTGGCGGACTTGTGGTGCACACAATCTTTGACTTAGTCATTTGATAATTTCTATGTTTCATAATAGTAGTAGTCAACCTAATTGGAGTACAAAGTGCCCATAACCTAATTATGCTATACATAGGAGGTAGTGTTTTGAGTATTAGATCATCATATTGTGAATTTTGTTCTTGTTGTAGGGATTGTTGAGGTTTCTCCTCGAAGTGGTCCAGTCATATATTCAATATTATGCTCTTCATTTCACTTTTAAGGCATGGATTTTCTCTATTTTGCTTTTATTTGTGAAGTATTGTTATTATTTTGATCATACCATATATTGAATTGTGATCTATGGTTGTGAATATGCTTTTGTGAAATAGTAAGTTCATTAGAAGTGTATCAAAGCTTTTGATTTGGGCATAGTTTGTGACACATCAGGGCTACAGAGGGAAGCGAAAATCAATATTCTTGGTAAATACGTTTTTTCATACATTTTTTCCTACTTTCCTAGATCTTTTTTTGTTGGTTTGAAAATTGCTTTGCATTGTTCAAAAAATCAACAACTTTTGATCTAAGAAGAATTTAGGGTTTTCATTTGCACTAGATAGAGGGGGGCCAAAAAGGTCTGGATTTGGGTTTTTCATTCTTGGACAATATAGCAATTGTTGGATTCATCTTTGCGACACAACCACAATGTTATAGGTTTCCAGTAACCCTACTAAGTGGCAAATTTTTGGACTCAATTTTTTGCACCCTTGTGAAATATAGCAGCCATTGAGTCTCAGCAAGGCAATCACATTGGCATAGGTGTCTAGTATCCCTATTTTTGAACAAAGTGACAAGACTACGAAAGTGGAGCAGCTAGAGGGAACACTTAAGAACATGATTGCAGACTTGGACAAGCTTAATGTAATATTGGAGAACCTGAATATCAAAGGGGAAATGATGGCCACACAGGGGGATCTAGCATGAATCAACTTAATATTAGATAGCATGGCTACCAAGGAGGAACTAAAAGGTATAATTGAAACATGGCAGCAATTCAAGCGTCCAAAGACATTATTTTACCGCTCATAGTGGATTGTTGGATCAACACATTGCTGTTTATAACAGAGTTCCAAATCAGCACATAACCAGTTCTAATTTTGGTTCACATCGCTTTTTGCTGAAGATAGATATGCACAAATTTGATGGCAAGGACCCACTCAACTAGATTTGCCAAATATTGCATTTTTTTGAGTTACAACAAGGCCCATGCCTACAGAAGGTTGCAATGGCATCCCTATATTTGGAACATGATCAATTCATTTGTTCTTCTTGTTGTTGTGATCAAAAGAAAAAGAAGGGTTGTATCATCACATGGCCAATTTTTGTGGAAGAGTTGATAGTGCACTATATTAGCAGCCTAGTGGATAAGTACTAAAGCCAATTTGCCATGCTATAAGACAAACAAGCGTGGTTAAAGATTATATTTAGCAATTTCAAACCCTATCTTTGAGAGTGGAGAATGTTACAGAGATCTTTAAGGACTTTTTTTTGGGAGGACCGAAGGACTACATTCATCATGAGGTGTGCTTGTTTGATTCACCTTCATAAATATAAGTCTATTACTAGGGAAATGAGGGTAGAGGAAAAGTTTTTGGCTCCTAGGAGATAAGCGTTCACGAGCATCAAATAGAATTGCACCTCGAGATAGTCCTTCCCTCAACCAACTAGATTAACACCTAAAAAAAATGAGTAAAAAGGGCAAAAGGGTTATGTTTTATTTGTGGTAGCAAATGCAATAGAGGACATAAATGCAAAGTGAAGAAACTATTCTACATTGAAGGAGCAACCGAAGAGGAGAAAGAAGAATAATTTGAGGCCGAAGAGGAATTAGAGGAAGCGTTGGAGGATCCACAACCAACCATCTCTTGCCATGCACTATCAAGGATTAGTACCCCACAAACCCTCACGGTAATGGAATTTCTAAAGAAATCAATGATAATGTTATTTGATTCTTTAAGTACTCTCAATTTTATCAACAAGAAGTTGGCCACTATTTGAATTGCTGTCTTTCTAGCTCTAGAGTTTCAAGTCATGATTGTTGATGGTGATATCATTATTTGTTCAAGAGAATGACACAATATCAAACTAGAAATGGGGACTACCTTTGACTAGCTCTATGTTTTCCATTCCCATAAGTGGAGCAAATATAGTTTTGTGAAGCCGAATGGCATACTATTTTTGGCACAATTGAGATAAACTTCCAAGAACCTTTCACACCCTTTATCTTAGAGGGCAAGACATTCGAATTGCAGCGATTGCAAGCAAAGGCTTCATGGATGGTGAGTGATTATCAAATGTAAAATATGTTAAAATAGGAATTTGCTGGATTTGTGGCACCATTATTTTCACTAGAAGCCAAACAATCACAAAAATGAACACCAACAAATCTTCAGTTTGTCATTGAAAAAATCTCAATCATCTGTGGAGATATGTCGATGGACTTCTATCCAAGAGATCATATTAATGCCATTAAATTGATACCAGGGAGCTGACCGCCCAACATCAAACCCTATAGGTATGAAAAAGTGTGAGATTGAGCGAATGGTACAAGAGATGCTAGAAGCAGTATTATACGTCACCATCAAAGTGCATATTTTTCTTGAGTGGTGATGTCGTTTAAGAAGGATGACAAATGGTGTGTGTGGTCAGACTACAAGGATCTAAATAAGTTCACCAGCAAAGATAAGTTTCTCATTCCTATAGTTGATAATTTGTTTGATGAATAAAATGGGGTTATTTATATACTAAACTATATCTTAGGTTAGGGTATGATGAAATCAAAAGCAAGGAGAAGGATATTCCCAAAACAACATTCAAGATATGTGAAAGACATGAGATTTTTTTATTCTCTTTGGGCTCACAAACGCTTCGCCTACATTTCAAAGTTTGATGAATTCCATATTCAAGTCATATTTGTGAAAGTTTGTCTTGGTATTCTTTGATGATATACTTATCTACAAAAAAACATGGGAAGACCATCTACACCTTGTTGATCACATCTTACACACTCTCAAGCAACATGAGCCCTATGCGAAACCTTCTAAGTGTGCTTTTGGAATGAAGGAGGTGGAGTATTTGGGTCACATTGTCTCTCATGGAGGAGTAAAGGTGGTTCATGACAAGATCATGGCCATGGTGGAGTGGAAAGTGCCTAAACCCCTCAAGAATCGTAGGGGATTCTTAGGATTTACAGGATACTGCCACAAGTTTGCCAATAATTATGGCAACATAGAAACACCATGCACATTTATCTTGAAAAAGGATTTCTTCCTTTGTAGCAAGGCAAAAACCAAAGCATTTGGGAATCTCGAGGAGGCAATGTGCACCACTCCCATTCTAGCCACTCTAGAATTCTCCAAACTTTCATTGTGGGGTGTGATGCATCAGGGCATGGTATGGATGTAGTCAAGAATTTACTCAATCCCATTAACGTGAAGGAAATGTCGGCTATTCTAAATGTGGTTAAAGAATGACATCCTTATTTGATGGGAAGGCACTTCAAAGAGAAGACGGATCATGACATTTTGAAATTAATTTGGGAACAAAGGCCATCATCAAAAGAACAATAGATATAGATTATTAAGATGTTGGGCTATGACTTCGAGATAATGTACAAGAAATGGAAGGAAAACGTAGTGGCAGACGTGCAATCTAGAAGTAATGAAAACATAGAGGCTTTTTTGTGTGCCATGTCGATACTAGAGGCAAACTGGGTGGATGAGGCAAGGTCAAAGTGGCAATAGGATCCAGACGCACAATCTCATTCAACAACTACATTAAGATCTGAGCACCTCGGACAAATTTGTGTGGAAGGATGACTCCTTTTGGTACAAGGATAGGCTATATATTTGCAAAAACACGAGCCTTGAGAATAAGGTTCTAGAGGAGCTTCATGCCTCTCCAGTTGGGGGAGACTCAAGATTCCTAAAGACTTACCATAGGGTCAAGCAGGGTTTGTTTTGGGATGGACTCGAAGGCAATTTACAAAAAATTGTGGCCAAACCTTTGTTGTATTAGCAAAACTAGGGTGAGATAATTAAGACTCAAAGTCTTTTGAAGCCTTTATTGATAAGGTTTCCATGGATTTCATTATGGGGTTGCCAAAATTAGAAGGGAGAAATGTTATCACGGTTGTGGTAGATAGACTCACAAAATATGGCCATTTTTGCGCCTTGTCTCATCCTTTTATAGTAAGCACGGTGGCAACACCATTCATGGAGACAATTCAAAAGCTACATGACACTCAAAAGATCCATATTTACTAGTAATTTTTGGATTTTTTTGTTTGGGTACTCAACTGACTCACAACTCTTCATATCACCCTAATATGATGGGAAAAGTGAGGTGGTCAACAAGTGCTTGGAGGGTTATTTGCGATGTTTTACTTTTGATAAATAGTCCCAGTGGGTTAATTGGCGTGCACTAGCAGAATGGTGGTATAACACTTCCATACTTAAAAAATGCCCCTATTTATGGCACTATATGGATATCTCCCTCCATATATCACACCGTCCTTTAAAGTACAACCAGTGGTTTGCGCATTAGAAGAGCACATTCAACACCAACAAGAAGTACTATCTAGTTTCAGAGAGATCTTGGGCATGACACAAAACATAAACATAATGAAACAATAGTCTAACACACACAAGAGTGAAAGACATTTTGAAGTAGGAGATTGGGGTTTTCTAAGGTTGCAGCCATATAAGCAGATGTTCTTGAAGCAACAAAAGAACATAAGTAACTTTCACCTAAGTATTATGGTCCTTATCAAATCTTGACAACATGGCATACAAATTGGAGCTACCTCAATTAGCAAAAATACATCCGGTCTTTCTAGTCTTTAATGTTTGCTATTTGAAGAAAGCCATAAGAAATAAGATTCTAGCCTAAATAGAGTTACAAGAAGCTAGATGAAGAGGGAAGAATCATCTTGGAACCTGAAGTGATTCTTTAGACGTGAATGAAGAGGTTGTGGACTAGGGCGATCATGAAGTATCTCATCAAGAGGAAGAACCTGCCCAAGGAATATTGTATGTGTCTAGGGATATGTATGACTGCCTTGTGCCACACATAACCTTTGACTTAATCATTTGATAATATTTATCATAATAGCAGGAGCAGTTGGCCAATTGGAGTACGGATTTTTCATAACCTAGTTATGCTATATATAGGAGGTATTGCTCGAGTATTAGATCAGCATATTAAAATTTTTGTTCTTATTGTAACGATTATGGAGGTTACCCCCTTGAAGTGACTCGGGCATATATTCAGTATTCTGGTCTTCATTTCACTCATTGTGTGGATCTGCTCTATTCTGCTCCAATTTGTGAGTTATCGCTGTTATTTTTTTCATGCCACATGTCGCATTGTGATCCATTGCTGTGAATCTGCTCTTGCAGTAGAGTAAGTTTATTACATGCACTTCCCCTTGAGTTTTATTTGGAGACAACAGTGGTGGAGCCCAACCTAAGACAATACAAAAAATGGAAAATATCTTTACTAAACACTTCCCCAAATTGACAACATCCTTCTTGCCCAACTTTTACAAATTACAAAGTGGCTTTGAGAAAAGAAGTGCCACATGGAGAAAGGGAAAAAGAAATTTGGTTCTCTTCAGGAAGTGAAGAGATGTTGGAGTTTATAGGATTTCATAAAGAATTGGGATTGTTGAAAGCTTTCAAAAAACATTTTCTTTGGAAATGAAGGCCTATTCTCTTTGGAACAATGCCCAACTATAGGAAGATGCCATCAAAGATGTGCAACATAAATTCCAATAAAAAATTTGTGGTAGAAATGTGGATGCACATAGTGCCAAAATCACTAACTGTGCTAACTGCAAAAAATGTATGAGAGTTCTCCAAAAGCTCTAAAGATCACCAGCGTGGGATGGAGGAAAATGATCCATACATGTGTAATGTCTATGCCTACATTCTTTTCCATGTAATTAGCTCCAAATATTGATTTCCTTAGAAGCTTACAAGTATGAATTGGTAAAACAGTAAGCACAATAACAAGGAGAAGCAAGGAGTCATAGCTTTAAAAAAATGAAGGCTGCATAAGAATTAATCTAGGAACAATAAGCATTAAAGTACTGATTTATTACAAGTATGAATTGGTAAAACAGTAAGCACAATAACAAGGAGAAGCAAGGAGTCATAGCTTTAAAAAAATGAAGGCTGCATAAGAATTAATCTAGGAACAATAAGCATTAAAGTGCTGAATAAATAAATATTTAGGCCAAATGGATTAGATCAAAATACATAAAATAATTTCTTATTATAGCATTAATCACATGGTGCAAAAAAATTAGAAGTAATAACACGTGACCTAGACATATACATTTAGGGAAAAAAGATCATTCTAAAGGTTAGCCACAGAATGTATGAAAATAATGCAAATCTAACCGGGAAAAGAAGAAAGAAAGGAAGAGTGGCCTTTATGAAAAGAACTTCAACATTTCCTAGTAGAAGACCTTACCTAAGATCACGTCCATTGTAACTCCTAGACTTAATATAATATTAAAAAATCCCAAATTGAATGTTAAATTGAAATTAGAGGAATAAAAAATCACAGGGCAAGATACCCAGAGGACCTAGAGTTTAGAGTTGCATTCATATAGGAAGGTTCATATTTATTTTTATAGGTAGATATACATGGTTTCTCAACTTCATTCTTATGTCATCAAGTTTTTATATTGGAAAAAAAACTCGTGTTATACCAAACAACCTTGGTATCAAGCCCAATCCTAAGTGGATTACCCTGAGATCAACAATATTAGTGTCACATTGGCATTATTATGATTGGTTACACCAAAATATATGTCTCTAAAAATTTGGTATCTGGTTTATTATATTATAATTGGTCTACCCAAGAATAAACTCTAGCACAACATTGATATCATACTTATGTCAAAGTATTAAGTGCATGGAAATACATTAATAAATTATAACACCATATTTTAGTAAATACATTAATAAACCATAATTTACCAATGATTCCCAAGTTTTTCTATTTAACTTTATGATAGAGTTGACTTTGTGTTTCCTATCTCTGTGAGGGCTGACAGTGATAGGAAACTTATCTTTGTAGAGCATTGTAAAGATACATAAACGGAATTTCCAAGAGTAGCATACATTATTCTTCATTTTGAGCAGAGACACGCATATACAAGTTACACTTGGTAGTACATGGTTACAGGTGATGGATGCTACAATTGATCTCATCAACATTGTATTCTCAAAATTTCGTCCATATTTTAGTAAAATCTTAGGGTTGTTGGGTTGTTGGATTTACATTGTCTTGGTACAAGAACAAGATCAATAGTCTTCAACAGTATAAGGTGGGTCTGCAGTTGAAGAATTTGGAATATGTGTGTAATTGTATGAAGCAACATGGACTCTTATCCCTCTCTGCATATGCTTTGAGGACAAAAGAAAAAAAAACATTTCTAGAAGGGGGGGACTTCTTTTGTATCTTATGATTAGTGTATTATATAATTAACTCTGTATTGTGCTCACAATCCTACACTCTCCACCCATGTAACCTAGATACAATTTGTCACTTGTTTATCAACTATCGTCCATGGTATATACATATATGGTAACACACTTGTATGGATAAACAATCCCCTTGTAGGCTTCGGTACACCATATTGATTTCTCACTTGGTGGTGACCTAGAAAACTAGAACTACCTTTATACACACACATGTGCGCGCACACACACACGTCTAATGGAATACATATGCGCTAATTTGTATATATACATATACAATATGAATGTATGTATTTATGTTAGAACACACACAAACACCAATACACACACATAGAGACATTTGATATTTTAGGCACAGGAAGGTTGGAAATAAAAGAGCATCTAATAAGAAATACTCTTTTATGAGGAGGTAGAAAGTACATAAAATAGTCTGTTCTAATTGATGTTGCCTTTGTGGAAATAAAAGGATGTTATAGGACCATTTGAATTTTCATATATGACTAAATATATGTACGTTCATGTTTGTTAGATACCTTATCAGTGTTAAGGTCTAAGAAGAATACTTAGGTCCTTAAATGCACATCTGGAAGAACTATATTCTTTGTCATTCTTGGTGAATTTTCTCTAATGTTTACTATTGATATATCTTACCATGTGTTATCGTTGCACTTGTATTGGATTGAATTAGCCTTTAAGGTGCACATACATGCCACAAGTGGCTGATGGAAGCAACCATATCTCTGAACTTATGCATAAAAACCCGAATTAAGTAAACCTGAAACATGACCAACATGGGATGATAATCCCTTCAGGGCACAATAAAGAAATAAAAAAGCATCTTATGATGTTCATAAAAATTAACAATTGATGGCTTATGATGTTCATATAAATGCAGAAATATGCAACTGAGCCTTTAGTTTTCAACTAGTTGTCTGTCGTATATAATACTTTATAGTCTGTTCTCATTTATAGAAGTTCATGCTGTGTTGCATGTGAACCAAAATTTGACTTTAGCCAAGTCAACTATGCTTAGTGCATGATAACTTATTATCCTTGCTCTTTATTTTAAAAATTGATAGAAGCAAAGAATTGGGATTAAAAATTTTTGTCTAAAAGATCAGTCTCCATTGGCAGGCGTTACATATCAAGCTTCCGCCCTTCTCGCACTGGTTCTCTTGCACAGTACCTAGATGTGATGGGTAAGTTTTTACCACCTTTTCCTATATTGTTGGTTGCTGTAACTTTCTATTTCCCTTGTTCTAACTAGGGACCATGATAGGACCTCAGAGACAGTACACGCAACATAATCGCTGGTAGTTTATCTAATGATAAATGCATTTTGCAATGCATGTAGCCTTGTCGATAGCAAAGTTAAATTGATGTAAATGACCCATTTTCTAACCGGGTGGACAACCGATCAGAGGATTTAGCTTTGTTGCTCAAATATGTTGAGACCTTTTGAAGGTTCAGTAAATCATATTTTCTTAGATGCTATTAGAGAAAATAATCTCTCTAAGAGTTCATGGTTTGCAGAGTGGGTTTGGCGGTGTGTCCTTAGGCAGCAGCTTGAGAAAGTTTTGTCAGTTCTTCTGGGTTGTATGTCAGCTGCCATTCTCTTAGCAGAAGCCACATTATTGCCAAGCGGGGTTGATCTTTCCCTGTTTTCTATCCTCATCAAAGCTGTTGGCAAGCAGGAGATGCTAGTGCAGGTGCGTTCATAATGATATTTCAATTTTAGACTATTTTTCTTCTCAATTTTGTTACTAATTATCGGTAGATTGTATTTCACTCAGAACTTTCATACTTTTGCATGACATGCTAGAAAAATATTTTATTTGCTTTCTTGATTTTATGATTGAAGTTTTTTAGAGTTTTGATTTAACTTTTAAACAAGTAAAATTAAAGGGATGCTCTATTTTATATTAATACACTACTATTAACTAGTTATTTTTGTTATAAGAAATATGTGCAGTTTACTCCACCATTATAGGCACAAATCATTATTGTTTGCAAATACGTATCCTCTAAACATTTTATGGAGGTAAAAATGCAATCCTTAGTAGGATCGAGAAGATTAGCAAGGAAAGCAATAAGGGCTGCAACTTGGAAAGTCTGGGTGCGAAAGACGACAGCAAAATAAACAGCAATAGATTGGAAATTTGAAAGGCCTTCTAAAATTGTGCAAACCATAACCAAAGCTTTATGAAATGTAATAATTGTCAATAACTGACATGCAATGGATTAGATACCGACCAAGAAAGGAATACATATCTTGCAAGTATTATGCCAAAGAAACGGTGCTCAGGAGGGGAGCTATATAAAAATTACAAATATTGAGAAATGCTTCAAATACTTTGCTTATGTTAATGCAAACGGCTTGATGAATACCAAGTAAATTGCATTAAGATAGTGGTATGCTTACAAAAGGCAAAATCTGGAGGCAAAAGGTTGAATTTAGCCTTCAAACAAAGATATCTGAAAAAAATCATTTAATACTTTAACTATGTATATGGTTGAATATGAGTAAAACTGATCATATTTTTTATGATCATAATGATGAATGCAATTCTGTAAGAGATTCCTAGCTTTATTTCTCGGGGAGGTTTGTGCTATAAGTTGCAGATGACCCAAGGGTTCAGGGGAGGAAACCAGGCCGATTGTTTTTTTAATTCTACTGAATGTAAGCATGAAGTATCACATGATTGCAGCTGATATTCATGGAGAATTTATTAGATCTCTTAGAAATGCCCTCTTGCCCCAACTAAATAGAGATTGCATCTGGCTTTGCAGCAGGTGAAAGATGTTTGGACTACTCGGCTTTGCACACTGTGTTTAGTGATGATGACATTGAAAAAGATATTTTCCATCTACTTTTACCAGGGAATCTTGGGTTTTGGACGTTGGGATATATTTATTTGTTTTCCCACAGCATAACCTTATGCCTCTGACAGTTGCCTTGGAGACTACGGACCTAGGTAATTGGGTCTATGCCATTATTAAAGATGTTATTGGGGGCTGACCAGATTAAGGATATTTCTGGTGTTACGGATTATTTGAGACTGAACCAAGACATATGTTTGGGAAGATGAAACGGTTGGACTTCCATAATAGTTCGTGGACAATACCCTTAAAAGAGATGAGCTCTATTATATTGGGTGTTCAATCCAAGAAGAGTAGAACAGTTCAAGAAGGTCAACAACTAGGGATTGGCAAAGAAGTTCTGAGAAGCCATATGAGAGCTATGAGCAGAGACTCGCTGCAAGTGCGCAGGTCTGAGTAATGAACTGTCAGAAGGAAGCACATTCTCGAATGGACTGAGATATTGCAACACTGCAGGTGTTTTGAAATCTGAATAATACTGAAGTATTTTGCTGTGTGCATTATAATTTCCTCATTGAAAAGAAATAAAGCTTGTGTTTACTTGTTTCTTTCTGCACATGGACTGTGCATTTGTCCATTTGTGAGTGGGGAATCGTTGGCTGCACAGTCTAAGGCTGTCCTTCATTGGACCCCCTAAATGTGACTGCATCAAATACCAACGAATGTCCAAAGTCGGTCAATGTTCACAATAGCATGAGGGAGTAAAAAACAAGCTCCAATATCTAAAAGAAACAAGAGACTAAAAGCTAGAAGCTCAAACCAAAATAACGGAAGATTCTAACTAGAGGGGCTGAACCCAAAATGCATAAACCCTAAACATGGCAGAAAAGACGATGTCATGTATTACAATTGTTACAAATAACCAATGTAAAAGGAAGACATATTGCCAAAGAAGATAAAGCTAATGAAGACCACGACTGGAGGCAGTTTTTGTGTAGACCATGAGGACCGCTGTGTGAGCAATTTTTACTGCATCGACTAATAATTTATGCCATTGGCATGTCATGTACCTGCTGTGTTGAGCAGTTTGACTGCTGTTTTGACCATAAGATTCTACTTTTAGTGTTTACTGGTCAAGTATGTTTTTGACCAAGACAAAGTTATTTGGACAGTTTGATCAATTTTGACTCCTTAATTGTATTTTATGATGAATGCTGATTGTTGTATTTGATAATGATGATGAATTTGATTTGTCATAAACAAGTTGCTATGAAATATGTTGTTTATATTTGTCCCCTCTCTTGTTACTTTGGTGCGCTTGACATAAAAGCCAGGCATTTGAGTGGATACCTGGGCGCGCTGCCATTCTTTGTAGGAAGTCTCACCCGAAGCATGTCAGCGAGCCAGGTTGGTTTAGATGTTTGACTTAGGAAAACATTCGCAATGGGTATATATCCTGCTCTTGCTCAACACACGAAAATAATACCATACATTTGTTCCTATGGCAGCAACTGAAAGAAAACAATCATTCCCATGGTTTACCAACTACCAAATTAATTATTCACAGCACGCTATTGACACAGAATATTGCAGAACACCTGTTTATTATATTGCTAGCATGAATCACTACATCAAGCCCGTAGGCCAACATACATTCTTGTAATAGAGTAGCAGCGACACATACATAGGTAATGGCCTTATGATAAAACGTGGTCCAGGTGGCAGTTTGGGACAGTCTTTTGGGCAAGATATCGAAAAAACTAGTATATCACAAGTGTGTCACCTTGCTGGGGTCATAACTCCTTGACCTTAGCTTGGAATTTGAAACCGTAATATGCTTTGGAAAGATCATGAAGTGAACTAGTTTAGATGCCCTTACAGTTTTCCTTGTCCTGAAATTGTGCCAAAGTGTAGGTAATGTATTCCTTGCCCAAATGGACCCTCCTTGTTTGAGATGCAATTTCTTGTTTGAGACAAACCTATTTTTCCAAGTTGGACCCAGATTTAGTAATAACTCTGCTATAAAATTACTATATTGTGAATACATAATCTCTGGGTGTGTCTCTTCATGAATAGCCCTTTGGTGTCTATATATTTGACACCCTAATGTGTTGTATTTATCTTATTTGTATACTTAATCATTTATCAATACAATACGCATTTTCCGTTATACCCCCCTTTGTTCTAAATCAAGTGGTAACATAGCACCGATTTTCAACTCCAGGCAATTCCGCTGCAAAGAGGCCATCTATAACACTACAAATCGAATTGGAACCTCTATTTTTTTCTGCTGAACCTGTATATATTACTAAAAAAAATCATTGCAGATTGATGAAACAAGGTCTAGAGGATGCCACACAAAATTTGCTTCAGGACTGCATATCATGAAAACCTGTTCAGCTGTGTGTAACAATCTGGAAATCAGTTCTGGCCTGCTAACAATAGACTTTTCAGTGGATGGGAGGCTGCAGGGAAACACTAGGCCTTGCTAAGCAGCAGCTGTAGGGACTTGAATCTGCAATGAAGTCCATTGACGATTTTAAGAGTGCAAATCGGCCCTTTAAGGTTGAGGCTTAGCCATTAATGGCTATCTTTTTAGGCATAGGCCTTTTCAACATATGATATTCGGCAATTTTGAAAGTAGAACATTCAATTTGCCGATTTTCTATTGCGTGGGAAAATATTTGGCATATTATGTGAATTTAATCCTATAGACGAGTTAAATATTTTGAAGTTAAATTGGTTTAAATGCAATTTAATCTTGCCCTCGCTGCTTGAAGAACTTGTTATCGGAGCATTGTCCCGGATCTCTGGTTTAATCAAATGCACAGATTTATTTGCAAGCACAGAACAATTGCATAGACAGTGCTGTGAGCAAAAACCAGAATGAGAATATTGCACAAAAAACAAGACAAATCATCCAACACACTATTTGTAGAATAGCTCACAAAGAGACGTACAAATAGGAGAGTAATGTGTAGCTCTTCCATGAATGATCACAAAGAACTGGAATAGGCATGTAACTCCTAAGTCTGAAAAGACCAATCAAAGAGTGACATCCACTAGCCAATGGTAAGGAACAAGAGTAACTCCCTATATCTAAGTACACTTAAGCAAGCCAACTCAAGTGTAGGAATAATCCAAATAACAAAATACAAGGAAAATAAATACCTACACTAACATTTGTCTCTAAAACTTGTCGGTTGCTCTAGTTCCTTCATCTTGCATTGTGTTCTTGTAGCATGTATAAAAAAGAAATGTGCATGCAATTCTAGAGCTAAATTATTGAATTAGGTTTAAATAAATAGACATATACCCTCTTGTTGTCCCTAATTTTAGCCATAGTTCAAGTTACGCATCTTCCATCGACACATCATGGTGAATGCCATTTGTCATAGAGTCTACGAGTCTATGGCTCATATACAAAATTCGGTTGCACATATGCAAAACACCATTGCTAGTTGTGAAGTCTAGCTTGATAGTGTGTGCTTGGAGCTCAGAATGAGTTAGGGAGGCAAGATGATTGTTAGATGCTTGGATTCATTGGAGCGTGGACTAGTTACACGAAACTCCTCCAATGGGTTACAAGAGTTCTAGACCAAGTCCTCAGTCATGGAGGTGACCCCACATGTGGAAGGAAATTTTGGGTCATAAATCTTTATAAAAAAATTCCAAATTAGCATTCAAGTAAATGAAGCTAAAACATTACGATTCAAGAAATGCCATGGTTCAAATGTCTACACTTGGAAAGTTGGGGATCAACAAGACAAGTAAAATAGAATGACATTATATGGAAAATGGTAAGATCTATAGTGAGTGGCTTAGTCATCAAAATACTTTGAATGCTAATGTTCCCAAAAAGCAATGGGTGAATGAGTCTTAGAATAATGGCTAGTTTTGCAAGTCGGTGGTTGAAATATTGAAAAAATTCAGACAAAACATTCATAAAATGTCGAAAAATTAGATCACCTTGTTGGGGATGTAGATTATTCACCATTGCTTAGAATTTTATACCATAAAATGCATAAGAAATCTTATGTCTTTCTATGGACACGCCGATCGGTATGTTTGTCGAATGCTTGCATCTTGGCAGCCGAAGTTTGCCTCCCAAAAATGCTCCAAAGGGTCTCAAAACCCCCGAATAAGAAAATGTAGAAATTTACAAAAAAAAATGGTTTTTCAAAATTTTGATTTTTGTTGAGGTTCATGTTGCAACTAGGCCTTTTCATTATACATGGGGACACTTATCACATCAACTTCCTTATTCTTGAGGACAACCACTTCACATTCTATTTGTACTCTTTTAATTTCTTGTTATGTAAAGTGGTAAAAGGAGTGATATTTGAATGTACAAATTAGAGCAATTTCGTAGCAAGAGATATCATAGAGATTGATACCATTGTTCGTAGCGCTCTCATATCAATTAAGCTTTTGCTTAGGTAGCAATATTGTTCTTCACTTTTATTTGTATTATGTGCTGCAATTCCATTTCTATTAGAACAAATTAGATGTCATTTAGTGTGTTGTTCACCAGATTGTTCCTAAGACCCAAATCAATGGTATTAGAGCAATTTGTTTTGTGTTTGTATGTCACATCGAACAAAGTCATACTAAGAAGTACAGTCTCAAGATACATGACCCTTTGGATAATCTTCTTGCTTGGTTCAAATGGTCTCAAATGGTAGACAAACAAGGAACACTATGATCATTACTCCAAAAATCACTCAAAACATAGAGGTGGGAGATGTTGGAACAATTCTCCCAAGTTCTCCGATGGGTCATGTGCTCCAACCTAAGGGCTCAACCATCAATAAAGCACTCGATCGGCGGTTAGTGCTTGAGGGCCTTTAGCACTTCCTCGACGACCTACCATCTATAGCTAGAGGAGGACGAGGAGGAACAAATGTATATATAGCTGCCCAACTATTTGTATATAGTCCCGCTCGAACAATGGGAGAGGCGCACACAAAGTATAGAAGCAATCCTTTTGAGGGCCCAACACCTTTCATGAACCTTTCAGGATACAAATCAATCTCAATATCCCTCTTTTTAAAGGAAAAAATGATGCATATGTAGTAAATAAATGGCTCTTCAAATTGGAAACTTATTTATTTGTCATTAATTTTTTTGATGGTGAAACAATAGCATATACATTGTTAAAGTGATGTAGAATTATCAGATGAGAATAACTTGATCAAAGTTGGGTAGAATTGTGAAAACTTATGTTGATCAATACAAAAAGTGGCAACAATTGTGCCTCGGTTGAGAACAGATGGTGCAAGATTATCCTGAAGCATTCCATGCCTTTGCTAGAAAAATTTGGTATTGGTGATAGTGAAAGGCACAGAGCTCAAGATTGAAGTAATGCACATCTATGAATACATGAAGAATTGGAGTTCTTAGAGGTTAGAACATTGGAAGAAGCCTACATTTTGTATGTGGTCAAGATTGAAGAAAAGTTCAAAAGAGAAGGCAAGAAAAAACTAGCATGGGCAACAAAATACAGACTAAGAAATACAAGGGTGGCAACAAATTCGACAATAAGAAATTGACAAAAATTTTCAACATCGAAGTGAACTATCAAAGCCAATGTAGAAGAAGATTGTAACATATAAGAATCCACCAAAGAATGGTGGTAAGTGGTGCGGTGACCAAAAGAGCAAGTTGCACGTAGAAATAAAATGTTGTGCTATGATCCAAATTTGATTGGAAATCTAGTGGACAACATAATAAATTACATAAACTATATTTTTATAAAAGTAAATGATGAATTCAAAGAAGTGAACACAACAATAACATAATATTGTAATGTTATTGAAGCTTTATTGAAGCCAAGAGTAACTTATAAGAAGGTAGCAATCTTTGAGAAAAGATGTGAAGCCACAATATGCTGTTTTTTTACACTTGGTTACAATTCCTTTATATCTAATGTTAGCTAGAAATGAGTTGTCTAAAAATAGAAAATGAAGCAAAATGGCTTGGAATCCGGAAAGATGTGACAAGTGTTCCACCAAGAAGTTGAGAGGTTTTGTTGTGTCTCAAAACTCATAAAAATACAAAATTTGGCGTTTTCTATATTTAGGTATTTTCTATATTTTTTGAGATTTTGGACACTTCAAAATGGATTTTTCCCTGAAATGTTCAGCTAGATGACATTCGAAAATTGTTCATATCCTAAGCTTCCCAATGCATATTGTAGATTTGAATTATGAGTTATTGTTAAGGAGTTATGACCCCGGCAAGGAGATGTACTAGTTGTTGGTAATCTGCCAAAAGACTTAGATCATTCGCCAGTCCTTGAGCTGCAATGTGCCCCATTGCTCATCATTCTGATTTCTGATGAACATAAGAACTTCTTAGTGCATAAGTGAGTGTCTTCCATTGGAGTGGGGTGATCAATCCAAAATTCATTTCAAAGCAAGGGTGATATTAAACCAACATGTACCTATCATCGATTGAGAAGATTGTCCATTGTATCCAAGACTAAAACTTTTGGGCCTCATCTTTGGATTAATAGGTTTTCGAATCCCTTGGACATCTTTGCCAAGCCCTTGACCAATGTAACCCACCACCTTCAACAACTTCGAACCAATTCCTTTGGCGTGTTTGTAAAAACTGCAAAATGACTAGTGAATAATGACAATGTCGGAAATTTGGTCTAGCTATGTGCTCATTTGTTTCTATTTTGGCATCTTTTGTTGAAGTCTACATGGTCTGCAGTTATTCACATTCTGGCGACAAATTGATCATTCTCTTCCTTAGTAGCCAATTCTTCATGGAGTCTTTGCATAACTTGGTTGCATCTTTCCTCAAGTGATCTGGGGCCCAAGAGGAAACCCAGTGGACAACCACACTAAATGAATTTAATTGGTTGTATGTGAAAGCGATTATGAATGATAAATGTCAAAGATATATTTCAGTGTAGTAGGCAAATGAAAGAGCAGAGAACAACAATGGACACCAAAAGTAGAGCTATAATAGCAAAGTTGTAATATGCTAAGTTCTGTGCAAGATTCGAGAGATATGATGTGTCATGTCTACATGCTCCTAGTCTATCTCTTTATCCGACTACATGCTCCTAGTCTATCTCTTTATCTGACTAACTCTCTAGAAAGAATAGAGATATACATTAATATACAAGGGAGGAAGACAAAGTGTGGGTTAAATTGTTGCAATGGTTGGTAGTAACTGCTTCATAATCAATCATTTGTCTGATGGCTTTTGCTGATGTTATGGCTGAACTACATTGTATAGTATTAACATTTTAGGAGTTGTGAGGTAGGACAAAAGAGGAGTTAGGACTTACAGATTCACACACATGTCTGAGATGACGCTAAAGGTGTTGGCAGAGCCACACGAACTATCAAGCACCATCCAAATGCCATGAGCTGAGTTGATGACTCAGATCCTCTTGGATTAGTTGCCCCTCCTTGAAGAGCAATGGTCCCCATTGCATGCAGTTGCAAACCAAGATGTGGAAACAAATTGGCAACCTGCACTTTGGTAAATCACTTTCCCTAGGAAGATATTGACCTACTATGATGATCTAATAGAGATGGATCTCTTGTTGACATGTCCGTTTGATCCAATGTCAATGACTTTATTTGATTCTGTTGGTTGCCTACAATCTGGATTAATCTCTGATTGCTGAAAATTTTCCGCAACATCTGAAGTATCCAATAGAGGTGGAAAGTAATGGCGCAAGAGTTTTGCATTGAAAATTGGTTGCAACCCACGTAAGAAGGAAGATTAAGCTCACAAGCATTATCTCCTAGTTTCTTGGTGATGGTGTGGGGATTGTACTGAAGTGTACAAAGCTTGCGGTAAGGACCTGTCTGTCTTTCCTTTTGCAAGTGAAGCCATGCTTGATCACCAACTTGGAAGATGTGTGGTGTTTGATGCCGATCATGGAGCTACTTGTACTTCGCATTTGCCTATTGTAGAATGGTTTGCACTTGTTGTATGTGCTGAGTGTGTTGAATGAACCAAACAACTTTGTCAACTTCCTTTCGAGACGGAGTTGTTGATGGTGGTACAGGGTAAGCTATGTCAATGGGTGCCAAAGTAGATTTGAAAAGGGATGTGTTGTGTAGAGCTTTGTTGTAGCTATGTTGAATTAAATGCAAACTCTCATCCCAAGTGTGCTGCTTATTTGAGTTGTACTCTCTCAAATGCACTATCATCATGTTTACCACTTCTGTTTGTCCATTGACCTGTGAATGAAACACTGTAGATTGTGTACCTAGGTACCGATTTTGTACTATGCAAAAATGTACTGATTTTCTGTTTGTACATTCAGTTTGGACACCAAAGTATGAGAAGTGTGTTTATTCTTACACAAATTGATCACGACCTTGATGTAACTTGAGAAAACTCGATGAATTGGTCATTAGTTCCCAATAGGATAATAAGTTGATTTGGGTGCTTCTATGAAACTATTCTGGGAGTATATAGGCGTGTCTAAGTTAACTTCATCTTCTTCACGGTTTTCACGTGCAAACCAATACTTTTCCCACCATTTCTTTACTAATAAAGAAACTTTTAGAAGAGCGAATGTAATCTTTTCTCGGTTAGAGAAATGATTAATTGTGTAGTACAAACAAATTAGGTTAAAGCAATTATCTAGGGCATCTGCATCTATTTTTAATTCAAACATAAGGATGTCTAGATTCATTTGTACCTTGTATGGTGTTTGACCATCAAATAATCGATGTGAGTGAGATGTGTTGGAAGTTGTTTGGACATGCTTGAGAATTTGAGTGAACTGATCGACAATACTCAGTAGTTCACATGCGTGATATTCTTTCAATTCTTCCCATTGCCTTTGCAAAGCCTCCTCTATCATCATTTGGAACATTTTTGAAGTTGGCATCGTTGAGCATTTGCTTGCCATGACAGGGCATGTAGGAAAGCAGAAGGGTCATGAGTGTCAAGCCCTAACTTCCTATAACACACTGGACAACCTCACTGAATGGATTTAATGGGTTGTATGCAGAAGCGATTATGAATGATAAAGACCGAAAATCTATAAGAATGCAGTGAGCAAAGGATATGGTAGAGAAGAACAACGGGCACCAAATGTAGAACTATAATAGTAAAGTTGCATTATGCTATGTACAAGATGCGAGAGATTGGATGTGTGATGTCTATGTGGGTCTAGTCTATCTATTTTATTTGACTAACTCTCTAGAAATAATAGAGATGTACATTAATATACAAGGGAGGAAGATGTAGTGGCTAAACTGTTGGAATAATTGTCATTGATGTAAAAGGAATTGTAATGGATATGAATGGAAGTGTCAGACGGAATTGTTGCCCTAAGTGAATGGAAGTGTCAAAAAGTAACAGAATTATCTGATAGAATTTTCCCGTAAAAAGCGTGACCTTTTCGGAAATCAATTCCCAAGGATGGAAGGACCAATTGCATTGTTTTGAGTGCCCAAGTATGGAAGGGACCAGCATTAATTAATAAGGACCAGCAGTTAAATATATTTAATTTACAGCAGCAACGATTTTGTGTTGATGGGACCAGCGTTCAATAAAGTTTAATTGCAGCAAGGAGTTTTATGGCTATAAGCATTAATGCTTAAATGACAAGGCCGACTATCTTTGTTTATGTTGCTGCCTTGGGAAAATCGCCCATCTTGGAGGGTTATTTGAAAGTAATTAAATTAAAATAAAAGACACTTTGGTTAATGAAAAGGTGCATTGCTAATGGGACACCTCCATTGGGAAAAGCCTTTGAAGGCTATATAAGGTGAAAGGATGTTGGAGAAAAATAATAAGAAATAATTCTTTCTATTATATACAAGGAGAAGAGGAAGAAGAGAGAGAAGAGGGAGAAGAGCGAAACTTGATTGTGCCTTCATTTGTTAACAAAGCAATAGTGAGAAGGTGGAAATTGTTTAAGTGAGATCAGTGCCTCAGAACAGAAAGATCGTTGTCTTTTGCTAAGTCAGTGGTTGGCAGTGAAGTTGGTGCTTCAATTCAAAGAGATCGATGCCTAGAGCTAAGTTGGTGCTTGGCATTGGGGATTGGTGTCTCCAAGTAGGTTGGTGCCTACAAAACTTTTGTAAAAAAAATTATTAATCTTATGGTTGGATTTGGACAGTAGATCCAAGCAGCCTTTCAAGTGTGGTTTTTTCCCACCGAGGGTTTTCCATGTAAATTCTGTGTTGTGCATTTACTTATGTGAATGATTTCTTTATGAAAGTTAATTAGGAAAGAAAATAAATTATTATTACACATTGGTTTACCCTCCCTGCAACCACCTCCCACTCCGCCCTCTCAATGTGTTGTGTGCTCAACTTAAACCATTAGAATGGTCGATAGCAATTGCTTCATAACCAATTTTTACTCTTGATGGTTTTTGTTGACGTTACGATAGAGTTGCACTTTACAATACTGACTCTACAAGAGTTGTGCGGTACGATAGAAGAGGAGTTAAGACTTGCGGTCTACAAATGTATGTATGAGATGATGTTGAAGGTGCTGGCAGAGTTGCACGCGCTGTTGAGCAACACCCAAATGCTGCAAGCCGAGTTGATGACTTAGATTCTTTTGGATCAACTAGAGTGAGTTGTTGTATGGAGTTGAACATGAAACAAAGTCAATAGCATGCAATAAGATTCAATCTCACTCTGAAAGTGCTAAGGTAGTTTTTAGGAAATGAAATAATTATTAATGTGCAGGAGTGACCAAAAGACGTATATACATACGACTAGAAAGGTCCAAGCACAAAATAAACCAAAGCGAGTGCCTTATGCATCTTCAGTATAAATATAATGGAATGCCCCTTTTTTGACAAAAGTAACAATTACAGATTTTTCTGTAAACCGTTTCTGGGAAATTTCTGAATTCTAATTTTTATATTCACATGCAAATACTAGACTAGTGCATGCAACACTTAATACTGAAAACCCGAATTGTAATCTTTATTTCAATCAATGATTATATAAAATAATGCTGAAAACAATTTTTCAGTAGACTGCTGAATGTTTCCCAACCAAATCCAAGGATTCAGAAAAAATAAATTTTGATAAATAAAACCTTTACAGTCTGATTTTTCCTATAGCAGGATGGCTGCACCAATCCAAATGAATGCTTGCAAAGGGCAGCGCTGAATAGTACAGCTCGCGGCAGGATTTGTTGATTGTTCTTAACGAGATGACAACTGCAGAAGAAGGTATGACAGGCTGGACACAGAATTACAGCAGCATAAACTCCCCCAAAACCTTTCACCAAGGCCTACGCAACAGTCCCATGGCTGCGATTTGCAAAGTAGCAGTCCCTAGATATGAAATCCTAGTTTATTATCAATATCCAACAACATAACACTTACAAGAGCAGTGCTGGATGGCACAACTTGACTGATTTTAATGTTGACAGCTGAAAATGAAGGTATGGCTGGTTGTGAATGAGTTACAACAACATGCAATCACTGAAATGGAAAGATCGACTAGCTACGAATGAATTAGAACATGCAATCGACGGAATGGAAATATTGTCTAGCTATGAATGAATTATGACAAAGTGGATACCACTGTAATCCCTCACCAAACCCTGTGTAGCAATCCCCAACGGCTGCGATTTGAGGCGTAGTAGTCTCCAAAAGGTATGGTGGCCTCTTCTAAGGCACGAGAACCCTTTGTACAATAGAAAACCTTGGTTTCTTGATCCAACAAGCCTTCTCAAAAATTCTAGAAATTGACGGTACTTTGCAGCCAACTGGGATCTGAAAATAATCGGATTTGTCTGCACAATTGAGATCCCTGTATAGAATCACCTCAATGGGTAAGAAAGTTTTTCGTTCTCAAACCGAAATTTGAATGGTGAGGGTTTTCGTCCTCACAACTCGTACCAACTATAAGGGTTTTCGTCCTTATGCTGAAAATTGATGAACTGGAAGGCTCAACAAATTGAGAAAACATATTTTATCATAAACTTGAATATGGATATAAATGAGAGAAAACTCTCAATATATAGACTCAATTGTCACTTTTAGGGTTGGGGTTACACTTTTAGGTTTTACTCTTTTCTTTTATTTTCACTTTTCCATTTTCTCACCCTCTTCTTTATTTCTATTAATAATAAAGTAATATTAAGTTGTCACTTTTTTTAATTTAAAAAAAATAAGTCACTTAGACAACTTAAAATATTACTTTATTATTGTTTACTTTATTTGAAAAAGAAGAAGTGACAAAATATGAAAGTAATAAAAGAATGAAAAGGGAGAGCCAAGCTTGGTTAAGAACCAAAATTTTCTCAAGAGAGAGGTGATATGGATGATTCTATAGGAACAAGTAGGGCCTTTAAATCTCTACTTGTTCTAGTGTTAACTGACACGAAATGCACCAAGTTCAGTTAAGTAGATATAAGAAAAGATCAAATGCACAATCAAACTCAAGGCAAACAATTACACTTCTGAAATCGAAAGTCGAAGACCAAGTATGAAACACCAAAGCATGAAATGAAGAAGCAACATTAGACTGAAACAAAGTTGTAAAAAAAACAGAGTTGAGTGATCTGAGTTGGATCATGAATAATGTGGTATCTCAGTTGGACTTATGTAATTGGATTTAATTCATGCTTTGGATGACTAGTGAAGTGACTTAAGACTCACTCAAACTCACTTAAAGCAGGATTCATCGTGGTAGAGATACAAAACAGTGCAGGAATAGGAAGATGTGTGCGGAAAGTTTCAAGGGTGATGTAGACACCCTGGGGTTGACAAACATCTTAGAACAAGTCACACATGATGGGTTGGCTATAACCAAACTTACTTGATAGGTTTGACTACTACTGGACCCATTCTGCTAAAATCAGTCCACATAGACGGGTTTGTTTACAACAAAACTTGCTCCATATAAGACAAAAAGATAAATAGTAAAGCTCCTAATGAGTTTAGACATTTCTTATTCCATCTTTGTGGGTTCTTTGGCATTTGAAGTCTGTATCCTATACATTTGCTCATACTTGTGTATAAGTATTTATTCATAAACTAGGTGGATATTCCAAATTGGGCTTCTCCAACATGGATCTTGTGACTCCTAGCTCCACAATGTTGGAAGATGACTATTCTGGGCTATTTACAATTCTAAAACAAAGATAAATAAGTTCTGGTAAGGAAATATGGAACATAATGCACATGAAACATAAAGCATAAGAATAAGCAAAGGCCAAGGTGAACACAAGTTATCTTGGAGAAACCAAATGTGGGAAAAACTCCAGTGGGTTAGGCAATTGCACTCCCCTTCCACTATGTAATGGAAGAAATGTACAAGGTACTACCAAACATGGCCTTCATGGACATAATTCTCACTACTACTCTATCCAAAACATGCACACAAGATTGTTTTGCACCTATCAGACGCTCTTAGTACTCCAACACAGCTGAACCAACCATCAACATCTAAGAAACAAAGAGACCACAATAACAAAGACTCAAACATGCAACTTGCAATGTGAATCCAACTTTAAGACTTCTCACTGCATTTTGTGATTTCTTGTGTCTTGCAAAAGACCTATATTTATGCTCGCTCAACTTTGGAGTTTGCTAAGAAGCTCAAACAAATTGTGGTTGAAGATTGGAAATGTTTGCAACCATTCCCTTTCTCGAGCTTTGTCTTGTGAAGATACCACTGGTATATGTAGACTGGTGGTTTCAAAACTTCCATGGCAGTTATGCAACTATCACCTGCAAACATTAGCAATTATGCAACTACCACCTTGCTAGCAGCGGTCCCGCTATTTATGATAAACCCCTTCATTCAAGCGCTGAAGCTTGAAACCCAATAGCTTCATACTATGAAGATGTCTGGATCACCCCCATAACGACTCTACCATTGTAACATATCTGATCTGATGTTTTGAATATGAAACGTCTTACAATAGTGTCTTACAAGCATGGACTACATACATTTGGGCATAGTGGAAACATCTAGTATGCATGACTAGTACATTAGAATCCAAATCTGGATCATTCCTCCCCAATTTGAGGTTTTAAGCCCCCAAAAGATTTAGGAATCCTGTGAGAAAATTTCTTCCCCACATCTTCTGTGGAATACCATTTGGCCTTTGCTAGTAGTTGACCCTTTAACCCAACCAACCAATGTTCTTGCACTCCTCTTCATGTTGCCCTTTCCTTCTTTTGCAATACAACATCCTCCTCCAATTCCAATTGACCATTCAGATTGAGGTCTTCAATTGAAGGTAGCAACAACAATTCATCTTCATTATCTTAACATAGAAGGCTCAAAAAGATGTAAGTTCTCAACATTGACAACTGAATAGATCTTCATATAAGGAAGCAAATCAAGTTTAATAGCAATTTTGCCCACTTGTTTCAGAATTTCAAATGGACCATACATAAGAGGCTTAAGCATCTTAGACTTACGTTGGCCTTTCTCTATTCATGTAAATTCCATCCCCTTATATTGTCTAGTTTGCTGAAATTTAGTATGAGCTTGCAAATATTGGAGAGGTTGATGATCCATATGGACAATAGTTTCCTTACACATAAGATAGTGCTTTCATTTGTTGACTGATTGAACAAGAGCATACAATTATTTGTTATATATACAAGAATTCAAAATTGCACCATAAAATTACTCTAAATGGTAGCAAACCAATTTACCTCCTCGAAATAGGACAACCCCCATAATTTAGTCACGAGTATCCACTTCCATTTCAAAGGGGAGCTGCAAGTTAGACAAAATCAAAATTGGAGCATGGCTAATATTATGTTTGAACATATCAAATGTATTATGTTGCTTCTTACCCTAAGTAAAAGTCTTACCACCTATTGTAAGGGCATGCAAAGGTGCGGCTATGGAATAGCTCTTGATGAACCTCCTCAAATATTGAACTGCACCCACAAAGCTCCTTGTCGCAGTCACAATGAAAGACTTTGACCAGTTCATAATAGCCTCTACCTTCTTCGAATCAATCCTCAATTCCTTATCTCCAACCACATGCCCCAAGAAGACAAGTGATTGTTGAGCAAACTTACATTTTGTAAGAACCCCTCGTCAATCTGCCCCTTAATTTTCAGTTTTGATGGTTTGGCATTTTGTCAAACACTTGGCATGCAATGTGACTGAGTTCTGATTTATGAGTGTTTGCTATGGGTTTGATTCTTGTTTGTGTATGTTTTCAGATGGTGTTTGATAACACAATTGCATATAAAGAAAGTACAATAAAAACCCAACAATCTATTATCAAATAGGATTATTATTTCTCCCAATAGATGAGGATATACAATAAAAATCAGAACTGATATAATTCTGATCTGATTTATATTAGAACTGAATATTATAATGAAAAATATAAAATATTATCCTCACGCACAATACAGTTATATCCGTATCCGAAGATGAAGTCTTACACCAAAAATATGGAATATGGTGCTATGTGAGCAAGGATGAAGGTGGCTTTCCAAGGTGGAAGGTACGGTTGCATCCATAAAGATAAAATATGCAATGGAACCTTGAAAGAAGCTCCAATAACACGTTGAAATTCTGATCTGCACTTTCCCTTTCAAACCCTAGGTGCAAAATGATGAAGTCCTTCCAAATATGCAATACCCATGGCTCACAAAAATCTTATAGATTAATCCGGAGTTGATAAAAATCCTGAAACTACTTCCAAAAGCCTTCAATAATCACCAAACCCGTCACCCCACTTTAGACAAATGTTATTAAAAGTTTAACCACCCAAAATTGCCAGAAAACTCCAAATTAAGGATTTAAACCCTAGTGGTTAGCAATGGAGAATTGATATCAGCGATAAGCTGCAATAAACGACTCTTCCGTGTCTGCTTTCAACTCAAATCTGCAATTGTAAGCTCAATAAAAAAACCATGTATGGATTCCTTTCTTATGGTGGAGTTGGGTTTTCGTCCAACCCACTAAATTCTGAAGGTTTTCGTCTTTAGAATAGGCTAGGCATAAACATACCAGCGGAGAATTGAAGAAATATCCAATATCATAAAATCACATAATGGGAATATGAGAGGATTGGGTATTTTATAAAAACTCATTGTGCAACTTGGAACCCAAACGCTCCATTAAAATAATTTTTATAATTTTTTTGAACTCCATGAGGGTGGCATCCAACTTTTGAGAAATAATATTTTATTTTATTTTCTTTTCCCTTTATAAAGTCACTTTTTATAATTTTTTCTAATTTTTCTTAAAAGGCAACTTTATAATAAAACATTATAAAAACTCATTATGTCACTTGTCGAAAATAACCTCTCCAAGGTACAAAGATCCAATATGCCTAGCAAATCATCCCCTTAATGCTTTAATTAGCCTACAGGAATGCTGGAATAGGCTAATCCAATCCGCTGAGTGATCTCTTAGGAAAGAGGGGACATTACACATTTCTTCTCATTCCACTCCGCGTTCTCCTTCAAAACTTGAAAAACTTGTTTAAGATGATCAATATGCTCATCAAAAGTTTTGCTAAAAACAACAATGTCATCCAAATATACAATGACAAAGAAATCATTAAATGCCCTCATTACCTCTTTTATCAACCACATGAAGGTAGTCGATGCATTGCATAGCCTGAAAGGTAGAACCAATCACTCATACAACCCTTGCCTTGTTTTGAATGCCATTTTCCAAATGTCCTCTTAGTTTGTACTTGGTGATATCCAAATTTCAGATCAAGCTTAGCGAATACTTGGCATGTTGATGTTGATCAAGAAGATCATCAATCTGTGGAAGAGGGTTCCTATTCTTGATGGTTATCTCGTTACGTGCTCTATAATCAACACACATTCTCTATGAACTATCTTTATTAGGTACTCAAACAATAGGAGAACTACATGGAAAAGTACTATGACGAATTACACCCTAATTAATCAAAGATTGTAATTATTATTTTAATTTATTGGCATCCTTCAAGGACTGCCTATATAACCTGAGATTTGGAAAAGGACTGTCGGGTAGCAAAGGAATTTCGCACTCAATAGGTCTAACTGGTGGCAACCCTGTAGGCTCATAGAAAACCTCCTTGAACTGTTGCACCAACTCTCCCACATGCTTCTGCTTTTTGTCAGTTAACATGCTACATGAAGTATAATGTGCAGCCACTTCTTTATCTTGAATATCTTTCCAAAGGAGAAAAACAAACTTCCCACTAGCATTAATAAGCTTCTTAGCTTCAGAGTACTTACCAAAGAGATTTTAGAATCACCTTTGTAGGCTGAAATGATGTAGCTCTTTCCATCCTTCATCGAACGATATTGGTTGGTTCTACTCGTGAAGATAGCATCCTGGATATATAAGTAAAGACTGCCAAACACTACACCACACACATCAAAAGTCACAACATCCATTGTAATTTCATCAATGAAATATGCATTAACACCAAACTTAACTTTACATTGCTTGGTCACCTTGATGTCTACATGTTTCTTCACCCAACCCAAAGAATATGGACTCGGACGATTGTAAGTCTGAAACCCCAATTTGTCAATCAACTTTTTGCTTATCAAATTTTCTTTGTGAACAAGTATCAAAAAGACTATCCACTTTTGTTTTCTTCATTTGAATTTTAATATGGAAAAGTTTAGAAAGTTCACTTTCTTGAGTAGTACTACTACCCAAACATTCCTCTCTATTGATGGAGGTACAACACAACGTGTCATCCACATGGGAGCTGCAACCAATATTCTCACCTTGGAAAGAGGGCATAGCCTTTTTCTTCTTGTTCTTGAACGGACACAATTTCAGATGGAGCTTCCAACATTGATCCTTGGAATGGCTATCAATATCACATTTCCCACAATGTTTTTTAGTATCCTTTTTAGAAATGGAGGTAGCATTATGTTTACCTTTTCCTTTACCTTTACTCTTTTGCTTGGAGCTGCCTTGTTACTTGGAATTGTTTTGAGAGGTAGATGGAGCCTTCTTGTCGATCTCCAAGTAGTGAGTTCGAGACCAAGTCTCATCTATATCCGTAGGCTTGGCCAAGAGGATAGGTCACCTCAAATGGCTATGGAGTCCACCCACATACTTCATCAAGATGTCATGGTCAGGTATATCTTTGCCCGTTTGGATAGCGTTCTCGTGGAACTCTTTTGTGTACTGTACGCTTTGGTCTTACTTTAACCTAAGATATTGCCAATACATGGACCTCTTTTCCTCATAACAAATAGGATAGAATTGCTTGTTGATTAGCATCTTAAAATTATCCCACTTGGTAATAGGAGGAAGCTTTTTAACAACCGAAGTATGAACATAGCTCTCAAACCAAGTTAAAGCATGATTGGTTAATTTTAAGCTTGCAAAATAAATCAGTTGGCTTTTATTAATCTGATACAAACTGAAATATGCCTCAAGTTGGTCTAGCCAATGGTTTAGCCTCTCCGCATTCACGTCCCCATCATATGGTTGAATGTCTATCTTTGCCTCAGTTCTGAATGGAGGTGGAGCTTGGTTGGCATGGGGCTGATCTTCCTTCTTTTCATCAATCACAAGAGAGTCCTCCTTGTTTGCTTTTATTGCTTTCATAGAAACACCAAGCTTCTCCATGAGAATCCCCACGATGAACTCCAACCGGTCAAACTTGCTCATAGAAAGAAAAATGCTAGCTACTCCTTCAAACAAATTGTCACCTGCAAAAACTGGTGGTTAAGCAACCACTACCTTGCAAATAGCGGTGGTTCTGCTATAAATGATAAACCCTTCCATTTTAAGAGCTGAAACCCACTGACTCCATCACTATCCAGATCACCCCATCCCGACACTCACTCTGCCACTATAACATATCTGATCTGATGTTTTAAATATGAAATGTCTTACAATGGTGTCTGTCAATGACGAATTACATACAATTGGGCATAGTGGAAACATACAATATACCATATTAGTACATTAGGATCCAAATTTGGGTCAAGTATACCCCTTGGGGTAATATGTTTCTCAATTTTGGAGTTGTGGGATGCATGTACATCTGAGTAGAGTAGTGAAGCAAGTTGTATAAGCGAGTTTTAGAGCAAGGCAAGCATAGGAGAGCAGTATATTAGCGATGCATAAGTCCCACCGTGTTCTTGGAGACTTCATTGAAGGAATTGGCTTGTAAATATTGCATGATGATAGTGGAGATGAGCAGGCACAGCTCCACTTTTTTGGAGTTTTCCCATATTGGTTTCTTCAAGGTAAATTCTTGTGTTGATTCCTCTTTGCATGTGTGTTTCAGTTCTTTACTTGCTTACTATTCATGTTATGCAACTATTTCATCAATTTTTAGCATTCAAGCATCACAATTCTTAGAGGACAGCAAGAATAATTCTCAATATCACATTCTACATAATTAAAAGTGTTTTGGTGAATCACTTCTAGAATAACTACAGATCATTGAGGATTTGAGGATGGTCCAGAACGTCATGGATTCCTTTGGCATTGATTTTTGTAAATCCAGTACTATGAGGCATATTCAGCAGCTGCCAAATATGCCATCTTTAAAACAACAGAAATCATGTTTATTCGGCAACTTTTGAATGTGCACACTTCAAAACAGGGGAAATAGGCAGATTCAGCAGTTGCTGAATCTGCCAAAATCAAACTTGGCCAAATAGGCAAATTCGACAGCTTCAGAATCTGCCAAAATAAGTCTTGCCAAAGAGGAAAATTTGTCAGTTGCCGAATTTGCTCAATACCACGGCTATGGAAGTTCACCTGCCTAGAAAGGAAGCTGAGACACTGCATTGCCCAACTTTTGAGATGTAATACCATTCGAAATCTTCTATGTCGGTTTGGTAACCAAATGTATGCATAAATAAGCACATTGGGCACATTTATTGGCATTTAGAGTTGTTGTAGCCATTGCAGCTGAGTGTAGGAAGTGTTGTGTGATGTTTTGAGTAGTGTTGCACTGCAGTGCATGCAGAAGATTCATTTTAGAGGAGTTTATTATTGTCCTACAGTGATCCTGAAAGCTCCAAGGGGAAGCTTGGCTAGTAATCTTGCTGATTTTTGGTGACATAAGGAGGCACAACCCCAATTTGCTGGAGTTTTCACCCCTTGTGGGTTTCCACAGGGTATAGCTTGTGTTGTACTTATTGTGTGGACTATGTGCACTTTCCGTTAATTGATCATGTTTACATTGCTGTCTTCATTTCCAGCACTTTGGCAAGCATTTAAATTTTATGTACTTTCTGGTTTCTTAAGCAAAGCACGTAGTTACAGCAGAAATTTAATTGAATTTGTTATTTAGTCATAAATGAGTTAAGATCCATGTTAATGAGTTATAGATTGGTATAACCAGCGTAATTACAGATCATCAACAATGTACCCTCCCATCTTTCAAAGTCCAGAAGAAGCTGTTGGTGATTGCTGTATTGCAATTCATCTGGTGTCTTGTGATCGTTCCTGTGGGACTGATCCCATAAGAGTGACCTGCTCACAGGGAATTTTGTGGCCAGCATTATTTGGGCTAAAAATATGATGAGAAGAGCCTCAAGTTTTCAATACAAGTCCGATGTTTCTGATTTATTTATTTCTACCAAATATTGATCTGGATGTTCATTTTAGGTTTGTAATTGGCTGCATTACCTGTATAATTGTGAATCAAAAGTATGGATAGAAAATTTAAACAAATGATGAGAAAAAGATTTAAAAATCTATGGAGTAATAGGAGTTTGCTTACCTGGACAACTTCATAAAATATTTCTTAGTTGGTAATCGTGAAACTGGATTCCACCATTTTGGTTAGCTCCTTGACAATACGCTGCACAACTAAATGTATGCATATTTTTTGAGACATTAGGTAATACAATCTAACATGAGTATTTTTTCGATCCTTGAGGGTGGTCTTTGCCCTTGGGACCAATTGTCTTGGGTACATATGGATTGGTGGTGTTATTCTATATGCACTTCAAGAAAAGTTGTTAGGATCTAAAGGATCCATGTCTCAGGTACCAACAGCTAAAGCCTAGATCTAATACCAGTTGTTAGGATCCATGGTTAAAACATGTGCAAGCTAAAATAACAACGGAATAAAAAAAAGCTACAATAAAACATAACATGCAGGAGAGAACACATTACACAAGACATACGTGGAAACCATTGCAAAACTAGCTAGGGAAAAACCACGGGGCAATGGCAGCTTTCAGAATTCATATTACAACAAAATTTTCTTCTGCAACAACTCCAACAACTCCTTTCCAGTGCTACAAACCAAGCACTTAGGTGAACCAAGCTTACAACCAAGCCCTCCAGGCTCTAACCTCCAAGCTACGACAAGCAACTCCTTCCAATGCTAACATCCATAGCATCCAAGGTGAGCTCCAAAGCATCAACCTTCATCTCCAAACATGAGTTGAGCTAACAAGCATCTAGGCTTCAACCCAAGAGATTACCATGCTTACATACAAAGCATACCATGCTTACAACCAAAGCATACAAGGTGAGCTCATGGCTTCAAACCTCCATACATGCTTGCATAGATCCTTAAGGGGAATCCATAAGGATTGCACCTTGGATTACAATTACAAAGGAGAAAGCATGCTCTTAGCATTTACAATGAGAGAGAAGAGAGGGAGAAAATGGTGCCATACTCCACTTGGGCTCAATAGTAACTTGTTTCCCCCACATTCCCATGTGCAAACAAGAGACAACAAAGCCCCACATACACCCATATGCAGAAGCCGAAGGCAACCCATGTTCCTTGGAGGAGAAATGCACCCACTTTAGTGGGTGAATAGTGATCAACAATAGTTTGTCTTTATGTGCAAAGGTCAACAAAATAGATCCACTACTTTAGACAAGATCCAAGCCATGCCATGTGACTCCAAATATTGTGCCCCACTTCACATGTGAGGCAAATCATCCACAATGATCACTTGTCTTCTTCTATGTGCTCACACAAGTCCAAAAGGTCTTGCAATCACCTTTTGACTTTTAGCACACATGTGAATCCTGGAACCATTTAGAAATTTCTCCAACTACCAACCCTTGATGATTATGCCTCAAGACAAACACATGTGACTCTATAAGGACAAAAGCCATGTGCTTTGGTGGAGTGCTACGCCCCACTCCCATCACATCAACCTGATCACACTCAAAGACCCTCCATGGGACATACCACATCACCTTCTTGCCACATCACCAGCATGCCACACCACCATGCCACATTTGCATACCACATGCCACATCATCTGCATGCCAAATCATCTGCATGCCATGTCACCATGAATAGTGTTCGTCAATAGTGGCTTCACACCCAACAAAAGATGTTGCTAAATCAAATGTAAAGGTTACAGTGGCTTTAGTAAAGAAAGAAAGAAAGAAAGAAAAAAAGAGAGAAAATATATTAATGTCCGTGAATGACAAAAAGTAGGTCAATGGGAGTCTAGATTACACCCAATTACAATAGAAAGTGAGAACTTTTGGCAGCTTTATTGCAGATTTCAAGTAGAATTTGGATACAACTTAAGTAGATTCTCTTGCAGAACTTTGCATCCAAAATTAGCCCCATTTGGAATGCATTGTTCTCTAAATATCAAGTAACTAGCAGCTAGTACATATGCATTGTTCTCATTTATGGTAATGGTCCATGGGCAAGGACTGCTTCCAAATTTGATCTGGTTTCTACAAATAAAGTTCTGCCAGTCTCCCAGGAGCGAGCAAATTTCCGATTCCTTTTGCTTGTTAATCAATCTGTTTAATGCTGAGAAGCTACAAATTATCCCGATTCCCTTAATATAACCACACTCATCGATGTCATAGAGATGTTATATATCTTGATTCCTACTTTGCTGTTTATATGTGATCAGTACACATGAATTAGTTTGATATGAGTCTGGATTTAGTCAAATATATCTTGATCTACTTATTTCTAAACTACTAGCTTATAAACAAGTGTAATTTTGAATAATATTCTCTTAGATTCATCTGTGTAAAAAAGTTTTTATAAGATGTTTTGGATCCCACTACTGGATCCATCTTTAGGGTGATATAGAATGAAGGCAATGCTTGGAAAAGAACAACTAAGCTTGGTTCCATAAATAGTTTTGCAATACAAGATGGGGGAGGAGTATAAACACAAGGGTCGGCTAAGAGAAATAGGAAACAAATTATAATTTATCATTTATTTAATTAAGGGTCAATTAGTTAAATATCAATTAATTTATTAATTAATTAATTGACTAGTTTGCTTCTTATTAAATAAATAGAAAATGGTATAGTAGACACCACAGACTCAAACTTCCTTGGGTAGGGCTGAGTTTGTGGATCAAAGGTTTCCAAGCATGGCTAAGTTTGTATCCATCATCCCTGTTTAGATTGTGAGGTTGTTTCTAAAGTGTAATGTTAATAGGTTTAGATGGAATTCCAAATATAGGGCATTATAAAAATGGCTTAACGTTCTATGCCCGACATCAACTTGGACTTTTGGTGTGTTTGTGTGGATGTATGGGAACATTGGCAGCCGACATTTTAATAAATATGCAACTCTTAATAATAATAAAAAAGAGAAACCTTTTCCAAGAAGGTAGCATACTCAAGCCTCATTTTTAGGTAGCTGCAAGTTAATTGTCTTTACGGGCTGTGAATTACAAAAGAGATTTTTTCAAAGAGGGTAGCACATTCAAACCTCAAAAAAATTAGGTAACTGGAAGTTAAGTTGTCTCTAAAAAACTGCAACTATGAAGGACCTAGGAAAAGTCTATCATTAGAATAGATTCAGCTTAACATGGATCTTATATGGCTGAGACATATCTAATTAGGCTCAAGGTGGCTATCCCACCACACAATAAGTGTAAGAACATAGGGATTGGCACCTCTAGTCTTTTGAATAACTCTCAGCACATATCAGAACCATGTTAAGATGAATCAGTGCTAGTATGTAAAATACATGCTTATGTTCTTAATCATTTATAACCAGAGTTGTGTTCCATGGCCTTTGTACAATTCTGTGCCTTTTATTTTTGTTGAAAATGTTTCACCATGCAAAATGTCTATGAAATAGCACTTTTATATTGTTCACTTGATTGCATATACTTTCACTCTAATTCAAAATGGTTAAACCAGCATTTGTTTTTGGGTTAAATTGTCAAAGCGGAGTTGTGTTTAAGTATCTCCTATATGTGTATCATGTATGTATGATCTGTTAGAGTTTGTAACATAAATGAATAATGGTCATACTAATGTTAGTGATAGGCTATAATGGTTATACTAGTCTTAGTGATAGGCTAAGTAATAAAGTCACTTTATTACTTTAGTTGCTTTATCAAATAATGTAAACATGACTAAATGTTCACTTAAGTCATTTTAGGTTTAGGGTTTGTGTCACCCAATTATTAGGGTTTATGATGTTGCTTTCCTATAAGGAGACAGTTGTTCTCTCAATAATATATCCACGAAATATCTCTCTTGGGTTCTTGCTTGGTTTGTTTGTGTTTTCGTTTTTTGTAATATGATCCTTTTGTTTGTTTCTGCCGGAAGCAAGTGTTTTTGGTTCCAAATTGCTAATTCAAACAGTTCAATGATTTATGGGGCCTCTCAATATTTTGGATATCTTAAGTTCTTAAATAGATTAGTGCACAGTTACTTATGACCAACTACCTTTACAAACAAGGATGCATTCGGTGTTTCAATCGATGGTTAGTACATGCTCTCTCTGAAAATAATAAGACATTTGATATTTGACAAACAGAGATAGTAGCAAGTAGCAACAAAGTTATTAAGACATTTGATTTCTGACAAACAGAAATAGTAGCAACAAAATTGTTTCTTACCATATTATAGTATGAAGGTCAAACCTGATTTTGGCTTGGTAATCAATAAACTTGATCGTTAAGTGTAAAACATGACACATAGGAGCTGCGAATACTATATTCAGTAGATAATCAGTATTTGACTTAGTTAGACCTTAGGAGCTCTAAGTTGTAGATAAGTATGAAGACAAAACAGCATCGGTAACTGTTTAATATAGAAAGTGTTTGGTCTTAACTCATATTGGTATTGATGACATCTTTATTCATGATACCATCTCTTAGTCAATGCATTTTGTTATTGTGATGAAATTGTATACCGTATCTTGCAAGTCTGTATTTGAACCTTCTGTCATGCATTGCCTTGGAGATGCATTCGTTTTGAGCGTTTCTTATAATTTGTCAGTGTGTTGCTGCCTCTGGGTTTTTTGGATTTCTTAAAATAGGAGTTCTTGTCTTATTTCTTGTTTCTGATGTCCATGTCAAATTGAGCCTTGGTATAAAGCTCCAAAGAACACTAATTGTAGTGCCTTTGAATAAGGATCTGAGTGAAATTTATTTTACTTTAGGACTTGCCAAAGAAAGAAAGATCAAAAGAAATCATATTAATGTCCACATATGATTAAAAGTAGGTTGTTTTTGTATGAAATCTTAGTGGCAATTTTTGTTAAATTATAGTCATGTTTTGATTCTATGCTATTGCTTTATTTATTGAATTTTGTATTCCTGCAGGTTACTGCATTCGTCCCACTAATGTATATGTGCATTTGCACATATTATTCTCTTTTTAAACTTGGGATGTTCACTTTTTATTCCCTGACCCCAAAGCAGACAAACTCTGTGAGCCTGCTCATGATATGCTCGTAAGCTTCTTGAACACAGTAGTAATTAGACTTCTATTTCATTTTAATTTTTATTTGATGGTTATATGTTGGTTGTAGTTAATGAAACTTAACTTTGTTATTTTGCTGTCAAATTGAGTTCAATCAGGTTTTCTAAACTGTATAATTTATTGTCTTGTCAGAATGGTTGCTCGGTATGCTCCTCCAATATCGTACAATTTCTTAAACATGATCCACCTTGATGAGAATGCAAAAACAACATTTGAAAAGGTAGTTCTGTTTCGCTGATTGTTTTCAGTGTGTGTAAAGTGAAAATAGATCAATTACAGTACCATCATTTTGAGAAATGTTTTGTAGGCAATGAATGTGCTTCCGTGGTGTTCATGTAAGCAGACTCCAGAAAACATAACTTGTTCTAAGTGGGTCAAATTCACAAACTATGTCGCAAGCCAATGGCCTATTGGTCGGGCATGAATGCATTGCTAAGGATCCTCTGTCACATATAAGAGGAGTTTATGAAATAAAAAACTAGCTTTCAAAGTGTTCTGACTTTCAGATTAATATTTAATCGAAGTATAAAAAATATATTTTATTTCAGCTCCATGTAATTAAGAACTAGCTTTCCAAGCATTCCAGCTCTCAAACTGGCATTGAATTTTAAAATATAATATGTTTTTTTTGATACCAGCTTGGAATGAGTGGTATGTTTTTAGTTAAAGTATTTTCCACTGTTCTACAAATGCTTGTAAACTCTCCTCAAATTGAGAAACACTAAAATACAGTGGTAATGCACATATTAACACATTTGATCATGTTCCCAGCGTATGTTTGAATATCATTTTATTGAATGGTTGGCCATTGTAGTTCGCGGTGCTTGACATCCATGCACAAAGGATCTTACAAACAAGCTTTAGGAAATTAAAGACAATATCTACCTTTAAAACTTAGTTAAAAAAATCACAACTTTAGTAGGAAATGGTAAACAATCTGTCATGCAACGCCTAGCCTTTAAAGGCCCACGGATATATTTTAAAACCATGTTGCTCATGCCCTAGTGAGTGTGGGGTAGCTAGTATTTTAGTCGTAACACCTCAAAATAAATGGCATTCTTTTGTTGAAATTTCCATGCATCAATACCCAAATATCTTCCTCCATTCTAAAATTGTAGTACTTTAACCCAACGTCAACATCAGTGACACAAGAAGCTTTTGTGCATATGTTAAATTTTTAAATATGCCAATGAGAATTTAGTCACCCTGAGTAAAATTTTCATATCAAACCTGGATTAAATTTGTCACATCATTGTACAATATCCAATAACAATCAAGTTGAATAAAATTCCATAAACTGAAAAATTAGTTCACTTTTTCAAATAAATTATAAATTTACATGACAATCTCTCTAACTATAGAAGATGTAGTTTAATTTTTCCTAGGCCTGAAAATCAATGGCAATTAATAGAAAAAGGTGATTACTATAATATCCTGGCTTGAAAATCAATGACAATTAAAGAAAAAGGTGATTACTGTAATATTCTGCTGCAGGCATGTACTAATAAGTAATGTGTTCTGAAAACTGTATTGTTTTTCTAACCAACCAAATTTTATTTGAGAATTTTGGGTTATTATGAACTGCAAAGGGAGCTTTTATTCTTTCCTTGAATTTAGCTGCAAGAAAATAGGCTTAGGTTGTCTTTTGAGTCCTAATGTACTTTTGTCATCAACTCAACGGATCAATGCATCTTTCAACATTGCTTTTGTTTTCCCTTTTTGCAAGTTACTTTAATCAAATGCTTTGTAGATGTTATATCCCCATGTACCTTGTTTTTTTTTTAATTGGTAAAACAAGGGGTTCTATTGCCCCCCCACCGTTCTAGAAGAAAGAGAACAAAACAAAGCCATCTACGTGGCAGTTCAGATAACCAAAAAGATTACACAAATATCAAACACAACATCAAACTAAAAATTAGCCCATTAACATGCCACCTTTGAACCCAAACAAAAGCATATTAAACCCAGACCTTTGCTCGATCTAAGAGAGATACTCCTGGAGGAGAGTGGTTTCCCATGCTCCTTTCAACCCTTGACCTCAAGGCATCCTCGATCAGAGGATCCCACAACTTCCTCCAAGGTAGATTGCTAGGAAGTTTCGAACCCCGAGGAAACAATTATTTTTCCTACAGTAGACTGCTCTAGCAAAATCTCAACATCATGTGCCTAAAGCTAAGAGGAGGGGACCAAAGGCTCCTCACTGAAGGGAGCCTTGGTCATCATCACCTTAGAATCAAAACCAATACCATCTCTTTCCGCAGGGGGAATCTTTCACTCTAGAATCCTCTCTGAGTCCTACACAAATAGGGCCACTTTTTTCTTTTGGAGCAATAAACTCATAAATACTAGGAGACTAGTTACGGGTATGAGGAGATTGGGACAAGTACACCATTATCATAAAAACAGGAGACGGGTAATTGAAGATGGCAAATATATATAAGAAATTACATGTTAACAAAAGACAAGTAATTATATTGAAATTTGTTTTTGATAAAAACAAATTTCAATATAATTTAGTCTTACCCGAGGATGTGTCTTTACCATTTTTGGCAAGTCTTGGACGTCCTAGACACTTCCGGGACTTGGGGAGTTTTGGGAAACACCCCTAGCATTTTTGGAAAAATGAAAATCATGGGAAACGTCCTGGGAATGTTCTGCCCTATTTTTAGAAGTTATGAAAACGTTCTATTTTTGGGAGCGTGTAGAGGACATTTGGGATGTCCAATATGTCCCCACAACTGTCGAGGGATGTCTTGGGGACGTCCTCTACGGCTGCATAAAGTTTGCAGCTAAAAAACCATTTTCTAGTAATATTAAAAAAATAAAATAAAATAAAAGTTATTAAATGACATAAAAACTTAAAATAACATAAAGCTAATAGCAAAGAAAAGAGCTTAGAGAAGAAGAGAAAAAGAGAAAGAGGAAGAGAGAAGAGGAGAGCAAGGGAAAAGAGCAAAGGCAAGAGATGAGCAAGGGCAAGTGCAAGGGCAAAGGCAAGAGCCAAGGAAAGAGTGAAGATTCAAAGGCACAAGGAGAGCAAAGGCAAGAGTGAAGAGGGGCTTAATGAAGGCCCTGAAAAAAATGTATACTGTAGAGGAGGCTTCACATCTCAAGATCGAGTGGATGGTGTTTACAGAACTTGATGGCTATAAAACATCGATGAGGATATATAGGGCAACATTGGCACAAGAGAACCTAGTGAGTTGGTGGCGACTGTATGGGCGTCCAGGATAGCTATAAACACTTGCAATTTGTTTCCTTTCACAAGTTTACAGTTCGTCTGCTGGTGAGAGGAATTTGTTGACATATGGTTGAATCTAATCTATTAAGAGGAACTGACTTACCTCAAAGAGAGCGAAGAAGCTTGTTGCTGTACACAATGCCTTACATCTAACGGATTGCAAGATTCCTCAATACATGTAAACCCCAACATTACAATTTATGATGGGATGTAGATCACGAGGAACCGAGCTAGGTTGAAGAGAAGCATAATGCGCATCAGGGATTGATTGGGATCCACTTCGAGGATGAGGATGAGGACAATAGTTCCAACGAGGAGCAATTCATGGATGTTGTTTCAAATGATGATTCTGTTTTTTGAGTTGCATGGTTACTTGGATGTTCACGGACTATGTTTTTTAATTTTGTTTTGGCCCTTGGGCAGCATGTTGAATAGTTGATGCATTAATCAAAAACTTTAAAACTATAATGTATGATCATTTAATCTATCATTGATGCATTTAGTTCTACTTTACTTTTTTAGTTTATTTTGTATATTAAATTTTTAATTAAAATATTTATATATTATTTTAATTTGCTGTCCCCCATGCCATCCCAAAAATTTTGAATTTTTTTTGCCCTCCTGAAAACCTTGTCCCCCTATCCTGGATTCTTGGGTAACTATGATATAATTACTTGTCTTTTGTCAACATGTAATTTCTTCAATTTAAAAAGTTAATATTTTTTTATATGCCTAAGAAAAACAGTAATAACTTTTTAAATTGAAGAAATTAATTGTTGACAAAAGACAAGTAATTATATTGAAATTTGTTTTTGATATCTCATCGTATCTAGGGTCAAGAGTACAAAATATATAAATAAATCAAACATTGAAGTGCAAGTCTCGGAGATGAGTACCGGTCTTCAAGACGCATCTTTGGTGGTAGGAGACGAGTCTCCGTTCAATGCCGAGTAGACTCGATAACAATATCAAGAAACATAGGAACAATCATAGAAGCAGGAACAACAGGTAGGTTCCCTCATGTGCAACTAAACCCACTTCTACATCCAAGCCTTTAGAGGCAGGGTCCACCAAATGGTGGCAGGGCCTCTGCCTTGCACCACCAAGAGGGCGGAGGCTTTCTCCCTCTTTTCCATTTTCCACCAAAGGGCTTCGAAGACAAAAAAGTCCTTTTTGCCATTGTGTTTGGCAAGTTGCCGTCAAGTGCCCATGATAAAAATGTTGGAGTTTGTAACATAGATTTATACTAGTCATATTAGTCTCAGTAATAAAGTCACTTTATGACTTTAGTTTTCTTCATCAAATAATGTAAACATGACATAATGTTCACTTAAGTCATTTTAGGTGTACGGTTTGTGTCACCCAAGTATTTAGGCTCGTGTTGTTGCTTTCCTATAAAGAGATGGTTGCTCTCTCATTAACATATCCAAGAAGTATTTCTCTTTTTCAAGTTCTCTTTTGTGTTCTTGCTTGGTTTCTTTGTGTGTTCGGTTTTTGTAATATGATATTAAAGCCATGGTGAGAAGTTGATAAGTAATGGGAAAGGCCTAGGGACTGCTGAAATCAATGACGGACTAAGTGGCTGCTTACGATATGCACCAAGAAATTGAAAGGATTTTGAGCAATGAAGCTAGTTTTATTTCCTGATTTAAACCAAGATCTATTTTTTTTGGAATTTAAAGCTATGTTTATATTTTAAAAGAGATCAATTCTTTTCAATTTAAAGATAAGGAAAATCGTGCCCCAGAGAAATGAAACCAACAAAGGACAACTTTACGAAATTCTTGGAAATTTCAGATTGCAGATTTTTAGTGTTTTTCTGCATTGTTTTTAGCAAATTTCGGTGTTTTTCAGCAGATTCATCAGTGTTCCAAAAGATTTTTTTTTCCCTGTAATATTTTTTTTGATTGTAAGTCTATTTTAGTATCAAATCGGCTGAAATGTCTTGCTAAAAATGGCTAGTTTATCTAATATAATGTTGAACGGTAACCGAAATTTTTCTAGGAAGAACTATATTGGTAGGGTTCTTATTCATTGAACTGCACAAAATCTTGGACAATAAAAATTTTACGCAGTTGAATCCAAAAGTACTCTTACCATGTTTCACACTGCGAAGAAAATAAACTGTAAACAAGAATTATAATATTTGGAAAAAAAGAATCCTTTATATTTTTGAGCGTATAGGTGTGTGGATCAAATTGTGTTAGGGAAAGAAACAAGACCAACAATAATAGGAAATGATCAAAACAAGTTTGATGAGCGGAATGGAGAAGCAGTGATGCTGATATAACTCTTTGCGATTGATGAAATGCTAGCACTAGTGTAGACTGGTGATGATGCTTCAATTGATTGGAAGCAATTGATGGAGTTGCATGATACTTCAGACAAAATTAGAGCCTTCTTAAGAATTTACCATTTTCGATCAAAATGAATGAAACTAAATCTTTACAAGACCATTTGGTAAAGATATAGAGAACAGTTAAATGTTATTGGGCATAAAATAAAGGAGACATGATGGTAATCACTCATATTAGCTTACCACTTTCAATTGAACATTTTATTGAAACCCTAAATATTACTGTTACAGACATTCACATGAAGTTTGAAGAGGTGAGCACTAAACTCTTGCAACAAGACAGGGGCAAAAGGAGTTTGGCAATAGCAACGAGAATAGGGGTTTCAGAGATGGCTTTCGCAACAAACAAAGAGGGTATCAATATGATAGATGACTCAAATAATCAATAGACTTTTGAATGCCATAATTTTGGAAAGCTAGGCCATAACAAGAAGTTTTGTAGGAATGATTATGGGATGAAAACAATAACCATGGGCCTAAGAAGCAGACCAATGTTGCAGAACATAAGGAAGAGGAGGATCTCTTTGTGTTTATGGCTAGGGATGAAGCGGACAATGTACAACATATGCTTGGTACATATATTTTGGTGCATCTCGTCATTTACCAATAGGATAGCTTGGTGTATTAATTATGCTGCTAATGTATCTTCTACTAACTCTGTAGATTTTGGTGGTGGGGAAGAATTTAATGTAGAAGGAAAAGGAATTGTGTAGATGACCATGCTAGGGAAAGATATGGTCTTCCTTAATGTCTATTATGTTCCAGGAATGGAGAAGAGTCCACTTTCTGTAGGTGAGACTATGAAGCACAACCCCCACTTACATGTGATTTTCAGCAAACACAAATGCCATATTGTTGATAAGGTCAGTAAGAAGATAGTCACCCTTGGTATTGAAGACCATGACTTTTTTAGGTTGGATGATTTAGGGGAAAAGAAAGAGCATGCTTTGATGGCCAAGAGTGGTCAAGATTGTAATTCACTTTGGCATCAAGGGTATGGCCATTTAAATTTGAGATATCTCTTATTTGGCTAAAGAAAATTTGGTGGATGGCCTTTTAAAGATTTAGAATCAACAAGGTGTTTGTGGTGCATGCTAGGCTAGAAAGCAACACAGGGTCTCGTTTGATGAAGGACAAGTTTGGAAAGCTAAGGAGGTCCTCCTTCAGTTGATACATGTTGGCGTTTTGGGCCTATGAAGATGACATCAATCTTTAGTGCAAGGTTTTTTTTGCTATTTTTAAATGACTTCTGAAAGAAAATGTGGGTGTATTTATTAAAGTTAAAATCATGTATGTTTAATGAGTTCAAAAAGTTCAAGGTTGTGCTAGAAAAACAATTTGGGAAGAGCATTAAAATTCTTAGATATGATAATGGATGAGAATTTTTCTCTAAGAGTTTTCTTGATTTTGTGCTTGTTGGTGTTGTGTTCACACTAGGCTTAGATAAACTAGTTGTTATCTATCTAGCCTAGTTCACATTGCACCAGAGTGAAGCTTAAATAAGGGAGTTGTTAAATATTGTTGGGGTTGAAACTAATTGTGCACGTACAAATTATTGAGTGCACTAATTTAGTGGATTCCTCTATTTTATTAGTTGCTCACAAAAACCATTTGGTTGGAGTGAAACAACCTTTCCAAACTATTTAACTTAAACACTCCCTTTGTAAACGATTAGTCGAAGACAATTATGCAGCTTGTACATGATTTTGATGAGATCCAAAATACACAGAGTTTCAGTGTATTGTGCATTATGTTTGTTGGCATAATCTTGTTGTGTAGTTGATGAATGGCTTCTTCTCAATGTGGTAATGGCATGCTGAGGAGATCTTGGTAGATGAGTATTTTATAATATGATATGGTAGCAGAGCCCTCTTTTGCAACCATTGCTTAGTTTATGGCCTCTCTTATTGTGAATTTGCTATTATTTGCAGATTGAGCTCCTCTTGCAGTGATTTATGTAGCCCTTTGAGTCCACTCTCAGCAACAAACTTTTAGAGGAGCGTTTCTCTGACTTCTAATTTGCGCCATTGAGTCCAAAAGGATCAAAAACCCTAGGATCGACTGTAAACACCCCTATGTTCTGAGGGTTTGCAGTTTTTGACTTAGAGGTTTTTTAGGGTTTTAGTCAAATTTGTACCATACCATACCGTATGAACATCATACTTTTTCTGGGGTTTCAAAGTTTTTTTGTGGGTTCTTTGCATTTTGTACGTATCTATGTGCCTTATGTGTATGTTTGCTAGCTTTGAGGCATTGGTGTTTGCATTGAAAAGGTACGAGTTTAATTCATGCAATTGGAGTTAAATCAGACTGCATGTTTCTTAGCTTGGCATTTGGTGTTGCATTGGTGAGTTAAATTGAAGCAATGGACGCGACATTGTATGAATATAATTGAAATGTTGGCATTGTGTGTTGTTCTTTTGCCGGCCTTCCAAACGTAGGACTTCTAAACACTGTCACCACATTAGTGCATTTAACATTGGTATTGGTGGCAGTTTCGTTGTGGATGGTATTGCAAAGTTTTTAATTGGAAGCGTTGACTATATGCATATAATACTGTGCATCAAGAGGCCTTTAACTGTTTGAATTTTTACATTAAACTTTGGTGGTGGTTGAAAGACTTTAATGAAAGCATTGGCCATGTGTATAACACCTCTCTAAGGCCAACTCACCTCTACCTCCACGTGGACCCTAAAAAGTTTTTTTTTGAATTTTGAATTGATATCTAAAAATTTAAATATATTTTTGTGCAACTATAAGTTTAAGCACATACCATGGTGCAATGGCATCCAATATTTTGATAAAACCTTCCCACCTAGAGGTCATGAGTACGAGCCCCTTTGAGGGCATTATTGCAAAGTGAGATTTTTTTTGCTTGCACCGTTTTGAATGTGTTTTTTGACATCAAACTTTGCTGAATCTGTTCTCACTCATCCAGAGGCCTTGAGAGGTCTAATTTTTTTCACTGTGCTTATTTTTCCACGTTCTTCATAATGGTACAATCAATTTTCCACATTTGAGCAATTTATTTCCTAGAATTTGTCGTTTCTTCCATATTTTACTCCATAGTCTTAGAGTTGTGGATATTCGACATACCATATCTTTTGACAGAGATCTCGTATTTCAGCTTTTTCCTTATTTGTAACTAAAAGTTTGTTGTAAACACAATATGTATGAAGTGCCACCTTGTTTTTGGTAGGGGATCACCGTTCAGCATTTATGTTGCATACTTTAGATTATGGGAGGGCTATTTCATTTGATATTTGTGTCGATTCGACCAAAACATTGTACAACAAACGGCGTCATTATAAGTAGTTTGGGGGTGGGGGGGTTGTTTACATCTTGGTGAGTGTTTTTTTTTGCATGAGGTTCATTCCAAGGCCTTGTTTTTCCTTATTTTAAATGACGTCGTGCCACGACCTCCACACTATCACATAGGACAATAATAAACTACAGTTGAAAAATGATATGCTCTTCTCTGAAATCTATTCACTTTAGGAAGATATGATTAAGTATGTAGAAGAGAATAGGAAACTCAAGAAGCAAAAAACCATTCTCCTCTCCCTCATTTTTGGCAAGGATACCCTCATACACACATTGCAAAACACAATTTCTAGTGTATATCATTAGATTGATACATTGGGTTTACATTATTTTGAGCCTAGTCCTTCGTGTGATTCACTACTTGTTCTTGAATTTGGTACGCATCGACTTGATGCACTTTTAGAACGTGACCTACTAGATCCTGAGTCACCTATTGTATTTGATGTTGGTGTTGCACTTCTAGCTCACCCCACTTTAGATTCACCTGCATATGTGCTTGGTTCTTTTGAGAAAAATACTACTGCCTTTGGTTCCCACATACTTTGTTCCATGGGTCATCTTGGCAGAGGTATTGACAAACATTTACAAGGCATCATTTCTCCTATCCAACTTGTTCGTTGGATTGCTCGCCACGACATTGGTTTTGACGCAATTTTTTTAATCTTCATTGGGCTCATTTGATGATAGAGCTCCTATTTTTGTTCGTTCCATTGTTCGTGAGGATGTTGAGCAACACATGAGTTTTGTTACACCTTCATGCAGGTATGAGAGTCCTTAGATTGCTTCAGTCAAGTATGATCACCTAAGCACACTTGGATATTTTCTCGCATGCACATTTTGTGCACTTTGCACTTACTCACATGCAGGGATCATCATCCACCATTTTTATTCATCCGGGATGGGTTTGAGATCGGTTGTGGTGGCATCATTAATGTTCTTTGTGGGGATTTTATCAGCGTGGTTCCTCTACTATTCAACTTCTCTATCTGCACATTGCTCCCTTGTATTAGGAGCAACTCTCTTGTTTTTTATGGCATCTTCTATAGATCGACAACATTCTGAAGTTTCTTGTGTCATTTGGTGGGTTTGTGGTTTTATGGGATCATTTTGTAGTCGCACTGAGTCTACAAAGCCATGGAGGGTTTGTTGTATCAACCTAGTCTATCTTCATGCATGTGTGCTCCATTCCAAGCACTTTTTTTCTCTATTTCAGTTGCTTGACTCTCCCATCACCACGAGGGCCATCTTCTTGAGAGATATTTTATCGGTACCTTAGACACATCCATTGACAACATGACCTTCGTGTTGTGAGAGACTTTTGCTTTTGTATCAGATGTTGTCAATATTTTTGTGTTCAATTAGTTGGCTTCGTACCAGTCATATAGGTTTTTTGCGTCACTCCACCCAATCAACAATATGGGGGTGTGCACGCAGATTCCGCTTCTTTAGGTGTCGTGTCCCTTGGTAATACTTGGCGCACCGCATCTTCTATTTCAGGTAGTTGATCGAATTCAGTTTGGTGAACGTTTTTGCACTTTTGACATCACTGATAGTCTTATTTTCGCAAAGAGCTATTATGTTGTCTACAGTCTCAGTGGTTTTTTAGTGATCAAACAGTGGATCCAAACCACTCGTGCAGGATTGAGTTCTTTTGAGACTTTGAAGTCCACCTAGTGCATTTGTGTTTGATAGCCTTCGTTCCATCCAGTGCACCTTCTTCAACATTGTGTTCGAGTATTGAGCCGTTTGCTTTCTTGGGACGCCTTGCAATATATGTTTGCTCTCTCCACTTTCATTGTTGTTATTGGTTTTTTGAGTACCTTGCAGTGACACATTTTATCCATGGTACCTCTTTTTTCTCAAATCTTTTGTAAATGGGTGCCTAATCAGGCCTAGTTATCGGGACCTATATACGAGGATTTGTCTCTTTGCTTTTCTCTTTTCTTAGTCCCCAATTTTGCGCATACCGGAGGGTGTTGGAGCTGTGTGTTGACACTAGGCTTAGATAAACTAGTTATTATCTATCCAACCTAGTTCACTCTAAACTAGAGTTAAGCTTAAATAAGGGGGTTGTTAAATATTGTTGGGATTGAAGTTAATTGTGCACGTTCAAATTATTGAGTGCACTAATTTAGTGCATTCCCCTATTTTCTTGGTTTCTCACAAAAACCAAGTGGTTGGAACGAAACAACCTTTCCAGGCTATTTAATTTGGACGCTTTGTAAATGATTGGTCGAAGACAATTATGTGGCTTGTACATGATTTTGATGAGAGCCAATATACACGCAAATTCAGTTTATTGTACATTATATTTGTGGGCATAATCTTGTTGGGTGGATGATGAATGGCTTCTTCTCATTTTTGTAATGGCATGTTGAGGCGATCTTGGTAGATGAGTATTTTATAATCTGATAGTATTGAAGAAAACATCTAGAGGTAATGCACCACACTTTACACTCTACAACGACATGGAAGGTAGAGAGGTGGAAGTGTACCAATGTGGAGATGGTGAGGTGTATGTTAGAGAACAAGTTTGTTCCTAATACATATTGGGCGGAAGTAGCATACACATTAGTGCATTTGCTCAATTGTTCTGCAACAAAAGCGGTGCACAAGAAAACTCTAGAAGAAGCATGGTCTAGACTAAAACCCAAAGTAAGTCATCTCAAAGCTTTTGGTTCAAATGTATATGCATGGGATCCAAAAGAAAAAAATGAAGCAATATTGATGCAAAATGCAAGAAAATGATGCTCACAGGGTACAACGACAATCGTGAAGTATATTGGTTGGCAGATGTTGAAACTAACAAAGCATGCTTTGGTCATGATGTGGTAGTTGGTGAACGTGTAGGGCTGTTCCAAGCAATGACGAAACAAAAATCAGATCTGAAAGTTGTTGGAAATGAAGATATATTGGCTGGAAAACCAGGTTATGATGGATGAGAAACATCAACTTGAAGGGGAGGGGCAGAGTTCTAAGGTTTATTCTCATGAAATTCCCAGACAAGAAGCTACTAAAAATAACTTAATGTAGTAAGAAAAGAATGCTGATTTGGAGGAAAAGGAGGCAAAGAAAAGACCAAAATGGTGGTACAACACTATTGGTGATGTTCGGTTAGATGAGATTACTGATATGACAGTGGAAGGAAGACCAAAAATAGGTAAGATATTTGATATGATGAATTATGCTTTGGTGGCTAACTTTCTGTGCTCATTTAAACCTCAGGGATATGAAGAAGCCAAAGGAAGACCAAAATGGGAAAAGCCTATGCAAGCCGAACATGAGACTTTGATGAAGAATCAAACATGGGATCTAGAAGAGCTACCTACTGGAAAGAAACCCATTAGCTACAAATGGGTATGCAACGTCAAGTACAAGGCATATGGAATGCTTAACAAGTACAAAGCAACGCTGGTTGCAAAAGGCTTTGCACATAAGGAAGGAATTGTCACGTCCCCTTTTTCCCATAAAGTGAAAAATAATAAAGTTAATATTTGAGTTATCCAAGTGACCTACTTTTTATTTTATTAAAAAATGACAACTTAATAATTACTTTATTATTATTAGAAATAAAAGAAGAGGGAAAAGTAAAAATAAGTGTATTTTATTAAAGTAAAGTAAGAGTCCAACTTGGGAAAATAGATAGAAAAAGTTATAAAAGAGGGCCTTGGAGGTCATTTGGGATCATCTTGATTATTACATCTATTTTGAGTTTGGGCATTTGCTTCCAACTTCTGCATATGAAGATGAAAACCCTCAATTGCATTCAGATTTGTGGACGAAAACCCTTTAATCATCTACGATAGTGCCATCCAAGGGCTATATTTGAACTTCACTTCCGTTTGACAAAGTAACAGGGCAACATTTGTAATTGTGGATCGACCACATCAGCTAGGGCATCTTTCAAGGCTGCATTTGGTTTTAAGATGATTTCTAGGTTGTTTCAGGGTTGACGTCACTTGTCTAGTAGCTAATGTCATCATAGAGAGGTGTTGCAGCCTATCGTACAATAGGGTTACCTTCTAAAGTTTGGAAACAACTGATTTATGCTTGGAATGCCATCATCAACCAACGGGATTTGTATTTTCCAGCAGTTATTCCATTTGTACGATCAATTGTAATTTGTTAATTTGCAGCATACAAATTGCATTTGATTTCCACATTTTATAAAAATAAGATTGTCATCTTCAATGGGTTAATTAGTGATTTTCAGAGTCTTGTTTATTTTCTATAAGGGTTTATTGCAAAAACTAATATCTATTTAATTCTTCCCTAAGGGAACATTTCAGTATAAGAGTTTTATTAAAAAAGTCAGTATTTTGTTAATTCTACCCTAGGGTTGCCGGTGAATCCAGAATAATTTAAAAATGTTCGTTTAGGGACATTACAAGAATTGACTATGAGGAGATTTTTACTTGTATTTGCACAAATTGGAACGACTTGTGGTTCTTGTTGGCCATTTTTTGGCCTACATACCAAAATTTTGCTTAAGTGTGGGAGGGTGGGCATTCAAGCAAGACTTTGGGTTTTACACAGCATAAGACTTTGGGTTTTTTGGAAGGAGAAGTCTTCGGGTTTTACAAGAGACAACTTATTTCACTTTATGAGTAATCAACAGTTGAAACCTCTTAGCATAAGTAATTTGGGTTGGAAAACCCGAGTTACTCTTGACAGTGCAAATCGGGTTTTGAGAAGTGCTTTGCTTATGAAAGTTTTATTAGCAGAATTAATCTAGGTTGGAAAACCCGAATTACTCTTGATAGTGCAAATCGGGTTTTGAGAAGTGCTTTGCTTATGAAAGTTTTATTAGTAGAAGTAATTCGGGTTTAGAAACCTGAATTACTCAGGGTAGTGCATTTCGGGTTTTCCAGGGTGAATGACTTACCTCTTTTTATAAGTAACAAGCAATGAAGAATCCGAAGTAGCTGCTAGTGAAGAGTCCGAAGGATTTCTTCGGAATAATTGTCAAACACAGAGGACATTGACATTTTTTCCGCAAGATAAAAGTCCAAAGGAAAGAATAAACCAAGGGTCAACGAAATTCCAAAAGAAATGGACCAAACAAAGCTCGCAGGAAGTCAAAGCGAAAAAACCCGAGGGAATAAAGAAGGAAAAGAAAAATTTAGAAGGAAAGATATCCTTCGGTAAAAATGCAAACAAATCAACGAAAAGGGGCAGAAAATAATAAAGCCAAGGAGATAATAAAAGTCCGCAAGAAAACCAAAGGTAAATCTAGGGGGCAAGACATAAGAGCCAAATAATAAAATCGGACAAATTGGCAAGAAAGAAATCCAAAGGAATATAAGACCAAGGAGATAGCCAAAAAACCCGAAGATAATATATACAGGCAAAGTAGAATATCTGAAGAAAATCCGAGACCCAACGAAATCCGTGGATAAAAAAGAATATCCGAAAGAATTAGGCTAAGGGAATAGCCATGAAATCCGATGAAATATAGACCAAATATAGACAAAATAATCCAAAAATGGAATCCTGCCAAAAATAGACATGGACAGGCAGACCAAAATAAGAGAAAATACATGCGAACAAGGGCTATTTTTGGTAGATTTCTAAGTTTCAGTTGACTCATAGTTTAACTAGTCAAAGTCACGCTTCTCCAAACGTTCCAACAGTCTAAGTAGAGCTCATCTATTGACTCTTAACGTGGATTTCCATGCAAAGAGAGGTGGGTGTTTTAACAAGCCCAGCGGTCCACTTTCAAACGCCAAAGAGCTAGTCTCTAATTTTAGACATGGCTCAGCGGATCATGCATAAGCAAAGTCAAACGTTTGAGCCCACCGTCTATTTTCAACACAAGGAATTTTCATGCAAGACAAAATAGACTTTTGTAAACGCTGAGTTGGTTTGAGTTTACTCCATCTCTATTTTCAAACGTCAATTTCTTGGTTTTTTGTAATTTTCTATATTAATGGCTTTTCAGTCTTGTAAAAAGATCCCTCTTTTGACAAGAAAACTTCTGTCAAAGATAACCTTTTTCAGAATCAATGAGAAGAGCACTGTGTTTTTTCAATTTTCAGCAGCTAGTATAGTGTACTTTTGTTATAGATTTGCCTAAGTGATAGATTTTCCTTCTTTGTCAAATCTGGATTCGTACCTAGTTGCTAGCTGGTCATTTATGTAGGTCACGTTCTGTGTTTGAACGTCTTTTGTTGAGTTTATAGTGGATATTAGTGACTGTTTAGTGCCTTTCATCATGTTTATTTTTCTATTTTTCTCAAGCTTAGATCATTAGATAGAACCTTTTCGTGAAATACTTGTGTATTGATCAATTGGAGTTGAAGTTCTGCCTTTTCTTTGTCTGAATCAGTGTTCTTAGAAGCTCGATTTGAGTGGATCAAGCCAATTAGGTGTATCACCATTTTAGCTAGGATTTCCTTTCAAGCTCTTCCTTCTCTTTTCCCCAGGGAGTATGTAGCGTAGAAGTTGAGATCCTCATAGATACATCTTACAGGTACCAACGTTCTCTGGAGGTTCTTTTCATCATTGAAGCACCCACCCTCATGAGAAGATCCCATTGTTTCAACAGTTCTAGCCATGGCAACCTAGTTTGGTAGGAAACTATATCAAATGGACATGAAGTGTGTCTTTATGGGCTGAAAAAGGGTCCCAGGGAATGGTACATCGAAATTGACAGGGATTTGGGAGAACAAGGATTTAAAAGATGTCCTTTTGACCCCAATCTCTATATCAAAAGCTAGAATAGTTGTGGTGATTCTAGTGATATACGTTGATGACATCATCATCACAGGGAGCGAGGTTAGAGAAATTGGAAAGGTAAAATCAAATTTATGTTCCGCTTTTGACATAATAGATGTAGGCCTCCTTTACAACTTAGGTGTATAAGTTTGGCAAATTGACAAACATATTTTATTTGTCACAAAGTATACAAAATGTTTGTTAGGCAGGTTCAAGATGGCAAATTGCAAAATCTCATCTACACCTATGGAGAAGGTTGAAACTTTCAGCCCAGTCTGATCCAAAAATAGTCAATGAGTCCGTTTACAAAAAACTAGTGAGCAAATTGATCTATCTTATAGCTACTAGCCCTGACTTAAGCTATGCAGTCAGCTATATCCCCCAATTTATGGCCTCTCCAAAAGAACATTAGACAACAACAAAGACGGTGCTAAGACATGTAAAGATAACATCAAACTTTAGCATTCAACATGGTTAATAAAAGTAAGGGGATTTGATTGTGGATATTCAGACTTGTATTGGGCAGCTTTGTGTATGACAGGAAATATTTATTCAGTTTTGGAACATGAGCAATTTCTTGGATTGACAAGAAACATGCAATTTTACTTTCCTTCACAAAACTAGAATGCAAAGCGGTAGTGAAAGGGGCATGTAAAGTGGTTTGGCTTAGAACAGTGTTGGCATATCTATAAGTTCATTAGGCTAAGTCCACAGTTTTTACCTGTGATAACCAAGGAGTTCTCAAGCTGGAAAAGAATCTCTTCTTTCATGAGTGAACAAAACATGTTGACATACATTGTCACTTCATTCAACAACTCGTAGAAGATGGAAAAGTTGAGCTGCAATATTTTCCAACCCAGGACCTTACTACAAACATTTTCACCAAGTCTTTTGGACCAAATTAATTTTTAAAATTTAGAGATAAACATGGTGTATTTTATAGAATGACCATTAAGGGAGGATGTTAGAGTTTGTAACTTAAAGTTATAATGGTCATACTAGTCTTAGTAATAAAGTCATTTTATGAGTTTATTTTGCTTATTAAAAATAATGTAAATGACTTAATGTTCACTTAAGTCATTTTAGGTTTAGGTTTTGTCACCCGAGTATCAGGGTTTATGTTGTTGCTTTTGTATAAAGAGACAATTTCTCTCTCCATAACATATCCAAGAAGTATCTCTCTTTCAAGCTCTTGCGTTTCTACTTGGTTTTTATGTGTTCAATTCTCGTAATAAGAAACAAGATCTGCATCTAAAGGCTACATGATCGTAATCTAACTTTTGCTTCCGAACCTAACCCTCAACCTTTAGTTAGATCTCTTCTGGCAAACATTTTGTGAAGTCAACCTAAACACACAACCAAGCGAAGGTTGTGATTTGCCTGAGAGCAGTTTCCTTGAAGTAAAAATGGGATTTCCCTAAAGCGTCACCAATGGATTGCAATATGGGGGCAGCCCAAAAATTGCAAGGGCAAGTTCGGGAGCCTCACCCACATAGGAGTAGAAGATCTGCATCTAAAGGCTACATGATCGTAATCTATTTTTTGCGTCCAAACCTGACCCTCAATTGTCATGTCCCCTTTTCTAAATATTTTTAAGGAAAGAATTTAATAATAATAATTTAAGCTGTCCAAGTAACTTTATTTTCATAACATTGTAAAGGGATGACTTATGTATTATTGTTATTTTAAAGTTGGCCTAATGTAATATTTTATTAAAAAGTGTATTTAGACACTTCTAGAGGGAAATTAGGTGAGAAAAGGAAATTGGATTGAAAAGAATAATTATAAAGGGAGCTGGGCTCAAAAGAAGACATCCATTGTCGATTGAAATCAAACCCTATTTTCAGAGTGTGAGCACGTGTTCATCTTCTCACCCTAGGACAAAAACCCTTTGGTGTGCCAGATTGGAGGACGAAAACCCTCTAATTTCAGTTGTGGTGATTCCATCTAGGGATCATATTTGTGTCGAAGGATTGAAATTTATTCTATTTTCAATTTGCTACAGTGTTTCTATGGTGACCCGTACCGTTGCTATAGTGTTCCGTACGATCGCTACAGTACTTTCATACTATTGCTACAGTGTTTTCGTGCCGCTGCTACAATACTTTTGTACCACTGCCTTTATGATGCTGTACATTGTCAATAAAATTGGGTTTTTATGTTGTATAAAACATGAAAAGGTTTCTTGTGTTTTATCTTTGCAATTCATTTGATATTCAGTAGTAGTATCATAAATGTTTCAATTGGGTTTAGTACGTTAGTATTATATGTTATTTGGTGACTTTATTGATATTTCAGTATTGAAAGAGAATAAAAAAATAAAAAATTAGAATCAATAAAAATACTAGAAATAGACATTACAGTGGTATTAGAGTTGTGATCTGGCTAGCCTGTGAATTAGACGGGAAATCATGGGAGACAAAAAAACAGAAAATACCTACAAAAAAAATGAATGCCTTGCATGAAGCCATCAATCAAAAAGTCAGAGAGATTTGACAAGTACCATCTAGAGGACAATGAAGGGATCCATGATAGAGATGATACAAGCTGTGCATAATATAAATCAGAACAAGGCTACCCAAAGGAGTCCTTCAACAATTAATTGACCGATGTTTTTTCAAGCAAAGTTGTTACAAAGGGAAGAAAATATAGATCCTATTCAAGAGGTGTTGATTAAAATACAAAAGGACAAGGAAAAGTACAAACTTGAGGCCACCGGAATTCTTGACTAGTATCAATGGATGCTTGATAGTTTTAAATCTCAAGTTTCGTTTGATGATTACTTGGAATTACTTGAAGTGAGGTATCCAAATATAAGAGGTTTGCATGAATACATAAGAAGGTTGAGAAAGAAAGGAAAAGTCAAAACCGAAAGAAGTTAAGGAGCAAGAGCCAAAGAATATGTTCCTTGAAAAAGAACAGAGAACGAAAACAAAGGTCCAATAGGCTACAAAGGAATCCGCCATGCAAGTTGAAGGGAAGGATCTTTTATCAGAAAAAGATATTTCATTGACATCTAAGATTGAATGCTAACAAAACATTTGTCTTATTGAAGTCAAGGAGGAACAAACATTACTTGTTAAATGCAAAATTGTAAAAGATGTTCTAGTAAGTTCTAAGAGTGTCCACGAAACACCTCTCAAGCTTAGTAAAATCCCATTATGCTCCCAAGCAAAGAGGCATATACTATTTGGCAGGATCTCAATTCTCATAACAATTAGCAAGTTACAAAGTGGTCAAATATCTCAACTGCAAGCCACAAATTAGCAGTTGCAAGCCACAAATCAACAGCTGCTGCTGCAACAACAAAGCATTCATTATCAACAAGGTATGGTTCATGCACAAGAACCACATAAAGGTATGCCAGAACAATCAATTGTTGTTTTTTGGAAGTTTGGTTGATTGGTCCTTTACTCCATTCCTATCCCAAAGGACTAGATAAAATTCTGCTAGTGGGTCTCAACTAGAAATCAGATTTCTAATTGGACCAAAAATACGTGTGTGCACCTTTTGAAGGAACCAAAGGAAGCATTTAAGTTATGTACTTGTAAAGAGGAAGTATCATGGAATGCATGGATTACAAGATATGCTTAGGATAATTATAATGAAGAGACCTTGAGACTCATGAGTCCAATGCAAAGTTCCAAAGGTTTGACACCTCACATCCGATAGTGTTTTCAAGGCAAGTGACAATAGAGCAGCTCAATTACAAGGTAAGCAGATTCATACATATGCCATCTTGGTTGGATTCAAATTTGATATTTGTATAAAGAGTGCCATTGCCCGAACCATGGTCATATTTGCAAACGCGCGTGTCATAATATTTGTCATTATGGTTGGTTGTAGGTGGGCAAATGACTATTCTCCATATAGAATCAATGGCATGCTTGTTGGGGCAGCAACAGTTTCCTTTTCTCATAATGGTTTTGATTCAGTTGCTAGTATTGCTGATTTACCACTTAACATTGGCATAACATTTGCCATGTGTAATAGACTGTATTTATGTGGAAGTAATGGCACATTAAGGAAGATTTTGCTTAACCGCGCTAAGGAAGAAAGAGGTATTGGTAATCCTTATGAACCACCATTTGTAGTAAACAATCAAGAAGGTAATTCACTAAATGCATCTTGGTGTGAACTAGCATATGATACTGCACATGCTTATGAACATAAGTGCCCAAACTCTTGTCATTGTGGGAAGCATTCTAATAAGGGTGAAAATGTGAAAGGGCACATAGATCGTTTTGCTTAAGGTAGCTTATGCATTCGGATATGGGATCCAGATGATATTTTGAGACACATGAAGGGTAAAATTGGTGATGAGTTCAATATCATTATTGCTGATAAGATATATGTCATGAATATTAACCCGGTCATGGAAGTTTAGTGGTTGTAGTTCATGGGACAATACTCACAAAATCCTCAATCCAAGGAGATAAACTTTACTGTAGAAGGGGAAGTTGTGATGTTTAGAAAAATGGAGGTAGCAGGGGCAGCAAAATGCTTGGTTTTGGAAGGCATTCATACCTGCTCATTTTATGGTAAGCTAGATAAACACCATTTTGATATTCAAAGCTTTTTGAATAAGTATTGTGTGGTGTTTAGTTATTTGCCCCCAGGATCACAGCCAAATAAAGAAACCCAACACATGATAAGTTTGGATTCAAGCTCCAAACATGTTAGCTACCCCAAAATGCACAAAGGTGAAATTGCAAAAGATGAAACACTACAAAATTACATTGAGGGGAATCTTGTGGCTTCATTGGTTGCAAAATTGGAAGTCATTCTTTGCAACATTGCACATACTTGGGAGAGGACCAAATATTCAGATTTGAACATATGTTGGAAAATGTTTGGTTTCTCATGTCAATTCAGAATAAACTTTTTTGCAATGAACCAAACTGATTTTATTATTGCAAACACATATCAAAAGATTGATTGAAGTACAATTACTATCGGGCAATGTGAAAGCTTGTAATGTCCATTTTTAAAAATAAATAAAGTGCAAAGGATGAAGTCGTCCCTCATGAATGGGGCACCACAATGAAGGAACAACACCCAAAGCAAGTTGTCCCATGTGAGGTTTCAAGGGACGCCACTCCTTGGGAAGTCACACCATTTGGGAAAAGTCACTTGAAGGGTATTTATGATGGGCAGTTCGTGGAGAAAGAGCATGATTAGATTTTATTCAATAAATATTCATATTTGGGAAGCAACTTCGATAATACATTTGGGGACAAAAACCCTTATTTGTAATTAGACTCAAGGATGAAAACCCTTGACGCCTATTGTGATAACTTCATTCAGAAGTTACACTTGTGCGTCACTTTGATTATTTGATCATTTTTATTAGGAATAATTGTATAAGACATAAATCAAGAATTCAATATTTGAAACTAGAAATTTGTTATATTTGCTTTATTTTATGAGTTCGTGAAAAACTGGTGAAAATATCAATGATATAGTTTCTACTAAATTAGATTTAGGAAAAAATCCAAATTTAAGTATTTCGATCCCGTTGGGGACATTACAAAGCTATGCATATTTTACACTTTTTGGAGAATACACTAGAGTTTCGAAGGTTCATATGAGAGATAAAACTAGCAACAAGAATGCTACTACAATGGATCAGATTCAACAAAAGATGAAGGTGAGTAATGTAGAAGAAGAATATGTTCTAAAAATCAAAGGTGCACATTCCATTGAAGAGGTGGAAATTGGTGCAAATGTAATTTTTGTTGCTCAAGTACGCAGGAGCTCAACAAAAGGACAGCAAGAAAGATTGGAGCGTTCCAATAAATTTCAGAATGAGGTAAACAACAAACTTGAAGAACAAAGAAGGAAACAATTGTTCTAGCTTAGAGAAAATGAAAGGCTAAAGAAGAAGCCCAAGATTTTTTCAGAACATTGTGTGGTTTGCAAACAACAGTTTACACAACAGTTGAAAACACTGGAATCCCAACTTGTAGAAGTAAAATATGAGCAACAACAAGAAGTTTGCAGCCAAGAACAAGCCAAGGTACAATTGCGTATTGATCAAATTTCATGATTACATTTTTAGTTGATTGCTAAAGGAATGAGTTTTCAACAATTTCAGAATAAGTTGATAGAAAATAATGAATTTTCAAGGCAAAAAATAAATTAGATGATTCTAAAGACATTGGTACCAAAGAAGGTGTTGTAGAATTTCAGGATGTTCCCATAATTACCCATCAGTAGTGGTCACATATTTACATTTCAAAATTGCTGATAATAACATATTAGGGTGTGAAAATGATAAAACTTGCTGATAGAAACTAAAGTAAATCTCTACTTATTGGAAGGAGAATCCAAGAAGGTCATGGTAATGCTTTCTCTACCACTCATTAAGAGGTTTTAGATGAAATATTTTTAATTGCAATGAAAACAAAGAAGCATGGAAATTTACTGCTTATGTTAAGCAATGCACCATACATGATTGTGGCCAAAGTATATAACATACTAAAAGATGGGGTTGAAATTGTTTTTCCCATTACTCTTTATTCAACGTCAAAGCCACAACCTACCGGTAATTATGAGCCTTATATAAGGACAAGATTGACAAAAAATTTAATAGTTGTAGAATTGTCTTTGGGTGCAGAATTTTCAGCTCTCAGTTGTATCATAGTAGTGCAATGAAAGCATGGCGATGAGCTCATTTTGCACATAAGGCAGCCTTCGAGAAAGCTAGAAGTTGCGAAAACAAAACAAATCACTGAATTGGGTATATATAAGGAGCCTACAAGAGGTTTGCGCATGACTGTGGATCGGCAAGCAAAGGAATTTGAGAATGAGAAAGACAAAACATATGCATCACATAGAGAGATGGAGAAGGCTTCAAGGGAACTACATAAACAAGTCTCAACCAAAGTTTTGTAGCTGAAGGAACATACTGCATCACATGGAGAATTCAAAGCATGGAATTGAAAATTCTCAAGGATGAAATGGGGATCCATGTTTTATAGAGATGATCATTTGGGGAGAGTTAGAGCGGTTGAACTTGCATTATTTGAGGACAAACAATTTTGGGAAGGGCGAACTATCATGGCCCCTTTTCTAAATATTTTTAATTAAGGAAATACTTTGATAATAATGATTGAAGTTGTCTAAGTAACTTTATTTTTATAACATTGTAAAGGGACGACTAATGTATTATTATTATTCTAAAGTGGGTCTAATGTAATATTTTATTAAAAAGTGTTTTTGGACACCTCTAGAGGAAAATTAGGTAGGAAAAGGAAATTGGAATGAAAAAGATAATTATAAAAGGAGTTGGGCTCAAAATAAGAAATCCATTGTTTATTGAAATTAAACCTTATTTTTAGAGTGTGAGCACTTGTGTTCATATTTTCACCTGAGGACGAAAACCCTTTGGTGTGTCGGATTGGAGTACAAAAATCCTATAATTCCAATTGTGGTGATTCCATCAAGGGATCATATGTGTGCCGAAAGATTGAAATTTATTCCATTTTCAATTTGCTATAGTGATTTGTACCATTGCTACAATGTTTCGTACAGATGCTATAGTACTACGTACTTCTGCTACAGTACTACGTACCACTGCTATAGTACTTTCGTGCCGCTGCCCTTCTAATGATGTATGTTGTCAATAAATTTGGGTTTTTATGTTGCATAAAGCATGTAAGGGTTTCTTGCGTTTTATCTTTGTAATTCAGCCGATATTCAATAGTATCATCATCTGTGTTTTGTGGGCATTCAATACGTTATAATAAAGGTTTTAGTTGGATTTAGTACTTTAGAATTATATGTTGTTATTTGATAACTGTATTGATATTCTAGTATTGAAAGAAAATCACAATAAATAAATAAATCAGAATTAATAAAAATACCGGAAGGGACATTCCCATAGTCACAAGGTTCGGTGAGATCTGCACAAAATTTGGCCGGAGCCGGATTTTTTGGCCAACCCGGATAAGTTCATCCAGGTCAGCCCTGTTTTTTTTCAAAAAACAATTTGCTTTATTTTTTATTTTTTAGGTTTTCTGCACAAAAAAAGGCTTAAACATCATAAATATCATATAACATTAACATTTTATATTATTTTATTAATGCTTTTCATTGTATTTGTTAGTTTTACATGTTTATAAAACTATGTCACACACACACACACACACACACACACACACACACACATATTTATGTATTTATTCCGGATCAGATTTTTCCGATTTTTTTCAAGAATTCCGGACTTTAGATTTTTTTGCTCTCCCGAACGGATTCGGATTTCCGAACCTTATGACTATGGACATTACATCAACCTTGAGCCAAATCGTTTTTGGCAAACCTTTTGCGAAGTCAATCTAAACACACAACCAAGCAAAGATTGTGTAATGAATGACAACAGTTTCCTTGGAGTAAAAATGGAATTTCCCGAAAGCATCCCCAATGGATTGCAATATGGGAGCTGTCCATGATTGCAAGGGCAAGTTCAGGAGCCTCACCCACACAAGAGTAGAATAAAAAATTTCAAAAGAGGGGTTGAAGGAGGGGGTTCCACACACAAACCAGCTCCACCCCAAAACCACCTGTCATCAGCTGAGTCACATTCAACAATGAAAAAAACCTGAGGGAAAGGATAAAGATAAATCTATTGTCATAGTAGGGGGTTCCAAGAGGTTGAAACCCACTTATGGAGGTTAGAGAGACTAGGCCAAAATCCATTAAACCTGCAAATCAGACCGTGGTCCTTGTAAAATCTTTCTGATGCCTGACCTCCACACCAAATTCAAGAACTGGAATAGTGGCAACCTTATCTACCCCAAAAGTCCCAGATATTTGTTGCAAAGAACCAATGGCAAAGGCTGAGGCTCCGAGGCATTTTTAGAGGACCACTGAGAGTCTTTTCGTTGAGACAGTTAGCTAAAGCAGGAGAAGGAAAGCAGGGAAGCAAATCAGGGCAAGCTCAAAAGGCTGTAGACATGTCAGTTTGAACAGAGGCCACAGGAGAGGGTTTGGGCTCTAGATCAACATTGGGAAAAGCATCGCGATCACTGTGGAGAGGTGGTAGAATAGGTGCTGCTTGAAAATGAATGGCATGGGTGCCATGAATTACAATGTTGGTAGGGTTATGTAGGTTTAGTAACGGTGGCAGCAACCACCCCATGCACTCAATTGCACTTTTTTTAGGGACCATATACCTATGCACCTTGTTAGAAAGATGTAAACACTTTATTTGTGTATAATGTATATTTAAACTACATTTGTTACTTGTATCCTTAGACCCTGGCCAAGAGGTTGGGGGACCGGTAGAGACTAATATGTGTTGTTATATCTAGCGGATGACAAAGGGTGGTACTTATTCCTCTTTGCACTTGGCCCAAGGTTATTACATTGATTGGATTTTAGTTTAGTCTCATGTATTATTATGCCTCCAAGAAATGCTTCACTAGCTACTTCTAGTACAAGCTACTTTCTAGATGATTCCCTAAAATCCATAACAGTTTGCAACATAATTTTATACACTATGCCCATGATATTATGATGTTTATGTGGGTTATGCATGCCGCATGTTGGCTGCATCATCCCTATATACATTATAATCCATGGGCCAAGGTGTATAACATAGTTGTAGATGATTCTCCTTCGTAAACTGAAAAGGATTAGATGTTTGGCTATCTTGTTTTTTGTTTTGTATCTAGAAGTAGCTCACCCTATTTTGTTTTGATTATATGGCCCTGCAGCCAACCGGCACAACTGCCAGCAGCCAGTTTGAAACAACTGCAACCACTGCACCATCAAACACACGCAACCATCTGCAAATCAAACGGCTGTAACTAGCAAATGCCTTTTGAGATTTGAATGTGAGTGGGCTTGGATACACTCAACCCCTTTACCAACTCACCCAGCTCTCACCCTATTTTTGTTGTATTAGTGCTTTTTTATTTAATCTTAGAAGTGTATTTTTTTGTAAGATTTGCATTCCTTTGTAAACCTTCTTTTGTTGCTTTTAGATTATAAGTACTCGACTAACATTTATGACCATTATACTAAATAATCTAATAATGTTTATATTGGAATTTATATCCTAAGAAACAATGATCAGCTTTGTGAGTAGGCCAATCTCCAAATGGCATCGTGGTATTTTAGTTTCCCTTTACCACTCACTTATCCTTAACACTGATTTATAAAGGACGACTCAGTATTTTGAGATATTAATGTAGAAGGACACCGAAAAGATAATCACATGCTACTTTAGTGTTTTGGGTGCATGATTGAGGGGATTTAATGCCATTATGATTAGTTTCAGAAATCAATACTATCTATGGATTACATCATTATGCTTCAATGAGACGTTCGTTAGTGGCATGCTTTTGAACTTTGAATGTCTAAAGACAACCTAAACTCTGCTGTGTTTCATGTAGTTATTTTGGTATGCCGTGTATAGCCTTATCTATAAAAGCTAAATTTTTGATGTCAAGCATCGTATGTGTGTAGAGGAGTTAATATGCAATAGTTTTATTCATGCATTGGCCATCTTCTTTGCTTCCTTCTGTATATTTTTTTAGATATTCATATTTATTAAATTTAGGTTTTTAGGTTAGCTGTTTCTGGGGATATAGTGTCTTGCATGTTTTTGTTTAAGAAACTGTGACTGTTTCCGTGTTTTGTGCAACTTAGAATATGCTTTCAAATGCCAAATCTACATGATCATTGGCATTTGGCACATGCGTTTCCCTTGTAGAAGAATTAGGAATCCTCAAAAGATGTCAGAATGGAAAGATTTGAGGTGAAGTCTATTAATGACCAGGAATGAAATTCTGTGAAAGGATGGTTTACAACAAAGGCCAATTATCCAACTTAATGCACAGATTTTATCCAGAATTTCGTTGGAGGTTTTATATGCAGAACATATGGACCAAGAAGAATAGGAAGAACATCAGTCCTCTGAAAATGAGCATGCTGGAAAGGGAAAGGCCTTCGAGGACGAGCAGGATTGGCCTGCTTCAAATCCAGTTGGTGCAATCAGACAATTTTCGAGTTCAGGAATAAGACATGAATGGGACTAGCAGTCGGAAACTGGTAAATCTGGATTTTCAATCAGAGATAACTGGAAGAAGGCAGCTTGATGAGCCAATTATAGCAATTAAAAATAAATAACATTTTAATATCCAGGAATAACCAAAATGGGTCAGTGAGACTCAGAAAATACCACCAGTTATAGAGAGGCATATGGGAGGAGTGTATTTCCGGCGTCCTCCCTTTTCCCTGGGAGGAGGCTTTAGGATCTGAGCAAGCAATAACACAATGCAACATCACAACACATAATTGTCGATGTGTTATTGCTGTAGGACTTGAGCAAGCACTAACACAATGCAACAACACATAAACAATTATGTGATATTGCATGGTGTTATTGCTTGCTCAGATCCTAAAGCCTCGTCCTAGGAAAAATGGAGGCGGCCAAAGCTGTTTCCTTGGAAAAACATAAAATTATAAAATTTGGGTGATCATATTTTGTTTTGAAAGCCATGTCCTTTGCTCCATCGTGTTATTATGCATGCTTCTATTTTTTTTCTTTTTCCAATAGATGATGTATTCCTGTGATACATCTTTGAAACATTAAGCACCTTTTTTTCTCTTTCTAACAAAAATAAAAAAATAAAATAAATATGGAGCAAGTCTTGTTTTATTTGTAGCAACAAACTTCCAGTTCTTTATGGCACAAGTTTTTGTGAACTCTTTATTATATTTATTTGATTTTCCCCTTTTATTACTAAATTTGATTGATTTTAATTTCTATCCTTGTGTTTGTTTGTGCTTGCAGAGGATGGGTAACATTGATGATGCTGTCCCTTTTTTTGGACAAGGATTTAATAAAATATACCCACTTTTCATGGTCGTCTATACGATTTTGATAGCATGCAATTTTTTCGATCGAGTGATTGACTTTTTTGGGAGCTGGTGGAAATTCAGATTTGAAACTGAGGCAGAAGATGCTGATGGTTTTGATCAATCTGGCACAATTATCCTTAAAAAAGGTAGGAAAATGACTATTCATTTCTTTTGCATCTTATTTTTCATATTGATTTATAGCCCTGATAACTGATTATATTGTGCCATCAATCGATAGGCATTGTCCTTTAGTGCATTCAGAAATTTACTAATTTTTTGACTGGTTGCAATATTGAAAAGTTGATTTTACACATCGATCTTTTGATACAATTCTCTTTCCCGAAAAATAATCTTAAGAACGTTTTTTTTTGAATGCTTCATTCCTCACATGTTCTGCCTTGGTTTGATGGTACACTTCCTAATTTCATTCCCTATGTGGTTGATTGACCTTTATGATTCTTACCTAATTGTGATAACAGTTTATGCAGAATTTGAATTAAAATTGAATATAGCACTCCTTTAGACGGTTGGTTCCCTCCCTCAAATGTCAGGGTTTTGAAGTTTGGAAAGAGTTTTATTAAATGTAGCAGCTCAGTGTCTGACCACTGGGGAAAATAACCAGAAATCCAGCCAGTCTTGCCAACATTCTTTCTTCAAACTCAAAAATATGTGGCCTCAATGTCTTGAAATACACACAAACATTGAAGAATGGTGGGCTGAGGGATTCTATTGGAAATGAAATGCCCTGATTAGCAGGAAGGCTAAAGATTGTCAAGCAAGGACCTAAGATATCGAATAAAGAGGTATTCGTCAGTGTTTTTCATGGTCTTGCATCGGTCAGAGATAAATTAGCCTGATTACAATGTTGCATATCCAAGGACTTGAGCTTCACCCAAGATATGGATCAACAGGAACAAGATTGAATTGCCCAATTATCAGACGTGCAGAAAAAAGGAACAATCGATTGGAGAAAAAATCCAGAGAATTCTGGTATAAAGAAGGTGGCAGGAACACAATGTTTTAATCAGTCCATCCTAAAATAATAATATGCACCGGGTGAGGAAACCTGATGGAAGCAAAGGAAAAAAGATACTTGCAACAAACTTCTACAAGCACCTAGTGGTTCAATCCAATAATAGAAAGAGGCACAAGAAGAGATTCTTTCACAATTTCTGAATCCTGTGTTGGCCAAAGACAATCAGCATCTAGTTTCCCAAGTCATGAAGAATTTGAGCGAAGTCATCTTCTCCTAATGGGTAGAGGGAAACAGATGGAGATGAGTGTTCTCCATCATGCATAGGTGGGAAGAGAACTGAAGGTGCATCCTCTACTAAGAGAGTAGTGGGTAGAGGATGCAGAGACTTGTTCTCCATCTTGTATAGGTGGGTAGAGAACAAAGAGCTGCAGATTTATAGAAGAGTCAAGAAAGAGAGGAGTGGTCCGAAGTCAAAAATTGCAGCAATGTTAGAAGACATGGGTGTCCAGATTGGATGCCTTGGAGAGAAGACCAGCAAGTATATAGAAGATAGTTATGGAGAAAAGGAAGCCTGCAAAGTCAAGAAGAGGAGCTTAGAAAAGAAAAGAGACCAACAAAGGTCACAGTGAAATAAGAATGTAAACCCAATAGCAATACCCCTTTGTTTTCAGGTAGTGAGAGGCCAAAAGAGCTACTGAGATGGATAGTTGAGCTAGAGTATTGTTTTAAAGAGAAAAAGATTGAAGACCCCAAGAGGGCAGGGTTTGCAAGCATGAGATTGTGTGGTGATGCAGCTATGTGTTAGAGATCTCTAAGAGAGGAGACAAGTGAAAGGTAAGAAAAAGATAAAGAGTTGGGATCATATGATTTCCATGTTGGAGCAAACAGTGCTCCCAAGAATGCGAGTATAGTGGTTCAGAAAGCCTTAATTCTTGAGGATTAAGAGTGAAGAGAAGAGGATAGCCTTGAAAGGCAACGAGAGAGTGAAGTTGCTATGTGCACAATTCAAATCAGTTTTGAAAAACAAAGAGAAGGAAGGATGTGAGAATCCCACAGAGGAATAAATCCTCATGAAAGAGGATAAAGATAAGAGGAAGTGAAGAGAGAGTACAGCCATCCATTAGAGGTGAACAAACAACTTGAAGATGGAAAGAAAGATGAAGAGATGCTGGTCAGAGAATGTCCTTATGTGAACAATAATGTCATTGAAGACCATCCATATGAAGTCGAGTCAAACTAACAAGTGAAGAATGGTGATAGGGCATCAACAGGGGTTGATGAAGTTAAGAATGGACCTTTGATAGTGCATCATGTGACCACTAGTTATGATGAGAAAACAAACAATGGTGAAGAGTTGGACAACATGTCTATGATGTTGGTGTAAATTTATAATTATGCTTTAAGCTAGCTTAGTTAGTAAGTAATTATCCTAGGATTTCTTATTTTTTCATTTAGAAAATAATTCTATTTGGAAATACAGCCTGCACGAAAGTCCACATGAAAACTTGCATTAAAGTCCAAGTTGCACACCAACATGGGTTTTGTACAATCACTTGTATTTATGCAAACACTTGCATTTATGAGGCCCTTCAAGGTTTATAAAAGCAAGGCTCTCCCTCACTGTAAAAAACGGAATGGAGAAGAGAAAGTGAGAGCTTTATTGTATTATTTAGTTGTTCTAATGTAATATAATAATAGTGGTATATTGTTGTACCCTAACTTCTGCATCTCTTACTATCTGTCTTTTTTGTCTAACATGAGCTATGTCTAGGATAAATGTGTTTGATCTTGCTATGTCTGGGATAAATGTGTTTGATCTTGGCTATCCAAAATTCTAATATATGGGGCATGGTGAAGAGGTGGAAAAAGTGTTTGTGGTAACTCTTGATTCCAATAATGTGGCTGATTTATGTGTAGGTTCAAATGGAGAAGATGGCAAAGGAGAGGCAAATATGTCATTCAGTCCAACACACATGTTAATGAGCAACCAAGAGAAGAAGTAGAACAAGAAGATACTATTGCAGCAAGAGTTGAAGAATTGGTTAATAAGGATGTGACAGCAGTAGAGGATTGTATTCAAGTTGACATCAAGGCAATGGATAGTGGGCAACAAATGGTTTCAGTCAAAGGACTTCCTCAAGAGGAAATACAAGTGGGAATTCATTTGGAGCAGCAATTAGAGGTGGGAGAGAAAACTCCCACAAAATAAATTGGAAGAGATCAGAAAGAACACCGCCTTCTCCATAGGATAGTAGTGGATAGAGATGGGCATACATTCATTTTCCATCTTGAGAGATGGGTAGAGAGTGAATTGGTAGAAGGCCAAGTTTGGAAATTGTTGGTAGAGGTCGATACAAAGAGCATTTGGACAAGGAAAGATGAATGTCACACGTGGCATAGAGGCAAATAATGAGATAGAAACGGTGGATATGTTTCTACCAAAAATGAAGGATGCACAAATTGTTGCATATGTGGGAATAGGCCACATAAGAATTGAAGAAGAGACTCTCTTGAGTCAATGGTTGCATTGTTTTCATATGGGAAAAGAGAGTGCAAGGTTCTCTGCACATGGCATCAATGTGATGCCAAAGAAGATGAAAGGAGGTAGCAATAATCCTAGAGCTGAGGTGAGGAGGATGAAGAGAGAAGAAAAAACAAATGAGATGGAGCAGCTGATGTTTTTATCAACGCAAGCACATGTAGAAGAGAATGAGGTTACAACAGAGATACAATTGGTGCAGATGCAAATGGGAATGTTTGATTCCCATACTACCTTGTATGTTTAGTTTGTTGGAGTTAAGAGCATGCAAAAGAATGATTTTTCAGCAGAGGTGTTGTTGGAGGAGCCAATACCCATGGGAGTTGTTGATTCCCATGATACTTGGGGTGTTGATTTTATTGTAGCTATGGATGAATGACACAAAGAAGAACAAGAGAATGTTGTGAAAAAGAATTCAAATGAAAGGGCCTATGGTGGCCAAGCATGGGAAGTGGTTTTAGAAATAAAGAGGAGAAGGTATGAGCTAGGAGGAGGAAAGCATCAGTTGCATGCTTCTATAGATGAGATATTAAATATAAGAGAGGTGCTGATCTTAAGAGGATGTGGTCGGTTCAAAGTCAATGAAGTGTAATATCCTCAAACACAACTCAGCCTTGGAATTAAAAATCAGCAATAAGGAAATCGCCACACGTAAGGAGAATTAAAAAAAGAGAGATCCTCCCATTTAAAGAGGAGCGCCACACTTGAGCATACACAACATTAGTTAATTAATTAATAAACAACATTAATTAGAAGGAAGGTTGCCACCCTTAGGGAGACATATCTTTTGATGGAAGGCTATTAAGGTATTAATAATCAACAATTGGTAGGAAGGGAATCATCACTCATTCATTCAACTTTATAAGCATGTACAAGCATCAACTTTTACATTGATTTTAAGGACGAAACCCCTTAACTGTGTAGCTAGATTTCAAGAACACAAACCCTTGTTATTGTTGACAATTCTTCCACAAGTCATATTGTCTTTTGCCATTTAGAAAGTTCACGTCTCTAGCCAAGGGAAGAAGAATACATTGTTTTTGGTAAGGGCCTTCGCTACAAAAGGATGAATTCCTTTGGACTTTTGTTCGAAGGAATGATTCATTAAACAAGGGAATAACAAATCAACAAAATGCATAAGGCAAAAAGAAGTAATTCCTTTGGAAAAATCCAAAAGTCCACCCAAGACCCTTCGGAAGGGTCATTTTCTTTTTTTCCGAAGGGCACATACCCTTTGGGAAGGCACAGGAGCAGATTCAGAACCCTGGCAAATAACCCGGGTGTCCTCCAATTTTTTCGAAGGGCAAAAAGGGAGAGCTACTAGCCCTTGCGGAGGACACTTGGTCGGCTACAGGACCATAGTGAAAAGGCCGAAGGGCACATTTTGACGAGCAAAGGCACAAAGATATCCTTCGGACTTTTTGTCCGAAGGAATTACTTTTCCGAACCCTTCAGATTTTTTTGCCGTCGGCTTTTTCTATGGGCCTCTTCCTGTGTATTCCGAATTCCTTTGGACTTTTTGTCGGAAGGAATTACTTTTTGTCGAAGGAATTACTTTGCCGAACCCTTCGGATTTTTTTTCCGTCGGCTTTTCCTATGGGCCTCTTCTTGTGTATTCCGAATTCCTTTGGACTTTTTGTTCGAAGGAATTACTTGTCCGAACCCTTCGGATTTTTTTGCTGTCGGCTTTTCCTATGGGCCTCTTCCTGTGTATTCCGAATTCCTTCAGACTTTTTGTCCGAAGGAAATCTGAAGGGTTCAAAAAAGTTGAAAGGCAAAAAAGTCCAAAGGAATTTGGAATACACAGGAAGAGGCCCATAGGAAAAGTCGACGGCAAAAAAATCCGAAGGGTTCGAAAAAGTTGGAAGGCAAAGGACATAATTTCTTCAGACTTTTGTCCGAAGGAATTCCTTCGGACAAAAAGTCCGAAGAAATTCGGAAGATAAGAAAGCCTGCAGAAAAAACAAGGCAAAGACAAGCAAAAAGCGACCTTCGGACTTTTGTCGAAAGGAATTCCTTCGGACAAAAAGTCCGAAGAAATTTGGAGAAATTACAAGCCCAAGACAAGTCCGAAGACAAAAAGCTGACGGCAAAACACAAAGGCAAAGGAGAAGAAGGAAACTTTCGGACTTTTGTTCGAAGGAATTCCTTCGGACAAAAAGTCCGAAAGAATTCGAAGAAAGGGCCGCGGAAAAAAGCTCGAGGAAATAACAGTCGAAGAGAATTCTGAAGGACAGAGGAAGACTGGATAATTTTTACGGACATTTTGTCCGTGGGGAAAATGACGGAACAAAAGTCCGAAGAAATTCTTTCAGACTTCTTGTCCGAAGGAATACTTCGGAGGATAAAACCAAAAGAAAGCTGCAGGAAATCCAAGGAGATGAAAAGAAGTCCGAAGGAAATTGCAGAGAATAGAATTCCGAAGGAAATAAGAAGACTAAGGGTGACATCCCGCAAGATGTCAAATTTTGACCGCGGGAAGTAACCGTTGAAACAGGGGGGAAACCCAGAATTCTGAAAGCAAGGCCCAATGGAGGAAATATAGACCGGATATAATTATAAAAATACATCTAAATATAGAATCCCGCCAGAAATAGACACAAACAGGCAGACCAGAATGGGACAAAATACATGCAAGCAGGGGCTATTTTTGAACACCGGTCAAAGCTTCAATTGACTGGTTATTGAAGTCCTTCTCGTCCCCAGATCATCTCACGCATTCGAGAGTTCAACTCAGCTTCAACCAGAGTTCCAAATTCGAATGACGAGTTGACTGTTCCAGATTTAGAGTTGACTAATTGTTAAACGCCGCATCCACTAGGAGCTTTCCATGCAAAGGAGAATGATCTCTTCGTCCAACTCAGCGGCCAAACAGTTAAACTCAGCTGATCTCTTCGTCCAACTCAGTCTTCCAAACATTCTAACTCGGCATCAAGCAGCTCACGTAGAGTTCTAAAATTAACATTGGCGTGTATTTCCATGCAAAGAGAGGTGGGCGGTTCATAACAAAGACAAGTTCACTTCCTCAAGCGCAAGAAGCTTCATGCAAAGACAAAAGCAAACATATTTTATTGAAAGGCCAAGTAAGCTTTGAGTTAACCGAAGTGAATCCTTCTCTTCAAATTTTCAACGCCAATCTTTGGCCTCTTGTAATTTTCTATATAATGGCTTTCAGCCTTGATTAAAAATAATCCAATCTCTCTTGGTTAGACCAGACTCTACCATTGGTGAGTTGTGTAACCTCTTCGATAAATAGAAAGATTGTACTTTCAGATTTCAAGCGTTGGCATAGTGTATATTTCATTCAGCAATTTGCGTAAGTGGTAGATTTCTCTCCCTTCCCAAATTCTGGTTCATACCTAGTTGCTAGATTATCCTTATGCAGGTCATGTTAAAGTGTTCTTTATGTCTTTTGTTGAAGCTGTAAGTGGATGTTAGGTGGTTGCAAAGTGTCTTGTATCGGACCTCTCTCCATCGTTTTCCCTCAGGTTTTGGCCATTGGATCGAACCTCTTCATGAAATATTTATGCATAAGTGGTTGATTGAAATCTAAGGTCTTCCTTTCCCCTTTGTTCGTTCAGTGTTCAAGGTTCCAAGTTGAGTGGATCAAACTTATGGTGTATCACCCCCTTTTAGGTAGGATTTCCCCTTTAAGTTTCCTTCACCCTTTTCCACGGTAGTCCGCAGCATAGAGTAGAGATCCTCATTGATACATCATACAGGGACCAGCCTTCTCTGGAGGTTCTTCTCACCGTTGAGGCACCCACCCTCATGAGAAGATCCCATTGTTTCAGTCGGATAGAGGACTGGCCATTTCACGTACGTCTTCGAATCAGAGCGCAGCTCCAGGTTGACAACAGTTATCTCACTAACTAAAGGACAAAACCCCTTGAAGATTTACATTCTATTATTTGACATCTGAATTAAACAATTAATACAATTTCATTTTATTATTTAAATGATTAATTTCAAGTGCAAAGTCTATATTTATGAAATATTATCTTAAAGGGAATTCCAGGGATTCTAAATTATTGTATAATATTCCGATTAGGAATATTACAGTGGTATCAGAGCTTTCTATCCTGCCAGCGTGTGGAACAAAAATCATATGCAAGATAACAATAAAACTGAGGCAAGCCAACCAAAAGGAGAAGTGGTAAACGATAGAGATATTGAGAGGGTAGATAAACTTATCCAAGGCCAAGAACAATTGGCAAATATAGTGGCACAAATGGTTTTTACCATGAAAATGATGATGGATTCCAATACATAAAAGGTAGAAACAATTCGTCCATCTTTGAGCTCAAATTAAAAGCAAACACTACATCATCATATCGGCATTGCCCACCAACATTCATTCGGAGAGAAGAACCGGATGAAGAAATTCCAAAATCATTTGATGATGAGCTTGTAACTTGCTTCGAAGCATATCAATCACTTCCAGAGGGAATCCAAAGGGAAATTACTCTACAAACTTATATGCAAGATAAAAAATGGAGGTGTATCTCGGCCAGAATATAAACTCCAAAATAGACAAAGGGATATGCAACATGCATTAGGCAAAATGTCACTATCACCTTTTAATGGAACAAACAAATGCATTGTTAGGGCATGGATGCAAAAGTTGGACACATATTTTGTTACGTCCAATGATGGAAGAGGAAGCCATAAAACATGTGACTCTCCTTGTGGAAGGTATAGCCCATGAATGGTGGTTCCATGTATGGGTCACCCAAGGACAGCCCTATATTTTCATATGACAAATTTGCCAAACGATTGATTGAAAGGTTTGATAGGGCAGATCTCGAGGTCCATTTTAGGGAATTAATACTATTAAAACAAAACAAGAGTGGCATAATTTCAACGACTAGCAATAATGGTTTTCGACATGTCTAAAAAGAGACTCGTAGTATTATTCACAGAAGGATTAATGGAACCTCTGAGAGGCTTGCTCAAAGCTTTTACTCCATCAACACTTCAAGAAGCAATTAAGAAGGCCTTAGATTTGGAAGTTTCAACTTTAAAAGGTATAAATATGCCACCTGTCCAACCTAGGGCAATTGGAAGCAGTCCACCGAAAAATCAATCCTATGAGCAAAGTAGACCAATACAAACAAGCGGATCTCAGCGTTGTGAGACACCAAAGTCGAATAAGGAATTGGAGACAAGGAACGATTTAAGGAGGAAAAAATTATGTTTTACTTATAAAGACCCATGGACTCCAAGTCACTGTTGCTTGGGCAAAGGGCAAGTTTGCTACATCGAGGTTGGCCCGAAAAGTGATATAGAAGAAGAAATAAAATTAAACAATGGAAACCAATCACAAATAATGGCGGAGGAGACCACAAAAGGAACATTTGCCACTCTCTCAGGAGCACCACGATATCATCCATTCCGAGTAAGAGGAACATTGCGAGGGCAAAGAATTACACTTTTAGTCGATAGTGGGGCTACCCATAATTTTATTGTTGAAAAATTGGCTAAGAAAATTGGACTGAAAACGAAAGAATTGAAGGGATTTCTGGTAACGGTTGCTGATGGATTTACTCTTCCATGTACAAAGAGAATTCCACAATTAAATCTAACTTTGGGAGGACATGAAATAAACGATGACTTTTATGTCATTAATGTTGGCGAAACAGATTTGGTCTTAGGACTTCAATGGTTGCATTCATTAGGTGAGTTTACCCAAAACTATCGGACAATGGAAATTAAGCACAAATTAGATGGAAGGGAAATGGTTTTGAAAGGCATGGCCAATGGTAGCCCTCAGATAGTAATGACAAAAACAATGGAAAGAACATTTAATAAGGGGCATGTAGCATGGGCGGTACAATTTTTGAGCAACTCCGTACAAGAAGAGCACGAAACACATCATAATGATATCCAACTTATTATTGAGATGCATGCCAAGGTATTTGAGAACCTACAACCCGGACTACTCTTAGCAAGAGGCTTCCGACATATCATTGAGTTGGAACCTAGAACTAAATCAGTAATAACTAACCCTTACTGACATCCAAAGATTTATAAGGATGAGATTGAAAAAGCCATTAGATAACTCTTAGATATGGGGCATATTAGGCCAAGTGCTAGTGTTAGTAATTTGGCCTGTGAAGGCCAAATTACCAGCCCTACTATTCAAAATTTTCCCCAGAATAGTCAAAATCCCTACAGTTGATCAACTTGTGAAATTAGCACTATCAAAGCATAAATAAAGGGGGTATGTAGGCAGTCAAGTATCCAAATACAGTCATAATAATACTCAATCAATTTTGTTCACAAGAATGATACGTTGAAATAGGAAAGGTCTTTGTCAAGTTTTAATGACAAATGCTTATTATCAAAAGGAGATCTACGTTCAAACAAACAAGCTAGCTTCTAAGTGCATGAAAAGGTCTCCTACAGTCTTCTCTTTGAACTTCTACAACCACCATATAGAGCATATAGTTCGTTCAAGGGCAGGACGCCTAAAGCAAGTTCAAACGCCATATCTCCTTTTCGAAATATCATATACAAGTATAAAGCTACAACCCTGTAGGTTTGCTTGCAAAAGCAAGAATTGTTTCGGGTTAAGAAATGGACAATTTTCTTGAAGGGAAAGAGTTTTCAAAGGACTTTGTAAAGAGTCCCAAAGAATGTCACAGTGATCATGTACAAAGGTTTATTTCCTTTGGAATTTTTGTCTGAAGGAAAGGAAATGGTCCCCTGGCTATTCAAAGGGAAAGGAAACGGTCACCTGGCTATTCAAAGGACTTTTCAAATAGCCCAAAGGCATTTCTCAAGGAAATATGACACTTTGCAAAAATCCGAAGGGCACCTGCCCTTCGAAAATGACCATTTGAAGAAACCCGAGTGCCATGTGCCCTTCGGGAAGGAGTGGATTTCCTTCGGACTTTTTTCGAAGGAAATCAGGGGACAAAAAATCCAAAGTGTTGGACAATAAGTCCGAAAGAATTCAAAGGGGCAATTCTTTGGCGGGAAAATGACAAAAGACTTTCAAAAAGCCCGAAGGGCATGTGCCCTTCGTGAGGGATCATTTCAAAAATCCCAAAGGGTAGGTACCCTTCGGGAAAAGTTCAAAGGCCATTTCAAAATATTCGACAGGGTTCTCTCTCAAAAGAATGGTTTATTTTATTTTTTCCGAAGGGTATGTGCCCTTCGGAAGGGTCATTGACAAGAATTCCGAAGGGCACCTACCCTTCGAAAAGGCTCATTTTTAAGGCTGAAGGGTCATTTTTAATCTTCTAGAGGACAATTTCAAAAATCCTGAATGGCCCCTGCCCTTCGGGAAGGTACACTTAAAGTTCGGAAGGGTCATTGACAGGAATCCCGAAGGGCACTTGCCCTTCGGGAAGGCTTACTTCGAGAAAGGAAGGCACATTTGCAACAAACCCGAAGGGCACCTGCCCTTCGGGAATGTTCATCTCATGATTTATAAGTGGCTTTTACAAAAAGCTCGAAGGGTATGTACCCTTTGGGCAAATTACTCTACAATAAAGTCCGAAGGAACAAATAAACAAAGGCAAAACAAAGCAAAAAAAAGAAGGAAATTCTTGACAAAAAGTCTGAAGGACTTCCTTCGGACTTTTTGTTCGAAGGATTCCTTCGGGAAAATTGGTAGAAAGTTGGCTGAAGGAAACCCAAAGAAGGTAAGCCAAAAAATCCGCAGTCAGCAAAAAATTTCTACAGGGAAAAGATGACCATGACGAATTTCTGAAAGTAGACAGGGAAGTCTTAGACAAGATGAATCCACAGGAAAATTGCTAGGTAAAACTTGAGATAGATAAGTCTGATATAAAGCACAAGACAGGGAAAAGATCCGAAAAATTTGACTGTGCAAATAAACCCGAAGGAAATAATCTCGAAGAATTTCTAAGGGATTTGACTATGTAGAAAAATCAAGGGGCCAAGCAGGATATCCGAAAGAATAAATCAAGGGGAAAATTGCCAAAGAAATACACAGAAAAATCCAAGAGAATGAACAAGGAAAGGCACAGACTTTTGTCCGGATAAGCAAGGAGCAAACACAGTTGGAAAAGTCATAAATAGAGAAGTCCGAGATAATAAAGCACGGCAAGCAAGCAAGACAAAGAATATACATGCACAGGAATTAGAAGCCGTAAATAGAAAAGGTCAAAAATAGATTCTTATCCATGTAAACGTGTTATTGGACTGGTCAAAACTGCTGTTGACTATTTCACTGTGCCACATGCTTCTCTCATGCGTCCAAACGTTTCAAATGTTCCAGCAGTTCGTGTGGAGTTCATCTATTGGTTTTTGGCGTGACATTTCATGCAAAGGAGAAGTTGACTGGTCAAACTTGCGTTCCTTTGCCCACTTCCACGCCATCTTGGTCATGCATGTTTGGAGTTTTCTTGGAGAGTTTTGTTTATTTTAAGAATCATTTTCCAAACTTGTCTCCATCATCTATATTCTACGCCAAAGTTTGGAAAAGCATGCAGATTTTTGTAAAGGAGAATAATTTTATTGAATATTCAAAGCATTGTAAAAGAGGTGAGGTCTTGAGTTAACCAACCAAGACTGACCTTTTCCCTTTTTGGACTACACTTAGACTGATTTAGACTATTTTTTAAAAGCTTATTTATTCGCTGAATCGAGCCATATAGAGGGGACCCTGAAGTTTGAAGAAGAAATTGTAAGCTGGACCAGTGATCAATAAGGAGTTTATTTTTCTGAATATGATTTTTGACAACAGCAAAGTGTGTATTTGATTGTGCATTAGCATATAAGAGAGAATTTTTCTCCTTTTGCAGGTCCCTTCCTCACCTCTCTCTCTATCTCACCCTTTTGCAGGTCATTTGAAGAGGTTTTCAACCCTTCCTCTGAAACACTTTGCTTAGGGACAAAATATAAATTGCATTTTGGTTAAATGTGTGCATTGATTTCAGTAACTTCAGAGGATCTAAACAATTTATGTGTATCACCCCCCTTAGATTTTCTTTCAAAGTTTTTTCTTACTCTTTTCACCTCATAAATCACAGTTTCAGATTTAATTGCAAAATCATAAGGGAACCAGCTCTCTTTGGAGGTTCTTCTCAACACAGAGGCACCCCTCCTCTGAGAAGTTCCCATTGTATCAGCTGGAGAGAAGTTGTGATTTGCACATCTTCAAGCAGGGTGCACTCCAGAGTGATAACAACTAGTCTATTTGCTTCTTCTGTTGTGCTGGTCAAAAAGAAGGATGGGACATTAAGAATGTGTATTGATTATCGAAAGTTAAATAAAAAGACCATCAGGAATAAATATTTGATACCCAAGATCAATTTACTAATCGATGAACTTCATGGAGCCACTTTCTTCTCAAAAATTGATTTGAGACCAGGGTACCATCAAATATGAACGGGGGAGGAATATGTTTAGAAAATGACATTTCGATGCCACTATGGCCATTTTGAATTTTTAGTGATGCCTTTTGGGCTTACGAATGCTCTAGCCACTTTTCAATCTTGCATGAACCACACATTCAGTAAGCATCTAAGAAAATTAATCTTGGTTTTTTTTGATGATATTCTAATATATAGCAAGAATTGGGAAGAGCATCTGCAACATTTAGACATGGTACTTGCCATATTAGAACAACAGTCCCTCTTTGCCAAGATGTCAAAATGTGAATTTGGTATGACAAAAATCCTATATTTAGGGCATACAATTAATAAGGATGGAGTCCATGTTGATCAAGAGAAGATCCAAGCCATTATAAGTTGGCCTCCTATCGACATGACACAATTGAGAGGGGGTATAGGTCTTTGCACCTATTATAGTAGTCATGTTAAAGGATTTTCACAACTAGCAACACCTTTAACCAATTTAACAAATAAGGAATCTTTTAGATGGACGAAGCTTGCTCAATTAACATTTGAACGCTTTAAACAAGTGATGAGTTCATCCCTGGTTTTGGCAATTCTAAACTTCTCATTGCCCTTAATGTTGGAATGTGATGCGTCAAGAGAAGGTGTTGGTGCGTTTTTAATGCAGAATAAGCATCCCATTGCTTTTGAAAGTCGGAAACTCAAAGAGCATGAGCGGAGATACTCAATATATGATAAAGAAATGTTGGCCATCATGCATGCCCTTGCTAAATTTGGGCAATATTTGGAATATGGAAGATTTGTAGTCAGAACTGATTACAATAGCTTGAAATATTTCCTGGAGCAAATAGACTTAAATGAAAGGCAACAAAAATGGGTTAGTAAGATCCAAGCCTTTAATTTTGACATTGAGTATGTTAAGGGACAAAACAATGTAGTGGCTGATGCTTTATCAAGAAGACCACATTTATGCTCCATGGTAGAAATCACAGCCGATTGGAAGGCATTCATAACAATGGAATACATAAGGATGAGTTGGCCAATGCAATCTTCGAAGGAAAAAATGAAGATGAACGTTATAAAGTAGTAGAGGACCTCATTCTCTACAAAGAATCTTCTTAGTGGCCGATTCCAAAATTAAGCATGAGATCCTAAAGGCCATACATAATGATCCATTAGCAGGTCATCTTGGTTTTGTAAAGACATACAAACAATTAAGGGATCGATTTTTTTGGAAAGGACTTAAAAGCGAAGTCCTTAAATACAGTCGAGAATGTCCCACTTGCCAAAAAAATAAAATAGAACATAACTTTCCTACCGGTTGTTGCAACCTTTGCCCATTCCTACTCCAAAATGGGAGAGCATCTCTATGGATTTCATTTTGGGATTACCCACGGTCCAAGGACAGCAAATTTTATGTAGTCGTGGACCGAGTCACCAAATACGTTCATTTCTTTCCACTCCCCAAGAAGTATGATGGTCCTATGATAGCTGGAAGATTTTTTAAAGAGGTTTTTAGGCTTTATGGACTACCAAAGAATATAGTCAATGATAGGGACACTAGGTTCATGAGTGCTTTTTGGCAAGAACTTTTCCAATTGGCAGGTACTGAGTTAATTCCAAATACAAGTTATCATCCTCAAACGGATGGTCAAACAGAAGCCGTAAATAAATGAATTGAGGGGTACTTAAGGAATTATGTAACCGGGCAACAAAATGCTTGGGTCAAATGGTTATACTTGGGAGAATTCTGCTACAATACTTCTCATCATGTCTATTGGAATGTCACCTTTCAAGGCATTGTATGGGTATGATGCTAAAACCTTTGTAGACGTAGTCGTTCCGAATAGTCGGTTTCCTGGAGCCAAGGATCTAATACAACAACATCAAGACATCCTAATAACTCTCAAGAATAATCTTCAGCACGCCCAAAATCAGCAAAAGTTGTATGCATATCAGCATAGAATAGAACAAACTTTTGAAGGTGGAAATATGGTGTATATAAGGTTACAACCTTATAGACAATCTTCCCTTAAAACAAAATGGTGTTGAAAAACTCAAGCCTCGATTTTACGGGCGATACCAAATTGTAAGAAGAGTGAGAGAGGTAGCATACAAATTGGATTTACTAGGGCACAACCACATACATAATGTCTTCCATGTGTCTACTTGGACAACATATTATTCCTTCCATGGATTACCTCCAATTGATGAGGAAGGTAAATTGATTCTAGTACCAAAGACTATTCTTGATACTTGTGAAAAGAAGTTAAGAAATATAAGTATCAAAGAATATTTAGTTCGTTGGGAAAAATTGCCAATAGAAGATGCCACATGGGAAGGAGCAGTAATTCTTGGACATACCAATTTACAATTGCTTGAGGACAAAGAATTTGATGAAGGGTGGTCGGTGATATCCTCAAACACAACTTCGCCCTTGAAGTAAAAACCAACAATAAGGAAATTGCCACACTTAAGGAGAATTAAAAAAAGAGAGATCGTCCCATTTAAAGAGGAGTGCCACACTTAAGGAGCATGCACAACATTAGTTAATTAATTAATAAACAACATTAATTAGAAGGAAGGTCACCACCCGTGGAGGAGACATATCTTTTGATGGAAGGTTAAAAAGGTATTAATAATCAACAATTGGTAGAAAGGGAATCATCACTCATTCATTCAACTTAATAACCATGTACAAGCAACAGCGTTTACATTGCTTTTAAGGACGAAACTCCTTAATTGTATAACCAAATTTCAAAGACGAAAACCCTTGTCATCTCACTAACTCAAGGACGGAACCGCTTGAAGATTTACATTCTATTATTTGAAATTTGAAACTCTGAATTAAACAATTAATACAATTTCATTTTATTAGTTAAATTATTATTTCAAGTGTAAAGTCTATATTTATGAAATATTATCTTAAAGGGAATTCCAGGGAATCTAAATTATTGTATAATATTCCGATTAGGAATATTACATGAAGGCTGGGGGAAAAATAGTGTAGAAGACACTTGGTGGAGGTGGATGGATAGAGGTGTGTTAAATCCCACAAGAGGATGGAAAAAGAGAGAGCGAGCTAATTATAGGAGGTGGACAAACTATGTTCAAGTAATGGGGCGTAAGTAAAAGAAGGGTAATCAGAGCTAGGTGGAAGAGGATGGTTTACGGTTCAATAGGTGGTAGGGAAATGAGGAAGAAAAAAATTGAAAAAACTGTAGAGGTACCTAACAAGGTGGAAGGAGACACTGTGGCCATAACAACTAGCCAAAAGAGTGGTTCTACCACTCACTCTACCTTTTCTTAGCAGGGTCTCACAATTTGTCTACCTCAGGTGTATGTTGCAGGAGCATCCATGATCTATAAACTCTCAAGTTCTAGCTTGTTAGAATTCATAGAATCATGTGTTTTTCTACTTAAGAATTAATTTCAAAAGGACAATTCATTCATTCAAATAACTTATAATTTAGTGCAATGTGTTATTGGAAGAATAAACTAAAACTACAAAACTGAAATATGAATGCAATGAAACATGAACATAATTCATAATCATAGAGACACAAAGACAGATTTTTTGAATCTAGGAAACTCCACAAGGTGTAGGGAAAAACTAGTGGAAGAGGAAATTGCACTACTTCCTATCTTCTTATGGCCAAAGATAGATTTCAATGAGATTTTAGAACAAGTATACCACTCAACTATCTTGCTTAGCCAACTTTCTCACTGTTCCCTTCACAAATCCTTCCTACAAACAATTGGAACACTAACTTTGTTCACCAATGCCTTTTCTCGATGTGTGCCATCTTATATTGCTAGGAGATGTCTTCTTGTGCACTGAAGGATCTCCAACCATCTTAGAATGTAAAGAGACACTTTCTCTATTTGTATCGTACTTTTAGGGTCACCGTGGGCGAAACCGCTAGTTAATGTAGACTAGCGGTTACGTAATTGCCCCAGCGGTTATGTGCATTAATCAACAATTTTGTCACCAAGCTTATAACTCTTCCTTTGAAGCTCTACTTGGCATTAGAGCTTTGTACTTGGCGTTAGACTTCTCTAACTGATCTCACTTTGAGATGGATTTACCTAGCCCTCTCAATGAACTTTTCACCCCTTGTCACCTTTGATTCTTGTTTCTCTACCCCTGCTTGTTGTTCCAATGCAACTGCAAGAGGATTAGTTGGAAAATAGCCTAAACATGCTTCAAATGGTGATCAATTAGTGGATGTGTGTATTCCTTGGTTGTATGAGTGTTGTATGTATGCTAAAGAATCATTACAATTCCTTGAGACTTGTTATAACCTCTTATCTGCACCAAAGTCCAAGTGACCACTTTCGTTTGTCCATTGGTTGCAAATGGAAAGTTGTTCTTCGTTGAAGCTTACTATCCATCTTTCCCCATAGTGTGGTCCAAAACTTCCCCAAGAATCTTGAGTGATGCAGGAGTGTCCGAGTTCACTTGTAATCTTGCATCAACCAAAAACACCTAGTGTAGAAAACAAGAAGTTCTTGTAATTGTGTTGAAGTCTTGTTGCGCGCAAGTCTTTGTAATGTTTTGTGCAACATTTTGTGTGCACTTATCATTTGTATTGTTTGTTCCACGCAACCTTGTTTGCGTTTGTAGCTTGTAAACACTTGTGAAACATTTTGCATGTCTTTATTCATTAGGGCATAATAGAGAAAAGTTAGAGTTTTGTGATGCCAGGTTGTTGTGTGCAACTTTGCCTTTGCGAAGGTTGCAATATTTTACTCGAGAGCATGGGCGCACAACAGTATAATTTATGGTGTCTTGTGTAAATCTGCACATGGAGTTGTAAGGTATAGATTTTGTTTCAAAGTGTTGCGACTGGATACTTGTGAGTTGTGATCTTTGGTTGTGATCCTCATGCAAAATCTGGAGGAGCTTAAGTTCTTGTGAGGTGAATGTGGCCGCTAGTCAAAGTAGCCATTGCAAGTTCCCAAGCATTGCATTTAAAAGGTCCTAGAATCACAAAAGGTTGTTGCAATTTCATATAATGCCACTTTGTGATGTGCTATGTTGTGATGCATTATGCTATGATGTGCTTTTGGTGCATTGGGATTGTATTGCGCATTTAATGTTTGTGGTGCACGATGATGTGTTACAAATGTTTAATGATTGTGGTGGGTTGTTGAGAGAATTGTTGTAAGTAGGTGGGCCTTGTGCCTATATAAACATTTCCCTATAATTGAGTTAGTCAATGAGCTTTAAGGATTGTATATAGTATTTGAAGAGATAGTTAAAGTTGCAAACACCGCAAGTTAGCAAACAAAGATATGAAGATCTGATGTTGTAATGCATCTCATTTGAGATTGCTATGTTGATGTCATTGTGTGTGCAAGCTGTATTTTTGTTCATTGAAATCAAATAAATATCTAAGTTTCTTGTTATTGCATTTGGTTGCATTATTCCGCTGTGTAATTCTGAAGGCTACATGGTCTAAGGCATCTCTTCATTGAGACATGTAACCGTGACTACATCATTTTGTATTAAAGCATTGGTTTTTTTCCATACAAGTGAGTACATATAGTTTGTTTTCCACATCTACGAGTGTGGGTAGAAAGCAATGAAGACATCTTCTAGTGTGAGTGTTGTGTAGATGGTGTAGTGATTGTCCTTTGATTTTGAGGAAATGGCACACAGGAGGTTTCACTGTGAGAACGCCTAGAGTGGCCGGAGCATCGATACTAGAAGACTTGTTAGTGTTGATGAGAAATATACAACCTGGTTTAGAGGCTATGGAGACTGCACAACGCCAAGGTTTTGTAGTGGATGATGAAAGCGACAATGAATCTGCAGAAGGAATATCTGAGAACCAGGATGTAGAAGAAGAGGTTGATGAACTTGAAGATAGATTCCTATGTGCAGCCGTAAGGATGAGTAGCAAGCCGAAGTTGGAGACCCTAGTTATTTAGGGAGTTTGACTCTTGAAGAACTCATTGATTGGATCGCTGAGTTCGAGAAATGCTTCGAGTATGAGATTATGGAGGACACTAAGAAAGTCAAATTTGCATGCACCAAATTGATGGGTCATGTATCCTTGTGGTGGAAACATGTGTGTACAAAAATACTAAGAAGAGGTAAATATAAGATAAAGAGTTAGGATAGATTGGTTGTGAAGTTGAAGGCTAAATTCATAATTGCTAATTACTAGTTAACTTTGATTAAGAAGTTGCAAAACTTGCGACCATGGGAGATAAGTGTGAAGGATGACACTGAAGAGTTTTATAGGCTCACTATCTGTGTGGGTCATGTTGAAGATGATATTGAAAAGATCTTGTGGTATGTCAATGGATTACGCATTTCCATTTAGATGAATTTGGTATGATCTAGTTGCAATCTGTTGAAGAAGCCTATCAATGCACGTTGAAGGTAGAGAAGTTATCTTGCAGACAACAAGGCGCAACATAGAGGCAAGTTTTTGAGTGCGCAAGGACAAGGAAGCAACACCAAAATTTATTCTACACAAGGAGAAGTTGGTACTTCTTAGTGCAATGACACTAGTGTGCAAAAAGGCAGAGTAAATCCTACTAGAGGTAGAGGGTCCTATGGGCGAGGGAGATGAAGAGGATTCAAGGGTATATGTTTTAGATGTGTTGAAACTATACATAGAGCATTTGAGTGCCCACATGCACACAATGAAGGCAGTAAGTGATGTGAATGCGCATATCACGCAAGCAGACGAGGAAAGTGTTGTGTCAATATATCATGACGAAGAACCAAAAATCGAAGAAGCTGTCATGATGAAGAGGGTGCTGCTGAAACCAACAAAAGAAGAAAATAGTCCTGCATAGAGGAAGAGTCTATTCAGAACCGTTTGCAGATCTAGAGGTAGGTGCTCGTGCTGCAAGTTTATTGTTGATGGTGGAAGTACAAATAATTTTTTTTTGTAAGAAATGGTTGAGATGCTTGGTCTGAAGAGGATTGTGCATTTGAATCCTTACAAGGTATCTTGGTTCTTGAAGGGACATCAAATTTTGGTGAACGAGCAATGTTTGGTAAGTTTACAGATTGGCACATACAAGGATGAAGTCATGTGCGATGTGATGCCCATGGACATTTGTCATGTGTTACTTGTGAGATCTTGGCAGTTTGACAAGAAGGCGCAGCATGATGGTCGTGCAAACACCTACACTTTGGAGAAGGATATAAGAAAGTACATTTTAAATACTTTGAAGGATATGAGCGAGGAAGTGGACAAAGGTCCAGGGATATTGATGGTTTCGAGAAAATAATTCCTGAGAGAAGTGTAGTGTGCATGTTATGCGTTGACACCAAAGCCCACACAAGTTGCAAGCAAAAGGTGCAATAGAAGAAACACTTCCACATGAAGTGAAGGAGATGTTGAGTGAGTTCGTAGAGATTGTTTTAAACTATCTACTAGATGGGTTGCCGCCCATGAGAAGTGTAAGTCATGGATTTGATTCCGGGATTGAGTTTACCAAACAAAGCGGCATATAGGTTGACACCTAATGTGAATGTAGAGGTGCAAAAACAAGTACATGAGCTGTTAGATAAAGGGTTGATAAGAGAAAGTTTGAGCCCATGCACAATTCCAACAATGTTAGTGCTGAAGGAAGTGAATGGAGGATGTTCATTGATTCTAGAGGCATCAACAAGATCACTATTAAGCACAAATTTCCATTTCCGCGCATGGATGATTTGATGGATTGCTTAAGTGGAGTGCAATACTTTACGAAGATTAACTTGAAGAGTGAATATCACCAAATTTATAAGGGAAAGCAATGAGTGGAAGACTGCATTCAAAATGCAAGAGGTATTATATGAGTGGCTAGTCATGCAATTTGGTTTGACTAATGTGTTGAGTACATTCATGAGACTCATGAACGAAGTTTGAAACTGTTTGAAGAAATGTAGCTTCATGAAAGAGGAGATGGTATATTTGGGTTTTATAATTTTTGGAGAAGGTTTGGAGATAGATCCAAAAAAGGTGTGTGCTAACCTTGAATGGCCGTCACCTAGAATCACATTTGAAGCACAAAGCTTTCATGGCCTTAGAAGTTTTTATAGAAAGTTAATTTGGAATTTTAGTGGTATGTGCACAACAATCACCGGAGTTATGCACAAAGAAAATAGTTTGTATGGAGCACAGAAGCGGAACATAGTTTCCAGTATTTGGATAGGAAAGTGACTGAACAAGTAGTATTGACATTTCCTGATTTTAACAAAGTATTTCAGGATGATTCTAATGCAAGTGGTGAAACAATCGGAGCTGTGACAAGTCAATAAGGTGGGCCTATAGCTTAATTTAATGAGAAACTGAATGATGCAAAGAAGAAATATTCAGTTTATGATTAATTCTGTGCCATAGTGCAAGCACTCAAGAAGTGATGGCATTATTTTTTGCCTAAGGAGTTTGTGTTCTATATAGACTATCAAGTGCTACAATTCATTAATAGTCAAGGCAAGTTGAATAAACGACATATGAAGTGGGTTGAGTTTCCGCAAAGCTAGTCATTTGTGTTGAAACATAAGAGTGGTAAGTCTAATAGTGTTGCAAATGCACTGAGTAGGAGGTGTCTATTTTTTAACGAGATGTGAGTGGAAGTCATAGTATTTGAATCTATGAAAGAGCTATACAAAGAAGATGAAGATTTCAGAGATGCATGAAAAGCATGTGCAGAATTAGAGTGGTGATAGAGCACCATGGTTGGATTGTTTTGTGCAAGATGGATTGCTAATCCGAGGGGTGCAGTTGTGCATACCTAAAGGTTCAATGTGCAAAAATTTGATAAAAAAAAGCATAGTGGAGGTTTAACAGGTCATTTTGGTTGTGACAAAACATATGCACATTTGATTGAAAGCTATTATTGGCCAAAAATGAGTACAAATTTTTGCAAGTATGTTCAGGGGGTGTAGAGTTTGGCAATATGCGATAAGTCAAAATGCAGGTTTGTGTCAGCCATTGCCAATTTTAGAGAGACCATAGGAAGATATCAATATAGATTTTTTTTTAGGATTGCCTAGAACACAAAGGACATGATTCCATAGTTGTAATTGTGGATGGTTTTTTGAAGATGACACATTTTGTTGCATGCAAGAAGGCTAGTGATGTGACACCCATTGCTAACTTGTTTTTCAGAGAAGTTGTAAAGCTGCATGGATTGCCGTGCAACATAGTATCAGATAAGGCTGTGAAATTTATTAGACATTTTTGGAGGACATTGCATAAGAAGCGGAATACCAAGTTACAGTTCAGTTCAACATATTATCCTTAAACGGATGGGTATATAGAGGTAGTTAATAGAAGTCTTGGTAATCTATAGAGATGTTTGATTGAAGGTAAGCTAGGAACATGGAATTTAATTCTAGTGCAATCGGAGTTTGCTTATAAAAATTCAGTCAATAGGACTACTGGAAGGACACCATTTCAGATTGTCTATGGGTCAAGTTCAAGAGGTGTTGCTAAATCACGAAACATCAGAGATGAGCGAAAGAAAAGTGTTGAATCAGAAGGTTTTGCTGAATATATGCACGATGCACATCACAAAGCTTGAAAGAAGAAGTATGCATTACAAGTAGTGCATAGATGTCAAGAGAAGAGAAGTAGAATATCAAGTGGGAGACTTAGTCTTAGCACATCTAAAGAAATATTTTTTTCTAAGGGAGTGTATGACAAACAAAAGTGGAAGAAGATTGGGCTATGCAAAGTGTTGCAAAATTTTGCAACAAATGCATATGTAATTGTGTTGCATGAAGGGATAGACATCGCTTAAGAAAGCACAAACATAGATTCTGATGAAGTTGATTGGAGAGTGCAGTTCCCTGAGAAAGTGTGCAAGGAAGTAGAAAGGGTGATTGATTCTAGAGTCAATAAGCAAACGTGTGTCAAAGAATATTTGATAAACTGGAAGGGCCGAGAAATTGAAGATATGACAGGGATAAGTGCATCAAAATCTACAAAACAAGGAATACCAATAACAAAGGTCTTATAAGGTGCATGAGCGGGTGCTCATGTTTATTTTGTTACCCAAGGTGTATGCTGCAGGAGCATCTGAGTTCACTTGTAATCTTGCATCAACCAAAAACACTTAGTGTAGAAAACAAGTAGTTCTTGCAATTGTGCACAAGTCTTGTTACGTTCAAGTCTTTTTAATGTTTTGCCAACCTTTTGTGCATGTATCGTTTGTATTCTTTGTTCTGCGCAACATTTTTGGCATGCGCAAATTATAACCACTTGCGAAACATTGTGCAATTATTTTAAACAGTATGGTGTAGAAGAGTCTTGTGACGCTAGGTTGTTGTGTGCAACTTTTCCTTTCGGAAGGTTGTGATATTTTACTCAGGAGCATGGGTGCACAACAAGATAATTCAGGGGGTCTTGCACAAATCCGTGCATGGTATTCGAAGTCATAAATTTGTTTGCAAAGTGTTGTGACTTGATAGTTACGAGTTGTGATGCTTGTACAACATCTTGAGTAGTGCAAGTTCTTGTGATGTGAATGTGGTCGTTGATCAAAAGAACCATTTAAAAGGTCCTAAAATCATGGAACGTTGTTACAATTTCATTTAATGTCACTGTGATTTGCTATGCTATGCTGCATTATGCTGTGATGTGTTACAGTGCATTGGGATTGGATCACGCATTTAATGTTTGTGGTCCATGGTGATGTGCTACAAATATTTAATGATTGTAGTGGATTGTCGAGAGCATTATTGTAAGTAGGCAGGTCTCATGCCTATATAAATAGGCCCCCCATGCTTGAGTCAGCTAGTTAGCAAGCTTAAGGATTGTATGTAGTATTTGGAGAGAGCTAAACTTGCAACGATTGTGAGCTAGCAAGCAAAGATCTAAGGATATGATGTTGTAGTGCATCATTCGATATTTCTGTGTTGTCATTGTGTGCAAGCTGTGTTTTTGTTCATTGAAATCAAATAAAGAAATGAATTTGTTGTTACTGCATTTGGTTGCATTATTCCGTTGTGTAATTCTGAAGGCTGTGTGGTTTAAGGCATCTCTTTGTTGAGACCCCTAACCATGAATACATCATTGAGTCTCTGTTTGAAACAATGGACTTAGGAAATAAAAATTGCACCAATACTAATTAAAATAAAAGTTAAGTTGCTTCATGCCCTTTCATTGTTTTCTTGCACACAATTAAGTGGTTCATCAGTTATTCATATATTTTGCTCTATTTTAGTCATTGTGATTTATTTTTATGATTCTAATTTATTTGTGAAGTAATCTCATTACAAGTTGTATCGGAGCATTGATTTGGCAAAATTGTGGGCAAAACTATAATTTTGGAGAATCACTTATATCTTACAATTTGTTATGAAACTTTGTACAATTTTTTTACTAGAATTGGAGAATCATTCAATGATGCTACAATAAAAAAATTAAGGTTTGATGATCATTTTTGAGTGAGTTTTTGCAGTTTTAGGGTTTTTCATTATTTTGCTCTATTGGTCGCATTTTAATTGATTTTTTTAGTTTCTTTACATTTTCAAGAAGCTTTCAAAAATTTAGTGGGGGTCTGTTCTTTGAATTGTTTGATTTGAGGTCAACATATGTTAGAAACCTCTTGGTCAAATTTGGTCAAAGGTGAAAATCATATCCATCATTGTCAAGCCTTGCTATGGCAGGGCCACAAACTAAGGGCTGAGGCAAGGGTTCTAAAACTTTGGGTAAAACTCCTAATAAAGAGATGGATTCAACAAGGGATTTAGTGGATCTTATGTTCTAGGGTTTTCTTTGACATATCACAAGGTGAGACAACTTGAGTACAATGTGCAAAACATACAGTCTGATATGGCTAGTAAAGGAGATGTGGACAAAATCGATCATATATAGGATGAACTCGGGTGGAAACTTAGAAAACTTTTGAATGTTCTTCTAAATCCATCAAATCTGCTGCAATTCACTACTACTTAGACTAAAAAGTGAAGATATTTGTGTCAACCCAATGCAAGCCCTACAACAAATCAATGTCTGCGTTCAGTTGGTTCCCATTCAAGGCCGTGAAACATGATGCCAAAAGTGGAAATGCATAAGTTTGATGGGAAATAAATAGTCGTGTAGCTCAACCAAATGGAGGACTTTTTCGAGATACATTAGATCCCATGCAAACAAAACGTGGTAATGGCATATTTATATGTGGAACCTAAGCAATTCATTTGGTATCGATGGATTTGTGTTCAAAAGAAGGATTTTAGTGTCAACTGGTCAATTTTTATTGATGAATTATAGTTCCACTGTTGCAACACTATGACAGAGAATTACTTGAGCCAATTAGCAAAACTATGACAAACATGATATCTCAGAGATTATATTTAGTATTTCCAGAATCTATTTGTGGGTGGAGACAATCACAAATAAAAATGTGAATGACTTATTTCTTGGCAGGCTCAAGGATCACATCTAACACTAGGTGTGCATGTTTAATTCGAGTTCTATCTCTGAAGCTATTGTCATGGCATGCAAATCAAAGGAGAAGCCACTAGTCACCAAAAGGCAACCATTCACAAGTATAAGAGATATGAGCACTCCTACACAATCATTCCCTCAACATTCCTGACTGACTCCTCAACAAATTGAAGAGAAGAGGGCAAAATGGTTATGTTTGAATTGTGATAACAAGTATAGTTGTGGACATAAATGTGTACAAAAGAATTTGTTCTACATTGAAGGTGCCACTGAAGAGGAGGATGAGGAAGTAGCATGGGAGGCTGATGATGAACTAGGGGAGGAATCAAACGGAACCCAACCAACTATTTCTTGCCATGTACTTTCTGGCATTAGCACTCCACAAACCTTCAAGGTAGTGGGTTTTAAAAAAAACAAAAGGTGATAGTATTGATTGACTCGGACAATACTCACAACTTCATCAACAATAAATTGGCTATGGGCTTCTATCTAGTTCTAGAGTTTCAAGTCATGATTGCAGACAGTGGCACAATTTGTTGTTCCAAGAAATGCCACGGTATTAAACTCTCCATGGGGGAATATCTACTAGATATCCCTATCTTTTTCATTCCTATGGGTGGAGCAGACATTGTATTGGATGTTTAATGGCGAACTACCTTGGGGATGATTTAGATGAATTTCTAAGAGCAATTCATGAATTTCCATTTTGAGGATAGGAAATTTGAACTGCGTGGGTTACGTGCAAAGTCTACGTAGTCGGTTTGTTCTCATAAGATGCAAAAGATTCTAAAAAATAAGCGGATGGGTTTGTGGCTCCACTGTGTTCAATAGAGGCACAATCACCAAGGGGTCTACACTGCCAAATCTACAGGTTATTGTGGAGTAGCATTTAATGGTTTTTGGTGATATGCCAAAAGGACTTCCTTCAAAAAGGGATCATGATCATGTCATTCAACTATTGTTAGGGTACTAACCACCCAACCTCAGGTCGTGCAAGTACCCACATGTCCAAACGAGTGAGATTGAGAAGATGGTATGAAATATCCCAACTAGGATATTGACCTCCAAACTGAAAACCAACTTAATTTTTCTTCTCTATAATCCTACAACTTATATTTCTGATTGAAACCCTAGGTCTGATATGAAATTCTGAGTATATTCATGCATTAATAACAACATCCAATCATTAATTTTTCTTCTCTATAATCCTGCAACTTATATTTCTGATTGAAACCCTAGGTCTGATATGAAATTCTGAGTATATTCATGCATTAATAACATCCAATCATCCCCATAAAATCAAAATTCATAACAGATTTGTTGAGCATGAGTAAGTATGAAAACCAATATAATAGATCACCAAAATATTCACCAACATATGCCAAAATTCTGATATACAAATATCTAGTTTGCTGCTAAAAAATTCAGGATTGTCTCATGATGCAATTACACAATGAAATTGTCTCCAAACTCATCCAGATTTATTCTAACTTGCTGCTGTTACAAATTACACTTGCATACATACCTAAATCATCATGAAATTGAGCTATGAAACCTTCAAACCCTAGATGAACAATAGAGCTGATTGCTGGTATAAAAATCTGATGTCAAGCTACCTCCAATGTTGTGCAAATCAAATCTGCAATTCTGCTGTAACAAAATCAGATTATATTCAAACCCCAGCTGCCAACAACTCCACAATTCACCTCCCAATATCACTCCAATGATCCTCTAATGATGATGAACTAATTTTTTGGGTGAAACCCTAATCAAATCTGCGCATAAACTGCCCTTGAACAAGTCTGAAATCTGAATATAAAATCTGAAATTGATCTTCTCAAAATGGTGCTCTAGTCAAGGTTGAAATCCTAGACTCAAGCAATAACAAAATCTCCTTCAAATCCGATCTGCAACATCTAACTATAAATTGCTGCACCTGAGTAAATAGCAAACTAGGGTAGATCTTTTCACTATCGAAGGTGCTCTGCTAGCTAGGGTAGATCTTTTGCTACCGAAACTGGGGTTCCTGCAGAATTTCACCTCCATAGGCAAAGAAAATAAGCTAAAAGCTCCAACACAAAATAGCATATGTCAACAACGAAAACCTTTCTCCCCCAAAACCTCCTTTTATACTTTTCCCATTCTATTTTTCCATTGAGTTGCTCTATGTGGTATTAAAAAAAATAATAAAGTTACCTTTCATGTATAACATATCACTTAAGTGACCCCAATGAAGAAATAGAACATAAAGTTCACTTAAGTGACCCCAACGAAGAAATAGAACATAAAGTTCCATCTAACATGATTTTTACCATTTTCGATGTCGGAACTCATATCCAATAGCCTCCAATGTCTCTAGCCCATTGGATATCACCAAGGCTAAGATTGAACAAACCTCCTAGGCCTCTTGTGTAGGAATCGGGGACATTACATAGTACATGAGATGTTGGAAGAAGGTATTATCCTTTATAGTTAGAGCACTTATTCCTCACTAGTGGTAATGGTGTGGAAGAAGGATGACACTTGGCGCATGTGTCCTGACTATAGGAAACTCAACAAGTACACTATCAAAGATAAGTTTCTTATTTCTATAATTGATGATTTGTTAGATGAATTGCATGGTGTTGTTTATTTTACAAAAATTGATCTTTGTTTTGGGTATCACCAAATTAATATCAAAGATGAGGATATTCATGAGACAACTTTCAGAACCCATGAGGGCCATTATAAATTTCTGGTGATGTCCTTTGGCCTCACTAATGCACCATCTACATTTCAGAGTTTGATGAACTTTGTTTTTGGGCCATTTCTACAGAGATTTGTCTTCATGTTATTTGATGATATTTTAATATACAACAAAACATGGGCAAAATACTTGCATCATGGGAATTAGGGTTTGGATATTCTTGAACAACACCATCTTTTTGCCAAGCCTTCCAAATGCACTTTTGGAGTCAAGGAGGTTAAGTATTTGGGCCACATTGTTTAACATGAGGGCATCAAGGTGGATCAACACAAGATCAAGGCTATGGTAGAATGGAAAGTGTCTCAAACTCTCAAAAACCTCTAAAGATTCTTGTTGCTACTGTTGTGTTGTAAAAAATTATGGCATTATAGCAACACCACTCATAACCTTATTGAAAAAGGGTTCCTTTCATTGGAATGAGACAATTACTCAAGCATTTGAGAAGCTCAAGGAGGCCATGTGCACCACCCTAGTTCTAGCTCTCCATACTTCTCCAAAACTTTCATTGTGGAATGTGATGCTTCAGGGTATGGCATGGGAGCGGACTCATGCAAGAAGGATGACCCATTGCATTTGAGAGTCGTCAACTCAAGGATAAAAAATTGCTAAAGCCTATTATGAGAAGGAAATGATGGCCATGGTTCACGTAGTAAAACAACGATGACATATATTATGGGAAGACACTTTAAAGTGAAAACAAATCATGATAGTCTAAAATACTTCTTGGAACAGAGGTTGTCATCATAAGAACAAAAATGTGTCACTAAGATGTTGGAATATGACTTTGAGATTGTATACAAGAAACGGCAGGAGATTGTCATCGCCGATGCATTATCTATTCAGGATGAGTCCACATAGACAACATTGTGTGCCATGTGCATATTACACGCTGATTGGGTGACTGAAGCAAGATCAAAGTGGGAAAATGATGTCGTTACACAGGATCTTATTCAAAAGCTCCAACAAGATCCAAGCATGTCAGATAAATTTGTGGCAAGGGGATCCTCTCTAGTATAAGGATAGGTTGTACCTCAGCAAAAATTCAACCCTTAAGCATAAAGTGCATACAAAACTTCATGCTAAAAAAGGATGTCCAAAAAATTGTCGCAGAATGTATGGTGTGTTAGCAAAACAAAGGGGAGACAATCAAGACCTTGAGTTTGTTGCAACTATTAAATTTGGTTAGAGATGACACACTAAAGCATTGTGTTATTTTATTCAATAATAGCGTTTACCTTTTATAGGCTGGTTAACTCCTACATTTATGGAGTTTAGCCTTATCACAATAGCTAACACAATCCCTAGAATTTCTCACTTATGCCTATTTCTAATATGAGTTATCTTTAACAACTCATACACAAATTTTTATTCTATGACAAGCACTAAACTATGAAATATCCAACATTCGCACCCCTTAGTGTGGGCATAGGGAGAGGAACTACATCACACGAACTGGGAACAAAAATGAATGTCAACACATACCGTAGGTATGCATTCATGCTACTCATGACATTTGCTCATGTGATCACCTACATACGTGAACAACAATTGTTCATGCTTTCACTTCCAGTGAGTGTTGGACTTCTCATTGACAAATCACATACTTCCAACAATAACTACATACGTGAAACCAACTGTTCACACTTTTACTTTCAGTGGTGTTGGGTCACTCACTGACAAATCATTGAAATTTATTCGGCAGAGGATACATAATAGACTATTGCTCTCCTATTAATATGGTTACAATAGTTTTATTTTTTGTCACAAAAAACAAGAAAATGAATATTGAGGACTAGGTTCTCACTGTCGTGTTTGTAGCCTCTGTGCACGATCGTTGCACCCGCAAACAACATAGATGAACCTCCTATCACTGGAAACTGTCTTTGGTGTTTAGTCGATTTGGCGTTGTTTGAACTTTATAGAAAAAAATCACCCCCACAGGACTGACATGCCCATTCAAATTTGATGTTGGGGTCGCCTGAAAATGCATCCATTACAAGTTTAGAATTTGACTTTGACATGACAATACACAGATGTGTGCTTTATTCAGACTAACTATAGACACTATTTTGACAAACACTAAATTTGATACACCTAGACCAAGAAAATGACAAGTTATCAAAGTAACTAACACTTGATTAACAATACAATCTTAATAATGCCTTTTGAATAAAATACAAAAAACTAGATTCAGACAAATAAACACTCATTTTGACTAGACTCTAGACCTCATTTACCAAAATTACAGACAATTTTATCGACTACTTTAAGCAATTAAACAAACTGACAAACAAACTACTAAGTATTTTATAGCTTGACACTATAAACCCAAAAAACTGTTTTGACCTTTATTATAACAAATAAGTCACTTTGAAAGACTACACAACATATACTAAAAACTATGTGTATGAAGAGATTCACATGGATATGACAGTTCAACAGGTGAGGAGTTGATAGATTGAATGTGATAGAGGCATGTGGATCTGATGATCCAAGTCAAAAACATGCACGAGCTAGCTATAGGACTGCGCCTCTCCTACATCAACACATTTATCTCGCTCAAGTAAAGAAACCTAATGCATTCTGATTTTGCAGGCAGTGTCTCTGCTGGTTGGGTGAGCTTCACACTTTTGCTCCTACGCCACTCTTTGGCTGAAAATGGCATTTCCTTTGTGATGATGGTGCTGCAATTAGTAAAAGACAATAGCTTTTCCTTTGTGAGCGCTTTTGCTTTTGCAAATGATGCTTTTTATTTAGCTTCTACATCTGTTCTTCAATGCTTTGATCAGATATATGGTTTGCACTTGGGCTGCTCTGTCTTTAGCGCTTCTATATTTGTATATTGCTTTTAATTTTCTTTGATTGATCTGTGTATGGCTGGGTGCTGATCTAGAATATGCATGCTTCTCTATTTGGTGGCGTTTCCTTCAAAGGCTGCAATTACATAAAAACCTCATGCCCTGATTTTGATGCACCTAGATTCTTCCTCCTCTCTCAGATTTCATAAATGATCAGCAAATGCACACAAAACTAAGACTATTTTAAACTACACACAATTTCACCATAGGAATATCTACATAAGATGGGGGCAATAATTTCGCTGCCCTTGCAATTAACTAATATTTAAAACCTTTCATCACAACCTCTAATAACCTGCTCTGATACCAAAGATTAAATTTGATCAGAGATGACACACTAAAGCACTCCGTTATTTTATTCAATAATAGCGTTTACATTTTATAGGCTAGTTAACTCCTACATATTGGAGTTGCTAGGAGGCACATGTGATCCTCAATATCAATTTAGAAAAACAAAATCACAACAAAAGCTTGCCAACAAATAATATACCCTCAACAAGGAAACTCAAAGGAAAATGATTATTGCTCCAAACAATGCAATACAAGCCAACATAATATTTTACTCTTCACACTCCTCTATGAAGCTAAAAGGGAATGCACAAATATATAGGCTTGAAACAAAGTTCATCCATAGCTAACAAATAGCTTGGAAAGCCTAAAATAAGGGATAAGTCAAATCCCATAAAACTGCTAAATAAAACACACCCACACACATGAACCAATTTTGTTAAAACAAATAACAACCTAGACTTATTCTATATCACTCCCTAAATAAGCCTAACTAGTTTATGTGAATAAATAACTAGAAAATCTATATAGTGTGAATACTACTCTTAACACTCTCCCTTAAGTGAAAGTTAAGGAGAAGAAAACAACAATGGGCCCTAGCTATTAAGCCTAATAAGGTATCCATGTACATATAACGAAGGGAAAAAAAGGAAGGAAAGACTTCAATATGAATCCCTCCCAAGTACAACTTGCTTTATCCCAAAGAGTGCTCGCAACTGAAGATAATGAGAAGAAGCCAAGGGCTTGGTGAAGATGTCAGCAACCTACTCAGCGGTAGGTACAAACTTCAATCGAAAACACCGTCATGGACAAGTTGTCAAATGAAATCCATGTGAATCTCAATATGTTTAGTGCGTTGATGCTATATAGGGTTGTGTGCAATCTCAATAGCACTTTGGTTATCACAAAAAATCAAAGTGGGATGAAGTTGAGCAAAACTGAATTCACTAACAGCCGTAACCAAAGAGCCTTCTATCCATCTTTGACAACACCTCTATACTCTACCCCAGTGGATGACAATGCAACAACTGTCTACTTCTTGCATTCCCATGCAATAGGACCCGAGCTGAGGTGAAAGGTAAATCCAAAATTAGCTTGACGGGTATCAACACATTCATCCCAGTTTGAGTCTGTGAATCCCTCAATCTTTGAAGAACCCTATTGTGTGTAATGAATCCCAAAGTTCAAAGCTCGCTGAATATAGCACAAAACACGCTTGTCTGCTTGCCAATGACTCTTATGAGGCTTATGGTAGAATTGAGAGACAAGGTTAACAATAGATGTTATATTGGGACATGTATGGGTTAGATATAAAAGATTGCCTACCAACTGTCTATAGAATGTAGGTTCAATCAGTGTAAATTTACAATCAATAGTCAACTCAAAACCTAACTGATATGGAGTGGGAGCAAACTTAAAATCAGCCATGAAGAAGTGATGAAGCAAATCTGTAGCATACTTCTTTTGCCCAATAGAAATTCCCTTAGGAGATTGATAAAACTGTAGGTCAAGAAAGTAGTGCAAAAAACATAGATCTATCAATATCAAACTGTGCTCTCAACTTGTGCTTATTGTCCTGAATCAAGGAATCTAAGCTTGTGAGCACGAGGTTTTCAACATATAACACCAAAATCAAAAGATCCTCGCCTTGCTTCAGGATGTAAACATTGTCATCAGGTTCACAATGATAGAAGCCAGAATCCAGTAAAATTGTCCATCTTCTTGTACCAAGCTTGAGGAGCTTGTTTAATGCCATAACGAGAACTATGGAGACTGTAGACAAGTGAAGGACCCTACACAAAGACCAGAGGTTACTCGATATATATTTCCTTTTGGGGGTCACTATGTAGGAAAGCACTCTTCACATCCATCTAGTATTCTGGCCAGTAGTGTGATGCAAAGAGAGAACAAGGTACACAATCGATCTTTGCAACAAGGGAAAAATCCATAAGAGTAACCAACCCCTTTGACTCGTGAGAAACCCTTAGCTATAAGACGAGCCTTGTACTTATCTACAATACCATATATCACATATTTGGTCTTATAGACCCATTTACATTGCACAAGTTTTCTTCCCATAAGAAGAAGCACTAACTCCCACATGTTATTTTTCACAAGCGAATAATATTCTTCTTGCATAACAACTTCCCACTTAGGTTTACCCATCATCTTAGAAAACAACACTAGATCATTAAGTCTTAAGAAGAAGCATTAACTCCCACATGTTATTTTTCACAAGCGAATAATATTCTTCTTGCATAACAACTTCCCACTTAGGTTTACCCATCATCTTAGAAAACAACACTAGATCATTAGAAATTGCAAGACTCAAAAGAGCAATATCAGATGTCTGAGCACAAGTATGACATGGATCAGAAGGATCACCAACCAAATCACCCAATGTTTGCAAGGTAGATCGTGCCCACTTGGGCATATGCTATGCAGGAGGTGGTAGAGGAGCAATTTCATCATTTGTGTCATCATCAATATCATGAAGTAGGACCTCCCTATCAGGTAGAAGGTATCATCAAAGTGTTGAACACAACTATCTACTGAGAGGGGGGTTGAATCAGTAGATCAGCTAAAACTAGTTCTTTTAGCCCGTTTTAGAGGAAATACAAATTCATATGCAAGTCAAAGAAGAAATGCAGAGATTACACACACACAAAGCACATTATCCAGGATTTTTGTGGAAAAACCAAAGAGAAAAACCACGGTGAAAATCGCTGCTAGAATCTATTGTTCTAATTTAGCCTCACTGTTAAATGCCTCACTGGCTAACCTCACTGGTTACATTCAAGAGCACTCACTCTATGGAAGCACCCACTCCCTAAAGAGACAACAATCCCCTAATTGAGCACCAACTTAGTTTTCTGATGACACCAACTAATCAGAACTATTAAGCTACAACTTTAGTATACAAGATAGATTCACAAATGAATCCAGATCAATTTCTTTGTTACAAGTCTAATTTGTAACTGCTTGCTTTCTGCTCAATCTCTGCACATTCTTTGTGTGCTCTTTCTTCCTCTTTACCTCACTCTCTCTTGCTCTGTCTTTCACTCTGTGTTTGCATACATTTCAAAGTGACACTCTTCGAGTTGCTCTATAACACTCTCGATTGCAACAACAACAACAACCTTACAAATGAATAAGATGTGTTTATACATTGAGTTTTAGGGTTTCATTTATGCAACGTGTTCACACTTCAGCTCCTCTTGACTGACTCCTGCTATCTGTTCACATTTAATGCGACTTTGATATATGTGAATCCCCGTGTCTCGATTCATACATTACACTTCAATGCTCATATCTCTTTTCTATCTTTGACGATTGCTGGATTCTGGGCATAACTACACCGTTTCCTTTTCGTGTCTTGGTTCATGCATCACATCGTAATGTTCTGGTCTCTATACTATGTTTGGTAGCTGTTGGATTTCTCTTAAATGCACAACCTCCTTAATCGATGATTGATCGGTTGGATCGATCAATCTCGAGTTCTGTGCAATCATTTACAGGTTTTGTCTGTTCCTTTAATTGTTCGTTGAGAATATATTAAATGCGGGCCTTTGATTTCTTTCTTCGCGCCAAATCTAACCATCGAGCTCCTCTTTGCATCTCGCTACTTCCCATAATCAGGATCGCTTTCGCTCCTTTCAATTTATTCGAATATGCTCGATCTTTAACTTTGCCACTGTGCATTAACCTTCAAGCACCTTTAAGGATTTGGATTCACTCGCTCCTCTTGTTCGTTGAGAATATATTAAATGATGGCCTTTGATTTCTTTCTTCACGCCAAGTTGACCCATTGAGCTTCTCTTTGCATCTCGCTACTTTCCATATATCAGGATTGCTTTCACTCCTTTTGATTTATTCGAATATGCTTGATCTTTAACTTTGCCACTGTGCATTAACCTTCGAGCACCTTTAAGGCTTTGGATTCACTCGCTCCGTTGGATCTTCTTAATCCTGACTTGCGTGTGTCATTGGATCATCAAAGATGCTTGCTCTTTATGTTGACTAGATCATTAACCTTCGACATGTTGACTTCATCTTGCTTCTTTCGGCGTCTTTGAGATGCTTCCCCTTCGTCGATCTCTTCAGACTTGCTCGAACTTGAACATGTCCCCTTCGGGACAATTTTCGCGGACTTTTTGTCCGGGTCCCCTTCGGGACAATTTCTGCGAACTTTTTGTCCGGGTCCCCCTTCAGTGCTTTTGTTTGGGACACATACCCTTCGAGGCTTTGCAAATGTACCTTTTGGCTTTTCTGTAAAGGTCCACATACCCTTCGGCTTTCTTGCAGGCATCTACATGCCCTTAGGAATAATTTCCGCGGGCTTTTTGTCCGAAAGATTTGTCCTTGCCAATTTTTTTGAAAGAATTTTTCAAGACCATTTCGGGTTCTTCATTCAACATGACTTATAGACTTGGTGAAGTAAAGTCATCTTAGAAACCCGATCAACTCTTCCTGACCCATTCGGATTTTTAACTTTGCTTAACTTATTAAAATGAACTAAGTAAAGTTGTTGCAAAACTCCAATCAACTCACCTAGACCCATATGGGTTTTTCACATTGCTTAACTCATAAACATGAGAGAAGCAAAGTCACTCCGAAATCCCATACCTATTCCTTGACCCATTCGGGTTTTCCACATTGCTTATCTTATAAACTGTAACATGAAAGAAGTAAGGTGCTTTCGGAACCCCGATCAACTCTTCTAGACCCTTTCGGGTTTTTGAGACGACTTATAAAAATGAGACAAGTAAAGTCGTTGCATAAACCCGATTAACACTGCTAGGCCCATTCGGGTTCTCGGGACATCTTAACTTATAAACTTGAGGGAAGTAAAGTTGTTCTGGAATCCCGATTTGCTCTACAAAATCCATAAGTAGAAGCTCTTCATAAGTCCGGTTTGCACTGTAAGTCTGTGCAATTCAACTTTTGACATTAATGTTTGATAGCACAAGCTGCCTTTGACATCAATGACAATATTACAGACATCAAACAAAATTGCCAACACAAAGATGGAGAAAACTATGAATTTGGCACCAATGGAGTGATCTCCTCAACCCTAACATCTCGTCGAAACAAGACATCATGTGTGACATGATCAAAGAGATGATATGCCTTCACATCCTAACAATGGCCAACAAATGAGCTTTTGGCTCTTCTTCTCCTTATATTTGTACTTGTCATCAGGAACAAACGCCCAAGCCTTATTTCCAAAGGCATGAAATCCATAAACATTAGGTTTCTCTTCTGACCAAGCTTCTTCAAGAGTCTCATTCACCATTGCCGTGTGGGGAATCCGATTCTAGACGTAATTTGCACAATTAACTGCTTTAACCTAGAATTGAGGGGATAAGTCCTTGGATTATATCATACAATTCACCATTTCCTTGAGTGTTTTGTTTTTCAGCTCAACAACACCATTTTGTTGATGGGTGTGAGGCACCGTGTACCGGAGTTGAATCCCATGCTCAGTACAATAAGCTTGAAAGGCTTTACTTACATATTCCCCCCCATTGTCTGTGTAGAGTTTTTTCAAGTGAATCCATGATTGCTTCTCTACAAAGGCCGTGAAGGCTTTGAAGTTCTAAAAAACTTCACTTTTATACTGCAAAAAATACGCCCAAGTCCCCCGATTAAAATTATCAATGAAAGTTAGTACATACTTTGCACTAGAAAATGAACAAATGGGAAACATCATCAAATCACTTTGTACTAACTCTAGTGGAGCCTTAGCTCTCGTAGCTAGTCCCTTTGGAAAGGGATCTTGGTGTTGTTTTTCAAACATGTATCTTGGACGAACACCATCATTACTGGAGACCTTAGGGAGCCATGCCACTAAGTGTTTGGAACTAAACTACTACAGATACTTGAAATTGAGATGACCAAAATGTTCATGCCACAATTTGCTCCCTATGTCAGCATGAGCAACTAGAGAAGAACCTGCAAAAGTTTCAAATTTCTCAAATATATATAAGCATGAACTATGGTCCACCACACCTGTTGCTATTATATCCTGTGGATCACTCAATTCTCTAATTACAACGTTATGTAAATTAAACTCCGTAGTTTTTTGCAGGACCAGAATTACAAATTTGATAAATTGATAGCAAATTTGAAGAAGTTTTAATCACAAGAAGTATATCATTGATGCATCCATCCTGCATATCAACAATGTCGAAGCCCAAAACCTCAGTTGACAATGAGTTGTCCATGATAATCTGCAAAATGTTGCAATTAGAAAAAGAACTCAACATACCTTGAGAATGAGTTAGATGATTAGAGACACCAAAATCAAATATCCACTTGTCTGACATGGGAGAATATGCTTTAGTAGAGAGCTTTCCCGTTTACTATGTTAGAAGAAGGTGAAGGTACAACAATCTTTGTTTTGTTTTAATGTTGCTTCCATTGCTTCCATTTTTTGATAACATCTATATTTATGATGATTTGTTTTGCTACAATATAGACAAGGATCATAAACCTTTTTTCTTGAGTGGCTTTTTGGTTTTGCTAGAATTAGAAAGTTTAGAGGACTCAACAGGGGTATTTGAAGATTTGTTTGAATTTGCCAGTTTATCAGGAGGTCCCGATTTTTGTTTTGGCTTTCATTTTCCCTTAGGAGGATTTGCCACCAAAGCATGACTTGAGCTAGGTAAGACATCCAATGACATTAATTTTGTTTGTTTTCGAGATAGCCTCTCCCAAAATAGCTCGAAAGATGGCATTTTAAATTGATCTCCTAGGGCATCCATTGTAGAATAGAAAGCAAAAGAAAATACATTGAATGAACCTTTCAACTTTGACCAAATCAGAAAAATACATTCATCTTCTTTTTCGTTTCCACCATTTTAACTGAGCTCTAATTGATTTAAGCTGTCAGAAATTCCTCAATTGAGGGAAAATCAGGGGAGCATGAAATCCATTTGACATCTAACAACAACATTCTAAATTGATTGATTTTACCGAATAAAGTTTCAAAGCTTCCATGTCTCTTTTAGAGTTTTGGCATCAGTGATGTGGAACATTAGGTTGTCTGACACATTGAGGGTGATTAAACTAAAAGCTTCGTTCTGCTTGTATGAATACAAGCATTTGTCTTTCTCTGAGGTGAATGTTGGAACATTGTCTTCAAAGACTCCATATGCCTCTGGATTGTGGTAATTGCCACATCTTTGGTTTCTAGACAATAATTTGGTTTGCAGAAGAGGAAGGAGAGGGAAACAATCTAGACAATTTATCAAATATATATATATGTATGTATATTGCTCCGCCCAAAAATAATAGTCTTCTTTTTAAAAATTTGCATCTTACTGTAAAAAAATAAACACAACAATAGGCCAAGAAGGATGCAAATTTGTGCACCCCTTGCAATTAAATATTTGATATCTGACCCTGAGCAGAAATTATATTCTCACACTGCTTATAATTGTGTGGTTACAACGTAATAATTGTCTTCTTTATATATATTGCCCCCGAGAAATAATACTCCTTTTTGAAAATTCGCCTCATGTTTGCAAGTTATGGCCTTCAGGGTGACAACTAATTTGAGAAACCAAGTGCAATGGTGAGCACTAACTACTAGTGGTTTTTGGGCTGGTCACATGGGTGGTTAGCTTTGGCAATTTGGCCTAGTAATTTGATGATGTCATCAAGATACAATGTGATGTCAATGGGCACAAAAACCAAAGCACCAAGGTACCATTGTAAAAAATATTTTGTTTCTCAAAAAACATGTCTGTGTACAATATTCATTGTTCAATGTGCATGGAAATTGATGAAACACTGTTCACTGTATGGAACCGTACAACGTCTACTATGTACCAAAACCTTGCAAGAACAACTTTAAAGCAAATTGCATTTTTTCCGAACATATGCATGTTTTATACTTAAACATAGGTTTTGGGGCCATTCGAACACAATGGTGAGGGTTAAAAAGCCTAAAAACACCCATGGCAAAAGTTATTTGCTGATTGTGGGCAAAAGCAGGGGAATTCGCAACTGGAGAAGCTCCAAAGCTCTGATAGCATATCAAAGTTGTTAGGAGGCACAAGTGATCGTGAAGATCAATCTAGAAAAACAAAACCACAACGAAAGTTCTTGTCGATAAATAATATACACTCAACAATGAGGAAAGACAAAGGAAAATGATTATTGCTTCAAACAATGCAATACAAGCCAATATAATATTTTGTTTTTCACTCTCCTCTCTATCAAGCTAACGGGAGTGCATAAATATATAGGCTTGAAACAAAGATTATCCATAGCTTAACAAATAACTTGGAATGCCTAAAATAAGGGATATATCAAATCCCATAAAACTAGCAAAAGCTAAATAAAACATATAAGTGAACGAAGTTTATTAAAACAAATAACAAGTTAGACTTATTCTATATCACTCCTTAAATAAGCTTAACTAGTTTAGGTGTGAACACAAGACGTTAGACTAGTGCAATAAATAACTAAAAATGCTATCTTGTGTGAATACTACTCTAACACTACATTTATGGAGTTTAACCTGATATAAAATTGAATAGTCGAATGTAAAGAGTACATAGGAAATTTATTTAAACACAAGATATTCTCTATTACACAATATTACACACGATACAATACATATATATAGGCCTATGTTTCTCCTATAATCTAGGAGACCTAACATAGCTTCTATAACAACTCTCTAATAATACATGAGTTCTAACAACTCGTAACACACTAGTCTAATTACATAGGTTGTTTATATTATAATACAACCTCACTAATAATGCAATATAACTGTAATACTAATTCACCAATTTACCCAATGTAAATACTAATTCCCAACATTCCCATCCTTAGTTTTTACATGGTAAAACATATCTCATCTTACACTGCAACATGTCTCCAATGGAGCTGACCTCAGCCATGGTGTGTCACACGGGCTTGCACATACAATCATGTTGCATGGGCTTGCACGAAATCTATGAGTGTTACAATACATTTTGAGCAACATTCTACAATGCTTCCACAATAGGGGTTACATAGGAAATACTCACAACATAATACTAGAAAATAAAATAGCGAGGACTAAATTTTCATTGTCTTCTTTTGTAGCCTTTGTTCATGTTTGTTTCCACCTAAACAAAAACAACATAGACAATCTTCACTGCCACTGAAAAACTGATTTTGGCTTTAGCCGATTTGGTGCAAAACACACCACACTGAAAAATGAGAAAACTGAAATCCACACCACAATTGAAAAAAAAGTCACCACATCACATGGGCCCCATCGTTGGCGACTGACGAGAGGCTTTGGAAACCTCCTTCCTCTATTGCCTCTGACCTCCTTTACGTCACTGCTTACTGAGCCGATTGAAAATGGAAGCTCAATAGATTCCACATTGGGTTTACTTCCCCCCTCAATGTGAAACAATACATAGGACGTTGGGGTTGCTCGAAAATGTGTCCATAAGAGAATTTATGTTTATTTTTTACAATTTTGACTCTATATCACAACATGACTCAATATGCTTTATTGACGGAAAAAATGACCTTAGACTCTGACACTTAAGGATTTTTTGACAGCATTAACCATTCAATGGCTATGATAATACCAAACAAATCTATTTACCTTCTTTACAAAAAAGACACGAATAACATACATTGACTCAATGGATGCTAAAGTCTTAAAAAACACTTAATGACGAATTTAAAAACTTTTAAAATTCTGAATAGGAAACTATAAACTACTTTTGACCTATTTAACAAATAGCATACCTTTAAATAAATGATGTTGCTACTTTGACCGACACAAATTAATAAATGTGAAAACTTGTCTGCATGCATGGAAGTCTTAGATGGTGGGCACAAACGAGGGGATTGGGAAATTGCCGTCTGGGGAACTTGCAGTTGGAAGAAGACACTGTAGGCTGAGCTCATAGAGAACTCGACGTCGTTGAGAAGAATGAAGAATAGGGGATGCAATCAACAAATTCACAATTCACCAGATATAAATCCATAGGTTGCAAGAGGTCTGATAGTAGCATGAAAACACCAAATTTGTGGATGGCAATCCTCGGTTTTTGATAGGGAAGATGTATAGGTGAATGACAAGGTAGACGAAGCACAAGTGCGCCTAAATAGATGATGCCAATAGCTTCATGCTATCGTTGAATTAGCCACGATGCTCAATAGCGCAAGTTGAATGCATACAGGTTTGTATATTAGATTTGGAGACAACAATTCGAGCCAAGTTTGAAAGACGATGAGCCAAGTTGGTCAAAAAAGATGAGTGCTTTCTAATGAATATTTCAATACAATGTGCCACCACTACAAATGATCCTTATAAGACACAAGAAAACTATATATAAAATAATTTATGATGTTTTAAACTCTAAAAGAGACTCGCATATGGCGAAAGGGAATAACCAAACATTTATAGCGCAATAATCTTACTGTTACAAAATTTATTCTCATTGACATACTACCATCTACAGAACAACGAATACTATTAGTTGTCCCTGCAAATAATATTATTCTGCCATTTAGAACAAGATCAATAACCACGCTCTTATAACACTGATATAAAATTGAACATCCGAATGTAAAGAGTACACAGGAAATTTATTTAAACACGATATTCTCTATTACACAATATTACACACGAGACAATACACACACACATATATAGGCCTATGTTTCTCCTATAATCTAGGAGACCTAACATAGTTCCTATAATAACTCTCTAATAATATACGAGTTGTTCTAACAACTCATAACACACTAGTCTAATTACATAGATTGTTTATATTATAATACAACCTCACTAATAATGCAATATAACCATAATACTAACTCACCAATTTACCCAATGTAAATACTAATCCCCAACATAACCTTATCACAATAGCTAACACAACCCCTAGAATTTATCACTTATGCCTATCTCTAATAATATGAGTTGTCTTTAACAATTCATACACACAGATAATCTTATTTTGTGACAAGAACTAAACTATTAAATATTCAACAACAACCACTATCTTTTCCTAGCCAAAAGTGGGAGGTTTCCATGGATTTCATCATGGGGTTGCCAAAATGTAAAGGGAAAAATGTCATTATGGTGGTTGTGGATAGACTCACCAAATATGGCCATTTTTGTGCATTATCACATCCATTTGTGACAAGTACAGTAGCAACAACATTTATGGATATAGTTTAGAAACTCCATGGGACCTCAAAGATCATAGTGAGTGATTGTGATCCTATTTTTACTAGTAATTTTTTATCAAAGTTTTTCTCATGTTTTGGTACCCAACTCGATGTTAACTTGCCTTATCATTCCCAATTTGATGGACAAACTGAGGTGGTTAACAAGTGGTTGGAGGGTTATCTTCATTGTTTTGCTTTAGATAATCAGGGGAGATGGGTTCAATGGTTGACACTCGCAAAATGGCGGTAAGCCTTTGTTGTTTAGTGATGGTTTCTTGGGACTTCAATATGCTTTCCCTACATGATTCCAAGGCAGCTATTCTCTCAGCAAGACTTTCTCCGCCTCCTTGAGCCATTTCTTTCACCTACTGACTCCACCTCATGCAGAAATCTCAGGATTGCAAGGCAACAATTCTTCTTCTTGAAATCTTGTCACTGTCATACAAATCAGTCAATCTTTCCACAATAACCCAAAGATAAACCTTCTCTAATACCAAAATGATTCATAAACTTTAAACTTCTAGCTTATTAGAATTCACAAAATCAGTCTTGTTCTACTTATAAATAACTTTGAAATGACAATTCATTCATTCAAATTACTTAAAATTTAGTGTAATGTGTTGTTGCAAGAACAAAGTAAAACTTCATAACTGAAATATGTATGCAATGAAACATAAACAAAACTTAGAATCACGGAGACATGAAGAGAATTTTTTTGATTTGGAAAACCCCACAAGGTGTAGGGAAAAACTAGTGGAAAAGGCAATTGCAGTACTTCCTATCTTCTTATGGCCAAAGATGGATTGCAATGAGATTATAGATCAAGTACAACTCTCATCATCTTATCCCTTAGCTTTCTCACTATTCCCTTCTCCAATCCTTCCTACAAATAACTAGAAGACCAACTTTGCTCGCCGATGCTTTATCTCGATGTGTGCCATCTTGTTATATTGCTTGGTCCTTTCATGCATCAAAGGATCTCCAATCATCTTAGAATGTCAAGACACTTGCTCTGTTTGTACCACACCTGTACGGAAATTGTGGGCTAAACCGTTGGTTAATGCAGACTAACGATTACATAACCGTTGCTGCATTAAGTGGCGGTTTCATCACAAACTTAGAACTCTCTCTTTGAAGCTCTATTGATGAATAAAATTGGGACTTGATCTTGTTTGATGAATGGATTGTTTTTCTGGATCGTTATTGAACGATCCAAGGGGTATTGAAAATTTTGCATCAATCAAAACATGTATAAGTGTGTTCGTGAAGACTAGTCAGTGTGTTTGCCATTTTGTCATGGTAGATGTTGATCCAAGGGAAGCATCAACACTCCGATAATTCAAGGACATCAAGTACATTAGAGAGGATTATTTTTAGGCAACAACATGGTTCCAACTGAGTTGGTTGAGTCATTCGACCATTAGTAGCATTCAGGAAGTGGTTGCATCTGTTGAAGGCCTTAAAGTGATAGGTTTTGGTGCAGAAGCAAAAACATCATGTGGGATACATCAAAAGCAAAATGTTATTGCATAATTGGATTCTCCTCGAAAATTTATGCACTTCAAAAAATTAATGGCATCTCATTCCTAGTTCAAATGCAAAAGTTATCTCCTCCAAAAGTTGCAGGGTTTTGCATTGTGACGGTGATTTCACAACCGTCACTTTGCATTTGCGGCAGTATTCCATTGTTATTGTAAAAAGAGAGTAACGGTCCAAAATGATTAGTTTGTTGATGTTGATTTTTTTCAAGATGCTTGGGAATTTGAAGAGGCACTCCAGAAGTAAGAGGAAGTTAGAAAAGTTCTAAACTAGTTACTTGGGAGTCGCTTAAGTTGAAGTTAGAAAAGATCTAAATCAGTTACTTGGGAGTAGCTTCAAGGAATAAAGGAGAGAGAGAGAGCATAAGATTGGAGAGAAGCTTGCTAGGAGTAGTGTGTGTTCATAACATAGCAGAGTGTGACAAGTTCATTAAGGGTCTGAATTGGCTGTAATCTTCTTCATGTTTGTGTTCAGTAAACAAGTGTGTGTGAAGCAAATCTCTGTAACACTATCTTTCAAAGCAATAAACAATGTGTTTTTGATTTCAACTCTGATTCTCTGTGTCTGAAGTTTGTCCATTTTGAGAGCGAGTCTAGGGTGGGGAACAAGGCAGCCATTAATTTGGCACCCTCATTGCCATCCAACTGGAAATCAGCATGATTACAAGCCAATTGCTTACTTGGAGCCTCTAAGAGCATTGTGGGACTACAATAACACTTCGACAATGCTCTTTCAAGCTTGTTGTGCCTGCAACTCACTCAAACCTTCCGTACTCTTCCTACACTCAACTAGAATGCATGCTAGAACTCTAGAAGATATTCCAAGAGTCCATTGGGCATATTGATGCTTCTAATGGATGACCAAAACAATGCAAAAGACTTGAATCATTCTTTCATCTCAACAATTGGAAGGTAGAATGCCATGGCTTCCATTTTGAGCGGTTGATATCTCTTTTGTCCCTATTGAGGGAAATTAAGCAGTGGTTGAATGCACAAGGCGAATTCCTCAGTTGTCAAGTTTTTCTACTTTAGTCTATCTGTCTTAACGGCCATCAAATTTGCCTCATAAACTTGTGTTTTTGAAATGGGCATTGCTGGAAGGTCTCTGAGGGTCCAAACTTAGAGCCTTCCTCATTTTCCTCCATCTTTGACCATCATGTTACCCTGTTTATTGTTGTTCGAAATAAAACCTTGAGTGTTGAGTCTAGTTTGACTTTCATTGTGGTCATACAACCCATGCAACAAAACAACATATTAATTCAACTGATTACACATGGGAGGTCGGGAGCATTTTGGGCATGGGTGCGGGTTTGATCCATGATCCCAATGCCCATGGTTCTTCCCTGGGCACTTGGGTTCGTACGGATTGTTCTGCGAGAAAAAATCAAGTGAACTTGGGTGCCCAAGGAAGAACCCTGGGTGTTGGGATCACGAATCTGCAGGTTTTTGCCTTAAAAAACAGTCAATGTCGGCATTTTTTATTTTTTTAATATTTTTTTTCACAAAAACCAATGACATTAAATATTAAAAAACACATTTCTAAACCCTAAAAGACAAGTAAAAACAAAGGCAAAAGCTAAAACAATACAAATGATAAACAACTTAGCTAGCAGAAGTGGCGGTGGTGCTAGTCCATGTGGTTCTAATGAACCACAAAGTCCACAACATGATGTTGATGCTCTCGATGAAGAGCAAGATGACTATGAAAATTAACATTTAAGTTTTAAGACTTTAAGTTTGATGTAATTAATTACAGCCATAGGATAATATCATAATTATTGATGTTTAATATTTATCATTTATATTTAATGATTATCATGACATTAGACATTTGGTTTGTATTTAGTTTTACTATTTTGGGATTATTTTCATATTTTGTTTTTGATATCAATATGCATACTATATGGTTAATGACAATGTCACTAATTTCCTATGTATTAGGTTAAAATTTCTGTATTTTTTATTCTTTTTTATATTTTTTGTATGGACGAACCCAAGTAAAAAACTAACGGTGAACCCAATTCTTTGAACCCGCACCCAAACCAAAGACGAACCGGTTACTTAGAGTACAACTGATTGTGAAAGATCGGTTTTGGATAAAAAGTAATTGGAATTCTAGACTGCTACACAAAACCCTTGGCTGGAGAGGGAAATTATGAGGCCGCCTTTTTCAATTTAATGCTCATATGTGACATTTGACTCTCAGGAGTGGAAACCTTTACCGAAATCGTTTTTATGACGAGATGGGGAGAAATGTACTCAAGTTATTTGAGAAAAAGGACTCATGAATTGTTTTTTTTTTGATGTGCCAACATTTTATCTCATAGGAATAAAGGACAACAACACGTTTTGATCAAAATTCAACAAGCAAATCTTGGGAAGGGAGGATTGTAATATCCCTTTCCAAGCATAAGACAAGGGCACAACCCTTAAGGAGGGTGCAACAATTCGAATCGCCCATCTTGAGGAGAGTGCCACATTTAATTTAAAAAAAAACTTACATAGGCAGGGCGACCCACCTAAAACCAAGGGATGCCACCCTTTGGGAGATCGCCTCCCTTGGGAAAAGACATTAGAAGGGAATTTACGAAGGAAAGATGGTGGAGGAAGGGCAGATTGGAAAAATAAGATTTTATTCAATAAGCACACCAAATTGAGCAGCAGCTCTAAAAATGGACTTGAGGACAAAAACCCTCATTTACAATTAAACCCAAGATGAAAACCCTTGAGGCCTAGTGGGTAACTTCATTCTAGAGTTACATTTGTGCTTCACTTTGAATATTTGGCTATTCTTATTCAAAATATTTGTTTAAGACAAAAATCAAGAATTTAGTATTTGAAATTAGAAATTTGTTATATTTGATTTATTTTTATAAGTTCATAAACAATTGGTGAAAATATCAATGATATATTTTGTAATAAATAGGATTAAGGCAAAATCCAAATTTAAGTATTTCGATCCTATTGGGGATATTACAGTGGTATCAAAGCAATTGTTCCTGCCACCCTGTGAAAATGGATTTTGGATTTGGTGCATAGTCTATGAATCATGGAGTTAATAAAAAAATATGATTTGAAAACAAAGCATCCACATCATTCAAAAAATGTTTTGCTCAACGTTTTGGAGGAAGTGGCTAACTAATTGTCCTCAGTAAGGCAATCAGATTCTAAGTCTATGTTTTGGGCAATGAATCCTTTGGTAACTCATCTAGTCGAGTCCAAGTTGTTGAGATATCCAAATCCAGATGTGAGACTTGTGGTTATCACTTGTATTAGTGAAATTACAAGGATAACAGCGCCAAAATCACCATACAGTGACAACACCATGAAGGAAATATTTTGGCTAATGGTGGAATGTTTTGAGGGTCTAGATGACATCACAAGTTCTTTTGCTAAGAGGGTCACAATCCTTTTAACATTATGGCAAAAATTAGATCTTGTGTGCTAATGTTACATCTAGGATGTGATGATCTGATTCTTCACATGTTTGATTATTTCTTTGCTATTATCCATAAAAATCATACAAAAAATGTAATAGAGTCAATGCAGTCCATTATGACTTTGGTCCTGAACAAGAGTGATGATATTTCACAACATTTGTTATCCAAACTAATGGCTGGTATTGAACATGAATCATCACCAGTGGCACATACACTAGCTAAAAGTATTGTTGCTCAATGTTCAGAGACACTGAAACTATTTGTGACAATTGAAGGGCACAAAGATATGTTGCTAGATGAAGAACCACGAAAAGTATTGGATGCAGCAAAATCTCCAAAGAAAGAAAAAGAAATCATGGAGAATGAACCAAAGAATGAAGAAAAATCTGAGGTGCAAGATTGTGAAGAGAATTTGGTGGTGCAAGCCAAATTTCCAGATGATTTTACTGATGTTTAGCTTGATGGAAATTTCAGAACAGCCAACTACATGAAGCAAGTAGATGATGAAAGGGTTTTGTGCATGCATTAGACAGATAAAGTCAAGAAGGAAAGACAAAGGTGCAATAATACAGATGATTGGGATAGCAAGAGTGGACTCTAGAAAGTCCATTACATGAAGATAGATGCAGGAATTTTGGATCAACCAAAGTACATCAGAACCCTGAGCTTGTGTTGGCAAGAGATCTCTCATTTGACAGGGACCGGATCAAGGCTTTGGGAGCACTACATCATGTTTATTGTCTTGGACATGGTACATGGGCATGAGGGCTTACAATTGCTTGAGGACAAGCAATTTTGGGGAGGACTCCTATCTATATGGGACCCTATCGGTAAGTTGTAAGCCCCATTATTCGCTGTACTCCCTTTTCAAGCATAAGACATGGGCACAATTCTTAAGGAGGGTGCAACAATTCGAATCACCCCTCTTGAGGGGAGTGCCACATTTAATAAAAAATAAAACTTACATAGTCAGGGCGACCCACCTAAATACCAAGGGATGCCACCCTTTGGGACATCGCCTCCCTTGGGAAAAGACATTAGCAGGGTACTTATGAAGGAAAGATGGTGGAGGAAGGGCAGATTGGAAAAATAAGACTTTATTCAATAAATACACCAAATTGAGCAGCAGCTCTAAAAATGGACTTGAGGACAAAAACCCTCATTTACAATTAGACCCAAATACCTTGCAACTTAGCATGAAAATTTCGAATTTTATCTGAAAAATTGCCGTACCTTGTGACTTAGCATGCAAAACTAGATATCTTCATCCCTTTGGAAATCCAGATCTTTCATAAAAGATAATCATTTTTCGAGAAAATCATCCAAATCAAATTCAGAACATTTGATAACTGGTTCTACCTTTAGGGAAGATAAATCTGGACTTTAGATTCACATTGAGGCGCCTTTTGCGGAGCAAGAATCTTTTCTTCAACAATACTAGCAAGAGCTTTCTTAAAAGATAGTCATTTTTCAAGAAAATTATCCAAATCAAATTCAGAACTTTCGATAACTGGTTCTATCTTTAGGAAAGAGAAACCTGAAACATTAGATTCACAGTGAGGCACCTTTTGCCGAGCAAGAATATTTTTTTCAACAATACTAGCAAGAGGCCAAGGATCAATCTCCCCACGGAGATCACTAGTTTGTAGGAGAGCTTCATGGAAAGAAAATATTTCTAAAAAAAGAGAAAGGTGAATATCATTTCCAAAGTTTTCCAAGCTATGCTCATCATTGGGGTTGGGCAATCTTTCAAATTCTGGTTTGAAGAGATACTTGGGCATAGTGTAATAAGGAATTGTACATTCGTTTTTCTTTGACAAGCATGAATATATTTATAAATCTTCATATGGGAAGTAATGTTTGGGGATGAAGCAGAATAAAAGTTTTGGTAGCCACTTGGAATTTCTACTTTTTGCTCATATATAAGTTAATTTCGCTAGCATTGTCCGTTGTACAACAACGAGTATTGATCAACATCATTATCAAAATTTCCTTGAAAATATTCCAACACTGGAGAGGTGAAGTCTTTGAAGGATTGACTAACCTGAATTTTATTTTACTTTTAGTATGAGACTCCTTGAGAAATCTTGCTGATGGACAATGAAAAAACTGCTGAATACGCCTTTTAAGGTTCATGGTCGATAAAACAAATGCAATCATCTCTGCTAAAAAGAGTGAACTTGATAGCATATTTCAGTTGCAGTGGGTGCACATGTTACATTTTCTCCATCATGGGAATAAGTTGAAACCAAGTAGATGCTTGGCATATAAAAATTGTGAGGAAAGACATCAACACTGTCATTTTGCAATTTCTCTTTCTTTTGGTCCTTCCAGAGATCAAATCAAATCACATTTGAAAGCCATTGAAAAGTAGAATCTTGGAGAGGCTTTTTATCGGAGTCCCTCCAAGACTTCAATTCTTCCATATAAATTTGTCATGAGTTCCTCAATGTGAGTATCTTCAAATTGAAGTACCTCTCCTATAGGAAGAGAAAGAATATATGATGTTTTTACTTTCTCTTCTGGTTGTACACTGGACATTGTGTCTTCACTAAGCACAACTTAGCGAGCATAGTTGTGAGAAAATGCCTTTTGTACATATTTCAATGTTTTTGTGCTGGATTGCTTGGTCCCCTAGAAAAATAACCCGTTTTGTTTTCCTGAAGCTGATAAACACAAATGGGATCTTGCTGGTGCACAAAATCACACCTCAAGTAATTAATTTTTGGTGGTTGCAAAATATTGGCCTCCAATGTCCAATGTGCAATTTTAATTTTTCAACTGCACATTATCTTCATTTATTCTCCTTCATGATATGTTGATAGAAAGACTTGCACCATGAGAGGGGAAGGTTTGGACAACTCTGTTATTGGGTTAAAGAAAATAGGTGCAACTCGACAAGTTGGAGCAAATTTGCAAATTTATTTTATAGGACAAATTTCACATTTACATTTTATTCTGACCACATTCTATACTTGGACTTAACATGAATGTTTTTAATCAAAAATTAATTAATCTTCCTAAAGGCTAACACTTAAACTGGACCCTATCCTATGACTTAACTCAAGCATAGCTTACATTTAGTCATTGGACTTAAAAATATTCGAGTAAAAATGTTCAAATTCACTTCTCAACTTGTGCATGTGGGGTATATGCCGTGCTTCATTCCAAAGTACCAACCAAGAGCCGTACCTGTTCTCCACAACCACAATTAAAGCTTATTTTTTTCTTTTCCCCAACAAACTTTGTTTGTGAGTTTTTGGTAAGTGTGTGCCATCAAGGTCGGACAAGAGAACCCCCATGTGGGTCTAGGAAGTGAAATTCTAAGTTTCTGGTGTTTTCATACTATTTCTGGAAGCCTACAAAACTTAGACAATTCTCACCCTCTAATTTAAAGGAAATACAAAAGTTCAGTTTTTTGCTTTTAAATTGCTTCCGAACCTATAACAATTCAAAATATTCCGAGTGACAACAACATAGTGTTGGAATATTGTCATTGATGTCAAAGGCAAGGTGAAGGGCAAGCTACAGACTCGCTCAGTAGCTCCGGACTCACCCAGAGCTTCGGACTTGCTCAGTAGCTTCAGACTTGCCCAGTAGCTCCGGACTCGTCTAGTAGCTCTGGGCTCGCTCAGTAGCTTTGGACTTGCCTAGTAGCTCCGGACTTGCCCAGTTAGCAGCTACGGATTCACCTAGTGTGACAGACAACAATTAACAAGGCTGACCAACAAAATATTTTTAATTTGCAGTCAGATATGTATTAATGATGGTTGACCACCTTTGGAGAGGTCATATCCTTTGGGAGAAATCACACCCTTTCCAAGAGGCATGAAGAGGTATAAAAGAGAAATGAATGGGAGTTAGAAAGATAGAAGAAAAATGTGATATCAATCGAATATAAGCAGATTTTTGTGGAGAAGAAGAGGAGATTGAATTTGCCATCATTCGTTATTGAAGCAACAATAGTAAAGTGGAAGATTGTTTCAATGGAGGTTGGTGCCTCAGATCAAAGAGATTGGTGCTCTTGCTAAGTTGGTGCTTAGCAGTGGGGATTGGTGTCTCTAGTAGGTTTGGTGCCTACAAATTATTTAGTGACGGGGATTGGTGTCTCCAGTAGGTTGGTGCTTACAAATTTTGAAAGAAATTTTTTGTGGCTGGATTTGGACAGTAGATTCAAGTAGTCATTTTCTCCATGGTTTTCTTCCGAATGGGTTTCCACGTAAATCTTGTGTTCTTAATTGTTGATGTTGTGTGATTGATATTATTGTGATTATCAATTTGAAAAAGTAAATGATTACATTATATTGATTCACCCCGCTTTAGTATAAACGTGTGCTCAACAATTGGTATCAGAGCGAGGTTCCTTTAGGGTCAGTTTAACCACTGGAAGGTAGATCTTGGAAGCACACATGGTTAGTCATCAGGGTCAAGAAGGTTTCTCCACCACCAAGGCTCCATTGTTCAACGAGACAAATTATGCATTCTGGAGTATAAGGATGAGGACATATCTAATGGCCCTTGGTTTTGACATTTGGCGAGCAGTTGTGGATGGATACACAATGCCACAGAGTCCACCAACAGATACAATAGGAAAGAAGGCCAGTGAAAATAATGCAAAAGCCATGAATGCTATTCTGTGTGGTTTGTCAGATTCTGAGTTTGTAAAGTTAATGCAGTGCGACTTAGTTAGAGAGATTTGGGATAAACTTAAGACTATCTATGAGGGAGATAATAAAGTAAAGATGGCCAAGCTTCAAACTCACAGGAGACAATTTGAAAGTTTGAAGATGAGAGAGGATGAAAACATTGCAGCCTATCTACTTCGTGTAGATGAAATTGTCAACATTATCAGAGGGCTTAGTGAAAAAGTCGAAGAATTTGTAATCATCCAAAAGGTACTAAGGTCTTTACCTTTACGATTCGATCAAAGAAATAAAGGATCTAAACAAATTAACAATGAATGACTTACATGGAATTCTCATGGCATATGAGATGAGGATTGAAAAATAAAAATCGTCTAAAAGGGAGGTAGCCTTCAAAGCCTCAAAAAAGACAAAAAACAAAGAAATTGAATCAAGCGATGAACCCAATGACGAACTAAATGAAAATGAGGCTCTATTTGTCAGAAAGCTTAAAAAGGGGTCCGAAAAATGCAAACGTAAGTTACCCTTCAAATGCTTTAATTATGGTAAGATAGAACATTTTGCTGCCAAGTGTCCTCATAAGGATGATAGTGAAGATGAAAATAATAATGATGAAATAAAAAAGAAGGAAAGCAAGCCTCACTTCAAGAAAAACTTCAAACAAAGTGGGTATAAGAAAAATTCCAATAAGTACAAGAAAAGCTTCTATGCTAAACATTATAGTAGCTCAGCCGAGGAGAGCGATGAAGAAATATCAGACAGTGACAGGGAGGAAACCCTGTTCATGGAAATAGAAACAAAACCGAAGCCTTTGTAAGTACAGACACCTTGGAAGAAGAGGATGATGTTGAAAATGGAGTGGTAGATCCTGAAAGAGCGCTGATTTGTGCCTTGGGAGAGATAAAATTGCTGAAGAAAAAGAATTTGAAACAAAGAGTACAAATTGAAAAATATGAAGAGGAAGATATTGCATTGAAAACAAAGATGACACAGATTGTTGAAGAATCAAACAAGGTTATCAATGGCTTAAAAACTCAATCAGAGGAAATGAAAAGAATCGAGGAAATAAGAGCCAAATTGAAAACAAAGGAGGATGAGTTTAAAACACAAGAATCTGAAATAATTGCCTTGAAATTAGAATTGGAGAAGACAACAAATGAGTTAAGAACATATCAAAATTTGAGAAGAGTACTAGAGTGTTGAGTAATATACTAAATAGTCAAAGGTCACTGTTCATTAAGTATGGCATTGGCTATGATGAAAACCGGAAGAACACTAAAAAGGGGCAAAGTTCAAAATCTATAGACTCGTCAAAGAAAGTAAATACGGAGAAGCCAAAGAGCTATGCAGATGCACTTAAGAGGTCTGTGAATATAGAAAACGAAAAGAAGACAAAACATGTCAATCCTCATAGAGAACCAAGGTAAGAACATCCTTGTCAGAGATCTCAGAAGATCATTTCCATCAAGGCAGAACAATCTGATAAGGTACACAAGCTACTTCTATGGTTATTATTATCCCTGCAATCAATTTGGTCATAGAGCAATACAGTGTAATGCACATGCAAAAAATGAATATGCATGGATATATGGAAAAGACACTTGTGGAGTTTCCAATATAAACTATAACTCATTTACCCCACTATTGAATTACATTGAGAATAATTTAATATGTTATAATTGTAACAATTATGGACATATAACACGATTTTGTAGGAGTGTTTTCATAGAAACCCTTAAACAAAGCAAGAAGGTAAATGCCCTGTTATAAAGAAAAAAGAATCTACAAAAATATGGAGAGAGAAGCAAGAGGAAGTTAATCAAAAAAGGAAAAATCTATGCTTGTTCAAACAACATTTCATGCACAAGACGAAGAGCAACAGTGGTATATTGATAGTGGGTGTTCAAGCCACATGACAGGGGATAAAAGCAAAGTTCTCACTTTGAAGAAAATGAGTTAAGGTACAGTAAAGTTTGAGGATAATTCTATGGCTAGGATTGCTGAAAAAGGTACCCTCAGCATTGATAATGGAAAGACAAAAACTGAAAATATTTTGTATGTTGAAGGGTTGAAGCATAACCTATTGAGTGTCAGCCAAATGTGTGATCAAGGACACATGCTACATTTTATGCTCAAAGTTGTGAGATCAGGGGAGCATACAAGAAAATTAGTTGCAAACGCAAATAGAACATCAAATAATTTGTACATACTCAGTGAAGTAAAAAGAGAGGAATGCTACATGAGTCAAGTTGATGAAAGTTGGCTATGGCATAAAAGAATGGGCCATATGAATTTTGACAATTTAGTGAAAATCAACACTAAGAATGTCGTAAGAGACATGCTGAAAATCATAAAACCTTCAAACACTATTTATAAGCAATGTCAACATGGGAAGCAAACACAAACAAGTTTCAGATCAAAAGAGTACTTGACAACCAGGGCATTGGAATTGATCCATACAGGTTTGTGTGGACCCACAAGCACGCAAAGCATACAAGGTGAGAGTCATTTTATGCTGTTTATTGATGATTATTCTAGAATAGCATGGGTTGCCTTTTTAAAAGAGAAATCCGAGGCATTTGAAAAGTTTAAAGCTTTTAAAGCTTTGGCTGAAAATGAAATGGATCTAAAGATTAAATGTCTAAGGTCAGATCGAGGGAGTGAGTTCTTTTCAAATGAATTCAATGAATTCTATGAAGAGCATAGAATAAAGAGACATTTCTTAGCCGCTAAGGCTCCACAACAAAATGGAGTTGTAGAGAATCGAACTGTGCAAGAAATTACAAGAACGATGCTAAACAAATCCAAGCTTTCAGATAGATATTGGAGAGAGGCAGTCAACACCACAATTTACATTTTGAATAGAGGGCACATCAGGGTAAATAATAGTAAAACACCCTATAAGCTGTGGAAGGGTAGACTAGCGTAGGTCAAATACTTTAAAGTGTTCGGAAGCAAATGCTACATCAAAAGAGATGATGAAGACTTGGGAAAGTTCGACTCAAGAGCCGATGAAGGTATTTTTCTTGGTTATTCCTCAAAGAGTAAAGCCTATAGATGCTATAATAAAAGGTTGCAAACAATTGTAAAGAGTGCCAGTGTTAGAATGGATGAAACTAGGCCTAAACAAGTGAGTATACCAACTAATAATCATTCAGAAGAATCAAACTTCAAGAAAGAAGTAGCAGAAGAAAGTCAAGAAGGGAAGATACAAGGGCACCATTCAGATTCATTCAGAAAAATCAAATCATCGGTGATATTGATGTTGGAGTGCGAACTAGGAGAAGGTTAATGAATACATCAGAAAATGTAAACTTCTCTTTATTGTCGAAGATAGAATCGAGAGCTTTTCAGAAGCTAGCAATGATAAGCATTGGATCAATGCCATGGAAGAAGAATTAAACCAAATAGAGAAGAATGAAACTTGGAAACTTGTTCCCAGACCAAAGGACAAGAATGTAATTGGAACTAAATGGGTCTTTAGGAACAAACTGAATGAAGATGGCAAGGTAACAAGGAACAAGGCAAGACTGGTCTGTAAAGGCCATGCTCAAGTAGAAGGTGTTGACTGAGGAGACTTTTGCACCTGCGGCAAGATTACAAGCCATAAGACTATTCTTAGCATATGCTGGATTCAAGAATATCAAGGTCTATCAGATGGATGTGAAGTCTGTATTTCTCAATGGGAATCTTCAAGAAGAGGTTTACATAGAGCAACCTGAAGGTTTCTCTCTATCAGGGAATAAGGACTATGCGTGTACGCTGAAGAAAGCATTGTATGGACTAAAGGCAAGCCCGTAGAGCCTGGTATGCTAGGCTTGACAAATACTTGCTTGATCAAGGTTTCAAGAGAGGAGTGGCTGACAATAACCTATACATCAAGACTGAAGGTGAGAACCAATTAATTGTGGTTGTGTATGTTGATGACATTATTTTTGGCAGAGACAATGAGAAGATGTCTCAAGAATTTGTAGGGGTAATGCAACAAGAATTTGAAATGTCTATGTTAGGAGAGTTATCATTTTTTTTTGGGTTGGAAATTACTCAGTCAAGTAAAGGAATCTTCATCTCTCAGACCAAATACATTAAGAAAATGTTGAATAAATTCAATATAGATGATTGTAAATCAGTAAGTACTCGAATGGTAACAGGGTGTAAGTTGAGCAAATATGATGAGTCAATAGAAGTCAATTAGACCTTGTATAGATCAATGATTGGAAGTCTATTGTATACTACTTCATCAAGACCAGATATCATGCAGGCAATAGGTCTAGTGCCCAAATTGCAGGGAACACCAAAAGAAACACACTTGCAGGTAATCAAAAAGATATTCAGGTGTCTCAAAGGCACTATGGATCTTGGTTTGTGGTACTCAAGAGGAAATGACTTCACTTTGACAATGTATAATGATGGAGATTGGGTAGGCAACATTGATGACAAAAAGAGCACAAGTGGAGGTGCATTCTTTCTTGGCAAAAATTTAGTGTCATGGCTAAGCAAAAAGCAGAGCTCTGTTTCTTTATCTACAGCTGAAGCAGAATACATAACAACAGTCTCTTGTTGTACACAAGTCCTTTGGATGAAGCAGACGTTGAAAGATTTTAAGATAGAATATGAACATCCAATTTCAATTCTTTGTGATAACACTAGTGCAATAAACATTTCGAAGAATCCGGCTATGCACTCTAGAACAAAACACATTCCAATCAAGTATCACCTCATGCGAGAACATGTTGCAGATTAGCAAGTAAAGATGGAGTACATTGCCACAAAGGAACAAATAGCAGATATCTTCATGAAGCCCCTCCCAAAAGAAACTTTTGAGTTTCTAAGGCAGAAATTGGGAGTGATCTAGTCTTCATCTAGTCATTAAATCTGTCAAGAAAAGTATGGATTAAGGGTGAGCTAATATTGCATTATTTAGCTCCATGGATATTTTGGTGATATACATTGTGATTATGTTGTATGTCTATTTGCCATTGATGTCAAATGGGGAGAATTAAAGAAAGGGGGAGCAAAGGAGGAGAACTACAACAAGGAGTTCATGTACTATTTTTTCTATAGGATTGCCATCAATGACAAAGGGGGAGATTGTTGGAATATTGTCATTGATGTCAAAGGCAAGGTGAAGGGCAAGCTACAAACTCGCCCAGTAGCTTTGGATTCGTTTGGTAGCTGCGGACTCGCGCAGTAGCTGTGGACTCGCTCAAAGCTCTGGACTCACCCAGTAGCTGTGGACTCGCCTAGAGCTTTGGACTCGCTCAGTAGCTCCGGACTCGCCCAGTCAGCAACTACGGATTCACCTAGTGTGACAGTCAACAATTAACAAAGCTGACCAACAATAAAATGTTTTTAATTTGCAGTCCGATATGTATTAATGATGGTCGACCACCTTTGGAGAGGTCGTATCCTTTGGGAGAAATCACACTCTTTCCAAGAGGCATGAAGAGGTATAAAAGAGAATGAATGGGAGTTAGAAAGATAGAAGAAAAAATGTAATATCAATCGAATATAAGCAGATTTTTGTGGAGAAGAAGAGGAGATTGAATTTGCCATCATTCATTGATGAAGCAACAATAGTAAGGTGGAAGATTGTTTCAGTGGAGGTCGGTGCCTCAGATTAAAGAGATTGGCATCTTTTGTTAAGTTGGTGCTTAGCAGTGGGGATTGGTGTCTCCAGTAGGTTGGTGCCTACAAATTTTGAAAGAATTTTTTTATTTGTGGCTGGATTTGGATAGTAGATTCAAGCAATCTTTTTCTCCGTGGTTTTTTTCTGAAAGGGTTTCCACGTAAATCTTGGGTTCTTGTGTTCTTAATTGTTTGATGTTGTGTGATTGATATTATTGTGACTATCAATTTGAAAAAGTAAAAGATTATCTTATACTGATTCCCCCTCTCCTCCCACCCTCTGCCTCTCCCCCCGCTCTCTCAGTATAAGCGTGTGCTCAACACAGATTAATTTTTCATTGTGCTTGATGGAGCTGAGAGAGAGCAATTGAAGAAATGTAGTCTCAGGACTCTAGGAGTAAGAAAGCATGGATTCCATCATTCCTGTCATAATCCTACAAGAGGCTCACACACTGTCACTTTTATTATTGATTCCTATTCTTTTTGCAAATGCTCATATTTTGAAGCAAATTAGTGGATAATTTGGTTATCAAAATGCAGCAAAGATATCACTATTTAAAGTCACAGGTCAAACCCGGTTTGGCTGCATATTTATTTTTATTGAATGTTACAATTTCAACCCTGGTTGGCCGCATATCTCTTTTAGTCTGTGTGGAATGAGAGTGATGAACTTGAATAGGAACCCTTCTTGATTCTCATTGGAATGGCAGCCCCAATAAGGACCCGTTTATTTCAAAGGGGACCAAATGGAAGTCGCCCCATTTTGTGTGAAGGGGGCACAAAAATGGGTTTGACACCATGGATAACAGAACCTCTGCAATGTTCACCATTTTGTAAATTCCACTTTCAAATTTCATGGAAATGTATACGTTTTACTTATAAAAACAAAGAGAAGAAATGTTTGAAGATGAACACATTTTGTATTGGGCTTGCTTTTATGTTTGTGAAGGTGAATGGGACTCCATTTATGTGCATATAAGAATTTATCATTATTGGGACCATTGGATAACAATAAAGTACAAAGGAAGGTTATAACTCATGCTCATCTTATGTTTAAGATTACGGTTAATAATTTTTGTCATCCTGTTATTATTGAACCGGTGCAACACGAGAATGAGTCCCCAGGTCTAGGAGAGGTGTTCACTTGCTTCTCATGTTTTGGGAACATGGAGACAAGTATGAAACACTATGCTGGGACCACGACCTGGCACTCCGTGCCCCGTTCTCAAGATATCAGGACCATGACATGTCCATTTGTGCATTGTCCCCGAGATGGCGTTTCGTATTGCCAACCCCACTCCCCCAATCAAAGACGTCCAACCATTGCTGGGACAGTTTGAGAACGCTTAGAATTCTTAAAAATGCTTTGTTGATGCCTAGCTGTCTCTGGGATAGATGGGAGGTGTCCCTTGACCGTCGTGTTCCCAATGCCATCACACTTAAATGAAAGAAAAATCAACTCGTGAAAACAGAAGGTTATTGGCAAAGAAGGTTGTTATTCAACAAGATTGATGTTGAAAATAATGAAAATTTGAAATATATGCATTGGTTTGAAACTACTTACCAGAAATTGACCGAACTTTTTGCAATCGATATGTTTTAGAGGTTTGCATGGGCACAAGGTCGCACGTTGAAAAAAATTTCAAGCTTTCAAAGTTTATGACCTGTATTAATTAATTAGATGTGGGTATACATTTTGGAGGAATGGCAGTCTGGTTAATTTTTCTGACCTTAAGCAACACTAACATGGATTATTTGTACTTACAAACTCCTTAATAACTAGTTTCTTTACATGCCTACAAATTCATATCATTTTGTGTATTAACATAATGTAATTATTGTCATTTCTTGTAAAAAGAGGTAGTTTCTAAACCCATTTTCATAAGCATTATTTTCTGTTGGTCCAAAAGATACTTATGAAGTTCATGTTCTCTCATTGCGTTTTTTTCCCATTTCAAGTAAAATTGTAATTTATTCTTTTCACTGTGCTGATCCCTTGTGACATGCTAATTGGTTTCTAACTTTTCCTCTCTTAGGCATCGTTAATAAATGCAGTTTGTTAACAAGCCAACACTTTAAAACTATAGATTTTTTAGAAGGATGTAGTTTTTATATTGCTTCCAGTACATTCCAAAACGATATTGTAGTAAGTACCTCAGATTTATTGTTTGGCTTGGGAGCTATAGTCATTTGCCAATATGGTGTGGAAGTTTTATTAGGAAGAGTCCATTACATTCCCCAGTTGAAGTTCAGTTTCATTTTCTTTATTTAAGAACAATTTATTTTGCCCCTTCTTATAAATGAATGGTTGCTATTTCTGGCATCTACTGACAAACTGAATTAAATTTTAGTATCTTGGGTCAGTCAATTAATTGGAGCCTGGAGGTGCTTTTGGATTTGTTTTTCCAGTTATGATGCTTGGGACATTATATATTGTAAGAGTGATTAATGTTATTCTGAATTTGGTGTGTAATATACATTAATGTTGTTCTCATGATTAACTCTAAGAATATTTTTCAGAGAGAACTTGGTTGGAACAAGGATATGAGGTTGGAGAACAGGTGGTTCCATTGGCCCGAAACTTTAACAATTTGAGTGAGGATATTGAAGCAGACAGTACTCCCAAGGTAAGTTAAATTTGTGTAAAAGTTATACAAGCCAACTTTAGTGTTTGTAGGGTCTTCTACGGCTGTGCTGTGTCCCAAATTTTCATGTATCTGATTTTTCTCAATGACATCCAGAAATCAACATGGAATGCTGATGATGCCCAGAAAAAGACTGTTACAGAAATGAAAGTTGCATCAACAAAAGATATAAAGGATAGTCAGTCAAAGCTTTTGAAAGAGGACCATAATACACAAGGAAGCAAGGGCGCTATGGCAAGCAAGTATGCTGCTCTTAGAGAACATCAGAGTAAACCGTTGCATCTTCAATCAGGCATGATACAACCAGAGAGACAGGATGTAAGGAATCATGTTCAGCCTAGCAACTCTGGAAGTATACCAAACAGCAGAAACGAGTTGGATATTCCTTTTGGGTTAGCAACAAAGTGGCAATCCATGAAGTCCAGTCTACAGAGTATGAAAGCAAGTATAGGAGCCAAAAGATTTGTACCCTTACGGCAGCTTCAGGAAAGAGAGGAGTCCAGGCTACAGGTGTCTCCAACAGAATCATTAGATACCATATTTGAGAGATTGAAGCGAAGAAAAGAAGATAATGAAAATAACGATGATGGTTCTAATTTGAGGTTTGTGAGATCTGCCAGATAATGCATCCCATTCTTTTTAGGTCAATGCAATAATGTGCATTTTGCCTGGTTATGATCCATGTCCATTCTTGTGTGAAGCATGTCAACAAATTAATGCTCTCTCAATTCATTATGCAGATGGCCAATGTTACGCAAGTAGAATTCTTTCATGGTATGGGTGAAGGCATTATGCCTATAATGGGGGTGGGTTTAGTGCTTCTGAGGATTGGGACTGGAATATGTATATTTGTTTACTTCAGAAGTCTGGAGTTTCTTGGCATTCTACATGCATATATGTCACATGTTTGAGAAGTTTTGACAGGTTTTGTCCAACACTTACAGTAAAATGTATAGATACTAATATATGTTTCTTCGAGGGAAGAAACCAATATTCTGTGAGAGGAGCTTTTACAAATAAAATTTCACTTTGTCCAGCTGATTATCTTATGTAACAACAATAAATGGCTGAGTTGTTAATATCTAGTCTTGTAATGATAAAAAATATTTTCCAGTTTATGAGTCATAGCATCTAGATTGAAAATTCCTTCCCAAAATAAATTATTGTTTTTCCTTATAAAAAATTAAATGCTCAAAGCAAGGTATTTGAATGACGATCATTTTTACATCTCTGATGATAAAATGTCTTTTTAGTAAGGATCATGATTGACTTAAAAAAAATACATATTCCATATTGTTTTGCACATAAGCCTGGCGTGCATTTGTTCCAAGTGCAGGGTGTAGTTCCCTGTAGTTTAAAAAGCAGCCAACTTGAACATTGATCAATTTTAGAAGTTTATGGAATTATCATGATAAAAAATTGATTGGCATATTCCCATGAATAGACATTTTTAAAGGTGATATAAAGATGAGGAACATTAAAAACCATCACCTAGCTATCGTTATTTTAAAACCTGTAGTATATAGATTTTAATCGCATATAGGCAGTTGTGATTATCATTAAGATCAAAACAATCGGGTTACATAGATGTAATTTATCATAAAACTGTAGTTGCTGGGTATGCAGTAGTAATAGCATTGATTTTGGGAAGAACGTGCCAAAATCTGAAAATTCAAGGATTCATAAATGTAATCAAAAGTAGCTGAGTCATGAAATGCATCATTAAAGTTCAAGGCACTTGTTTTCAGAAAGCAATTAATAGACACTGAGATCAAGATTTTGAGCAATTGATCATGATATGCAAATTATATGAAAATCACCCAAATCTACAATCAACATCATGAATTTAGAACCGTTAAACTATAATTGAAATAAGATAAACATCTCTAACAACATTATAGAATTTAAAGCTAATTGCTCTAAATGAGATTAAAACAAAAACAAGACTAAGATTAAAGATTATTAGTAGATTGTCTCAAATAGGCTTAAATTTTATGATAGCATGATATTGGCTTGATAAATTGACTCATGGACAATGGATTATTAAATGATTATTAGATGGATTAACGGATTTTGTCTTAATAGATTTCATATATATTCAACTCATTATCCCCAAATAGAATGAGGTGATGGGTTTAAATAGAGAGAAGGGATGGAGATTTTATAGAATTAAAAATTTCATAGAATTCTCTAGAGCACTCTCTAGAGAGTTGGAGGAAGACTGGAGCATTCTAGACTCTATTAGAGGAGCCTAATGAGGTTTAGTGGGGGTTTAAGTAGGTTATAGGAGAATTAGGTGGAGACTAGGTACTAGGCATGCATGAGAGTCTAGGAGATAGGTGGGTAGGTTTTTAGGAATTTAAAATTAGCAAGTGGACAAGTGGGGATAAAATGAAATTGAAAATGACAAGTGGGTGTATGAAGGGTTATATAAGTAAATGAGATATTAATAAGTGGGATAATAAAATGATTAATATTTTGTGGGATGTGTAAAAGTTAACATGGATAAGAAAATATATGAAGGGGACTATATAATTAACTAGAAAAGGGGTTAATTGACAAATTAGATGAATTAGACGGAATAGTGATTAATAAATTGTTAGGTGGGAATTAGTGACATGATTAGTAATCTTAAATAGGCAAACAAATTTAGATGCTTACATTTTGCCTTTGTTTGAAAGGGCATTGCGATTGAATAAAGTACGAGTAATGGTCTTCTAAAAAAGAAAGACATTCATAGATGAATGTTAGTAAATGATGATAATGGACATGATGCCCCTTCAAGGGGACATGCAGAGAAAAATGAGATGAATGGCCACTCAAAAAAAAGGAATGAGCGGCAGGAGGTGTGAATAGATAAGGGGTTGGGATGCTAGATGTGAGATCGATGATGAAGAAAATGAATTTGACATGAGCAATGAGCTACAAAGTGATGATGTCCCTAAGAAAGACCTATGCACATGTAGTGGAAATGATTATTTCATTGTTGTCGACACATCCCAAGGGGGAATCAACTGTAACATGATGATGATAAGACAAAAGGCCGCAAGCTTTCGACGTATCTCAGACAAGGACACATGCCAGGGATAACTGTAGACCAAAATGATAAAGGCCACGAGATTTTGACATATCCCAAGCAAGGACGCATGTTGGGAGAGCATTGGGACAAAATAAAACAATGAATTGATAAAATTAACGACAAGTGTAGCTCAAAGTTGAAATCGAGTGATATGATGGAGATAAGAGAGAAGAAATGACATGATTGAGTAACCAAAAGATGAAGGGGAAGAATTGGGCTACAATGCATCGAATCAATGAGCCACAATATGACTAATAACGATGATGCCCCTAGCAAGGACACATGCAAGGGAGCGAGAGACAATAAATTTATGATCCTCATCATGCCCCAATCGAAGAAGGAAACCACAAATTTTAAATGATGAATTAACCAATCAACGATATTGGATGACTAATGGAAGAAAATATGGATGTTGTGACTTGTCGGGCCCAATCAATAGGTGCAAGTGATGGAATGGGAAGATTGGGGAGATGATTGCGGAGTGGAGGGGGATTGATCAATAGATTGATTGATTAATGATTGATATTATAGCTCAAAGATTTGACTAATGCAAGACTTGAGGATGATGTAGAGTAGGAAAGATGTGATGATGAATGATGGGGAAAGATGAGAGTGGCCGAGTTGATGTCAGGCACACCATGTGACTAAACGCTGCCTACATAGTCTGAAAAGATCTCAGGCTAATGTAGTTTAGACTAAATGATGGATGACAAGATAGACTAGAGGAGGAGGATGACAATGATTGTTAAACATGTTAGTTTTTTGATAGAGGATGTGACTCAAATTTTAGACATGAAGATAGAGGACTAGGATAAATGATGGGGGATGAGATGTTAGATGTTGATGACTAGAGATGATATATGAGTAACTAGAGGATATAGATGGGATGATAAACAACTTGGAGGAATGATTGGATATTAGACAAGTGGATTGGGATGATCGACTTGATGATGGGATTAAGATGATTAGATGTTTAGACACGTGATAGAGAATAGGAGAAATGATGAGTGTAGTCCATTGTCAAGCCATCATTGTTGTAACAAATCTCATCATAGTTTGAGCAATCTAATGTAAATATAACACTGGGCAGTGTGCCCCGTGATATAAGTATGACCAAGAAGACGTTGTGCCAAAGTGCATGATTATAAAAGGGACAAATGATGAACTTTGCATAGGGCATCCAAAAGCAATATTATAGTTTTTTTTTGCTCCATTACCTCGTTCATTGCACCCTTGAGAAAAGAGACAAAATGCCAAACTAATTAAAAGATTAATAAAAGAAGACAAATAGAGACAAGCAAACAAACATATGCAAATATATACATGATAATAGACACACAAACAAGTCAAACAACACATAGCATACAATTAACATACACAAGTATCTACATAGAGATGTGTTGTGATTAGTGTCTTGTTTGTTGCCCTGATGTGAGTCGACGGGATGATTGATTAGGTAATGAGTCAGACTAAGTTGGTTGTGATGATGTGAATTTGGATTAAGGTTATAAACTTGAACAAGGGTATGGAGTTGGAGTAGACTAGTGACTTACTATGGATAAGGACTTGGATGCCAAGGTTAGGACATAGGGCAAGACAAGATGACAAAATGATAAGACCACTAGTACATAAGACAAAGCAAGATGACTAAGACATAAGATAAGACGACTAAGATATGTAGGACATAGGACAAGACGTCATATGACAAGATGACTGAGATGTTTTGGGATTTTGTGGATTTTATATTTTTAGGGGTTTTTTAGAATATTTAAAATTTTAAGTCTTTTGAGAATATGTATGTACACTACAAATGGGGTTTGCTAGAAAAGGCAATACCAAGCCTAACACCCAGGATAAGAACGTATGGAATAATGGATGGGATGACAAAAGGATGAGGGTGATGACAAAAAGGAGATGAGGACCAAGGAAGAATGGATTAGGGATCACCAATGACCACATCATGAAGGAACCATATATCTCGTTGCTCGAGTGTCCATTGGAGGATAGGCCAAGATGATACCAGAACATTTCCCAAGACATATTCCACTCCCTTATGAAGGTTAAGACTAAAAGAAAGGATGGACATAATAGGATGTAGGATATGATGGCGGATGATGGGTAGGAATAATGAACAGAGGGGTAAGACAGACAAGGATGACATAGATGGGATTGACAAGGAATGGATTTCCCCCCAAGTGTTGAGGTACAATGTGGATAATAGACCATTTTACCATGACGCTAGAAATCGGTTTTCATCATGGTACTTGCCCAAGGTACTAGAAGACTAGTTTTCAGCATTGGACGAATGCTTTTTTTCTTGACTTTTTAAAATTTTGACATCTTGATTTATTGGAGATGGGTGTGAGATGAAGGAATGTTGACACTTTCTTGATCTTTAACCAACACCTATTCTTGTTAGATGTGATGCTAGGACATTGTTATCGATGCTGGATTCACTAACGTCCTTGCGACCTTCATTGACTCTTGATTGAGACCCTTTTAGACATCTAGACCAGCTATTTTCATCACCCCTACAAGAGACAATGTTGCCCAAGTTTGTGAGGTGTGGAATGGATGGATTTAGGGTTTGGATTTGATGGTGATGTATAGGACATGAATGAATGATAGGATCAGGATAGAGAGGTGTGATGGGTGATTGGGAGGTGGGACTAGCATTCGCACACACCGTTGGACATGTTGGATGTTCCACAGTTGATTGGTTTTATATGATAAAAGATTGTAAGAGATCCAAGACACTTTGACTTTGCAGTTCTTATTTGATTTGATTATTTGAAGGATTATTACCATACTGATAGTGATTTTGACAAGAATTTGATCTTTAGACTTGATTGTATCTCGACTGCCCCTTGTGACTGACTTTGGGCTTCACAAGAGGAGATTGATATTTGACTTGATAAATGAGTATTTTGACTTTGATGGTCCCCTAGTGCCTCAAAGAGGGTTTCACTAGGAGAAGACACTTTATGATTTGGCTGATGATTTGACTTTTCTTGATTGTGACTTGTTGGATCAAAGATGATTTGATCATCATGTATGGGTTTTTGAATATGGTCTTGAACCTTTGTATTTTTGGTGCATGTTATGTTACTCGAGGAAGTGTCCAACAATGTACGTTCTTGTTCGTCCCTATGGAGGGATGTGATTAAATGATCATTGATGGGAAGAAAATGATCTATGATGGATGAAGGTAGGGGAGATGGTAGGATGAGGTCAATGAGTGGTGATGGGGCAACATGGTCCTCATGAGGGTTCTTAAGAGACCTAGTTTTGACATTGGATAAAATCTCCTCAAGATTAACAAAAGGATAACTAATACTATCTATAGGACATGCACCTGAGGTAGGAACAGATTCATCGAATGATAAAGCTTGTAAGAACTCTATTATGACTTCATCATCTTGGCTTAGATCAAAAGATATGCCTTGTGATTGGTTGACATCTGCATTGGAGTTATCCAAAAATAGGTAGGCATCATGGGTTGTAATATCTATGAGGGATGATGTTTCTGACATGGTATCTAATTCAGATACTAGTGTAGGACATGATCTTGATGTAGATAAGACTTATATTGGCTCCAATGTTGACTCTGATGATGGTGCAAGCGATGTCGATGAGGCAATGGTTCTAATAGAGGATGTTTTATTTGCAAGCGACCTCTCCAAATGGGGTCTTTAATATGATAGGTGAGAGGAAGATGATGGAGAGACAATGGATTCACCAAAGATAGGCCCATGGAAGAAATACTCATTAGGGAAGGGAATACTAGGTTCTTGGTAAATAGACTCGTCATCAATGAGGGATTTGTCAAAGATAGGTGGACCATTGAAGATGGACTTGGTGTGTTGACCTTGGCTCAGAAAGGGAAGGGCTTGATCTTGACTAGAAAAAGAATCTTGGCATACCTCTTCTTGTTCACCCTTAGATGTAGACCCATCTGATTCATTCTTGATTTTGAGGTCACCACAGTTGATGAGGTCTTTGACATAGTTTTGGAAATTACGAGATCAATTAATGGTATGACCCATGTTCGATGATATATATAGTAGTGGTTTGTTTTGTGCCAAGAGGGATTCGGCTTGGCAGGATCAAGATGTCATATAGGTGGATAAACCATCATGTCGATGATAACAAGTTTGTGGAAGAGGGATTCTAAGGATATACATGAAGAGGAGTATAGGACATGAATGATTGATAGGTTCATGATAGAGAGGTGTGATGGGTGATTGGTAGGTGTGACTAGCATTCAAACACACCATTGGACATGTTGGATGTTCCACAGTTGATTGGTGCTATATGACAAAATATTGTAAACGATCCAAGACACTTTGACTTTGCAGTTCTTCTTTGATTTGATTATTTGAAGGATTATTGACCATACTAATAGTGATTTTGACAAGGATTTGATCTTTAGAATTGATTATATCTCGACTGCCCTTCGTGACTTACTTTGGGCTTCACTAGAGGAGATTGATATTTGAATTGATAAATGATTATTTTGACTTTGATGGTCCCCTAGTGCCTCAAAGACGGTTTCACTAGGGGAAGACACTTTTTGATTAGGTTGATGATTTGACTTTTCTTGATTGTGACTTGTTGGATCGAAGGTGATTTAATCATCATGTATGAGTTTTTGAATATGGTCTTGAACCTTTGTATTTTTGGTGCATGTTATGTTACTTGAGGAAGCATCCAATAATGTACGTTCTTGTTTGTCCCTATGGAGGGATTGATTAAATGATCATTTATGGGAAGAACATGATCTATGATGGATGAAGGTAGGGGAGATGGTAAGATGAGGTCAATGAGTGGTGATGGGGCAACATGATCCTCATAGGGGTTTTTAGAAGACCTAGTTTCGACATTAGAGAAAATCTCCTCAAGATCAACAAAAGGATATAACTAATAATATCTATACGACACACATCTGAGGTAGAATCAGATTCATCGACTAATAAAGCTTGTAAGAACTCTATTATGACTCCATCTTGGCTTGGATCAAAAGATATGCCTTGTGATTGGTGGACACCTAGATTGGACATATCCACAAATAGGTAGGCATCGTGGGCTACAATATCCATGAGGGATGATGTTTTTGACATAGTATCTAATTTGTATATTGGTGTAGGGCATGATCCTGATGTAGATAAGACTTGTATTGACTCCAATGCTAACTCTGATGATGGTGTAGGTGATGTCGATGAGGCAATGCTACTAATAAAAGATTATTTATTTGCAAGCGACCTCTCCAAATGGGGTCTTTGATATGATAGGTGAGAGGAAGATGATGGAGAGACAATGGATTCACCAAAGATAGGCCCATGGAAGAAAGACTCATTAGAGAAAGGGATACTAGGTTCTTGGGAAACATACTCGTTGTCAATGAGGGATTTGTCAAAGATAGGTGGACCATTGAAGATAGACTTGGTGTGTTGACCTTGGCTCAGAAAGGGAAGGGCTTGATCCTGACTAGAAAAGGAATCTTGGCATACCTCTTCTTGTTCACCCTTGGATGTAGACCCATCTGATTCATTCTCGATTTTGAGGTCACCACAATCGATGAGGTCTTTGACATAGTTTTGGAAATTATGACATCAATTAATGGTCTGCCCTAGGTTCGATGATATATATAATAGTGGTTTGTTTTATGCCAAGAGGGCTTAGGCTTGGTGGGATCAAGATGTCATATAGGTGGACAGACCATCATGTTGACGACAACAAGTTTGTGGAAGAGGGCTTCTAAGGATATATGAAGAGGAGTATAAGGGCTCTCTTCACTTTGTGACTTAGATGTGGAAGCATTGGACTTTAGATCATATGGTTGTTGATGTAACTGGCTGGGAAAACTAGTAGTATATGAAGTAGCCAGGATAGGATTCCCTCTGCTAGTATAAGAAGGGTTAGATGATTGGCTATGATCGATGGATGAAGGGGATTGATTGTGATTGAGTAGTATGCAGGCTAGAAGTAAACAAATGTGAATGGGTACAGACTAGAGGTAATGTGTCAAAGTCTATACGAAGTTGAGTGCTTATTTCAAGGAGCCATGAAAGGAGCATATCCTTGTTGGCAATGAGGCATTTCTCAATTGGGGTGTCCAAATTTACTTTGGAAGCCATGAATCAATACAAGAGAAATTTCAGATGATGTGATTTGCTAGCCCCACTCAATAGGGGCGAGTGATTGAATGGAAAGGTTAAGGGATGAAGATGGGATGTGTGGAAAAAAATTGGACCAAAGGCTTGCTTTAGTCTGATCTCAAGTTTGACCCGATGTCGATATGATGTGATGTGAGCAAGGTAAGACAAGATGAAGAAGACTGAATTAGGATGTGAGCTAGACTATTGACGATTAAGGCTTGATTTGATTGGGTGAGCTATGAAAATATCTAAGATATTGACAGGGGGCTAGACTAGCTCAAGAGACTAATTTCAACCAGGGATTGATTAGATTAAGACTAGCTCAAGACAAATATAATCAACTTAAGGAGGATTAGACAATGATGGGATTAAATTAGGATAAGAGGATGATAGGATTGGATTCAAATTTGACTGAACACAAGCAAGCTGATAGTAAGGACCCTGATGTAGAAAAAGTTGTTTGCTAACATAGGTGAAGCCCAACATATAACTACAAACTTGACAGGATGATTAGTATTGACCAAAAATAATTTAAAGCCCCTAACACCAAACATAATTTGAGGCTAAAGGGATGCTGGGAATGACTCAAAATTCATAAAAAATGATCTAAAAAGGGGACTCAAAAAAGACAATTTTTGAGGCAAACAAAAGGAAATTTTAAATGCAAAATCGCTATTAGAGTAATCAAAATTGTAAATACACAATCATTGTTAATTTAAAATCACTTCCAAAGAGTCAAAATCACTTTTGATAAGTCAAAACTATAGATATAGACAAGCATTAATGCAAATGGCTAATAAACTATCATATTTACCATGCAGTTAATCCATTCAAAATCTCTTATATGATTCGCAAAATTGTGACTACGAATCAAAATCGCAAAAACACAAAAACAATTTTGAAATGCATAGTACAAACAATCTATTCTAGAGCTAATTATAGTAAGCTAAGTCCAATGTGAACACAATTCTAGATAACAATATGTTTTTATACAGACTATGCAAAGTATAATCAAGTATGATTAATTACAAAAGTGACTTACTACAAAAGCAGAACTGTGACTTACTAGAAGTGCTGTTGAAAGCTATAAAATAATTGAGATATTTACAAATTTATAGAAACTAAATATTATTATAAGTAGTGCTTAAATATTCTTACCAAGTTATGTTATTTACAACAATTTATATGACTAAAACATGGTACAATTAAGGCGACTTCAAAATCGTAACTGGGGAATGATGATTTTGCTCTATATTAGGTTTTTAGTTCAATTATGCAAAAAAATGAGATTAAAAACATAGAGCAAATATTTATAGTCAGTAAGTGATATTTACATATAATAAAATAAGCAGACTCTAGATTAGAAACCTTATAAATTTACTACTAGTCAAAATCACGACTCAGGGTGTCAAAATCACAATTGCAAAAGCAAAATTGCGACTTACTAGAAGCGATTATGATTAAAAACTAAGATTTTATGATTTCAATTTAAAAAAATCTTTGCTTGTTTCCTGCATCATACCAGGTTAGATAGAGAATACAAATGCTAGGAAAACCAAATTATAACATCTAAAATTTAATAAAAAGATAGTTTACGAGCTACATCCAAAATCACAACTAGAATAGTCAAATCGTAGATAGAAATCAAAATAAAAACCATCGATAAATATATTTGCATAACTTAAATGAAACAACTAAGCAACCTAACGACTAACGGTTAACTACCATGGTTCAAAGCAAAATCGGGACTGTCGAGGTAAAAAATCATTTGTGCAAAATTGCTTTTTGTAGAGCAAAATCACCTTTCACCTAGAAGATGATATTTTTGAAAATTTGAGTCCCAAATCTTTCTTGCAAGCTGCACTATCACACTTCACACTCACAAGATTAGTCCAAAAGGAGGGCTCCCACTATGGTCTCCAAATGTGAGATCAAGATTTTGAGTGATTGATTATGATATGCAAATTATATCAAAATCACCCAAATCTACAATCTACTTCATGAATTTAAAGCCATTAGACTATAATGCAAGAAAAATAAACATCTATAAAAAAATTATAAAATCTAAAACTAATTGTTCTAAACAATATTAAAACAAAAATAAGACTAAGATTAAAGATTATTAGATTTGGTGTTGGATTACCTCAAATAGACTCATATTTTATAATAACGTGATACTGACTCGATAAATCGTTTCATGGACAATAGATTATTAGAGGATTATGAACTTTAGTAGATTATTGGATTTTGGCTTAGTAGATTTCATACATATTCAACTCATTATCCCCAAATGGAAGGAGATGGTGGGTTTAAATAGAGAGAAGGGAGGGAGATTTTATGGAATTTAAAATTCCATGGAATTCTCTAGAGACTCTCTAGAGAGTTGGATGAAAATTAGAGCATTCTAAACTCCATTAAAGGATCCTAATGGGGTTTAGTTGGGGTTTATCTAGGTTTATAGGAGAATTAGGTGGAGATTAGGTACTAGGCATGTAGGAGAGCCTAGGAGATAGGTGGGCAAGTTTTTCGGAATTCAAAATTAAAAAGTGGAAAAGTAGGGATTAAATGGAATTTTAAATGACAAGTGGGTGTAGGAAGGGTTATTTAAGTAAATGAGATATTAATAAGTGGGATAATAAAAGGATTAATAGTTTATGGGATGTGTAGAAGTTAGCATGCGGAAGAAAATCTATGAAGAGGACTACATAATTAATTAGTAAAGGAGTTAATTGGTGAATTAGATGAATTATATGAAATAGTGATGAAAAGGGTTGGTTAGTATATTGTTAGTAAAAATTAGAGACATGATTAGTAATCTTAAATAGGCAAGCAAATTTAGATGCATAAAAGAACAATAAAAATATCATGGGAAAATAGAGGCTGCCATAATGCACACCCAAATGCCCCTGCACCCAACAAAGGGTGGTTATTGCCTCATTTACACGTGTTCATGGGCTCATTAGTGCCAACACAATCCTGTAAAGTTTTCAACCCATTTCCATGTTGTTGAGAAGTGGCCCATACATTCCTATGATTTCATGGTGACATAACACAATTTGAAACTTGAGGGCACTGTCCTTGCGAGTCCTTCAGTTGTGGGAGGAATGCCATGATTGTCTCAACCACCCCAGAAGGGAACAATTGAAGACATGCATCTTTATGAAGCTTTTTATTTTATTTATTGATTTCGTTCAATAATTCCTTAATATTAATTATACTCATTTCTTCAATTATAGTTTCAACATGGAGTTCACTCTTAAAGTCTCTGCAAGTGAATTGAGGGATGGTATGGAGATCGAGAGGCAACCTCTAAAGGATCATGTGTAAAATAGGAAATACCTCAAGGCCCATGTAACCTGTTACAAAATCCAAGATATTTGCATAATAAAACTTTAAATTCAAACCTTAATAGGTGAATTGAATTTAAAACAACTCAATGCAAAGAGAGTAATAAAATAATATAATTAGATGAAAAAGATGAAACCTAGATTAATCTCTTCTATAAACTCCTCAACATGATAATTACATATGCCTATGTGTTCTTATGCATCCACATGACTTTCCTACATGCTTGTAATCTCTCTCTAGTAAACATTTTCCATCCATTTGGGTGAGTGAGGAATGATTATATTTATAGAAAAATGTGAATAATCCTAAGCGGGATATGATTGGACAAATAACTCACGATAAATTATATTAGTAGGTGACTTCACCATTTAACCCTATTGGTCAGGTGACTTAGCTTGATTCCTACTAGCTAGCTACTTAGCATGGATTTTCTAATTTCCTAATTTCTAAATTAGGAAAATCTAAAATATTCTGAACTTAGGAAATATAACAAACTAATTAACTGAACATAATTAATAAGGTGTATATGTAATTATACCAACACCCCCTCTCAAGTGCAACTTAGGGAGTGTGTATATATGGAGGCTAAACCTCAGATATATGTCTTGATAACTAGGCCTCTAATCTGATACCCATGTACTATATAATCGATGAAGGAAAGAGGATTGGTAATAGGCCCTACTCTCCCACTTCCCTAAGGAATACTTCCTTTACACCAAATGTTGAAGATGGTGAAGGAAAGTGAGCCAACAATTGAAGATGTTGATGAAGATGGATTTTGCTTAAAGGATGAAAATAAGGTTCACTTGTACTAAAGGACGTGTTTGTCCTTATCAAGAGGAAGGGAATTTGTGTATGTAGAAAATATTCACACTCCAAGACTGGGTATGTGGGAATAATAAGAAGATCTCCAAGTTTGGTTGAGTGTTGAAGTGTGGCGAAGAAAGCTTGGTAACATCTTGCGCAAGCATTGAAAGAATTCCCACTAAGGTACAACTAAAAAATGGAACACATGGATCATTAAGATGATGAATTTACATGAAAAGTAGATGGTCTTTCTCATCCACCTTCATTTCAATAAAATAACAAGGACACAAGAAGAGGTGGATCATCACATAAATGAGGTAACCTATAACTCCCAAAAATATTAGGATGGGAACCTCTATCAAAGGAGGCAAAATCTTCCAAAATTAAATATAATGATCAATAAGTGATTGATTTGTAGGAAGGAGAGCCATATTCGACAGTAAAATATCCATAGATGGATTTGCATAAAAACATCTCATGTCTAGTAGATAATTATCTTAGAAAGAGGGCTCTATAAAAAGGAAATAAATGTTTTATAGGAAAGAATCATCACAAATTGGTAAAGTAGTAGTAGAAATATCAATCTCATATGAAGTCTCTATTGAAATAGGTGAAATGTCTCTAAATAATTTTTCAATTATTTTCTATACAATAGAGGGGTAGTCCATGTGTGAAATGTGTTGATGCAAATCCGTGTGGATTGAATACACAATGACGACCAAAGACAATATACAAGTATTGATCCATTAGTTATAGCTATCGTAATGTGTAAGTGTAGCTACTTGTCCATAAAGGTAAGGATGAAGGCCTTGATGTGTGAAAAAATTATCCATGTGTAGGAACCACAAGTTGTAGTTTGATCTACCCATAATTATACCCAACCTCCTACCATCAACTCATTCTAAGAAGTGTTCTCAACAAGTTGATACAACCACACTAGCATTTATATGCTCTTGGAAGAAAAAGGTCTAAGGTGGCCTTCAAAAGTGCTAAAACAACCTTGGCCTAGCTCAATGGATGGTCTAAGTGTTGTTTGAAGGGTCATGGTAGACCATCAAGATGGATTTATGAAGGCACATATGACGCTTTAAAAATGGATGGAGCCTCCCAAGGTTAGATAGACTTGAGTAAAAGGGACATGGGGGCAAGTGGATGCAATCTATTGGGAATGAGGTTGGGGCCCTTAGGCATGAAGCACCTTGGGTGGGGACATGGAGCCAAGGGTCAGTGGACTCTTAGGGATAGGTAGTAGGAGGTGGAAGAAGGAAAGGGGTCCCTTGAGGTTTAGGAACCCTAGGCGGGGACTAGTTTGGTCATGAGGGTACACCTAGGGTTATTTGGATGAAGCTTGGTTGGTTTGGAAAATATATACCCAGGGTGGGGTGTGAAATAGATGACAAACATGGGTAATAAGGAGATTCCCTCAGGGTTGGACAATGGACATGTAATGCTCATTTATTAATTCCTAAATCTCAATTATTATAGTTCAACTCCTTATGCAAACAACCACACCTCTAGATGAAAATTATACCTAAGAGGGAACCCAGAGAGAACCATATATTTAGACCTTCATTTCACCCTTCTATGGATCTGCCATGACATTTTGGAAAAATTAGTGGCTTGGCTCCTTATTTTATTAGGAACCCATAACTTTACTGCACTTTCTAGTTTATGATTATTTGGTGACACATTGGGTTTTCCAATAACTGTAATGACTCTTTTTTCCTAGGGCACGCCTTGTACTATCTTTTATATATACCTATTTGACCTCTATATCATTTTCCACTCATTGTTATTAGATTCATCATTATTCAAAGATTCACTATGTTGTTGCTCTAGCATGTGTGGTGATTATTGCATTGATTGTGCTACTCATTATTGTTGATTGATTCCTATGATGTGGTACTCCTTTCATGACACTAGTGATGTTGTTCATCTGATTTGCATTAATCATCCTTCTTGTGTTGCTCTCCCTCTCTCTCTAGGTCATGTGTTAAATTGAAAAGGCTACTCTTAAGGAAATGTGGCATCTATTTTAGGTTGCACATCATTTACCATTTTTTCATTAGCCAAACATTCTTGGAATCAGGGTGGTATAATCTTGGCATCATTTAGGAGTTTGATATGAGGGAGCCTTCATTTCAAGATGACATTTTTCTTAATTTCATATGTTTTTAGGCTAGCTGATATACATGCATATCGGTATATTTCATTTATAAATAAGATTTTGCTTTTGAAATAACAAGTTTTCTTCTATGAAATACATTTTATTTCAGTATTTGATTTTAGTAGTTGTAGACACCTAAATTTTGTCACATTTAGTATTATATTTAATTCCACTAAATATCAAAACAATTACCACTATTGTTTACTAACTCACCATTTGAATTCTAGATTTTATCCTAAGTTCACTAATATCATTTTCCCCTCCCAAATTAAAATAGTTAATTATTCTTAATTAACTAATCCATTTTTAATTAATCATACACACATAATTTCATAAAACTAATTAATAATTTTTATTTCCAAGTCACCAAACCACACCCTCAATTCTCTCCACCAAAAGGTTGAGTCACCCAACCATCTCCTTAATTATCACAACCAAGTGTTGAATCATCCAACCAACTCCTCAAGATTTCCAACTACCATGATAAGTCATTCGATTGATTCCTAAGAAACTTTCAACTATTAACTAGATTACCTCACTTTTCTTAACCACTTAAAGAAATGGTTTTATCCACTTGGATGAGGACTCAAATCTAGCCATCTAAAAATCAAAAGATTTAATAATTCAAGATTAAATGTGATCATCCACTTCTTATGCAAGAAATCTATAAATTGACATGTTTTCTTCATGTTGAAAAATCCACTATGAAGCTATCAAATTGTTATTTATTTTTTCTATTGAATATCATATTGAGAATCAACATCATTCAATTAAGTGTTGGTGAATTTTCCTTGCATTGAAGATTTTCATTGAGCAATCACATACAAACATCAAAAGAACACAATCAAGTCATCAAATGAGAAGATATTTGCTTATTTGGTAAGGTAGAGGTAAATTGTATATGTTTTTATTTTGTTGAAGCTCTATCTAAGGTTTTAGAAAGATTTTAGAAAAATGAATCAATTATTAGTCTTGGTTTCTTAGTTTCAAAGTTCTAGTTTTTAGTTATCACGTTCTAGCACATTCGGTGGGACCCAATCCCAATCATCTATTTTTATAACATTTTTATTGTTTGTTTTGAAGGTAACATTTTTTTGGGTGGTGGTGTAGTTATAGGCTAATTTGTATCCAAATTGTTTTTTATTCTCCCCTTTTCTGAAACCATTTTTTTTAAATTTTTTTTGTAAAAAAATACTCGAATGTTAAAATAGATATAACTTCTAATTTATAACCCGAGTTTTTCTTATTTTTGTCAAGGTTGTTCAGTTTTATACTAAAAATAACATGTTAAAATTTTATACAAATCTGAAGTGTAGTTTAGGAGATATCATCAAAATCATGATTATTTTCAACTTTTTCTATAAAAAAGTAACTGACTGTTAAAACAAATATAACTTTTAATTTACAAAATGGTTTTTTTAATTTTTTTTATAAGTTTGTTTGATTTTATACTGAAAATAACCTTTTAAAAATTTCATAAATTCGAATTGTGGTTTATAAGATATCATCAAAATCGTGATTATTTTTTGTTTTTTCATATAAAAAACAATTATGATTAGTAAATCTAATTTCTTGTGATATATTTTTTTATTTTTCTAACTTTTAAGTTTGTAGGGATTTTTTTAATTTATACTAACATAATAAATAACAACCTTACCACTTGTCAAAGATGCTTCTCACAAACAACTAATGATTTTTGTACAATCCTGCATCTCAAAGACGTAAATAAAATCAAAACATTTTTTTTTTGAACTTGTTAACGTCTTTTAATTATTTATTTAATTTAAAATTTGTCTATTTTATTTTTCTAACATTTCTATTTTATATGCTTCAATGAAATCTTTCTTATTTAATTTCTTGTATTTATTTAATTTATTTTAAACATTTTTTTGTATGTGTTACTACTAAACTGTGTATGCTCTTTCCTCACACCATCTAGGTGGTGATCTTGGAAATAAAAAAATAGTCATAGTAATTTTTGTAGCTCAAGAATCAGATTATATTATGCTCTTTCCTGACACCACATAGGTGGTGATCTTGAAAATAAAAAATAATGCGAGTCTTTTTATTTTCTATTTCTAGGGGCTTTATCGACCATGGATTTCATCACCACATGGTATGCCAAACCTCGTGTATTGGCAAGACATATAAATTAAGGATCAGTTGTTTTAATTACTTAAACAATTATCCATTTTACCAAGGTCATAACATGAGAGGGTTTCATCTTCCAATACTCAACGTTTCTACAACTACATCAAGGTTAAATTTTATGGTGAGACACCACTAAAATTCTACAAATGGAGTGGGCACATAGGGAATAAAACCTTTTATGCAATTTATTAATATTCCTCTTTCATAGTCTTCAGCCTCATCATATTGAAATATATAGAGAGGACATTCCCTAGTTAAACTTGTGAAAAATTTAAGCCATAGGAAGCCATTTTTTTGTTTGATTTATGGTGCACTTGAGAAAAGTGTATTGCCTAGGGAAGTTATTCTCATTGTACCCTTGAAACTAGATTTAGTGGGTTACATGCATAGAAACCTCTATAACCAATGCATTGAAATATTAGGCTGATACTATCCAACATGCAAGTAAGTTTATATGAGATCCTACAAATCACTCAACATCTTATCTAGATATATCATTTGAAATTATGGTTTGCTTATGTCGTGTTCATATTCTTGAATAGTTTAGGTTGTATGTTAAATGCTTTGAATTTTCTTCCTTGTGATATACTAATGATTGAAACTTGTCCTTTGTGTTAAATTTCATACACTTGTGCAAACTAATGATCAAACCTTTAATAACAAGGCTAAGTAAAAATCACTTCCATTAACACAAACTATCTTGAGAAAGGTTATCTTGAAGTCCAAACCAAAATCCTTAATCCATAGTGATATTAAATTGAACCTTTAGATTTCAAGACATAAAAAACATTATCAAATCCAAACTATCTTGGATCAACCATATTGAGTCAAAATTATAGAGAGTCCTAGCTATCTTGGATCACAACCTATTTCAAGTCAAAATCAAATAATATATCTATACCATCTTGGATCAATCCATTGTGTATCCTAACTATATTGAGTGACAAATCCATCCAAAATATCTTAAATCAATCCATTGTGTATCCTAATTATATATTTTTAAAAATCCATCCAAAATATCTTGGATCAATCCATTGTGTATGCTAATTATTTAGGGTCACAAATCTATCTATCCATTATGTATCCTAACTATCTTGGGCCACAAATTTATCCAAAATATTTTGGATCAATCCATTATGTATCCCAACTATCTTGGGTCAAAAAATATATGAATCCATTGTCACAAAGCCATTAATCCATTATGTCTCCTAACTATCTTGGGTCACAAATCCATCAATCCATCGTGAATACTAACTATTTTGTGTCAAAATCCATCAATCACCTAGAATCCTAACTATCTTGGATTTGAACCCAATCCTAGTCCATATATATAGAGTCACATCATGCCTCCAACTATCTGAATCCAAGAATATTTAATAGAGGGAAGAACCTTTTGATATAGACCCTTTCACTTTGAAAACAAAGAGGGCCATGTGGAAATCAATGATGATGATAATCTTGTCAATTATATTGAGCATGTTCCCAAGACTAATGATCCATATGAAGAGGCTCTTGACCAAGTCCAAAGCTACCTCTTAGCACACAAGGATCAAGCCTTGTTACATCTTCTAGAGGTAGGTGCTAAACTACCTCCAAATTTTAATCCTAAGAAGTTGCATTACCTTATAAGCAAGAGGGATAAAACACCTCTTAAACATGATCAAGTTCCACCTAGTACTTCCTTAGGTTAAGGCATGACAATCTGAGAATCCTCTTGAGAATCCAAACTATGTTTCATACATTCATGATGATAAAGGGAAGATAGTTCTAGAGAACCAAACCCAACAAAACAAACCTTCTGATATATCCAAACATGTCCAAAAATTGAGCCAATAGATAGCCGATCTTCAATCTAAGATCAATCTTTCAAATCCCAAAGTCAAAAAATATAGTCTAAAACAATCAAGTAATCAAAATCAATCCCCATCCTTGCTTCTCAAGGATAAATTATTTGTTCAATAATGACAAAATATGAAGGATTAGATCTAAGGATTACAAGATGAAAGTCTATCCTCAAGTAAAAATTTTAAGTTTGAAGAACTGTGCCCTTATCCTTTTGACATAAACGTGATGAAAGTACATTTTCCATCTCATTTTTAACCTCCCAAGTTGGATAAATATAAAGGAAAGGGTGATCATAGGGATCATATCAAAGAGTTCTACATGGATTGTAAACAAGTTGCCTATAATGACAATTACTTCAACTCTTCCCACACAATTTAAGTGGTCAAGCTCTAGAATGGTTCTTACATTTACCCAAGGGGTCAATCACAACGTTTGCATATCTCTTTGAGAGATTTTTGACACATTTATCATATAATGTAGACCATGAATTGACCATGATAGACCTATACAATGCCAAACAATGAAATGGATAAAGTTTCTCTTTTTTCTTATAGAGATGGCATGCCTTAGCCAACCATTTTCCTTGGTCACTATTCAAAAAATAACTCATTACCATTTTTGTGAATAATCTAAACTCTGAGATGTCTTATCACCTCTAACTTATTTGTGTTAACTCCTTTGATGAGGTCATTGAAAAATGAATTCAAATAGAAAAGACACTTATCACCAAGGGTCTTGTCAAACTTTTCAGTAAGGAAAACCAAACTCAAGCTGACAAACCCAAGTTCTTTGATAAGAATAAGAACATGGTAGGTGATTGTGTGATAGATGTTAAGTGTGTTCAAAACATACAACCTAAACCCAACCTCACTCTATCAAGTGGTCAAACTCAACAAGGTTAAGACATATGAATTATACTTCTTTGAATGATCCACTTGATATGTTTTTCCACAAGTTGGTAACTGTTAATATGATGGTTTTTACAACAAACAAAACCCTTTGAGAAAACATAGTCCTAAAACTATTTGGTAAAAACATGATCAATTTTTAGGTACCATAGAGTCAAAGGTAATGCCACCCATAGGTGTCTAAAATTACAAAAATTATATCCAAGATCTTATCGATCATGGTGATATATAAATAGAGAATAGTGCCTCTACATCAAATAACAAAAACTATGGATATAAAGAGATCCCTTTATACAACATGACGAAGATCATTATAAAAATTATCAACATCAAACCAATAATGTAAACTCTACCCAACATTCCCATCCATTTGATCTCATTGTCAGCCATGTCCAACACATGAATAACCATGTTTTTGTGATCAAAATTAAAGCCCAAGATTGCATAGTCAGTACAAGTCACACAAAAATCACTCTCCATAGTTCTCCTCTACCTACTTTTGAGGGAAACTAAAATATCATTGAGCAGCTTGAGAAGACACCAACCCAAATATCTATTTTGGACATTCTCAAAACATTCACTGTCTATAAATATATTATGTATAAAATATTGTAGGATGTAAGAGTTCCTAAGGATATCCACCCATATAATTTATAAGCCCTTATAGGACATTTGTCCTCCAATAATCAAGTCAATTTTGATCACAATGATATATACCCTATTGGCTCATATCATAACCTACCATTTATATTGAAATCATAATCTCAAAACACAAAGTAAAAATGGTATTCATAGACAATGCGTCTGGTTTAAACTTGTGTACATTGAGATTTATCAAACATCTTGGTTATCAGACAACAACACTAGAACCCAATATCATAACCTTTTTAAAGCATAACTTCTAAGAGAGGTGGTGAATTAATGTCTTCAAAACATTCATTCAATTCACTTAAGCATACATGAACCATTCATGCAAACATGAATATATAAAAAAGCATATGCAACCATATAAGATCAATAAACACATTACATATGTGGGAAACCATCAAGGAGGAGAAAAATAACTGATCTCTAAAAATGGATTACAGTACTATAAGATAAAAACCAATATTTAGTGAAGCACCAACTCCACATGGAGTACCAACTCTAACTAGTCAAGCACCCACTCAACTAGGCTTTTGCAAGCACCAACTTGTAAGGAGGCACCAAACCCCTAGATGAATCAGGGCCAACTCAACCAGCTAAATTTTTTTATCATATTTATAAAACCTTATTTTTCACACAATAGATGATGATCACCTTCTTTATCTCTTCTCACTCTTTTATCCCTCTCAAACTGCCTTCTAAGATTCTTCGCTCAACTAGGTCTCTTCAAGATAGATTAGGCCATATGACCTTGATATTCATCTATAGTATCCATGTCAGATCTTCATGATTGATCCTATACATTACTATTATTGTATAAAAGACCTAATTTATCTCTTTAATGTGTTATTTCCTTCGCTTACACTCACTACTCCTCTAACACACCAATTAGGCCTTGTTCTTATACAATCCTCTAGATCACACACCTCTTGGTTAGACACAGCCACTTGTATAAATGGATACCATTAAAATAGGTATTATAATATTTTTCATACATGAATCAATCATTGAAATAGGGTAGTCATAACATAAAATACCAAAACCTCTTTTAGGCCTTAAGGAGACCTAATTCAATTAGGCCTTCATTAATGCACATTACCCTTTGATCTCCTTGGAACAATTTAAAAATAAATACACAGTAGGAATAATTCATATGTCACTCAAATATATCTATAATAATCTCATATTATGTCCATGAAACTTTTTATCTCTAACCACCACTTGATGCACACCATTAGTACTGTTTACATTAGGCCTTCACACATACAAAACGGTTTGTCTTGAACAATTGAAGATAACATGCTATTTAACCACACAAAAATGATAATAAATCACATAAAAAAAACCTAAAAGACCTAAAAAACTTAATAAAGTACATTATAATTCATTACATAGGGAAAAAGGATTGAAAAACACTCATGTAACTTGCTCACCCAGAACTGCCAGTTTTCCTCAAAGACCAGTCATGGTGACTTAGACCTCCAACCCACGTATATAAATATTAAATTAGTTATGATGCATGTATATGATCCTATTATATCATTATACCATTTTAAAATAAAATTATATTATGGTCAAATGACAGTATTAGTCTTGCAGACCAATCTCATAACCTTATATCTCATTGTCTCATATGAACCAGATAGGTCAACTTGTGAGAAACATTTTCGCTATAATCACTAACCTAAAAAATTTATACCAAACATGAAAATGTATTAAAATTCATGAAAAATATCTTTATGCACTTGGTTTCATCACTCTATCATGGTAACACGTTCCTAATCTTCTCCTCACTGCTACCTGGGTTTTTTACTGTTTCCACCATTAGGCCTGTTAGCGACTAGATAACTTGGATGATAGGGTTAGAAAACTTGAGGGATAGAATATATCCATAAAAATCAATGGATATTAAACATAAGTATAAATATTCATCCTCCATCCATTTTCATACTTTGACTTGGTTAACTTTGACTGCTACAATAAATCTCTGATAAATTAACACTTTTCTATAGGGTCTACTCACACACCTGACAACTCAAACACACCTGGAGGTGCCTAGGAGAGTTGAATACAATCTTAAATAGCTTAAATAAGGAATACCAATCTATTATGGGGAATTTTTATGAACATCTTCAACATTAGGTCCTTATTAGGGTTTTATGAGGGTTTAAACCTATTTCCATTCTTAACAATCATTCATAAAGCATAACCCTTCAATATAAAACCAAATGCATGGAATTTTGAGATAGGAATCTTTCAAATCTACCATGAATATATTATGTTCCCATGTATAGGTTTGACGAGCTAATGAGCATAGGAAAAAACTTTCTCAGGTAGAGAACCCTTCATTTTGTGCTCTCGAGAGACCTTACAATACATTTTAATGCCTCATCCTTTAAAATTTAACCTAAAAATTCATGTACATTATTAAATTTTTTTTAATCACCTTTGTAAATTCTCCCCTACTCAAAATTGCCTTGAAAATTGATCTTGATACCCCATTGGGCCACACACTCTCTCTCTTTTCTTGCTTATACCTTGACCTACAAACCACATTAGGCCTTAAAACTGATCTTCATGCCTCTTTCCATGAACTATCCACCACTCTCACATATTAAATAAACCTCTTACATGATTAAAAACTATCATAAATCCTTCATATACCTTGACAATAGATCATGATGTCTCATTAGGCTAGGTAGGGTCTAGGAGTAGTCTAGGTGCATACTTGATATGAAAGCCTTGCCCCTATAGACTTACCCTAAGATTATCATAAGTGATCCAATGATTCATATACATGATTAAGTAACCTCATACAAATACTCATGCATGTGTGCAGTCATCTCACCAAGCCATCATGCTTCTTCATACATAAGACTAGGCATCCTATGCACATACCTTCTCAAAACACTACAAGGCTCAAGCACTTGAAAAATTTGACAACAAGGACCTTCCATGATAACATTCACATCACTCATGCAATCATAAGAACATATACCAATCATATCTTACACTCTTAGAATCACTGCAATGATGATTAATAGTCTCTTTCATAGGTACACTCTTCAATGACATCGTGAAGACCTTCTCGAGAACCTTTTGACATCAATGACAACATCAATGCCAAACCTTAACAAGAAGAAAAATGATAAATAATCTCTCCCTTTGTCATTGATGGAAAAACACACTACAAAATGATCATTCTTATCTCCCCATTCTAGTCTTTCTCCCTTTTTGACATAAATGGCAAAGTGATGTATGCAACTCATTGGATCACACTTCTTGCAACCAAAATACTCAACACATAAGACTCTAAGTTCATGAGACATAATACAAAAATGATACCCCTATCTTCATTCATACCTTCTTGGAAAAACTCACCTATTATTGGAGATAATGAAATTGATTATCTCCCATGAAGTACTTGGTTTCTTTAATGATTGATAGGGGCAGGAATTACACCTAATTCCTATTTAGGTTTTCAAATGTTACCTTTGGAAGTGGTTTAGTCAAAATGTCTACAATATGATCTTGTGTAGAAACATATTTAAGTCTGACACTTTATTCACTTACCTTCTCTCTTAGAAAATGATACCTAATTGGAATTTGCTTAGTCCTTGAGTGTATGATAGGGTTATTTGAGATGCTTATAACACTTGTATTGTCATAATAGATATGGGTAGGAGCATCATACTCTACCCTATAGTCTTTTAGGGTATATCTCATCCATAAGACCTGAGTGAAACATGAAGTTGACATAATGTATTCAACCTCACAAGTGGATAATGCTACTGATGGTTTCTTCTTGCTTATCCATGAAAATAGGTACCCACCTAAGAATAAAGCTCCTCCACTGGTGTTCTTCCTATCATCTAAACTTCCTGCGAAGTCTACATATATATAGGCTATCAAACTAAACTCCTTTATTCTTGGATACCATAACATATAGTCCATAGTCCCCTTGAGATACCTAAGTATCCTTTTGATTTCTTGCAGATGATTTTACTTTGGATCTACTTGAAACATTCCCACAAGACCTACTGCTTGCATGATGTCAGTTCTAGAGGTAGTGGTGTATATAAAACTTCCAATCATTAACCTATATGATGTCTGATTAAATTTTGGAGACTCATCTTCCTTGCTTAACTTACACCCTGTGATCATGGGTGTAATAACTGCATTACAATCTTCCATCTCAAACTTTTTTAGTATTTATCTTATGTGCTTGGCTTGTGAAATGAGTATACATTTTTTGGATTGAGTTGTTTTCAATCCAAGAAATAATGATAGTTCTCATAACATGGACATATCAAACTCTTTCTTCATCACCTCTATAAAGGCCTTGGTCATGTTCTCATTATTTCCAACAAATATGATGTCATACACATAAACAACAACTATCAACTGATGGTCATCTTCTATCTTTATGTATAGGTTACTATCTACAACCCCTCTTTTGAATCCTTGATCCAATAGATACTTGTCCAACCTGACATGCCAAGATCTAGGAGCTTTCTTTAGACCATAAAGATCCTTTTTCAATCTGTAAACATAGTCCTTATCACTTGATAGTGATAACCCCTCATGTTTCTCTATGTACACCTTTTCTTCCAAATTCCCATTCAAAAAGGTAGATTTAACATCCATCTAGTATACCTTGAATCCTTTGAATCTTGCATATGCTAGAAACAACTTGATGGCCTCTAATATTTCTAATGGTGCAAAGATATCCTCAAAGTCTACCCCTTCAACTTGTGCATATCCCTTGTATACCAATTTAGCCTTATTCCTAGTTATTTCTCCATCTTCATTAAACTTGTTTTTAAACACCCATTTTGTGCCAATGACATTCTTGTCATTAGGCCTAAGAACTAGTTCCCAAGTCTCATTATTATCTATTTGGTATAACTCCTCATTCATAGCTCCTATCCAAAATTTGTCTTTGCTTGCTTCTATGAGATTCTTAGGTTTAGTAGTAGATAACATAACAACATTCCCTTGATTTATATTACTTACCAATCTTATCCTTGTGTTCATACCTACATTCTTATCAACAATAATTTGAGATTCAAGATGATCTCTTTGAATCTATCTTGAGGGGCCTTTTGAGTCTTGTCTCTCCTCAACTTCTTCCTCCTCCTCATCAACCTATATAGTGTCCTTTTCATTCTTGAAGTCTAAATTCTCTAAATTATCCTTTGATTGTGAGTGTGATTTCCTTGTCTCATCAATCTTCACATTGGTGCTTTCCACTATCTTCTGTAACCTCTTGTTATAACATCTATAGGATGAGTTAATTGATGAGTATCTTAAGAATATACCTTCATCAGATCTGGAATCAAACTTTCCTATGTATTCATCATCTCTCTTGATGAAACATTCGATCCCAAACACTCTAAAGTGTTTCACATTAACAGGCCTGCCTTTCTGTAGTTTATAATGAGTCTTGTTGCCATTAGTCCTTATTTATCATCTATTCAAAATGTAGACAATAATTCTTACTACCTCTCTCCAATATCCATAAGACAATATAGACTTATTTAACATAGTTTTATCCATCTCTTAAACTGTCATATTATTTCTTTTCACAACTCCATTCTGTTAAGGTGTCTTAGCTGCTAAGAATTGTCTCCTTATTCCATGAACTTCATAGAAATCTTCAAAATCATTGAACCAAAACTCTCCTCCTCTATCAGATCTTAGTAATTTGATATTTCCATTCTTCTCATTCTCAATAAGAGCCTTTAATGCCTTGAACTTGTCAAGAGCTTATGACTTTTCTTTCAAGAATGCAACCCAAGTCATTATTGCATAGTCATCTATGAGTAACATGAAGTAGCTATCTCATTGAATGCTTTGAATTTTTTAGGCCCATAAAGATAAGTATGTATTAATTCCAAGGTTATTTTAGTAGAGTACTCCTTGGACTTGAACCTTCTTCTCTTCTGCTTATCATGTTGACATTCCTTGTAAAGTATGTTTGTAGGTTTGGTGATCTTAAGCATGTTCTTCACAGACTTATTAGTGATTATCTTGAATAGATTGTCAAATTTTAGGTGACCCAACCTTCTATGACATAAACAACTTTCATCCATATTGATCATAAAGAATCTATCCTTCTTGATCTCTTTCAAGACATATCAGTTGTTCTTAGTCCTCATAGCATTAGAAATTAGCCTTCCTAATTTGGCTCTCTTTATCTCACACCCTCTATCATGAAAGGTTAGCATGTATCCTTGATTACACATTTGAATTAAACTAAGTATGTTATGTTTCAAGCCTTCCATGTACAACACATTTTATGTCTTGGTCTTCCCATTATCCAAAATCAAGACACCCTTGCTAACTATATTGGCAGTTGTGTTGTCTCCAAACCTCACTATTCCTACAACATTCTTCTTCAATGAGATGAAATTATTTTTATTTCCTATCATGTGGATTGAAAAAACACTATATATACCATTTAATGCCTTAATATTGAATGTGAAAGGCAGTCTGAGATAGCATATAATCCTCTTTAGTCTTTTATTCCTCCTTAGCAAATATTCCATCTTAACTCTTGAGCTCAATATGATCAGTCCAAACTTGCTTTGGATTCCATACGAATGTTTGAATCTTATCATGCACTATAATAGATTAATATGTATTTTTTAATCTTGAGGGACTTATAACTCTATTATAACATAATATTTCAAATGCGTCCCATATTATGACAGATGTAGCAAATAACATTTCTATACTTACCTCTTGATTGATCACTCTTTTTCCCATTGTCCCATGATAACTTATTCTTTATTGCATTGGGATGCATGATTGGTATTTTCAAGTTGGTAATCTTGACTTATTATGACTTCTCACACACTCTCTCAAACATTATCATCTTGTCTATGAGTTTCTCATGCTCAACCTTCAAGGAATCTATCTCTATCTTCAACTAGTCATACTCAACTTCTTTTGATCTAAACCTTTTATTAACACCTTCTAAATGATTCTTGAGATAATTGATTGTATTATTTTGATGCTTAAAATAATCAAGGGTAATTATGAGATTAGCTTCAAGGTCTAATTTATCTTTTTCTTCTTTACTATCATAGTAGACGTCTTCATCATACATGTTATCTTCTTCCTTTTGATCACTAAACATTTTATGCTTATTAGGATCAACTTAAAGCTATTAGACTTGATTAAAAGGATGAAGATATGATACCAATTATTTAAATAACAATCATTGAGATGGGGGGTCAATCAATGTCTTCAAAACATTCATTTAATTCACTTAAGCATACATGAACCATTCATACAAACATGAACATCTAGCAAAGTAGATGCAATCATACAAGATCAAGAAACACATTACATATGTATAAAACCATAAAGGGGGATAAAAACCACTAATAAATACAAATTTAATACAATCCTAGAATACAAAAACTAATTTTAAGTGAAGCACCAACTCCACATGGAGTACCAACCCCAACTAGTCAAGCACCCACTCAACTAGGGTTTAACAAATACCAATTTGCAAGGAGGCACCAAACCCCTAGATGAATCAAAACCAAATAAAACAAATAAAATATTTAATCATATTCATAAAATATTATTTCTCACACAACACATGATGATCACCTTATTAATCTCTTATCACTCTTCTATCCCTCTCAAACTGCCTTCTAGGCTTCTTCGCTCAACTAGGTCTCTTCAAGATAGATTAGGCCATATGACCTTAATATTCATATAAAATACCCATATAATATATTAATTAATAATACTATAAACTAATTTTATGGTATACAATACCTATTTTATCTCTTCAATGTGCTATTTCCTTTGCTTACACTCACTACTCCTCTAACACACCAATTAGGCCTATTAGGCCTTATTCTTATACAATCCTCTAACTCACACACATATTGGTTATAAAAAACCACTTGTACACATGGAATAACCTTAAAATAATTATTATAATATGTTTCATATATGAATCAATCATTATAATATGTTAGTCACAACATAAAAGACTAATTCCTCTTTTGGGCCTTAAAGAGACCTAATTCAATTAGGCCTTCATTAGTGCATACTAACCTTTGATCTCATTGGAACACTTTAAAAATAAATAAATAGTAAGAATAATTCATATTAAACTCAAATTTATCATTTATAATTTCATATTAGGTCCATGACACTTTTTAGCTACAACCACCACTTGAAGCACACCATTAGTACTATTTACATTAGGCCTTAACATATACAAAAAGGTCTATCTTGAACAACTGAAGATAACATGTTATTTAAAAACATAAAAATGGAAATAAATAACATACATAGAACCTAAAATACCTAAAAAACTTCATAAAGTGCATTATAATTCATTACACATGGCAAAGGACTCAAAAACACTCCTACAACTTGCTCACTCAGAACTGCCAGTTTTCCTCAAAGACTAGTCATGGTGACTTAGACCTCCAAAACCTATATAAACATATTTAATGAATAATGATTCATGTATATGATCCTATGAGATAATTATACTATTATTATATATAAATATAATATTTTCAAATGATAATATTAGTCTTGCAGACCAATCTCATAACCTTATATCTCACTATCTCATCTGAACCAGACATGTTAACTTGTGAGCAAATTTTTCACTATAATCACTAAAATCCAAAAATTATACCAAAAATTAACATGTAATAAAATTCATAAAAAATATTAATTCACTTGGTTTCATCACTTTATCATGGTAACACATTCCTAATCTTCTTCTCACTAGTATTTGAGTTTTTCATTATTTCCACCATTAGGCCTATTAGCATCTAGCTAGCTTGGATGACTAATTTAACACACTTGAGGGATATATTATATCCATGAACCTTCATGGAAATTAAAAATTAGTCTCAATATTCATCCTCCATCCATTTTCATACTTTGACTTGGTCAACTTTGAACGCTATAGTAAATCTTTGAGAAATTAGCACTTTCCTATAGGGTCTACTCACACACTTGACAACTCAAACACACTTGGAGATTCCTGGGAGAGTTGAATACAACCTCAAATATATTATTTTCACATACCAATCCATTTTAGGCACTTTTTATTCACATCTTCAACATCAGGTCCTTATTAGGGTTCTAGGGTTTAAACCTATTTCCATTCTTAACAATTATTCATAAAGCATAACCCTTCAATACAAAAAAAAATGCATAGAATTTTGATCTAGGACCCTTACCCATATACCATGAATATATTATATTCCCATTCAAAGGTTTGATGATCTAATGAGCATAAGAAAAAACCTTCTCAAATAGAGAACCCTTCATTCTATGCACTTGAGAGACCTTTAAACACATTATCATGCCTTATATTTTAAAATTTGACCAAAACCTTCATGCACATGATTAAAATAACTTGAATCACTTTTTTAAATGCTCCACTACTCACACTTTCATTAAAAAATGATCTTGATACCCCATTAGGCCACACTCTCTCTTTGCTTGCTTAGACCTTGACCTGCAAACCATATTAGGCCTTAAAATGACCTTCATGCCTCTTTCCATTTGATATGCACCATTATCACATACTTGAGAAACATCATAAATTATTAAACATAGTCATGCATACTTCATATGCCTTGACAATAGATCATGATGCCTCATTAGGGCAGGTACAGTCTAGGTGTAAACTTGATCTGAAGGTCTTATCCCTGAAGGCTTACCCTGAGACTCTCATGAGTAATCCAATGCCTCATATACATAATCAATAAACCTCATACAACCGATCATGCCTGTGTGCATTCATCTCACCAAGACATCATGCTATTTCATACATGAGACTACACATCTTAAGCACATATCTTCTCAATACACTACAAGGCTCAAACACTTGACAACTTTGACAATGAGGTCCTTCCATGCTGACCTTCACATCACTCATGGAGTCATAAGAACATATGCCAATCATATATTACACTCTTAGAATCACTGTAATGGTGATAAATATTCTCTTTCATATCTACACTCTTCAATGACCTCATGAAGACCTTCTCAATAACCTTTTGAAATTAATTACAAAATTAATGCCAAATCTCAAAAATAGTTTCAATGCTCAACATAACCATCAAGGCTTATGATAATGCATAGTGCTATCCAAAAGGAACTATACATATTCCCATTATGGTTGGGCTTATCATGCAACAAACCTTAATACATGTCTTGGATCTTGAACTTACATATAATCTCCTCTTTGGCTGACTATTGATCCATACCATGAACATTATTCCATCTACACTCCATCAATGTATAAAATTTTCTCATTATGGAATGTAAGTTACTATTCTTAGTGATCCTCAACCCTTTTAATATTGTAACTTGTTGGAAGGAAGATACCACAAAGCCAACTATTTACCCATTAAAATGATACCTATGAAACAAATAAAGAATCATAAAGCTTAAAAACTATATCCATCCAGATGAGTTACCATCTACATCTGCAATCCCACCATCTACATCCAAATCTACAAATTCATCTATCCAATCCAATTTTAAGATCATTGACAAAGGCATGGGATAATATGAAATCTAAGATGTCTTCTAATTAGGAAAAATCCATATGTCTCCCAACAACCATGGTAGGCCTCACTATAGGAAAGAAACAGTAGTTGCTCGTCAATTTGGAAAAATCTCTTTTGTTAATGGCAGATTCCTTTTAGATGAACAAATTGAAGATTCTAATCCTTCTTGGATTTATAATTATGAACTTTTAATCTGATTTAAAATTAATGAATATCTTATACCCAAATCCATCATGTGTATTATTATGAATTATAAAATTCAAAGGTCTTGGTCTCCATGAACAAAGCCTTGTAGAACCAATATTTATCAAAGGAAATGAAGTACATCAAGGCATTGGATATAAACCACTTCATGTAGAACTACCTAATTACATCAATGATTCTTCCATGATTCCTAAATAAGCCTCTTTATACATTGAAACAAACTCCATCTATAGTTAATACGAAGATCTCACTTCCACCAACCTTTTCCATGATAATGCCATTCTTACCATAAATGATGATTCCCAACATCCACTATTCATTACTCAGGACCAAAAAAATCACACATCTATTGAACATTTTCAAAAATATCCCATTATTACAAACTTGATGAGACTTAAAGATGATGTTTCTCCAAGAAAGTACGAACATGGTTTGAAATCTATCCTAACCCAATAGTCCATTGTAGAGAACAAGAGCAATTCCTCAATCCTAAAAAATCCAAAACTCTAAAAATTAAGCAATAGAAGAATAAAATCAAAAAATCTATGTCCCCTAGTAAAAACCTCTCTAAGAAACTAGCAAACAACAAACATCCAATTCAATAACATATAAATACGTTTATTAGTGAAAAACTTTCTAAGGAACTAATAGACAAAGTAATCAATCTCCACCATACACCAACAAAGTTGCAAGACAAATCCACATCACTTGTTTAAGTCAATATCAGAGCAAAAGAATCCCAAAATCATAAACTTTGCATCCATTCTCAATCAAGAGGTGGAGTAGGAAACTTTTAGTTTCCTCTTATCATATTTTTTTTATGTCTTCGCATGGCCAATAACATGTGAAATTTTTGGTCCCCATCCCATTTGGTATCAAACCATATATAATTATCATCATGATCACATCATTCCTCAAACTCTTTTATAAAGTCAAATAAAGACTTTTATTCAACCTCATCCCACTTTACCCTCCATAATGACACCCTATATCATAAGGGTTATGATGGAACCTAGTTAAGATGTCCAACAAAATATCATTTGAAAATCAACAAAGTCCCTGAAAAAATTTGTGGAGCACTAGTGGTATGTTTCAATCATAGAATCATCCAACATAGAAGTTAATAATTTGGAAACTAAAGAGGGTGAAGAGCTTGATGAGCCTATGAACATCATGCATCTCAAGAGATTTCATGCTTAATGGATGTAAGCCGATTTAATGTATAAATAAAAGTAAAAATAAATCATCCCAAAGTGAAAACCATTCTTATGGTGCTTTAGGAAAGTACCATGGTGAAAAGTAGTTTTTGGCACCTTATATTGCATATATTTTTTTATAAATATCCATTTTTACTTAGGGGCATCATCTATTCATACCATCCCATCCTTCATTTATCCACTTATATAAACCCCATCTCACTAAGGTCATCCTAGCCTTGTCAAATCACCCTACATCCCATTTGGTTTTGTCCTTGATGAATATACGAATGAAGTTTTGACTCATGTTTCAAAAAATTATTAGTATGCCCACATCCACATCCACACATGCAAGGTCACATTGTCACCTATTAGCATGATCTTGTGAAGCTTGGGTGCATGACCTCACCTTTGTGATATCCTTGGATATATGTTTTTCCCATCCACAATAACCCCCCCATCATTTCCATTTCTATAACTAGTTTTCTTTATGTACACATAAAAATTTCAAAAAAATTAGAAAATTTCAAAACATCCATTTTTTGGAAAAGTCCAAAAAAATAATTTATCTTTAGTTTGGTTATAAACCCTTATCATACCATAGACATATATTTATAGCCTTGTTGAGACTTATCTTTCCCATGTATACTCCCCTCACATATATCCTTGCTTGGGGAAGCACAAGGTTATCTTTATCATTATAGACACCTCTAAATCACAAAGGGGTTTTAACTTAGTAGAGGACAAAAAAATGTTTGCTTGCTTACTTTTGTTTCTTTTATTACTTATTTTTTTATGTTTATTTGCTCACTTCTTATCTATATATTTTGTCTATTTGTTTGCTTACTTACTTTTGTTTATTTACTGAATTACTATTGTGTGCTTTTTGTTTATTTTATTGTTTGATCTTTTCTTATTTCTTACTTTGAGTCAAGACATTATGTGCATTACAACAATGTTATCATGATTTATCCATATCATGGTGCACTACGTCTTGCACCTATGCCTATGTGATTCTTACATGTTATTACAATACATCATCATGGTTTTCCATACCATTAGTGCATATTTTCATACATAAAATAAAAAACAAGGTTGCTCAAAACATGTTGGAACTCCATGCAAGACTAAGCAATTATTTTTTTAAATCACATCATTATATTATCTATCAACATAAATTATCCATAATGTCAATTAAACTAATCCATACTAAGTATTTACTTTAACATCCAATACCCCTATTTATTTACCCACGTCAATAAAAAATTTCACCCCAACCAAGGCTTTTATCCAAATTTTAGCCTATTTCAAAACCCTATCACTTCATCACACATCTAATTAATCGGATTTATCTATTTATTTTTTATTTTTTGTAAATCAATTAAGTAAATCAATTAAAAATCATTGGAATATATATTTATCTTAAAAACTCACAACTTATCAACAAGATATATCCTTCCAACATTTGCTTTTATGCAACTATCCACATGGAAAAATTCCAAGCATGTAACTTATTTTTAGAAATCTCATTTCTAAAAATATGTTTCTATGCAACTATACGCTCGAGGCATATTGTTTTACATGTGCATAAAAACATGTAAGCATTTAATAACAAATGGTAACTTCGTTTATCGCATCATCACACCAATTTTTCTATCTATCCGCTTAAATCCTTTTTCATCATTTATTAATTTTGAGTACTTGTCTACATCCTTTCTCCTTGCATGACCTCTTGAGGGCTAATCTAGTGACCACATCATTTCCACTCTACTTTTATTTATTATTTAAAAAGACATTTCTTCTTCTAGTTACAATACCCTTTCAAAGAAAGGCAAATGTAGACACCTAAATTCTTTTGCATTTAGTGTCATAATTAAATTCACTAAATATCAATGTAACCACCAATATTATTTACTAACCTGCCATTCAAATTATGGATTTTATCTTAAGTTCACTAATATCATTTTTTCTTCCCAAATTTAAATAGTTAATTAATCTTAATTAAGTAATCTATTTCTAATTAATCATGCATACATAATTCCATAAAACTAATTAATAATTTTAATTTATAAATCACTAAACCACATCCTCAATTATCTTCAATAAGAGGTTGAGTCACCCAACCATCTCCTTAATTCTCTCAACTAAGTGTTGAGTCATCCAACCAATTCCTCAAGACATGCAACTACCATGGTGAGTCATTTAACTATCTTGAATCATTCCTAAAAAACTTTCAATTACCAACTAACTTCCCCCACATTTCTCAACCACTTGAAGAATTGGTTTTCTCCACTTAGATGAGGACTCAAATATAGCCTTCTAAAAATCAAGAGATTTAATAATCCATTTCCAATGCTAGAAGTCTATAAACTGACACACTTTCTCCATATTGAAAAATACACCATCAAGCTAATGAATTGCTATTACAGTTTTCTATTTAGTATCATCTTCAAAATCAACATCATCAAATGAAGTACTGCTAAATTTACCTTGCATTAGTGATTTACATTGAGCAACCACATACCAAGATCATAAGAGCAGAATAAAGTCATCAAAGGAGAAGATCTTCATTTGTTTGGTAAGGTGAAGATCAATTTCATGTATTTTTATTTTGTTGAAGCTTTATCTAAGGTTTTATAAATATTTTAAAATAAAGAGTCAATTATTAGTTTTAATTTCTTAGTTCCAAAGTTCTAATTTCAAACAATCACATTACTCTTTGATAGAATATTAGACATAGCCTGCTATTATTGATTTCTTGTATATCTCAATAGGTTAGTCTCTTTATTATTTCTCTAATTTGGTTACTATCCTTTTGGCCTTTAGTTCACATATACCAAAAACATGGATAATAGATTTAGGCTTGTAGCGAATTGCATAGGTATAAGGTTATTTATTTTCTACCTCTTTGAAAATCCTGTATTGCATATCATGTTTCTTCCAAAAACATTTTGGTAGGCCATTATTTTTTGTCTTTATGTTTTCTTAGTTTCAAGTCTTTTTTACCCTAGTTTCCTCCAGGCTACAAATTCCTCTGCAAACTTGTGACTTTCTTTGTATTAGGCCATAAATTTCTTTGAAACCACATTGCATGGCCTCAAATCAATATTTTAAGCTCAATTTTGGTTATATTCTTGGATTTATGAATATGCTTTTGTTTTTTTAGATTATTATTAGATCTACTCTTTGATTTTTATCTCTAATTTATATTTTTTAGCTCACACTTTTAATTTTCCTATAATTTTCATCCTTTATCACCTTCCCACTTATTATTTTATATTAGTTCCAATGTCTCCATCCATCCCTTGGTATGGTATTATTTTTGTATTCAATGGGAATCCCCTAACATGAGTCAAGAACATGCATTAGCCACTGCAGAACAAAAAGGATGTCGTTGACCAAATTTGACCCTACAGATCAAATTCTGACCCCTATAGGGAAAAAAATTATATTTGAAGGGTTATAGGGGATTTAATATTATGTCATAGGGTGTATTATATGTTAATTTATGTCATTTAATGTTGTATTAGTCTTATTATTAAATATGTCCTTTTGAGTCATTTTAGGGGGCAAAATAGAGCATTTAATGACTTATACAACATAATAGGGAAATGTGAAGGTTTAAAGGGATGATGACACATCCCATGTGTCCTCTTATGTAATTGTTAATAAATGAAAATTGGTAGGTTACTTAGAAAAAGGGTAGTTTTCTTGAAAAATGAGGAGTTTTCTTGAGTTGTACAGAATTTTACAAATTTATATAGTCGAGGAGATTTTAGGAGTGTCCCTATCTCCAAAAAACTTGTTTTAGTGATCAGTTTGATCAAAAACTTCAAAAAATTAAGAAAACCAATTATCTTTCCTTCCACTAGGCTTGGCAAGAAAAAGTGGTCTTCAAGTTTATACTTGGTACGATCAACAAGAAAGGTTTCATGAAAAATGATCTTGGGTGTGTATTATAAACTTAGTTAGATCCAATTTTATGTTGTTTTGTAGAGGAATGATGGTCTATACTTTAAGAACTATTCCTAAGAAGTTGACATTTCTAGTTTGCTTGCTAATCTATGCACCCTTTAAGTTTTACTTTATTTTGGGGGATTATATACAATTAACTTGCTGATGTTATTTATAGATGATTTTTTATCCATAATCAAATCATTAACATGCTTGGTTCAATTTTTAAGTTGGTTTGAAGAGTCAATCACCTCAGGTTTGCAGACTGGTCTTATTCTATGAAGTAGGCAAGTTTCTTCCACTCCCACCATTTTTAGGTCTTGGTAATGGTGTAAAATGATGTTTATGGATTGTTTCCATGTTTAAATTATTATTTAATTTCATTCTATCCTCATTACCCAAAGCATCTTCATGGTTTTCAACCATTTACCACATAAATAATCAAATATGCCCTATGACTGCCATACACAGTCAGCCGAGTGAAGTATGTAAAGCCCTAAGACACCTTTATGGAGTTGTGGTAGAGGTCATAAAGTGTTTAAAAAATTCTCATGGTATAATCATTAATAAAATATTTCACTTTCTATAATAATGACTATGACTGCCATATACAATCACCCATACAGTCATATAACAAAGAGATGCACATACAAGTACCTCAGGAGGATGTCATGCTAGATGAGATCCTTAATGGTGTTTTAGAACATTTTATATATGAGGAGTAAATTTGGATGAATTGGAATGGCTTAATATTCATTGAAGGACAAAATAATGCTTACTGCCCATACTCCTCTTCACTACCTGTATATAAAAGTGTCCACCTACAAGTGGTACCACAGAGTTAAGATGTCATATAGGAGTTTTGAAGCAAGTGGTAAAACCAATTTTAGAATAATATTGGGTTGAAAATACCATAGTAGACTCATTTTAGGTTTTAAGTTGGCAGTTTGAAGTGGAGAAACCTTCAAAGCAGGAAACTAAAAATAACATCTACTAAAAATAGAGGTTTTTTTTAATTGATTTTAGTTTTTTTTGAATTTTTGCATGTCATCTCTAAATTTTGAGTTGAGGCTTATTTAAGCATGGTTTAGGTTGTAATTAGTGAAAGAGAAATCAATACAAATCAATTCTAAGCATTGTTTCAGATCTTGGCCTATTATTAATTTTTATTGTCTTAATATGCAAAGGAATTATAATAGGTATTTAGTACAATGGATAGAATTATAGTAGGAAGACAAGACTTGGATTGACAAATAAAAATGGATGAAATACAATAAAATGATGTAGAAAAAATAGGTTAGGTGAAACAAAGAGAAATAACAATAGGCTTGAGTGAGGACCTATTGAGTGTATTAAAAGTTTAACCCTCTCTCACACTAGGTGAGGTAAAATTCAGGATTCCAGCAATAGGGGGATGGAGATGTTTTGAATTCTAGAGTGGTAGACCATATCAATAACTAATAGAAGAGGGATAAGTTCCCCAAGGTATATTCATAGATCAAGACCATCCACAAGAGAAATAATAGTTGGTAGGTGAGGCACTACTTGGTGGAGGACAAGAATATATATATATATATATATATATATATATATATATATATATATATATATATATATATATATATATGATTCATTTTGGATGTGAGACTTGTGTTATGTATGCAATGGACTTATGGACACTATGGACTACTATTATTATATATGAATTATGGTTTAGATGGATAGACATGGTATGGTTATTACTTTCTTATTTTTAGATTTATATTAGAACAAATTAATCCTTTTTCAAATTTTTATCATGGTATAACAAATGAAAGGGATGATGATCAGGGATGCATGCATGGTTAGATAACTTCCTTGTTTTATTTTTAAATTCTAGTGGGATAACTACTTCTGTGCCATATACTATTGAACAAGGAGTAGCTCCTATTGGTGTGGTAGGCCCATAGTGCATATATGATCTGATTATGCCAATCATCATCAAATTTGGTAACCATTTTTCTAAGGATACTATTAATTGTCTTATTTGTATATTTTTCTTGGCCATTACCTTATGGGTAGTATGGAGTAGAGAATGTGTGTCAGATCTTATATTTAGAAAAAAATTTATTCATGATTTTATTCTTAAAATAAGTTCCATTATCTATAGTTATGGCTAATGGAGATAAAAATGAAAAATAATGTTATTCATGATAAAATGACATATATATTATCCATCCACCTATAGGTTCCCTTACAGTCACCTAAAGGTGATTGTAGGTAAACAGTGAACTGGGACAATATGGCAAAAAGATGGTTTAGGTTAAGCTCAAGGTGAAAAATGGGCCCAATCAATGTTAAATGGTTAGGAAATATATAGTAATGGTCTTAAATATTGTCTCAAAACCAACAAATCAAATAATACCTATAGGTATGGTGTTCAATAATAAGACATAGTCAACTGAAGATGAATGCATAGGGCAGTGAGCAATGAAGGTGATGATTCTAAGGGTTGATGCAGTTCAAACATCAAGGAATGAGTAAAATAAAAGATAGATTACCATGAGGCTTCAATAAAGGCCCTAAATAATTATTTAAAGCTTGAATCATGCAAATAACACCTACATGATTCACTTTTGAGGAAAGAACATAAAATACAACCAACTTCCTTGACTGGTCTTAAGAACAATTCAACTTCAAGATGTAAGAATGAGTGATAAGGGTTTGAAGGCATGATAAGAACATATAAAATGGTAGTTATCACCCTATAGTTCACTCCAATATCATGAAAATGGATGAAAAGGGACCCTCAATCAAGCAAGGCATAGTCTACATCAAACCCTGCTTACAACCTATCTTCCTAGGGGCCTATTTTGGATTTTGAGGAGTTGGAAGGTTTAGAGACCTGATCATAGGCTTAAACTTGGTATGGAGGAGCTATATAACTTTAGGAATCTAATAAAATTTTCACTTTTATTTGAGGAAATAGGGGAGTTCTCTTTATTTTGTCTCAAATAGAGGGCACTCCCTTGTGCATAAAACTTGCATTTTGGAGAAGATGGGTGAGAAAGCATGAATCATAAGCTAAAATAACCTTGTAGGAAAGTATGGAGAGTTGGAAAAAATCTAAGATAATATGTGATGAGGCCACCAATTTCTCTATTTTATAGCCTCATCCATACCCATTATGTATCTTTTCTATGTAAATCTCCATAACCATCCATGACTCATACAAATGAATGAATTTATGATTTTGTGTGTGCATTGATATATATGTTATGAATTAATGATGATTTTTATTAGATTATATTATACTCGTGTAACTTTATTTAACAAACATTTGGAGGGTAATGTAAGGCTACAAGAATCTTGTTTGGGCACAACACTTATAGGCTGCTTGCAACAACTATAGGATTCCACCTACAAGTTGCTCATAGACACTACAGGGTTCCTGAAACAACTATAGGATTCCACCTATAGGTTTCCCATAACCACTAAAAATTTCTCAAAGCAACTATAAGCTTCCACCTATGAGTTGTTTGTAGCCACTGTAGATTTCCCACAACAACTGCAGGCTTCTACTTATAGGTTGCCCATAGCCACTACATAGAAAAAAATCATTATTGTGATCAGATCTTAAGGACACATCTAGCTATCCTAGGAACCAAATGAATGATTGGAAAGGACCATATGTATCGTAAAAACTCCCCACATACAAGGAAACTTAGATGTTCTACCAAAAATGAGAAAGATAAGGATAATTGGAAGGAGACAAAAATAAGTAAAACAAAAAAACAATATACGTTGTCCTTAACCCAGTCAAGCCTAAAACAAGTAACTTTAGTTACTAACAACCTGAAGGTTGACTAAGGTAGTTCCTAAGTATTTGTATTTTTCCCTAGTTTAGTGTTTTTGGTTAAAAGCTAATAAATTGCCTTCTATATTTAATGCTAGAATGTAGATCAGATTAAGAGTTGGAGAGATGATAGAAGAATAGTAGAATTTTAGAAGTCATTACATTTTGAATATTTTAATCTTCTATAGCAATCTTTAATTACTACAGATCTGAGTAATGAGAAGGTTGATTCTTTAAGAAGCTTTAAAAAATCTCTCAGAGAAGGATTGAAACTGAAATTTGAATGAGAAAGGCCCCCTCAAGAGTTGTAGTGAAGATCCTGACCCTCCTTAGTTAAGTGTGTTGTGTAAGTTGATTTCATTATTAGTTTGATTATAAAAAGTGTGATGCATGTATGATTCATAAGTGTGAAGTATTTCTATATTCATGTTATAATAGTTTCATATTATAACTATCTAGTGAATTAAATAAAAGTTCATTGTATTGCAACTAGTAAAACAAGTTAATCTATGAATCAATAATGCATATATAGTGCTGACATCCTTGAAAAGCATATGCACCCTAGGTTGATAATTAATGTTAATCAAACTTAACAATCTAGAATTATTTGGGTAATAAGTTTGCAAAATATTTTGGCACCATTGCCAAGGAGGGTTTCAATTATTATTTTCTAGAATCAATTATTTCTTTTCAAGATTGATTAATGCACTATCCTACCTAGCTGGGAAAGTCGAGTGAAGACAATACGGTGTCTTATACTAAATGTCTAAGTTCCTAGATGTTGATGGTGTAAAAATTTGAATACGCTATCCTACCCATCTGAGCAAGTCAAGTGAGGACACTGTGGTGTCTTATGTTAGATGTCTAAGTCTCTGGATGTTGATAGTGCACAATCTTGAATGCCTCTTTACAATCTTGTAATTTACTTAGTTCATTGTTTTTTTATAATTTACTTTCCTACAAGAGTGATTTATTTTTCACAAAGTATACCTTTAATTTCTTGCTTTTTAGAGTAATTTTATCACTTTCAGTAGATAACTTTATTGATGATTAGAAGTAAAATTTCAATTTTAGTCATTTTTTATTTTTGCACTCCTTATTATACTTTTTGCTTATTTTGAAATAACCCCCTAGAATATAAAAGACACTAATCCTATACAGGAAGGGACATGGCAATTGAAAGGTATGGCACAATGTTTATGTAGAAAGAAAGATATTTTTAAGGGAGATTCCTACCAAACAAGCCATAATTTGTTATCAGGAAAGAATCACAAATACCTGTAGCAACTAAGGATCCTCTTGAAGAATATACCATAAGTTGGAGGGATATTGAAGAAGGAAACACTACAAATCAAATGAAACAACTTGTAGAAGAAGTACTATTAGCTTTAGAAAAAGAAATAAAAGCAAAGGAGGCATTAGATGAGTTAGTAAAGAGAAATAAAGGAGAAGAACTTTTGGAACTAAACACTCTAGAAAGTAACATCAGAGCAACTCAGTAAAATTTTAGATTTCTCATCTAGTAGAAAGAATGCAGATTAGCAGATAAATGTTTACTATCATGATAATGAAAGGACTAATATAGAATTTAAAGACATGATATTGAGTACCTTTGGTATCCATATCGCAAGAAAATCCATCATGAATAGAGGAGTAGATGACAATATGACTCTAGACATAGTTACTTTTGAATTTCCTATTCCAGATGCAATAGGCACAACATAAATGAAAAATATCCTACCCTCAATCTTGCCCAATTTTAGAGGTATATTATTAGAAGACCCAAAAACCTTTTTGTTTGAATTTGATATCCTTTGTAGAATCTATGACTACAAACATGATGCACAAAAATTGAAACTTTTTCCAGCGACCCTCAAAGACTCAACACTTCATTGGTTCATGGGACTGGGTAGTAATTCAGTCCACACTTGGGAGGACATGAAAAATAAATTTTTGGCTAAGTATTAGGAATATGAATATGGAATAAATTATAGAATAAATGACATCTTCAGGATGACTCAAGAAGGGGATGAATCTTTAGAATATTATGTTGAATGATTCATGTTCAGTGTACATAAATTTAAGCAAAGTGCACTAGGAGAAGAACCTCTAAAACTCTTGCTAAAAAGGAGTCTGAGAAGATTGTCTAGAAGCCTTGGAACTAATGAGTGGAGGAGATATCTAACAACTACCATTTATAGACATCAAAGAGTTGACCAAGAATTATTCTAAGTCTACCATAAACAAATTCATGGGCAACAAGCTTCCACTGGCAGCTGCAAGTGGCCTATCAAAATCTAAAGCTAGTAACCTGTTACAAGACATGAAACACGATGTCATTAGTCACTTGGCCACCCAAATGGATATCCTACACTCAAGGCAAAATCAAACAACCTTGGATCAAGCTTTGACCATCTAGTTTCTAGATTGTAATAAGTGGAAAACAAATTGTAGGTGTCACAAGGTTTGGGGTAAAGTGGCTAACATCATAGCTATAGAACCAAAAATAGTAGAGCTACACACTATAGGAGGAGATGAGGACCAAGTTTTCTATGTTGCATAAATAAATCCATTGGTTCAATGACCATCTTATCCAAGTATGGGAAAAAATCCACATTTTACAAATTTTACCTCCTTTTCATAATTTATAAATACTACTCCTAACTAGACTAGTCTATGGATGAATCTCCCACCTCATAATTCAAACTGGTAGCCACCTCAAACAATCTACCCCACCACCTCCTGATAGCCTCCATAAAATATATCCCCACCTTGGATATAAGCTTGGTAAACACCCTAAGGCCCACCCTTCACAAACCAGTGGCAGTAGCCCTGGAGACCCAATCAGCCCTAAGGAAACCATCAGGGATGATTCCCTCCACAATAATAACAATAACAATAACCTCTTGCTCTTATGCCCAATACACAAGCTTTACCCAAGCCTAATCATCTCCTTATCCAATCCATGTAGAACCTTACAAATAAACTAATTTAACTAACATTTAGTGTTGAACCTATCTAGTACTTGGTATATATGGTGAACATAAATGACATTCACCTATGTTTAGGGAAAGTTATATCACCTATAGCCCCACCTATAATAATGGAGTTAGATTAGGAAACTCTATAAGATCATGCTAACCCACTTTTACCACTTGAAGAACTCTGTGACCCAACAAATAAAGTTGTTGATGAAACAAACCCACCATTTATAAAATTCCTTACTTTTCAACACCATGCAATTGAGCCTAGATTTCATTTCATAGAACAACTCAAAAATATCTGTGTTAAAATTTACCTCTTCTAGGCCATCAAGGACATGCCCATATATTCTAAAGATGTTATATACTTATGTTTACATAAACCTGGAAGGAAGAATAAGGATCCCAATATAGTGAATGTGATTGGCCAATTGACATACATTATATTGGGAAACACCTTGCCAAAAAATATTTAGATCTAAGATGTCTAGTAGTAACCTTCTAGATCCATGATCAACAACTGTCCAATACATTGATAGACCTAGGTGTTGTAATAAATGTAATGAAAAATAAAACCATGAATAAAGTACAGTTGAATAATATTCATCCCACATCTATAATGCTATAAATGAATAACAAGTCTGTAGTCAGACTAAAAGGAATAATTGAAGATCTTGTCATTATTATAGATTCTTAGGAGTATCTTGCATATTTCATTATGTTACAACCAAAGTCTAATTTGGGTGGATACCCTCTTATCTTAAGATGACCTTGGCTTGCTATAGATGATGCCTTCATCATGTATAGATAAGGTGACATGTTGATTTCTAATGGCAACCACACTAAGAAGTTAGTCCTATATCCCCCAAATTAATTGGCCTTAACACCAAAGTATACATTATAGGATGAAGAAGATGAGGTAGAGAAACCTCCTTGGATTCCTATATTCACCATAGACCATGCATGCACCTTAGCTGATAAAAAATAAGATACAATTCTCTCCAATGTTCTCTAGAATAATTACCAAACTCATTCTGTAGATCTCAACCACCTGCAATGTGTTGAGTGCCCATTTTCTAGCCTTTAAGAAGAAGATGATTTTGATGCATATATAAAATAAATATTCCAACAACTATTGCCTCATAGTTGTAACCAAACCAGATCTATTAGCAATATAGAAATGATGAAATCACTCTCATGACAAATTTAAATCTCTCCAAGAAAAACATTTCTTTTTATTAACAAGTTGGAGTCAAATGAGGAAAAGTGCCTAGTCAAAATACTGCATGTAAACCAACATGATTTTGTATGGGATTATGAGTATATACAAGGAATCAAACTAGAAACATGCACACATCATATATATATATATATATATATATATATATATATATATATATATATATATATATATATATATATATATATTAAATAAGAGTGCCAACAAATTAGACAACCATAATGTAGAATGAATCTAGCTCTTAGAGAAATAGTCAAAGTGAAATTGTAGAAACTCCTGATCATTGGATTTATATATCCCATCTTAGATAGTGAATGGGTTTCACCATTGGTAATTATATAAAATAAAAATGGAGAATGGTGTCTATGGATAAATTATATGGAACTTAATACAACAATCATAAAGGATCATTTTCCTTTACCCTCCATTGATCAAGTATTAGACACACTAGCAGGGAAGACATATTTTGCCTTTTTGGATGGCTTTAGTGGTTACAACTAGATTAGAATTGCTCTTGAGGACCAGGAGAAGACCAAATTCACTTTTCCCTAGGGTACTTATGCTTATTATATATTACCTTTTGGGATATTTAATGCTCCTATAACATTCTAGAGGGCTGTCTTAAGTATCTTTGTAGATATGTCCAATGAATGTGTAGAAATCTATATGGATGACTTCACTATTTATAGAGAAACATTTGATGAGTGCCTGAAGAACAAAGATAAAGTGCTACAATGTTTCTAGGAGCACAATTTGTCTTTAGGTTATAAGAAATGTGACATGCTTATGACATAATACATTGTCTTAGGTCACCATGTATCTGTCGAAGGAATTAATGTTGACCTTGTAAAAATTAGTAAAAATGGATGAGGATTTTAGATCAACATGATGTCTTACCTAATAAAGGGAGAACCAACCAAAACATAGATGAAGAAGGAGAGGAGGACATCTTAGTCCTCCTTTGGCATGAAGATTGAGACCTTCCCTTGGTCCTTAACCAGTCATTCTCACTACTGACTTGGTAAGGACCCATAATAAACATTCTACTATAGGCAATAGTTAAAGTCAAAAAAAAAGAAACCAATAATGAAAACCCTTTTTGGGCATTATTGGATTTTTTTGGGTTACAAACCATCCTACTAGCTACCTAAAACTATAAAATGGGCCTAAATAGAAAACCAGCTTGTTGGCTATTTAGGGGTAAAAACAAAAAATGAAAAATAAATAATCATTTTTAGCAAAACTATTCATTTTCCTCCAATTACTACAGGATCTTTTGTAGCTACTATAGGCACCTTCCCCATAGTTGGGCATAACTTTATAGTTGCTATAGGCACCATCTTTGGTTGTTATAGGTATACCCTAACACTTCTCTAAGTACATGTAGGATAGTTCCTCAAAAACTCTAATCTATGGCCTTAACAATGAGATTTTTAGTAATACATGGAAGACACCTAACAAGCTAGAGGAGGAGTGAAGGAGGATTGGAGAAGACAATTCAAAACCTTGCTCTGGCTTACCCCTGAATAACTTAAAAAATTTCACTAGGCACAAAATTCATAGGGAGTAAGATAGTACAGAGATAAATCATTAGCAAGCTCATGAAGAGGAAGATCACAAAGAAACATCACCCTCAACTACCCTCTTTTATGTTCATACAACACCTAACTTGGATAACACTAATATGTAGTAACCATTTAGTGGTAAGAGGGAAATGATCTCTCATCCAACTCCAAGACTCCTATTCTAGTTCCATGTAGGCTATCTTGATGACATGTAGGTAAGCTGAGGGCACCATGGACACCCAACATCCTGTGATATCATAATTAATAAAAAAGGCCCCACTTTAGTCTAGTTATAACTACCAATACAATCATTGCCTTCCATCAACAACTCACATGTAAATCCTTAGTGTAACCCTAGGTAAACTATTAAAAAGGTACATTGTATATTTTAATCATAGAAGAGTATTTATTATTTTAATATAGCATGTATGGTATTGAAAAGTATATTAAATCATTAACACATCATTCATTAATACCTTTCAACTCACATTTCAACCCACATGATGATGTCTCACCCCACACTTATATCCCTAACCATGACCCCATTATATCTCTTCTATTTTACTCATCCCATGTCACTTGGGGACAAGTGACAACTCACATGGGAGGGGAAGAATGCTACATGAAATAATACCATGCACTATGATATCCATATATGTGGGATTAGATGCCATAATGAAACCATAATAACCTATAGGGAAAATGATCACTTTCATTATTTTTCCTTGCAAGTACAACCATTCATGCAAAGCTGAAGCATGCCATAACCTACAATTTATAACCTATAACCTACAATCATAAACCACCATTATTGAATAAACCCTACTTTGCTATAGATAGAACTTTAGAACATAAATAGAGTGTGTTACCAATTACTAGTTGAAAGGGTCGATAGAAAGCTAAACTTAGTAGAATGGGAGGCTCAGTTATGAGAAGGGAACCCACAGATCATAAGCAACTTCAAGGAGACCTAGCTAGTTGAGATGTATTCAATAGAGTTGGTTGGACCACTTATTTTGATAAATTATAGCATTCTCAGAACCCTTTGATAGGGAATTTATAGGATCCTTTACAAGAAATCAAGTTACTATACATGGCATCACATTTCTAGTTACTAAAGAACTGGTAAGTTGGGCAACTAGGCTACCACAAATTAGAGATAACTAACAAGACAAACCCAATGGTTAAGAAGATAGACAATAGGTCTATCATGGAGATGAAAGGATAGTAATAAAGATAGGTGGTGTGGAGAGACTCAACCTACCTAAAGCCTAGAGGGAAATAGCCTCATACATCATCAGATATATGACCTATGAAGGAAGGTACTCTCTAATTTAAATTTTTGAATCATTTAAGGCATAATAAGACCATTAATGTTATAAATCATGTGTGAAACATTCTAAAAAATATGTCCAAAGAGTACTAGAAGGGGATTAAAAAAGCCCTATCTCAACATAGCCTAATATGGTTGATAACCAAACATGGAATAAACACTGTTAGATTTGAGCTTAGTTGGGAACAATTTCTAACCTTAGGGAATGTTGAACCTCAAAAAGAGGAGGAAAATAATGAGAAGGCCCAAAAATTTTTATAAGAAGATGCTACAGGCACTAGTGCTATTGTATAACCCGTAGCTATTGAGGGCCCATCTAAAATTGCTATGGGTATAAGAAGGAGAAGGAAACTAGTCCTACCTCCTGATGACATAGAGGAGGATAATCCACCCACACAATATGAGAAAAATATTCCTTCTCCCATTATTCCCACTATCTCCTCACCAAAGATTGATCCTTTCACCATGGCTCATTCAGATCAAGATGAAGTTCTTCTATCAACTACTACACAATAAGAACAAATTCCAATAGCTACCCTTCCTAAAAAGAAGATGAAAATTTAAGAAAAGAAACTCTATATCAAGAAGGAGACCTCCTCTTAGGAGATATCAAAGAATTAATAAATAAATGATAACTATAGCCTCTTCACCCATATATATTAGTGAGGATGAAAAGGGAAAGAAAGAGCCTAAGATTTGAAAGACCCCTGATGGGTTCAAGATTGCTGAATGGTCTACTGAAGAGGAATATACTAAAGAAGAAGTATAGTCACCTAAGCCATCTAGATTCACTGAGTAAGACATGGATCTCCTTCAACACATTAGATACATAGAAGAAGAGTTGAGAATGATAGATTAGCTTGCAGTAGAAAAGGAATTAATTGAAGAAAAGACTATGGAAGAAGAAGCAAAACAAGAGATAGTTCCTCATGATCAAGAGTTCCAAACCTTGGAACAAGGTATGAGATAAATATATAGGTTGAGGAATGAGATAATAGAGTTAAAAGGTAAGAGAGGCCTGGAAACACTTTTAGGGGAAACAAAATTTGTAGAACCCTCGATAAAAAGAGAAAGGTTATTGGAGGAACCTCTAGCAACTTCCTTAGAAGAACCTACAACAACTTCCTTAGAGGAACCTACAACAACTTCATCTACCTTGCCCATAGATAGCATTAATATACCCTCAAAATCACTTACAAAATATTATGCTCTAGCTTTGGTACCTTTCTACAATAGATTTCCTCCTCTTCTACCCATTACAAAAATACCTACAATGGAAAAAGTTATTGATGTGGATCTTTTAGGTGCCATGCCTATATAAACTAATGACCTCCTAAATTTTTTTAAGGAAAAACTTGGTGATGAAACTTAATACAAGGATCTGGTACAAATATTTAAGGTATATGTTGAAACAAGAGAACAAAAAGATGACTTAAAAGAAAGATTGGAAATGGATTAAACTGAGATCAAGTATCTGATAGAAAATATTAATAAAATTCATGATACCACTGAAATATTAATGGAGTATAGATCACCTTCTAGGGTGCATGTTGTCTACTTAGAAGAAAGTATCAGAGTTGTTGCCAGAATCCGGATAATGTGAATGCAATGGAGACGTGATCACACGAGATGAAGCAAGTGCACACCACATAAAAGCTAAAGTAATTTAAAATTACACAAGACAAAATAGAGAAAACCAAAATTTGATTTAACACGAGATGGCCAAAGTGAGGAATACATATAGGAGAGTACGTAACTCCTCCATAAAAAGTGGACAAGGCACCCCAAGAATAGATTATAACTCTTCCATGAAATGTGGTGACAAGGTGCTAAGAATAGAGAAGTAATTCCCATCAAGGGAGTTACTTATGACACTTATGACACATATATGACACACACATCCACATAAGCTAGCCTATCCCACAAATGTAGGAAAACTCCATGTATGCACAAGAAATACAATTTCCCTAATTAAAAAATAGGGAAAAATAAAAACCTACACTAAAACCCTCCAATAAGCGTAGCTTAGGTGGGAAGTGTGGAAATATAAAATGAGTCTCAACAACTAGGCTTGATGAGATACCCATGTACAAATGCAATCTCCCATAAGATAGAGAAAAGGAGAAAACCTATAGGAAAAAACTCCCCCCAAAAGAGAGACATAAAAGAAAGAAGAGGCTAGTGCCCCCCCAAAGATGATGATGCTGTAGATGTTGACCACACTCGAAGAAGAGCTCATAGATGAATGAACTTGCTCTCGATGAAAGGTTTGGTGAAGATGTCTGCAACCTGCTTTGAAGACTAGCAAAATATCAAGTCAATGACCTGACTATGAATAAGCTCCCAAATGAAATGCATGTGAATCTCTATGTGCTTAGTCAGCTTGTACTGAACTAGATTCCTACAAATCTAAATGGTACTCTAGTTGTCATAATAAATGATGGTGGGCTGCCTGATAGGAATGCCAAACTTAGAAAGAATCCCCTAAAGCTAAATAGCCTCAGTAGTTGTATTAATAGCTCCCCTGTACTCTGCCTCTGTGGATGATATAGCAATAGCATTTTGCTTCTTGCTAGACCAACTGATATGACCAAATCCTAGAGAGAAATTGTAACCAAAAGTGGACTTGCGAGTCTATGAATCGCCAACCCAGTATGAATCTATATATCCAACCAAGTCAACCTCTATTCCAAATCTGTAATGAATCCTGTATCTATGTGAACCTTGTATGTAATGCAAGATTCTCTTAGCTAATTTTCAATGCAGCTCATGAGGTTCCTGCATGAATCTGGAGATAAGTCCCACTATATATGATATGTCAGGCCTGGTGTGAGTCAAGTAGATGAGATTACCAACAAGTTGTTGATACCGAGTGGCATCAACCAATGGTAAAGAACAATTATCCTCAAGCTTGACTCCTGATAGAAAGGGAGTCAGAGATGGCTTGCAATCAGCCATGTGAAATCGAGCCAATAAGTCAAGAGCATACTTAGGATGTGCAAGAGAAATCCATGAATCTGACTATGAGATCTCAATGCTAAAGAAGTAGTGCAACAAACCCAAGTCTATCATGTCAAATCTATCCTGGAGAGATGCCTTCATCACTGCAATAGCTGATGAAGAACTCCTAGTGATAAAAAAGTCATCAATATATAGAACCAAAATTAGGAGTGAATCATCCTATCTCAAGAAGTTGACATTAGGATCAGAATGGCACCTAGTGAAACCCACTGTGAGAAGGAAGGAATCCATCTTGGCATACCAAGCCTGAGGGGCCTGTTTGAGGCCATAGATAGATTTATTAAGTCTGCATACTAAGGAAGAATCTTGAAAAAATCTTGTGGCTGCTCCATGTAGATCTCCTCCTCTAGGTCTCTGTGAAGAAAGGCACTCTTCACATCCATCTAATGCACATCCCAATCATGTGTTATGACAATAGCCAAGGTGAGTTAGATAGAAGTCATCTTTGCAACGGGTGCAAGGGTCTTTGAGTAGTCAATGCCTGTCACTTGTGAGAAACCCTTGGTGACCAGTCGTGCCTTGTACTTATCAATTGACCCATCTATTACAAACTTGGTGTGATATATCCACCTACATTAAACCATATTTCTTCCCTTAGGAAGTGAAGTCAAATCCCAAGTGTGATTTTTTATTAAGGAAGAATATTCTTCTTCCATAGCATTATCCCACTCAGGTACCCCTGATGCCTCTCAAAAAGTCTATGGATCTGAAACTAAAGCAAAGAAGGCATGTAGATCTCTCTAAAAATCCCCCCTAGTACATTTTTCATCTATGGGATCTCCTACCCAAGTGCCAATACTCTTAAGTGTCTGTTTGGCCCAAAGTGGCCCGAAAGTGGGTGAGTCAGGTGCTAACTCCTCATCCTTTGACTGACTAGAGGTGGATGACTCTGCATTATTGTCCTCACTGTCTGAACTCGAAGAAGAAGAAGAAGATGTCTCTGGCTTAGGAACCTGCTTTGGCTGATCTAAATCTATTGAGGAATCATCATGAAGAAGTAGATCTGATGAGGTAGAAGAAGTGTCAAGTGTTGAGTCTCTAGGAATCTCCTGAAAATGGACACTTCTCTTGATGAACAACTCATGAGTGACTGGATCTAGAAGGTGATACCCCTTAATACCATCTAGATATCCTACAAAGATGCAAGGCTTGGACTGACATTCCATAGCTTTGTGTTTCTTCTTCAAAATGTGGGGCATGGCTAGGGATCTGAAAACACTAAGGTGCACAACATCAAGTTTCCTTTTATGCCAAGCTTCAAAGGGTGTTATCCCTTTCAAAGCTTTTTGAAGAACCCTGATTTGAATGTAGCAAGCACAATTGATGGCTTCAGCCCAGTACTGTGGTGCTAAGGATATGGAGTGAATCATATAGCTACCCATCTCTTTCAAGAACCTATTTTTGCGTTCTACAACCCCATCATGTGAAGGACTATAAGCGACTATGTGCTGCAAATAAATCCCCTCTGTGGTGCAAAACTACTCAAACTTGATGCTGACATACTCCCCTCCATTATTAGTTTGAAGAACCTTGATGGATTTCTCACTCTATTTCTCAAAAAGAGCCTTGAAGTCTAGAAAAATTTCAAACACTTTAGACTTTTGTTTGAGAAAATATATCCAAGTGTACCTAGAGAAATCATCAATAAAAGTGAGGACGTACTTGGCCCTTGTGAAAGATGGTTTGGGAAAGGGTCTTGATACATCACTATGGACTAACTCCAAAGGTTTTGAAGCTCTCCAAGCTTTGCCTTTGTCAGATTTTGCTTCGGGATGCTTCCCAAGGGAGCATCCCTCGCAAAGTCCTTTTGAGAATTGGACACGAGGCAAGCCAATGACCATGTCATTTTTGCAAAGTTGTTCAAGGTAGCGGTAGTTAACGTGGCCAAACTGCTCATGCCATAATTTGATAACTCCATCTAAATGAGTCAGCAATGTTGTTGGAGAAGAATCTGATGCAAAGTGTGAGAAGGTGTATAACCTTGCTTGGTGATATGCCCTACCCACTGCCACTGTAGTATTGCTATGCAACTCCCTGATAGCCACTAAATTTGGTGAAAACTCAACTCTCATGCCCTGACCAATGTGAGTGATTTGGTACACTGATAGGAGGTTGGTTGAAAGAGAAGGAACACTTAAAACATTATTGAATGTTCCTCCTTCCATTTGAACTGACCCTCTCCCTACAACAAAAACTGATGTGTCATCACCCAAACTAATTGAAGTCATGCTACAAGGCTCTAAAGATGAAAACTCAACTAGTGAAGAGCCCATGTGGTGAGAAGCACCTGAATCAATGACCCATGATGATGTAGAAGCTATAGTAGCTACAAGGGCCTTGCCCTTTTCTTTCTCCTTACCCTTGCCTTTTGCCTTGGTAAAATCTTGGGTAGATGAATTCTACTTGATGGACTCAAGAACACCTATGTTTTTTTTCTCTAGAAGATGAGTTAGGTGATCTATTTGTTTCTTCATGCATTTGTGTTCATCATGCACTATATTTTTACAATAGGCACACTTAACCTTCTCCTTCTTAGGTTTAGCATTGGAGGAGGAAGACTCAGTGTTGTTTTTGGTAGGATTATTGTTTTCTTTCTTCTTCTCCTTTGTTGAAGTCTTATCCTTACCATTTCCAGCTATCAAAGCTTGGGGTTGAATAGACTTCATTGTGCCCATTCTAATTATCTTATCTTGCTCCCTAGTCAAGTCAGCAATGAATGAATCCAAAGAAGTCATTTTCCATGTAGTGCCAAGGGCACTTTTTGTGGCATGGAAAGTGGAGACAAAGACTGAATAGCTTGGACCTAACTTTGTGAGAATAAAAAGTATGAGTTGATCATCTTTCTTCTCTATCCTGAATTCTTTCAATTGCAATCTAAGGGCCTTAAACTTAGTGAAAAAGTCTTGTAGGGTGTCAAAGTTGATAGGACTTAGACTTATGAGTTCATTTTCGAGCTCATGACCTCTCATCTCATCAAGCTTCCCAAATAAGTTTTCTAAGGTGTCTCATATGTCATTGGGAGTATTCAAGGATTCAAAATGGAAGAGAAGTTTTGGAGACATAGACAAGCTCAGTAATCCATAGGCTTCATCACTACGATTGTACCACTTGACCTTTTCAACATCAGTGTTGGGTTCTACTTCAGTACCCATGGTGATCCTATACAACCCTTTGCTTCTAAGAATGATTGAAATTTTAACCTTCCATTCATGATAGTTGAAGGGTGTTAGGGGTTTAAGTTGAAAAGAATCCATTTTAAGTTGAATTTAGGTGAAGTTGTGTTGATTGCAAGTTGTGAAATTATGTAGAAAGGAGAATGAAAGCAAAGATTGCAAGTGCTAAAAAGTAATCACACCCCCCCAAAATGTTGATCCCCCCCTAAATATGCAAGTGCATGCTCAAAAGATGTTGGGATCAGCTGAAAATGCATCTTAGAGCAATTAGTGCAAGACTTTAAGCAAACAAGACGTCGGACTCAGCCAAAAATGCGTCCTGGGAGACCCAAATTTTAGACACTTTATAAACTAGTGCATTTTTGACAAATAAAAAGCCTACACTATGGATAATTGAGTTACAAACACTTTTGAAAAACATGGCACCCAAATCCGAGCTACCATTTTTAATATACTAAAGGTTCAATTTTCCCATAAACTAGTTTTTTTGCAAAAAAAACACTAAAACATTAAAAAAATGCCTGTTTTGAGAGAGAAAGTGGCCTTCCAACCACTCATTGGATTTAACACGAAATGAGAAATCCAAAGGAGGTTTGTGTGAGGGGGAATTGGCCTCCTGCCAACCTGGGCCTCACCCTTCGTCTTCATAGGTTTAAGATACAAGTTTAAAAAAAACTCTAAATTGTTTTTTTTTGAATGCTAATTTCCAATTTGTCTTTAATTCAAAAAATCAAATTACTGACTTATGAATATCAAAAAAATTATTGGACAATAGTAGAATTATCAATTGAAAAGCAAGAGAGAGAGAGGGACCACCACATGGTCATTGGAAACCAAATAGGGAGCGCCATTTTTAAGAAAATTACTGGCAAAAAAAACAAGTGAACAACAGATGTGGCAGAATGATCTCATAAAAAATAAGGGCGCACATCTATTTTCTAGACCGTAGAAAGAAAGTAGGCAGTGGTGCCCAAAAAAAGGTGCAATTTAGAATTTACTCAGAAAAATAAAAGAAATGAACTGCATACCTGCTGGACACCATACGGCCTGCTTGGTGCCTAGCAAACAAAAAAAATAGCTGGAAGAGTACCAATGTGGCAGTAGCACCACACAGTCAGCAACACACAGTCAATAATGCACAATAGATATCAATGCATAGTAGATAATAATGCCTAGTCAGCCTCAACAGAAGGAAAAGCACTGCTGGAAGGATATTGCGCCTAGACTAGCTGCACCTAGACTGACAACACCTCGAAGGATATTACTGTTGATGCTGCTCCTCCCTCTGTTGCTCCACACAACAATGGTGCTTAAGAATAGAAACCAGTTGTAGATATCTATCTTTTCTTGCAGAATGACCAAGAGAAAAGGAATTCTACTGCCTTTGCTAAAGCCACAACAGATCCATACAAGATGTCTTGGCAAATTCTAACTCAGAAGCAATTTTTTTTAAACAAGTTCCCTATGGATTTGCATGAGTTTTCAAGAAACTCTACCAAAGCTCTCAAATGCAATGGAGTTAAAAAAAATACTAAAGAAGCAAAGTAATTTTTTTAGAATAAACTAATAGCATAACCAGACACATGATTACTAAAGTGGCTCTGATACCATATCAGAGTTGTTGCCAGAATCCGGATAATGCGAATGCAATGGAGACGTGATCACACGAGATAAAGCAAGTGCACACCACATAAATTCTAAAGCAATTTGAAATTACACAAGAAGATAAATTGCACAAGACAAAATGGAGAAAACCAAAATCTAATTTAACATGAGATAGCCAAAGTGAAGAATACATATAGGAGAGTACGTAAGTAACTCCTCCACAAAAGGTGGACAAGGCACCCCAAGAATAGACTGTAACTCCTCCATGAAAGGTGGTGACAAGGTGCTAAGAATAGAGAAGTAACTCCCATTAAGGGAGTTACTTATGACATTCTTATGACACCTATGACACATCTATGACACACACCTCCACATAAGCTAGCCTATCTCACAAATGTAGGAAAACTCCATGTATGCACAAGAAATACAATTTCTCTAATTAAAAAATAGAGAAAAATAAAAACCTACACTAATAGAAAGATGGCTTAAATTCAGATATAATAGGATCTATAATGATCACTCCTACATAGTTTATGACCTTAAATCTTTCTTTGAAGTTTATAGACATACTGACTTTGATCTCCAAGCTCAGTTAAGTCTGTTTTACATATATAAATATGTTATACCTAGTGATTGAGTTTGGAATCCAAACATATACTTGGATGATGTCCAATTGAATCTATTTTATTCATATGTCCTTAATGAAATAGGAAGAAGGAAATAGATGGAGGATTACCAAGAAAAAGAAAAAGAAGCTACCATAATGATTAGGGGTGAATCATGTAATCTAGATGCTATAATAGAAGAATGGATCTCCTTCATGAACTCAGGTACTCCACAAGCATGGGTTATAAGGAAACAAGTAGAAGTTTATAATAATTATTTGAGTCTTATGGAAGGAGATGGAAAGCAAATTTTTCTTTCTTGTTCTCATAGATAGGTAGAACTCTCTAATGCCTTAAAAATAAAGGAACCCTATTCCCCTCAAAACCTTAGGGAGGCCATACACAAGGTATACATGTATATTGACATTATCAAGAAGAGAAGGGTAAAATGGTTGGGATCAATGTTTCAACCTCTTTTGTTTTGGTTCCCAATAACTGAATAGGAGGGAAAGGTCCCAAATGATAGAGAGGCTGAGAATAAAAGATGGGAGAACATTGATGATGCTAAAGGCTTCTATATCCTTGAAAGGTCAGGCTGCATCGAGCCCCTAGATTTTTGAAAATTCTATGGTTTAAAAATATAGCCAAAGATTAATTGAGGTCAAACAAAATATTAAGTATGGGGGTGTGATGAGGCCACCAATTACTCTATTTTATAGCCTCATCCATACCTAGTATATATATTTTTCTATGTAAATCCCCATAACCATCCATGAATCATACAAATAAATGAATGAATTCATGATTTTGTGTGTGCATTGATATATATATATATATATATGTTATGAATTAATGATGATTTTTATTTGATTAGATTATACTCATGTAACTTTATTTAACAAACATTTGAAGGGTGAAGTAAGGCTACAGGAATCTTGTTTGGGCCCAACACTTATAGGCTATGCACAACAACTATAGGCTTCTATATATAGGTTGCCCGTAGCCACTACAGGGTGCCCACAACAACTGTAGGCTTCCACTTACAAGTTGTCTATAGTCATTTTATATTGCCTATAAAAACTATAGGCTTCCACCTATAGGTTGCCCATATCCATTGCAGATTGCTTGTAGCAACTATAGGCTTCCTCTTACAGGTTGCTTGTAGTCACTACACATAATAGAACCCTTGTTGTGATCAGATCTTAAGGGCACATCTAGCTATCTTGGGAACTGAATAAATGATTGAAAAGGACCATAGTTATTGTATGGACTTCCCACTTATAATAAAACTTTGATGTGCTACCAAAAATGAGAAAGATAAGAACAATGGGAAGGAGATAAAAAGAAGTAAAATAATAAAATAATATACATTGTCCTTAACCTAGTCATGCCTAAAACAAGTAACTTTAGTTACTAACCACCTGAAGGTTGACTGGGGTAGTTATTAAGTATTTGTATTTTTCCCTAGTTTAGTGTTTTTGGTTAAAATCTAATAAACTACCTTTTATTTTTAATGGTAGAACCTAGATTAGATTAAGAGTTGGAGAGATGATTGCAGAATAGTAGAATTGTAGAAGTCATTACATTCTGAATATTATAATCTTTTGTAGAAATATTTAATTAATATAAATCTAAGTAATGAGAAGGTTGATTCTTTAAGAAGATTTGAAAATCTCTCAAAGAAGTATTGAAACTTATTTTTGAATGAGAAATGCCCCCTTGGAAAGGAGTTGTAGTGAAGATCCTAACCCTCCTTAGTTAAATGTGTTGTGTAAGTTGATTTCATTACTAGTTTGATTATATAAAGTGTGATGCATGTGTGATTCACAAGTGTGAAGTATTTATATATTTCTATTATAATATTTTCATAGTATAACTATATGGTAAATGCAATAAAATTTCATTGTACTACAACTAGTAAATCACGTTAATCTATGAATCAATAATGCATATATAGTGCTGACATCCTTGAAAAGCATACACACCCTAGGTTGATAATTAATGTTAATAAAACTTAGGAATATGGTATTAAATAGGTAATAAGTCTACATAATAATATGGTAGAACATGCACAAAATTATGGAATTCAATAGGGCACCCTACACTCTTAAGGTTACAATCAGGTCTATGAGGTATGTCTAGGTCTAGAATCCAAATGAGGGGCCAAATTACTTTATATTCTTGGTAGATCATTCCAATGTATTTAGGCATGCTCATAGGGTCACAAAAAAGGTATTTAAGCTATTGGTATGTAGAAGAAATCATAAAAAAGTCATTTTGGGTCTTAAACCCACTCTGGCTTGTTAAACAAGGTTTAGGCCTAGTGCCCAAAAGGAGAGTCATGGCCACTTACACCTTGATATGATATTTATACCCTATTTAAAAATGTTTATAGGATGGAGATAAATGTGTTCAAGCTTTTGGAGGGTAGAAAGTTTGAAAATAATCCATTTTTGAGCTCAAAAGTAACTCAGACTTGTAAAAAATGGATAGAAGAGCTCAATAGGCTAGTTTTGAATACTCACATATTTCATGAGGCTATGCATGGATGAAAAAGGATTTTAGAGGTGTTATTAGGGGTCTTAAATATCATTCTTGTGGAATTTATTTTCAAGTTGAAGGCTAGGTTTTTATGAACAATGCTTAAGAGGGTAAATAGGCCAAAACCCTTGTAAACCCTTGCTAGTAACCTGATTGGAAAGATGAATCTTGAAAGCTACTCTAATGGACTAGTTTGCCTAGAATGGTGATTTGACCTTGAATAAGACTCTCTCAAGCTCCCCCCATACTTTTGGACTATACAAATAGAGTGAAAAATAGGGTTTTCTTGACCTTTTTATGTGTTTTGTAGGTTATAAGAGTCTGAAGATGAAATCAAGTTTGGGGAAAATATTAGGACTTAATGTAACTCCCTATGTACATTTCATGCCTTGGAAAAACTCCTAAGTTCCTCAACCATTTACTTCATCTTATCCAGTCAAAATTGGCATAGTGACCAAACTAGTGAGAAGTGTGAAAACCTTAAGTGTAAGTGATTTTAAGGTGTACATGATGATTTTAAGGCCATGAAAGGTCATGAAATGTGTCATTCACTCCTTCCCATGTATTTTAATTGAAAACTGATGTATTTTTATAAGCCAAGTGTGCAAGGTGCATGAAAGAGGAATTTCTTAGAGTGTAGGTAGTGATATCTCCTTTCTAGATGATTCCAAATGACTAGGTCTAAAACTAATGCATGGAGAGGCATGTATTCAAACTTTAACCTTAATTTCAATCATAATACCTATCCTTAATTAGTTTTGGGATGTTCAAATAGCTCAAAATTATGAAGGCAATTTTTTGAGCTAGAGTGAGAACTTTCATGCCACTTTGCAAGAGTTTCATATCTTGAATAGCCACTTGTCTCTTCTAACCTTTCATGGTCCATCCCAAATCCTCTTCTCATGAATAATTAACTAATTTTATTAGCCTGAAAAGTGTCATTGTGACCCTTGAACTTATCTCTCCTCCTCTCTCTCTTAAGTTCTATAAGAGCTGCCATTTTGGCCTTTATAATCCAATACCACACCATGTATGGTAAAGTGTTAAACACAAGATATACTGAGAGGGGGGTGAATTAGTATATCATATATATAATAAAACTTTCCTTTAACCAAAATCCACTTAATCAAACATTCAAGATATGCAATAAAACTCAAACAATAAACACCACACAAGATAGAGAGACACACCAGATATAATGTGGAAACCCAATGTGGGAAAAACCACAAAGAACAATCTCAAGTATATGAATGAGCACCAACCCAAACAATATTTTCAAGCACAAACTTGTAGGAGCACCAAACCCATTTGCCGAGCACCAACTCAACTACTATTCATGAGCACCAACCCACAGGAGCACCAAACCCCTTTGCCGAGCACCAACCTAGCTACTATTCATGAGAACCAACCCACAGGAGCACCAACCCCTTTGTGTATACCACACACCTATCTCTCAATGTTGTTATCTCAATAAATGATAGTTCAATACAACATCTCTTTCCTCTCTCTCACCTTTGCTTTTTAAAGCTAGATATAACAAATACAAATCATATTCATCTCTCACAATTGCTCTTCTAAGCTTGATATTACAATATCAAATCAACCTCTATCTCACACATTTACAAATGGCTTCTCAAGCCTTTATTTATAGCTTTCCAAATGACCTTTGGCCTTCCCCCTTTGTGACCCTTCAATCCTCATGGAAAATGGTGCTAAACTTGTATGACCCTTCATATCCAAGCCTTTGAAAAGTCATGTGGTGACCCTTCATGATCAAAAACGTCCTTCCCTCTTTTGTCCTCATCTTGGTGACTTTTTTTAATCCTTAAAGTGTCCCTTAATGAGAAATTGTGCCCTTCCTCTTTTGTCTTCACTTGGTGACTCTTAGAATTCCCCAAGATGACTCTTCATGAGAAAATGCATCCCATCCTTCTTTTGTCTTTACCCCATGGATCTTTGACTTATCCATGGGCCCTTATTTTGTCTCATATGCAACCAAAAATATATTCGTTAATATTAAATAAATATTAACTCATATTAGCCAAGATATATTTATTACAAACAACATTAAATGTAATGGGGCCTTTATTACCAATAATGCTAGACCTTTGACATCAATGACAATATTTCCAACATAAAGTCCTATTGATTTTGACATTTTAATTGAATTAGTAAATAAATTCAATATAGTTTTAGTTCATATATCAGATTTTCAAAGTTTGTGAGGAGATGTATAGTGAATGGTTAAGAGATAATCATCTATCCTTACTTTCTCTCAATCCTTCCATCCTTCCATGTTTGATGCAAGTGATTTCATGCATAACAGGTCATATGAAGTCTTGTTAAGTGTATGGACATATTATTAAGTGTACAAGGAAGTATTATCATTTGTAAAATGATCTATGTTTCTACTTACCTTGGATAATCTTTATGTAAGTCACCTTCATATTGAAATACTGATGTTAGTGCACTCTAAGACTCTTAGACTAGTGTTGTATGACTTTTTTATTTATGATGGAGTATAATAGTCTTGTGGTAAACACATAGATACATCAATCCCTAGAATAGGTTTTATTTCATGTAAAATCTAACCCTTTTCCCTACAAATAATCAGTTAGTATAGGTGAAAACATTTCAAGACATATTCAGGGAGATATCCCTTAATTATAGAGATTCATCTCACCAAATTGATTACCAAAAAAAAGTGAGATGTTTCCATTGTGACACATAGATGAGGAGAGTTGAGGCATCTCTTAAAAGGGTGAAAATATAAGTGATAATATATCAATAGAGATAATTAGTCATTGTTCAACAATACGACCCTCACCCTCTTAGCTTAGATATTGAATAGGAGTGGGAGTTATATAACCAACAAAGACCTTGTTATCTTTTTCATCCTTTTGACCTTACCCTTATTGAGATATAGTCCACTAGAATCAAGACCACTCAATTTTTTATTTCTTTCTTTGAGGATTATCCATTTAATGAATGGATTCCAAAGGATCTACATGAAATCATGGATTGTTTCTATAGATGCCTCTAGCCCATTAGAGTTTAAAATGTGCATCAATATTCTCATAAGAGTTGTAGGCATTCATCTATAATGATCAGGCTAATACCCACTCATGGTCAAGTGCTATTGATTTCCTTAATTCTCCTAGGATTAAACCTTCTCTCCCTTTGCATTATTGAAGGGATAATTAACATTGATATCTTACAATAGATCACGTTGAATCTCTTCCTCCTACCCCTTTTTTAATATTTTTATTAGTCATGTTGATTTCAACCACAATTTAAGGCCTAAATATCCTTGGTTTCTATCATGTATATAAGTTCCCACATAATGAAACATATTTACTTCTTAGGTCAACTTCAATAAGATGAGACCACAAGGATCCTATTTATTGTGTGGCTTGCTATGGCTACTCTTTTGGCCATATGCTCCTAAAGAAGCTCATTTTGATCATCTTCCTCTCAATAACTATCTATCAGGTTTTCATCTTTTGATTCATGGTATGTATATCTTTACTACTATAGATAGTACATAGATCCATGTGACATCCATGTGAGTGGTTGGTATCCCTTATCCCTTAGTTGTTCTTATAATTTTTTAATAAGAGACCTTATTTCCACTCAAATGTGAGCTATTTCCATTCTTACTCCCTTTCTTAAACTTGTAAGTTCACTGGTAGACATGATGTAAGACCTTCCAAGCATATCACTACCTTAATGATAAAGTGTATGGATTAGGAATATGATGATGAGATGATTCTCAAACTCTTTTTTCATGTTGACCCTAGACAAATTATCTAAGTCCCTAAATACTAAAGTGCACAAGCACATAACAAGAAAATTTAGATCAATGCTAATAGCCAAAAAGTACACACATAAATTAAATACATAACATGCTTGCTACCCAATGTATACTGCCAACACAATAGGCAAAAACTTCTAGAAACTATGTTGACATGCACTAAATGAAAAAAAAAAGGATATAAATATGAAAACTCATGGACCTAAGAACCCTAGTAGAGATTGTAAGAGATAAATGATTGGATTTAAGTCTAATAATAGATCCTAATATATAATTGTGAAGTGGTGACAAATGACAGTGGTAGATGGCATCTAACAACATAAACATTAACTTTTAGGTGGGTATAATGATGTAATAATTATAATATGGTTGGTTTTGGTGGAAGAAAAGGATCTTAGGAGCATATAAAAGACAAACAAAAAGGATAAGAAAGAGAGCTCTAGATGTTACAAAATTTTTATTGAGTTGAATAAAAGATAGAGTAAATATTGAGGCAATAAATTAAGATAGAGAAAGGAATGGTAGTGAAAATAGTGGAATTTTAAATGTTGTAGCATCAATTTTTACCCTTGGAGAGGGTTATTCAAGCTCTCTCCAATTAAGCTACACTATGAGAACAACCCCAAGCTATGGGTCACCTATGGTGGGGTTGGACCTTTGGAGAAGGCCGAATTCCTCTTGATGGGTCACCTATACTAATGTTTTCACTAGGAAAAGGGTTAGAAAGGTGGAAATGGATCCTAAGGAAGTTAACTAGGTGATGCAAAAAATTTATATGAGAACTCACATAAGCATGAAGTAAACAATGTGGAAGTATAAGACAATTCTAGCTCACATAATCTCAAAAAACTTAGCTTGTTTCATAAGTGTTTCATAAGCTAGGTTAAAGAAGTAGTGAATGAAGGCAAAGAAGAGTTTTAGGAATTAATGAGAGTTTGCATCAATGATAGAAAGAACACTAATTCATACCTAAAACTAACTTGAAGACACCTATAAATGAGCATGAAAGAAGGACAATGGGCATGGAAGATTCTCCTTCACAATTCCATCATGCACAAGCTTTTCTACACACAATTCGGAGGGGAGAGATAGGTAAAGAAAGTCTATATTGATTCAAGAGGTCTTTCATACAAATTTTGACAGGGTCTAGGCTTATCAAATGAGAGTCTTTGCTCTTCTATGATTGAGAGAGTCTTTCTTATAAAAATTGAGAGAGAGTTAAAATGTGTTAGAACATAAAAGATATAGAAAAAGGGTAAGGAGAAAGTGAACACAACATCCCAGATAATTAAATGAGATCCAATAACTTAGATGGGGTCCCAACCACTTTTGATCTATTATTATTAATTCTACCTCCCAACTAGCCATTCATTAGCTCCAAATAACTTTAAACACCTCATTGGCTTTATAAGACATACTAGAAGACAATAAATTATTAGAGGTGGTAAGCCATGATCTATGTTTATGAATAAAACATTTTAAAGGCTTTGTAAAAGACTTAAATGCTCCACTTGTACTTCTCCAATCTCCAAAACTACTTCTTGAACTTTTATGCCAACTCTCACTTGTATTTACTATAAGGACAATGTCTTCATACCTTGAATCCAGATAGAGCCATGCCATGTCTACTTTGAGCTGCTATAGGTACTTGTTTGTCAAAAATATGACCAAGTCGATAGACAAGACACTCTTTTATAATCACATATCTACCCCTACAACAAAATATTATCATAGGTCTATATTATAGATTTAAAACCAATCCAATTTATTGGTTTTCATATATTTATGTTATTAATGAAAAGCCTATAGGTCACATAGCTTCCTTCTTGATCTCTATTAGGTCTAAATAGACCTATTCTACCTCTGAACCTTAAAGAAGCTGAGAAATCATTATATGCATAGATATTATTTAAAGAATAATGATCAAAATTGTGAAACAATAATACAACCCCAAAATATGGGCTCTATACATTCTACATTTTTGAACCATAGGTCAATATTGATCTTTAATGGTGATAGAACTTCAACAATGATAACCCTGACTGTATGACTGTGTCTATTTATGATATTTGGCCGAGCTATAATGATGACATATATTTTTAGAGCATTTTATTTTGTTCTACCTAAGTTTATTTTGACCTCTATTTGAATTTCCTTAGCTTTCAACTTTTAATATTGATCATTAATTAGCTTGATTATGCACCATTGGATCTACTTTCTTGACTTACATGCACATCATTGATTCTCTTCTATACGAATGGACATGATCCATAGATCTTATAAAAATTTAAGATGGCTAAGACACTTATCATCCACACATTTTTCTTCAATATTCACTACCCTTTAAACCCATCACTCACTATTAGATCTACTTTATACGATGGATCACACATCATTTATTTGCTTGAGCCCACTAGTTTTATTAGTCACCATGCACCATTAGATCTCTATACAGGTACCCAAGATCTTGATACTTGTCATCAATGTATTAAATATTAGGTTTGATAACATTTTGACTTGATGATCACCATTGATCTTAGGTGCATGATTACATGTGACCCATTAGATCTTTGGGACCCACTGACACTGTCATGTTGCCACTCGTTGTTAGATATTTGATCTGATCAAACACCAACTATTGATCTTAGAACATTTGAATTCAAATGGATATTTTATGAGGTCTAAATTTTATGTCTATGTGCATGTCTTACTTGTTAAGTATTTTTTAAATCCAAATAGTTAATTACTGCACCTTTAATTTGACATCCCCATGCATGTTTCATTCTGCTTGTTCAACTTTGAGGACTTAGATCTTGAGATAAACAACTCATCAAGACATGGAATTTGTAGAGGATGATCTAGACATGAAGCAAATCAATCCATTAATTTTTTTGACTGAGAGGCTTTCCTAAGTGAATTTATTAAATGCATAATCAAGATGACCCATTTGTTTCTATGTGATGTGAATGTGATAGTTTGGCTATTCTAGGCTTGAGCTTGAACTTTCAAGGCTCAAAATGAGTTTATAAGACCCATGGAACCTGATTTATGTTTATTAAGGTCATGATCACCATGAGAACTCACTGATCCTTTTTATCTTGAAATCTTAGGCCTACTTCCAATCTATTTAATCACTTACTCAATGAATAACTTTGTTCAACTGATCAATCTATACCAAGACCTCTAGAAACTGATCCATTTAATAAAATTTCCATATGTTGGCCAAAATTGGCCAACATTTTTGGTGACATCCTGGGGTTGCATGCCTTTTATGCAAATACCAATGGCCTTAAACTAATCCATGAGGAATCTAGAATCACTATCTTTTCTCTCAGCTATCATGAAACTGACTCAAGACTGGCCCCTTTCTAGGAAAACTCCTCTTGAACCTATAAAAAATAAAAAGAAATAAAAAGCAACCAATGTGCCCAAGATAATTGTTTAAAGGGAAACACACAACTAAAATAAATGTGCACAAATCACTTAGAGGAAAGCATGAAAAACTACTCTAATATGTTACAACATCATAACATATGCAAACTCTTCTAATAACAAGGCTTTAAAGGAATTCCACTAACTAGGATGGGTAATACCTCTCATCCAATTGATAAAGATGAAAATAATTATTATATTTACATCTATGGATCAAATAAGGACCACTCTACAAGCTATCAAACTTAGTGTAGTTGCCTAGCTTGGCCTTATTTGAGTCCTATTTGAGGACTAGGTCCACTTCCTTAAAGTCCCTTGTTGTAGATATCTGGTTATTGTCACTTGTATTTTCACCCTTTGAGTGGATGTCTTAGCTCTCCTCATTTAAGTGGTAGAATTGAAACACCTCTAAGCTTTTGGGTAGCCTAAGAATGAGGTGAATCTCTAGATAGGGCTAGCTCCCTTGATATACCACTTTGGATCAATACTACACTTAAACTTTATGAGGGAAAAAAGGGAGAGAAAAATGAAAAAAAACTATCTTAAGGGAGGTGATACACCAAATTTGTTGATGAATACCAACCAGTTGCATCTTACACATGAGAATAATGGACTAACTAAACATACACTTCTCTAATATACATATTCTCATATCAATGTTTCATTATGAGGTTATGGATGAAGGTTTAGGATATAAGGAATAGATAAGAAGCCTAGGATGACACTATTTGAATAGTATAACTCACTCAAACTTGACAAATCAATAGAACACTTCACATGACCTACAAAAAGAAGCTTTCTAATTATAAATAGGTGAGAGAATGAGATAACATGTGAAGGAAACAAGAGTTATCACTAAGTAATTTCAACCATAAAAGTAAAACAAACTATAAATAGTCATGGAAGAGGTAAAAATTAGTAGTCTTATTGATCAAATGGTATGAAAATTATTAGGGCTTTGCCATACTTAGGTGGAGCATAAGTTATAAAGGCTAAAATGACTAGTTCTTATAGAACTTGAGAGAGAGAGGGGAAGTTCAAAGGTCACAAGGACATTTTTAAAGATAATAAAAAGAGTTATATGTGAATGTGAATAGAGTTTGAAATGAACTATTTAGGTTTATAAAGCACAAGTTTCCATACAAGGCATGGAACTCTTGTAAAGTGGCATAAATTTCCTTATGTTGGCTTAGAAAATTACCTTCATGATTTGGGATATTTGAACACATAATAAAAAAATAAGGATAGGTATAATGATTGGAATGAGAGGTAAGGATTTTAGACATGCCTCTCCATGCATTGATTTTAGTCCTAGTTATCTAAAATCTTCCCAAAATGAGATATCACCATCTACAGTCAAAGTAAATCTTATTTCACACACCCTACACATTTGGCCTCAAATTTGGCTTCAATTTATCATTAAAATACATAAAATGGGGTGAATTAAATGTTTCAAGAACCTACATGTCCTTAGAGGCATTAGGCACAGCTTAAAATCAGCTCACTTGAAGTTTTCCACCCTTCTCACTAGCTTGGTCACTATGCCAGTTTTGCTTGGTTGAGATGAAGCAATTAGTTAAGGAGCTTATTATTTATTAAAAGGAATTAAATTTACATGGGGATTTATATTAAGTATTAATCTTCCCTTACATGTGATTTACATCTCTTGGAACCTCCTAAAACCTACACAACACATAAAATAGTAAAAAATACCCAATTTTTTACTCCATCCATATAGTTACATACAATTCAAAAGTATGGGAAGGATCATGAAGGATTAATATAAAAACTCCAATCATCATTCTAGACAAAATATTCCATTAGAGTAGCTTTCCATCTCCATTTTCTTCATCAAGTCTTTATAAGGGTTTAACAAGGGTTTTAGGCCTATTTCCATTCTTAAGCTTTGTTTATAAGAATTTGATGTTTTAAGTGAAAAAAATTACAAAATAATTATCTTCATGACCCTTGATAACACATCTAAACCTATTATATTTCCATGCACAACCTCAAGGGATATGTGAGCTCTTAAACTTCTCCTATCGAACTTGTTTCTCCATTCCTTGTAGGTATGAGTTGGTTTTAAGATAAAAAATGGATTATTTGTGATTCTTATGAAATGTGAAAGACTTAAAATATATGTAAATACCATAAAAAAATTTCCTAATAGGTTAGAGTGATCATCTCAAGGTGAAAGTGAAAATGACCTATTATTTGACTTCTAGGCCTAAACCTACCTAACAACCCTATTTGCATATTTGGTACCATATTTAGATTTATCATTTTATGAAAAGTAATTTATGTTTGTATAGATGTTTTATAACCTCATAAACCTCCTTTAAATGTTCAAATAATTCCTGGTCCACCCTTTTTTCACTTTTTCCTCTAAAACATGTTAATTCACTTAAGGGGAGTACCCTCTGTATGAGATAGAACAAAGGGAACTTCCACTATTTGTCTAACTAATAATAAATATGGATGATATTATATAAGTGTTAAATATGATCCGTAAAATATTCCATCCCTTGGTATGTCCATTTGACCCACAAACTACTCATATTCCAATACTGAATGTGTAAAAGATAGACTGTATATGATAGTCATAGATTGACTGTATGTTGCTTTTGAAAAGGGTCTTTTATGATCTGCTTCCTTGAATAGGGGTTCATGAGATGTTAATGAATTTTTTACATTCTATTTCAATTAATTTATCATTACAAATCTTGGTAAAACCCTTCAATCATACCTTTAAGTTGACTGCTCAAGGTGTTACTGTGTTCCCTGTATTCTTTCTTCAACAATGAATCCTATAGGTGTCCTGCTTGCTTGAGACTTAGATATAGTGTTTACAACCATATTAAAGTCCCATATTTCCATTTGGTACTTTATTGGATCAGTTTTTTCATCTTTATTAGTATAGACCATTTCTTAGGACTTCAAACCTATCCACTGTCACCCTACAGTCACCTATAGTTGACTGTACATAGTCATGTAGGTGGATTTTCTCCTTAAACCTATGCTATATGTTCATTATAGACTCCTTGAGATATTTTTAAATACTTTTTAGTAATATTTAAATAACCAAGATGATATCTCCATGCTTAAATCTCTCTTCATGACTAGGTTAACAGTTTAGTTTGATGTAGGTGAATGTCCATAAAGACAGGGACACCTGTAGGTATGTATGGGAGGCAAAACACACTATATCATCTTCCATCGGTGTAATTTAAAATAATGAGTGATATCCTAAAAAATATAAAACTATTAAATCATGAAACATGGTTTCATACTACCAACTTGGATGAAGAGGTTTACTATAGCTCAGACTTGTAGATATCAATATAGGAATTTAGTGCATAAATGGGAAATTTGGGGTCTCCAAAAAACCACTTTTCATTGATCGTAAACCTCCTTGAATTTTCATGGATATTTTATTATGTATGAGGTACAAGGAAAAGACATTTACAAGCTTAAAAACTCCTTACAGCCCTATTGTTTTCTTTTGACAAAAAGTGCTCGGATCTCTATTTTCCTATTTTAGGGAAAAGGTCCATGTATACTGTTATTTCACCTTTGGAGATAAATTACCCTCTTGAATATCCACTTATCATTTAAAACATGTGTGTCATGATCTAATTAATGTTATAAATTGGATTTTGGCCCTTTGAGGAGATGTATTAGCTCTCCTCATCCAAGTAGCATAATTGAAACACATCTAGGCTTGTGGGTAGCTTATGAATGAGGTGAATCTCTAGATAGGGCTAGCTCCCTTGATGTACTACTTTAGATCACTAATAGAATTAAAATTTGGGGTGAAAATGGAGAGATAAACTTAAAATCAAATTATCCTAAGGGAGTTGATACACTAAATAATTTGATGACTTCCAACCAGTTGCATGTTACACATGAGAATAAAGGACTAACCAAACATACACTTTTCCAATCTAAGCCTTCTCACATCAATGTTTCATTATGAGAATATGGATAAATATGCAAGGATAAGAATAATATAAAATATGCCTTTAATTGTATTAGAAAATATACTAACTCACACAATCCTTGACATTTCCTAGAATACTTCACATGATCTACAAGAAGAAGCTGCAAATAGGTGAGAAAATGAGACAACATGCTAATGAATCCATAGTCTTCACTAAGCAAGATCCATCATCCAAGTAAAAACACTATGAAAATTTATATAATAGATAAAAATTAGTATTATTTTTGATCAAATGGTATGTAAATGAGCAAGGCTTAACCATACTCAAGTGGAACATTAGTTATAAAGGCCAAAATGACTAGTTCTTATAAAACTTGAGAGAGAGAAAAGAAAGAAGTATAAAGGTCACAAGGAAACTTGAAATGATAATATAATTAGTTAATTATTAATGGGAAGAGAGTTTTTAATGGATCATGCAAGTTTATAAGGGACAAGTGGATATTTAAGGCATAAAAATCTTGAAAAGTGGCATAAAATTCCCTTAACTAGCTCAAAAAGATTGCCTTTATGATTAGCCATGTTTGAACATCCAAAAAATGATTTGGGATAGGTATGATGATTGTAATGAATGTTAAGGATTTCAAACATGCCTCTCCATGTATTGGTTTTAGTCTTGGTCATCTAGAATCATCTGAAAAAGAGCTATCACCATCTACAGTCTTAAAAACTCTTCTTTCATGCAGCTTGCACACTTAGCTTCCAAAAAGGCATTAGTTTTCCATGAAAATATATGGGAGGGAGTGAATTAAATTTTTAAATACCATCCATGGCCTTATAGGCATTATGTACACCTTAAAATCATCTCACTTGAAGTTTTCTACCCTTCTCACTATCTTGGTAACTATGCTAGTTTTAACTAGTTTAGATGAGAGCTTTAGTTAAGTAACTTAAGAATTTATTTTATGAATTAAATTAAAATTTGGGGTTATAAAAAGTAATAATATTCCACCCAAACTTTATTTCATCTCTTTAATGTTCCTATAACCTTCAAAACACATAAAATAATCAAAAGTACCCTATTTTATACCCAGTCTGTACAATTCCATACAACTCAAAAGGGTGGGGAGGATCCTGAGAAAGTCTTATAAAAGTTATAATAAATTTAATTTAAAAATTATCTCATTTATATACACTATCTCCTTAATATTCTCAACTTGGTCACTATCAAAGGTTTTACAAGGGTTTAGGCCTGTTTACCCTCTTAAGCATTGGTCATAAAGATGGGATGTTTAATTTTAAAAATAATTCCATAAATTCATAGTTAAATAAATTAATCAACATATTTTAACTTCTTATATTCCCATGCATATCCTCAAAGTAAATGTGAGCATCCAAAATTGTCTTGTCAGGTGTGATTCCTCATTTCCACAGGCCTAATATTATCTCTGAGGCCAAAAAAGGATTACAAATGATTTATCTATAAGGTATAATATGACACAAAACTATAATTACCTTATTAAAATTATAAAATAAGTTATAATTCATATATAATGCTATAAGTGTGAATGAATCCTCATTTGGACACTAGGCCTAAACCTTGTTTAATAGGCCTGAGTTGTCTTAAGACCCAAAATGGATTTATCAAGATTTATCATGCATACCAATAAATAAAAAAAATCTATTATTTCCACATAAACATGTATTGGTCCATTGGAATCCAATCCTAGAGATGAAAATGGCATTGGTCTCTCATTTGGTCTTTAGGCCTTAACATGCCTAATAGGCCTGACTGTAACCCTTAATGATTTAGACCTCCTTGTTTAGTGTCACCTTTTCCTACTTGATTATTCATGTTGGTATATATATTATTAAACTTACCATTCCTTCTTGAAATGTCTCTATACTCTCTGGTCCATCCTTTTCACCATCTTTCTAAGATTTTAGGGTTTTGCTCATAAAGGGATTGCCCTCTATCTGAGACAAAATAGAGGGAACTACCCTATTTACTTAGAAAATCTTGATCATTTTAGGTTTATATAGGTTTCAAGGATATTATATACAAAAATTCATCCCTTGGTCATCTCCTATGACCTTCCAAAATCATAAAAACCAAAGATAGATTGTATAAAAGTATCGTGTGCAAGGTTCATTAGTGTGGATTATATGTTGTTTATTTATAGCTATTCCTATCTATTAAAAATAAATTATTATTATGTAATTATATTATGATGATAATTATTAATATTTTTACATCTCCATTTCTGACTCAAACTCCCAAAATACTCCTTATAACCTTTTCTTAGTCAAGACTATGTGCATAAACTCTTGACTATGTTTTTTGCCTTGGAGGGGACACCTGTAGATATTCCTAGCTTGAAGTTAACTTTGGAATAGTTAATTAGGAGTATTAAAACATTATCATTTCATTTTTAAGTTTTTGGATTCCTTTTTCTCATCTAAATACATTTCCCACACTTACAATCCCTAAACTTGCTCACTGCCTAGTCGAGATTGTTTGCTTCCTTTGACTATGTTTTGCTTATTTAAGATCCCCATTTTACATCATTTAAATTTTTTAAATATTATGAATATCATAATAGTAATAATTAAGGTAATAATAGGTATTTTTCATCATTATAACTCCTATACTCTTTACTTGCACCTTGAGCTCACAATACTGACTTTCCTTTCTTGACTGTTATACCCTGATTCCTTGATTCTTGTAGGTGTATTTTATATGATCCAGGACTTATTACATATTTTATGTCCTATTTTAAAATTTAAACACCATTCCATATCTATAATTATTCTTTATATTCTTATAATAAGGTCTATCCTCAAGGTATCTAACTCAACCTTCATGCTAACTCTATAACTAGCTTGTAGGTTACATTTTTGATGAAAAAGGGAACCTATAGGTGTATCTTAAGGACTAAACCCTACATATCAAATTTATCATAATTATTTTCATTTTAATGGTGTGTATTTCACTACATATGGTCATTAAAACATGAGAATATGATTTTTTTATCCTTAAGGCATCAATGATCACTTAAAAGGTTCAAAACTTGTAGATGTTAATGAAGGAGATCAATGCAGAAATTAGCAACTTTAACCCTCTTGAAAACTATCTTACCCTATTAATATTGACCCAAATATTTTTAAAGTACTTATAAAATATGAATACAACAATTTTTAATCCCCAAGATTCATCAAAAAATTTGATAGCCCTGTTACATGGTCTTGACAAAAAGGCCAAGACCTCTGTTTTGCATTTTTAGGGAAAAGAGTCCTTAATACTATCATTGTTACTTTGAGCTTGGTTCCCAACTTACATTTATCAATAAAAACATAAAAATAGGTCTGAAATGGTAATTTTAACATATTAATACTCCAAGGAAGGTTTCACCACATGTTTTAACCTCTCTATATAAGTACTTCATGCTCTACTAATGACACATGGAGGTAGATGTTTCCATGTACAGGTAGTGGGTACAAACTTGGGTAATATGCAATGTGTTTAGATATAAAATTAGTTTTATTCCTATACTAACATATCAAAAATCATCTTCACACTATCATGGATATGAAATAAGTATCAATACCTCCCTCTGAACATGAATTTATCCATGAGAACACCTGTAGGTACATTTTAATGGCAGAAGACTATGTGCATAGGTAGTGGATAGTGATATAGGAAGTATATGAGAGATATATGATTGATATTAATTATAAATATTCATAAATTTAAAAAATACACTATTTTCACTCTAAAATATTTGAAACACCTATCAGAGCTCCCCTTATATCATTGCATCCTTCTGAGAACTTGTATATTCAAAGAGCTAACTGCATATGCATAGTGTATTGACTGTACCCATTGAAAATTTCTTGGAGAATGATATTTTAATGTTAATGTGTTGATATTACATTTAAAAATTGATAATGAAACCATAAAAACCCTATATAACCATGATGAAAACTTGAAGATCTCGAAAATGGTGAAAAATTACCTGTAACATAAAATGGTGTATCCTCTTGCAACATGAGATGATTTGCATATAAAAACACCTTAAAAAAATAAAAAAATAATGGAAATAATTTTATGAGAGAGTAAAAATAATATATAACCAATATAAATAAGTGAATTGTACAAAATTATCCAAACAAGAGTAAAACCTGTAGGGTGCATAGATTAACAAGTACAAAAACACTATCAAATTCATAAGGATGATTCATAGAGAACATTACAAAATTATTAAAAATATTTTTATTTAAATGAATCCATATTAATTTAATTCAACCTCATAAAATTTTTAGACTTGAAACCTCTTCCACTGACTATAACAATCATGAACCTGTTGATCACTTTTGCATGTCTAGAGGGGCAAGAAAGGAGAAGAAGGTTATGGGACATTTTTATCACTTTAAAAGAATTTAAATAACTAATATGATGTGAGGAATAGTAAGAGGCATTAAATTACCTCTTCCCACATGTCACCTTCCTCCATGGGCTGTATAAGTGCCAAACTCCTTTTTTTTAGTTAGTTTGTTAAATTTTAGTTAGATAACCTACAAGATTCTGATTGAATTGACATTAATGATAGGGAATATAACATATTGGATGATTGAAAGGAAAATAAGACACCTGAACACCTTGGGAACCATTCCACTTGCATTTGTGACCCCTAAAAGCCTTCTAAATGACTCAAAATAACAAATTGACTAATATGACTAAGACCAAGGCTAGGATAACATTAAATGACATAAAATAACTTATAATACACCCTATGAAATAATACTAAACCACATTTAAATATATAAATATAAAATTTTTACCTATAGGGTCTTTAATTTGACCTATAGGCTCAAATCTGGGTAACAAATTGGTGACTCATAGGGGTAGTATGCCTGCTATACTAACTAGACCAGTAGCTTTATCAGTCTATTGGGATTAGAGAGTCATCTAAAGTCTAAAACATAACAAGAGGACTTTGACCACTTAACAACCATGCTAGACCAAGATAAGACAAATAATTGACTACCTCAACCACATAAAATAAAGGACACACACAAGCAAAGAAAACATACTAACAAGACACACACATTTGCTCAAAGTACTTAGGAAAAATAGGAAGCAAACAAATATATACAACTAAAAATTAATCATACCTCATTTTCCAAGATCAAAAGGAAAGTTTCTTGCATCTCCTTCTTAATGAGATGAATCATGGTACCAATCATGTTTCTCTTTGGATTGAACACTTGATAGATCAGACCTACTTCTTGGCACCTCACTTGATATGCTCTCATGTGGACCATCTTCAAATAGGTCTTTAATGTAAAATTATTCCTCTTGGCCTTGTACACATACATTATATTGTTTCCTACTCTTTATCTCATGGTCAACTTGTATCTTCTTTGTAGGCATGATCTCAAGAGGAGTAATTTATTGTTTCTTGGAAGATCGAGGCCAATATAAGCTTGTTTTGACCTCCAAAGGCTGATGTGAAATTTTCTCTTGCTCATCTATGACATTTTGAAAAATTCCATCTTGCTTACCATCACTTGTAATCAGCTCCAAAGAAGTTTTAGACCCCTTGAGAGACTCAAACTCATTAAAAATATTTTTAAACTATTTACACAAGTCTTCATATTCTCTTTGATTAGCATCATGAAGGGGAACAACAAGAGAAGCTATTTCATCCTCTTATTTATAATCCAAAAGGACTTCATCCAAGATTTATTCCTTGACACAAAGAGGGCATTCTTCATTATCAACTAAACAAGAAGATTCAACACAAGGACTTACCTCTTCTTCATCATTTAGGACCTCTTAAGGAATATCAAGTTGTATCTTCACTATCATGATTTGATCTTGCTTCTCAGAGGCTACAAGATCTTTAATCTCCTCTTTTTTGGTGATGCCAAGACTAGACATCTTGAAATTGGGTGATCTATCCTAATGAGGCTACCAAGGATTTGCACTTTATTAAAGCAAGAGTTCTTAATTTTCCTCAACTAAATGCTCCTCTTTAGGTTCCCATACCATATGTCCATCAAGGTAAATGGTGATGGGGTGAGGTTAAGATGAGATAGTTGGTGGAGGTAGAACATAGGGCTCAAAATCAGATTAAGAATGCATTACAAGGGATTCTTTTGGAAGCTTTTTAGGAAGGGGAGGTAGACCTTGGGATAAAATATATTATTTTTATTCCTTTCATTTGAAAATAAATTCATTCACATTTTATTTATCTTTATCACTCTCTTGATGGAGGTTAGATGGGGTGTGTTTAGGCATATAATCTTCTTTTGGGTCTGAACATTCCATCACACCTTGACTCAATAATTTCATCTGTAACTCTAACTCTTCAATTTGATTGGCTAGGTTCTCTTGTAAAAGAATTTTTTAGATTTAATAGGCATCATCATGAGGATAAGGAATATAAGAGGGATGAAATGGAAGACAAGGAGTCTCTTGAGGAAGGGTGGGGGGGACTTGCAAAGGATCAACTTCATTCTCAACTTCACACTCATCAATGCTTCTATCCTCTTTCTTTCCCCATGATTTTACTATATTATTTAAAATTAAAATGTTAGGATTATAAGTCTTTTCTTGAGGTGGTGATTTAATTTGAGGAGTGGATGAATTATTCAAGAAACTTGGGATTTCCTTAGGCTTGGATTCTCCACCTTGTCTTCAACTTAGAATCTCATATCTAGAGGTCTCTCCTTGAGGTGGGGATGTAATGAGAGAGGGAAATGAGGGATTAAATTACACTTCATTTGTTGATGACATGGATTTTTTCATATTCATATTATCCAACTCAATCTACTATCAAGATTAGCTTCAAAAACAAGGTTTCTCTTTTCAACTCTCTCTTCCAACTGATTGGGAAAAGGATGAATTTGATAAAATTGATTGGGTTCATGAGTGGGAACCATGTAGGATTGATATCAATATTATGGAAGTGGTTATGAAGGATGATAGGTTTTTTGAGGTTGTTTCTCATTAATTTTTAAGCTATCTTCTAAGGATGAAACTAGGGCACTCACATCTAGCATCTCACTTGTGAGCCTTTACCAATTGGCGCTCTCAATAGGTGCCCACTATATTTTGACCATCTATAATTAATCTCACATTATGAATTAAATGACTAGGAACATCTAGACCATATCCCCTTTGTGTGTCAATATATATCATACACCTCTCATAGCTTAAGAATGTTTGCTTAAAAGTGGAAATGGATTAACTTGAGAAGTGACTAGGTTGACTAGGTGGAGCAAGATAATGAGAAGGTTGGTTATAATATTGATAAAAATCATGGTAAGGTTGATATAGGTCATATTTAATCTAGTAAGAAGATTATTTGAGCTAGTAAGGATCATATAAAGGCTGGTGGGGAATGCCATAAGCTTGAAATGTCTCACCAAATTGTGTAAAATAGTAATCAACACCAAAGTCAGTCATGAAACTTCATTAAGAAGAAAGAACATAATGAATGATTATCAATAATATTAAAAAGGAATACATAGGTTACTTCACTAGCTGATGTAATCTCAGAGTCACCATTGATGTTTAGATAGATGCCTTCAAAGGCTGATTGTTGAAAGATAACACTAAAAATATTTCAACTGCTTAGACTAAAAGTCCCATCGGGCATGCCAAAAACTATTTTCACTTATATTTACACAATTTGAGAAGATGTATCAACTCTCCTCATCCAAGTTAAAAAATTGAAACACCTATAGGCTTGTGGATAGCCTATGAATGAGGTAAATCTCTAGATAGGAATAGCTCCCTTGATGTACCACTTCAGATCACTACTACATTTAAACTTTGTGGGGGGGGGGGAAAGGAGAGATAAAAATGAAAGAAAAATATCCTAAGGGAGGTGATACACCAAATTAGTTGACAACTTTCAACTAGCTGCATGCTACACATGTGAACAAAGGACTAACCAAACATACACTTTTCCAATCTAAGCCTTCACACATCAATGTTTCATTAGGAGGTTATGGATGAATGTGCAAGGATAGGAGGATTATATAAGAGGCCTTAAATTTAAATAATTAATATAATAACTCACTCATCCTTGATATTTCCTAGAACACTTCACATGACCTATAATAAGAAGCTACAAATAGGTGAGAAAATGAGATAATATGTTAAGGAATCCATAGTCTTTACTAAGCAAGATCCATCATCCAAGTAAACACACTGTGAAAATTTATGGAAGAGGTACAAATTAGTATTATTATTTATCAAATGGTATGCAAATAATCAAGTATTTTCCATACTCATGTGGAGCATCAGTTACAAAGGCCAAAATAGTTAGTTCTTATAGAACTTGAGAGAGAGAGATAAGAAAGGAGAAGTACAAAGGTCACAAGGACACTTTTCATGATAATATAATAAGTTAATTATGCATAGGAAGAGAGTGTGTAATGGATGATGCAAGTTTAGAAGAGACAAGTGGGTATTCAAGGCATAATGTTTTTGAAAAGTGGCATAAAATTCCCTTAACTGGCTCAAAAAAATTATCTTCATGATTAGTCATATTTTAACATACCAACATTTATTAGGGATAGGTATAATGATTGGAATTAATGGGAAGGATTTAAGACATGAATATTCATGCATTTTTTGTAGTTATAGTCATTTAGAATCATTTGAAAATGAGCTATCACCATCTGTAGTCTAAAAAACTCTTTCTTAATGCACCCTACACACTTGGCATCCAAAAAGGAATTATTTTTCCATGAAAATAAATTATAGGTAGTTAATGAAATGTTTAAATACCATTCATGGACTTATATGCATCAATAACACCTTAAAATAATCTCACTTGAAGTTTTCCACCCTTCTCACTAGCTTGGCCACTATGCCAATTTTGATTGGCTGAGATGAGAGCTCTAGTTGAGGATATTAGGAGTTTTTTATATGAATTAAATTAATATGGGGGGTTATAAAAATTCCTAATATTTATCCTAAACTTGATTTCATATCTTTAATGTTCTTAGATCCTATAAAACACACAAAATAGTCAAAAGTAACATGTTTTATACCCTATCTATACAATTATGTACAACTAAAAAGGGTGGGGAGGAGATTGAGAGAGTATTGTACAAGTTAAAATCACTTTAATTAGAAAAATATCTCATTTGGATGCATTATCTCCTTCATATTCTCAACCTAGTCACTAGCAAGGGTTTTACAAGGGTTTAGGCTTGTTTACCCTCTTAAGCATTGTTCATAAAGATGGGATGTTAAATTTTAAAAATAATTCCACAAATGAATATTTAAATACCTTAATCAGAATCCATTAAATTATTATATTCCTATGCACAACCTCAAGGGAGATGTGAACATCCAAAATTGTCTTATTGAGCTAGATTCCTCATTTCTATAGGCCTAATATTGTCTTTGAGTCCCAAAAAGGATTCTTGATGATTTATCTACAAGGTGGAAGATGAAAAACACCTATAATGACATTATTAACATGATAAAATAATTTATAATGCATACATAATGATATAAGTGTGAATGAATCCTCATTTGGACACTAGACCTAAACCTTATTTAATAGGCCTGAGTTGTCTTAAGACCCAAAATGGCACTCTCATGATTTATTATGAATAAAAATAAATTAAAAAAATATATTATTCCCCCATAAAAATTTATTGGTCTATTGGAATCCACTCCTAGATCTTGAAGTGGAATTGGTCTCTCATTTGGTCTTTAGGCCTAAACATGCCTAATAGGCCAGACTGTAACCCTTGATGATTTAGACCTCCCTATTTAGTTTAAACTTTTATTTATTGATTATTTATTCTGGTATAGGTATTATTAAACTTACCATACTTTCTTGAAATGTACCTATAACCTCTAGTCCATCTTTTTCACCATCTTTCCAAGATTTCAAGGTTTTGCTCATAAAGGGATTGCCCTCTATCTGAGATAAAATAGAGAGCACTCAACCATTTAATAAAACACTACTAATCATTTTTGGAGATTATATAAGTTTCAATGATTTTATATACAAAAATTAATCCCTTGGTCATCTCCTATGACCATCCAAAAGCATAAAAACCTAACATAGACTGTATAAAAGTACCGTGTGCAAGGTTCATTGGTGTGGACTATATATTACTTGTTTAGAGCTCTTATTACATATTAAAAATAAATTATTATGGTGTAATTATATTATGATGATAATTATGAAGATTTTTCCATATTAATTTCTAAATCCAACTCCCAAGATACTCCTTATAACCTTTTCTCAGTCAAGACTGTGTGCGCAAACTCCTGACTGTGTTCCCTGCCTTGGAGGGGATACTTGTAGATATTCATAGATTGAAATTAACTTTGAAACATTGAATTATAAATATTATTTTATTTTATTTCATTTTTAAGTGTTTGGATTCCTTTGTATCATCTACATACACTTCTCACACTCACAATCCCTTAGCTTACTCACTACCGAGTCTAGATTGTTTGCTTCCTTTGACTGTGTTTTATTTATTTAAGACTCCCATTTTAAATCAATTACAATTGTAAAGAGCTTGTTAAGATAATAGTAGTACTAATTAAGGTAATAATAGGTTTTTTTAATCATTATAACTCTTCCTCTACTCTTTACTTGCACCTTAAGGTCACAAGACCGAGTTTCCTTTCTTGACTGTGATACCCTACTTCCTTGATTCCTATAAGTGTCTTTTATATTATCCAAGCCTTGTTACATGTTTTATGTCCTCTTTGAAACTTTAAAACACTATTAAATATCTATACTTGTTCCTTATTTTCTTGGAGTGAGGTTTTTCCTCAAGGTATCTAACTCAACCTTCATGCTAACTCTACAACTAGCTTGTAGGTTACATTTGTGATGAAAAACAAAACCTATAAGTGTATTTTAATGACAAAAACTTGCATATCAAAGTTGTCCTAATGATTTTCATGTTCATGGTGTGTATTTCACTCCATAAGGTCATTAAAACATGATAATATGCTTTTTTTAATTCTTAAGGCATCAATGATCACTCAAAAGTTTCAAAACCTATAGATGTTAATGGAGTTCAGTGCATAAAATGGCAACTTGAGCCCTCTTAACAACTATCTTCCGCTAGTCCTCTTGACCCCAAAATTTGTAAATTCATTATCCAATGTGAATATATAAAGGTTTTATCCCCAATATGCATCAAAACATTTGATAACGCTATTACATGGTCTTGACAAAAAGGCCTAGACCTCTATTTTGCATTTTTAGGGAAAAGAATCCTTAATACTGTCATTGTTCCTTTGAACATGGTTTCCAACTTCCATTTATCAATCTAACCCTAAAAATAGGTCTAACATGGTAATTTTAAAATATTAAGATCCCAAGGAAGGTTTCACCACATGTTTCAACCTCTTTATACAAGTGCTTCATGCTCTGTTGATGACCCCTATAAGCAAATGTTTTCATGTACAGGTAGTGGGTACAATCTTGGGTAATATACATTATGTTTGGATATAAAATGAGTTTTATGCCTATCCTAACACATAAAAAATCATCTTCACACTATTAAAGTTATGAAACAAGTATAAATACCTCTCTCTCAATGTGGATTTATCTATGAAAGCACCTGTAGGTGCATTTTAATGGTAGAAGATTGTGTGCATAAGTAGTGGATAGTGATATAGGAAATATATAAAAGATATATGCTTGAGATTAATTATAAATATTCACCAAGTGAAAAAATACACTCTTTACACACCAAAATATTTGAAACACCTATCAAATATCCCCTTCTATCATGTTATCCTTATGAGAACTTGTATATTCAAAGAGCTACCTGCATATGCATAGTGTATTGACTGTACCCATGGAAAATTTCTTGTATAAAGAGATTTTAAGGTGAAAGTGTTGATAATACTTTTAAAAAATGATAATTAAACCATCAAAACCCTATGGAACCATGATCATAACCTGAAGATCTTAAAAATGGTGATAAATTGTCTATAACACAAAATGGTGTATCCTCTTGCAACATGAGATGATTTGCATATAAAAACACCTTGAAACACTAAAAAAATAATTTTAATAATTTTTTTAGGGAGTAAACATCATTTTAAACCAATATTAGGAAGTGAATTGTATGGAATCATCCAAACAAGAGCAAAACTTTTAGGGTGCATAGATTAGCAAGTAGAAAAACACAGTCAACTTCATGAGGATGGTTCATAAATCATAGGCCAAAATTATTCAAAATATTATTATGTAAATGAATATCTCTAATTTTAATTTCACCTCCTAAATTCATTTGACCTAAAACCTCTTCCAAAGACTGTACCAAACATGAACCTATTGATCACTTTTACGTGTCTATAAGGGTAAGAAAGGAACATAATGGTTTTGGGATTTTTTTGGTACTTCCAAATCATGTCAAGAATTTATATGAGTGTGAAAAATATGAAGAGAAATTACATGGCCTTATGTGACATGTCGCCTTCCCCCATGGGTTGTACAAGTGCCAAACTCCCCTTTTTCAATTAGTTTTTTAAATTTTAGTTAGATAACCTATAAGATTTTGATTAAAATAACATTATTGATAGGAAATATGACCTATTAGATGATTGAAAAGGAAAATAAGACACTTGGACACCTTGGGAACCATGCCACTTGCATTTATGACCCATAAAATCATTTTAAATGACTCAAAATGACAAATTGACTAATATGACTAAGACAAAGGCTAGGATGACATTAAATGACATCAAATAACTTATAATAAACCCTATGAAATAATAATAAACCCATTATAAACCTATAAAGATCAAATTTTTACCTATAGGGGCCCCAATTTGACCTACAGGGTCAAATTTGGTCAACACTTAACACCCTAAGACTTCAAGAAAAGTTTCATTACATGCCTTAACACTCCATTGAGTAATTTAGTCCTATGTAAACACCACCTGTAGGTGATTATCTTCATGTGTAGGAAATTATGTAGGATAATAGGCAGTGAGATTCACATCTTATCTTAATGGGTACTATGCCTATCTCAATGCCTTCAAATGAACTCCTCACACTTCAAAGGTATTGAAATCACCACTAAGGCTCTTATTCTTATCATGACATCATCATGAGAGGTTATAGGTGCACTGTAAGCTATATATAGATAGTGATTATAAAAAATTCCATGTATTAAAGGAATTTTCCTTTTCAATCAACTGATCTCTTCTTAAAGTATGTTAAAATGGATCATAAGGATGTTCATAGTCTAAGACAAACCTTCCACCTCATTTTCAATGTTGAAACCCTTCAAACACCTATAAGTGCAGTCCCATGGTGCAAATTATATGAACATGTTGTATATGACTATAATAGTCCCTTTACACATTATTTAGAGAGTCCAATCTATTCATTCCTATTTATAAAGACATGTTAAATGACTTGAGACCTTAAATACACCTCCATGAGCACACTAGATAGTTTCATACATGTGATTACAACCATGGTAACAAGTGAAAAGTGAGCAAAGAGTTGATTGCATAGTGTTCATGACTGTAACTCATGGAATGTTTTTTTAGAGATGAGATTTAAAGGAGAAGGGAATCAAAATAAAATTGATAAAATGAAAAAGGACTTATCACAACCCTTTGAAACCATGATCAAGTATGAAGTTCTTGAAAATGGTGAAAAACTACCTGTAACATAGAATGGTGTATTCACTTCTAACTTGAGATGATTTGCATATCCAAACACCTTGAAACACTAAACCAATCATTGGGATCATTTGAGGAGGAAGTAAACATCATCTAGAAACAACATCAGTAAGTGAATTATATGAACTTGTCCAAACCAAGGAAAAACCTATAGGGTGCATAGATTAAAAAGTAAAAAACACAATAAACTTCATGAGGATGGTTAAGAAATAAAAAACCACCATTATTTGAAATATTTCTATGGAAATGAATCTATCAGAGTTTACTACCACCTCCCAAAGGTGTTTAACTTGGAACCTCTTCTACTGACCGTACCAAGCATGAACCTATTAATCACTTCTGCATGTCTAAAAGGGTAAGAAAGATGCAAAATGGTTTTGGGACCTTTTTAATACTTCCAAAGAGTTTCAATCACTAATATGAGTGTGAAGAAGATGAAGAGTCATTTCATGATATTATCCCATGTGTCACCTTTCCCCATAGTTGTACAAGTGCCAAATTCTTTTTTTCCCAAAAAAACTACTCTTTCCTTTGAAGAACCTATCACTTTCAGTTATGAATAGTTTATTAAGGAATATTAGGACACATGTCACATGAAATCACCCTTATACACCTTCACACTTCCTTATGATGCTATATAACTCATTACATGCCCTATTTTGACCCCAAAATTACTCAAAATGATATAATGACTAAAATGACTAATGACCAAGGATAATATAATATGAAATAACACTAAATGACCTATAATAAACCTTAATAAATATATACTAGACCAATAAAACACTTAAAAATCAAGTTTTTACCTATAGGGGTCCCAATTTGACCTAGAGGGTCAAATTTGGTCAACACTTGTCAAAGAATTTTTTCACCTGAGCTTGGTGTGACTCTAATGTATTTATTACAAGGTCCCTAGTTTATTCAAGCTCCATGAGATATATCATCCTCATGTTCATAGGCTCACTCTCCATCAACTCTAGCTGATGGGCTAACTCCAAGGCAGATAGTTCAAGAGAAATGGGAAATTTGGCTTCCCTTCCATATATAAGGACATATGGAGAATTTCCAATGGTAGATTTGGGAGTCACTTTGTCATCCAATAAGGACATCCTTAGATTTGTATGCTATACTCTTTGATTCTCTTCCATGGTCCTTTTTATAATTCTTATCAAGTTCTTGTTTGTGGACTCTGCCAATCCATTACCTTGGAGGTAGTAATTAGAGGATATGCTGAGGTAGATGCCCAATTTGAACGCCCATTCACTTATCTTTATACCAATAAATGCTAATTAATTATCTAAAATTATAGTAGCTGGGACACCAAACTTAGTTAATATACTATCATAGAAATCCAATACTACTATTTCATTGGCTTCTTTCAAGGTAATTACTTCCACCTACCTAATGAAGTAGTCAATTGTAGTGAACACCATTTATACCCTATACTTGAAGGCGGATTGATCATTCCTATGATGTCCAATCCCCATTTCATGAAGGGTTTCTCCACTTGGATTGGGTTGAATGGAATATATACTAATATTTATTTTCCTACAAAGAGAGCACACTTCTAGGATTTTATAACCCATACATAGGCATCCTTGAAAAGGCTGGGCCAGTAATAACCATCCCTCATTATTTTTGCTAATGTTGTTCTTAGAACAAAATGGTCTCCTATAGGTCCATCATGAAACTTTTCCAAGAGCTTTGTCAATTGATTGTCATTAATTCACCTAAAAATTACCCCATTAAGGTCCATTCTAAAAAGAACACCATCAACCAATGCATAAGGTATGGACTAAATATTGAAATACTTTCTTTTTTCTCTATCCAAACCTTGAGAGCATTCTCTTTTCATCAAGAAATGAGTCATGTCGTAGAGCCAACTATTGTGGAGTGGAGGTGCATCTATTTGTGAGTTATCTTGTGCCATCAAAATAAATTCTTTGTATTTTTGAAGGTCATCTACCATATTCTCACATAAACCTTTACTTCTTACCATTTTGGTGACTTTGATCTCCACATCATACTCTATGACCTTGGTAATCCAACTTTCTCTTTTCTCATTCAAGTCTTTATTAAGGAGGAAGTCCCTAACTCTAGGATGAGACACCATAAGATAGATCTTATTGTTGAAAAGCATTGGCCTAAACTTTTTGAGGATTCTCAAAGCTGTAAGAACCTACTTTTTATTAAAAGTGTACTTTACCTCATATCCTTCTAACCCTTGACTAAAAAAGGCAATTGTATGCTCAAGTTCTTCACCATTCTTCTGCATCAACATAGCTAATATGTTTTCAACAATGGAAAAAGTGTATAATATGAAATCATTTGATAAAAAGGATTCATAAGTGAGGCTGCTTGAGCAATGGCTTGTTTAATGGCCTCAAATGCTACTCTACCTTCATTTGACCAAGAAAACACTTGGAACTTATTTAACATGGTAATGATGGGTTTAAATAGGTTTTCAAAACTAGGTATAAACCTTCTCATAAAGTTTATCTTCTTAGAAAGTTCTTAGATTCTTTTCTTGTGCTTGGGTAAAGATAAGGCTAGGATGACACTTATTCTATCAGGGTCAATGGATAATCCTTCCTTTGAAAAAATGTGACCCAAAAGTTTGCCTTCATGAACAATAAACACACATTTCTTGGGATTTATATAGATCGCATACTCTTTATATATTTTGAAGATCAACCTTAGATGGTCTATGTGTTCACTAGCCTTCTTGGACAAAACTATGATGCCATGTAAGTAAAATAGTACCATTTTATTCAACAAACCTTAGAAAGACATGTCCATGGCTCTTTATAAAATGGCCCCAACATTTGACAATCCAAAATACATCTTTTGGTAAGCATATATGCCCCACTTGGTGGTGAAGGAAGTCTTATATTGATCTTCTTCTCTCATCAACACTTGGTTGTATCCTAAATATCCATCCAAAAGGGAGAAGCATTCTGAACCAAAAACTATCTGAAGTAGTTTCTCCATGGATGGTAAGGAGTAGTGATCTTTTAAATAAACCCTATTTAGATCCCTAAATTCAACACATAATTTGATATCCCCACTCTTCTTCTTAATAGACACCGAATTGGCTACCCATGAGGAGTGATTTATGGGAAAGACAATATTGGATTCAATTAATTTGGTTAATTCTTTCCTCATAATCTCTTTAATTTTAGGGTTTATAGGTCTCTACTTCTACCTAATAGGCTTGGCATTAGCCTTTAGTTCCATAGTGCATTGGGCCAACTTGGGATCAAATCCTCTCATGTCACTATATTCCCAAGCAAAAATGTCTATATATTCTTTACAAAGTTCTATGAAATCATGCCTCTTAGCTTTAGTACTTACCTTTTCAAGATCAAGGAGCTTATCTTTGACAATAAGGACTCTTTCATATTTCTCTTCACTTGTTGGCATCACTGCCTTGTATTTTTTCATATTATATCCCTCATGGAAAAGACCTTCAAGGGTGATAAGCCCTTTAGGAAGCTTGTTAGATCTCAATTGAATAGTTTTCTCCTCATATTGATGTTAAAAATTTTCATATTTTATGGAGGAGAACTTTGGTTCCTGCTACAAGAAATAAGCACTTTGCTTATCATTCTTAAATACCTACCAATGAGCTTTATTATATGGAAATGATTATCTTACCACTAGTTTGATATGTGGTTGTACTTTAGTCTTTTTTAACTCATTTGGGATATCAAATTGAGCTCCCATAGATACCAACCTATCAACATGTCCATTCAAGTTCCTTGCCACTATTTGGATGTTGAAATCCTCAAAATCCTCAATTAGGTCCCAAAATCTATGTTTATAAGACTTCATCAAGGGATTCTTGGTGATATTCTAGCCTCTAACTTGGTGCAATATCAACTCACTATCCCCATACAATTGTAATTGCTTGAAACCTCTCTTACTAGCCCAGTGAAGGCCATGGATAAGGCCCTCATACTCTACTCCATTGTAAGTGCAATTGAATTGGAACTTGTAAGCAGAGAAATACTTGTCATTAAAGGGGGATACTAGTATTGAAACTGCACCCACTCCATGTTTGCTCCTTGAACCATCAAAAAGTAATTTCTATAATCCACTAGGATTTTTTTGAGGTCTAGTGAGGGATGGAATGGGATAATTATCTTCATGTAAGCAATAGACACCAATGTACCTCTCTTAAACTCCTTCTAAGGAATTAACCAAATGATTGTCATTCCATAATTCATCTAAGAACATGTCTCGTATCTCCTCAGGGTGAGTGTTTAATTCTTGACCAACTATGAATTCATCCTCATCCAAGATAGTCAATTATTGTTTATGCTATCTAACCCATAAGACTCTATGTGGAATTGTGTAATAGATCAGCCTTAATAGATACCTTGGTTTCATAACTTGTTTTGAATGCCATGTATGACCAATATACTACAAGATAACCTCCAATCTTTATAGTGAATTATCTAGATAAGCATAGGGAAAAACAAGGAGGTATATCCAGGATCAACACATTTTGAACTACTGAGAACTAGGATAAGCATGCAGGGTCAAGCTGAGGTCTTTGATGATATCGTATGGCTTGGTGGAAGAACCATCAAGTTGTATAAATCCTTTAGGCTGGGGCTCATATTTTAGATGAAGATGATCAGCTATGAACTTTGGCATTACTTAGGTGTTATCCCCATTGTCTAATAATAAATTACACACTAAAAAGTTACCAATGATTACTAAAATGTAGAAGGGAGGAGGTTTGACCACCTTACTTGATTGCCCTTAACTAGGTCCTTTGGCTGCATTGGTGAGAACCACATTTTCCTTAACTGGTGGTTTCTCAAAAACATTGATTCATGACAATCCTTCTTAAAGGATGTCTACCTAACCAGACATGGAGAGCATATCCAACATTGGCACACTCATATTGGACCTTTTCATTTGTTCCACAATGTTGATGGGTGAACCACCAACCTTTGGTTGTGTTTAGGGAGCCACAACTACACCTTAAATTTGTGAGTTTTGGTGGACAAAGGCATTCCCTTGATTTTGATTCCTTGGAGCTATTAGAACTGTTGGAATAGTAAAAGGTCCATTTGGATTTGATATTAAAGAATTAATGGTAGGAAGTTATTTGATTACTTCTTGATTACCATCCATGTTCCTTCTTTTAAACCTTATATTTACTACCATCAGAATGTATGCCTAACAAGAATTAGGCTACTAATTGAGTGCATAAAATTCTTCTTGATCATAATTCACCATCATAACCCCCAACTAGATTTCCTTGATCAGGGCTTTGACCTTGTTGAGGCTCTTCTAGTTTTGTCATCATGGGTACCTCAATGTTTTGAGCCATAAGAGCTTGATTGTAACCATAATTAACAACTTGTTGTCATTGATCATTGAAAGCTTGGTTGAAGTCAATTTTTGGGACAATGGATTGCCCAAAAGATTGATTTTAAGGCATGGTCCCCTTAGCTTCTTGAGAAATATTATTTTGAATAGAGAGAAAGGTATTGGAAGTACTTGTAATATTTGGATTATATTTGCTTTGTCTATTATAGTTAGGCTACCCTTGTCCCTAGGCTTGACCTTGGCCTTAGCCTTGGAAGTTTCCTTTATAGGGTGGCCTATTTACTTGATAAGATTTCTAATAAGGTTTATATGAGGCTTGGTAAGGCATATTGAAAGATTGATACATTTTAACATTCACCAGTGCATTTATCAAAAATTGGAACATGCTCTTAAGCTCTTGAAAGTTTTTATGTTCTTGAGATTCACTAGATTGACTAGTGAAATCCTTTTCTTGATTGGGTGAGGGTATAGTAGTAATTATAGGCATATGGGGAATGACATCAAGGGGAGGAACATAAATAGGGGGTGGCCTAATCCTAGGGAACAAAGGCATTGGTGGTCTAGGTGTAAGCTTTCCAGCCTACACTAGTCAATTTTATGCTCTGATTTCCACCTCATATGCATTTGGGAATGTGTTTCCTCCCATGGACTGGATCATTACTATAATATCACTATTTAGGGCCTTTATATAGTATAAGAAGGCAAAGTTAAGGGTAGGACTAATAGAGACTAGGATTATATCCCAAGTCTTTTGGAACCTTGTGTTGAAGTCTTACATAACTTTATGAGGGGATATTTTAATTGTGGTCAACTACTCTACAAGTGAAAAATGGACACTTTTATCTTCAAATCTCTTACATAATGCATCTCCTAATTAGCCTCGTGATGTAATAGAATTAGTGGTAAGGATTCTATACCAATCTAAGGCTTTACCTTATAAAGATATGGATAATAACCTAATTGATACATTTTACTCATTGATATCATGAATGTTGTAGAAGTTGGCTATATCCATGAGGTGTTCAGAAGGGGTTGTAGCTTGGTCTTCAATAAAGTAAGGGACACTTTTAAGAGGTGCTACTAGAATATGATCATATTGAGGGAGGTCTAGAGGACTTTGGCCTTTAAAATACACATAGGGGAAAGCTTTAGGGGATTTTATGGCAATAAAAGGGTTTAATAAAGATATTATTTCAAGGGTAGGCCTTAGAATTGACTTTAGAACAAATTTGCCTTTATATGGGTGTGTATTAACAAATCTTAATATTTTTTCTAATTTTAAGACAATTCAGTGAATTCAAAGGGAATACCTTTATAATTTGACCTTGTAGCTAGCTTTGGCATGGGATGTAGTCATTGATATACTACCATAATGTTGAATCTTCTTTTGGAGTCACTAGATGATGTTGCTTGGAAGCTATAACTGCTTCAAATTGATCAAACCAACATCAAAATTTAACCAATATTGTTTGAATTCAAGTCCCATAGGGTGTGCCAATTTCTTTCGTAGAATAAATTTACACCCTTGGAGAGGGTTCATTAGGCTCTCTCCAATTGAGCTACACTATGGGAATAACCCTAGGCTACGGGTCACCTATGGTGGGGTTAGACCTCTAGAGAAGGCCGATTTCCTCTTGATGGATTACCTATACCAATTTTTGCACTAGGAAAAGATTTAGAAATGGATCCTATGGAAGTTAACTAGGTGATGAACTAAATTTAAATGATAACTCACATAAGCATGAAGTAAACACTGAGGAAGCATAAGACAATGCCAGCTCACACAATCTCACAAAACTTAGCTAGTTGTATAAGTGTTTCATAATCTAGGTTCAAGAAGTAATGAATGAAGGCAAAGGGGAGTTTTAAGACTCAGTGAGAGCTTGAATTAATGATATAAAGAACACTAATTTAGACATACAACTAACTTGAAAACACTTAGAAATGAGTAAGAAAGAAGGACAATGGGCATGGAAGATTTTCCTTCTTAAAGCCATCATGCACATGATTTTATTCACACAATTTAGAGGGGAGAGAGAGGTAAAGAAAGTATTTATTTCTTCAAGAGGTCTTTCATATAAATTTTGATAGGGTCTAGCCTTATCAAATGAGAGTCTTTGCTCTTCTAGAATTTTGAGAGAATTTATACCAAAAAGTGAGAGAGTCTTTGTTCTAAAAATTGAGAGAGAGTTACAACATGTTAGAAAATGAAATATATAGAGAAAGGGTAAGGAGAGAGTGAGTACACCATCCTAGATCATTAAATGAGGTCCAATCACTTGGATGGGGTACTAACCACTTTTGATCTATTAGTATTAATTTTTCCTCCCAACTAGCCATTCATTAGCTCTAAATAACTTCAAGCCCCTCATTGGCTTTAGAAGACATACTAGAAGAAAATAACTTATTTGAGGTGGTAAAACATGATTTATGCTTATGAATAAAACACTTTAAAGGCTCTATAAAATACTTGAAAGCTCCACTTATACTTATCTAATCCCTAAAACTACTTCTTGAACTTTTAGGCCACCTCCCACTTATCTTTACTATAAGGACAAAGTCCTCATACCTTGAATCCAAACAAAACCATGCCATGTTTGCTTTGAGTAGCTATAGGTACCTATTTTAAAAAAATATGACCATGTCGATAGACAAGACACTCCTTTATAATCACATAGCTACCCCTAATGAAAAATATAAGATAGTCCTATATTATAGATTGAAAATCAATCTAATTTATTGGTTTTATTATAGTTATCTTATTAATGAAAATCCTACAAGTCACATAGCTTCCTTCTTAATCTCTATTAGGTCTAAATATACCTAATATACCTCTAAACCTTAATAAAGTTGAGAAATCATTATATGCATGAATCATCTTTAAAGGGAAAAGATCACAATAATGAAACAATGCTGCAACCCCAAAAGATGGGTTATATACATTCTAAATCTTTGAGCCAGAGGTTGCGACTAATCTTTAATGGTGATGGAACTTCAACATTGACAACCCTGACTGCATGACTGTGTCTGCTTATGACATTAGATCAAGCTCTAATGGAAACATAGCTCTTTGGATGATTTTATTTTGTTTGACATGAGTTACATTTAAACTCTATTTGAAGTCCTTCAGCTTTCAACTTTTAATATTGATCATCAATCAACTTACTTACACACCATTGGATCTACGTTCCTAGCTTACATGTATACTATTGATTCTCTTTTGTATAAATGGATATAAGCCATATATATTATGCTATTTTAACATGGTTAGGACATTTATCACCCATGAATTTATATTCAAGATTCCTTAACCCTTTGATGCATCACTCACCATTAGATCTATTTTATATAATGGATCATGTACCATCAATCTGCTTGGGCCTACTGGCTTTGTCAATCATTGTGCACCATTATATCTCTATTTAGGTACCTAAGATCTTGAAAATTATCATTGATGTGTTTAATCATGGGTCTAATGACCATTTAAATTTATGCTCACTATTGATATTAGGTACATGATCAAATTCACTATGATAGATCTTTGGGACCCACTAACACTATCAAGTTATCTTTCACCATTGGATCTTTGATCTAATTGAATGTCAATCATTGATCTTAGAACATTTAAATTTAAATGGATATTTTATGAAGCCTAAATTTGACATCTACATGCATATATTACTTGTTAAGTGTTTTTGAAATCCAAATGATTAATTATTTTAGCTTTAACTTGACATCCCCATGCACATTTCATTCTGCTTATTCAACTTTGAGGACTTAGATCTTGCGATAGACAACTCATCAAGACATGAAATTTACAGAGGATGATCTAGGCATTAAATAAATAATGTACATATAAATTTTGGCCTAAGAGTATTTACTAAGTGCATTTTTTAAATGTATAATCAAGCCGACCCATTTATTTTTGTGTGACTTTCTTGTGATGGTCTGGCTATTTTAGGCTTGAGATTAAACTTTTAAGGCTCAAAATGAGTTTTTGAGACTTGTGGAACCTGATTTATGTCTATGAAGGTCATAATAACATAATAACCTAAATTTACTTTTCATCTTACAATCCTAGGCCTGTTTCTAATCTATTTGATCACTTAATCAAGAACTCTATTCAACTGATCACTCCATACCAAGACCTCTAGAAACTGATCTATCTAGGAAAATTTCTATATGTGGGCCAAAATTGGCCAATAGTAAACATTGTAATTACCTTTTAAAACATGAATAACTACATAATATTGAGAGGTTAATTAATAAATACATGTTATTGGTTCTATAATGGCTGTCTAGTTTTATGGATGAATGACATTGCTGTGTCACTTAGGTTTAACTACTACATATTGAATTTTGTTTTGCTAATGATTGATGAAAATGATATGAAAAGAACACATCTAATCTAATATGAAAGATAACTTAGCGATAAACTAGAGTGTGTTTTAATGATCAATACCATGCTATTACCCACTTCTATTACACACAACTATCCTTGACCTAGCCTGATTTATCATCTCTACGGTTTGGGTGAGCTTGTAAAATCCATTTGTGTGATATGCCAACATGAGTAATATGTGTTTTTATCCTAACAGGGGACATGTGAGATAACTAGTGTACATTTGGTCTAAAAATTGAGTGAAATAACTCACACCCTACATGCCGAGGCCCAAGCTTTGTTTTAGATACTGCATCTAGATTCTCTTTATAAATTTAAACTTCTACTTAATGATTTCATTTAGTTATTCAATATATCTAGATCTCTTAACCTTGGTATCCAATACCTCAAATCCATGAAACAATATAAAGGTGAGTCAAACTTAGACTTTGTCCATCAGTGGCACTCAATGGTATAATCATGTAGGATAAGGTTTAATGATGACCAACTATTTGATATGTTCATTGGATAATGAAGGCATGATTTTAACCTTGAGGTTATCAAGTGTGAATTTAATTATATGATGAGGTTTTTTATCAAGTTTATAAATATCATAAAATTTAACGTTCATGCTTGTATCCAACCTCTTCCTACCTAGTCATCCTCCCATTATGATTGTAATTATAATGAGACTACAAATGGCATCAATGATTCTCTATGAGAGAATAAAGACAAAAGATTTGTCTAAAAGGGAAATGCCTTGAGTAAGAAGGATTATGAAAATGGTAAGAGTAGAAAGAATATCAAGTATACCTACATTCCTTCTTAGTATTTAAATATTTAAAAAAGTGAAGGAATATTCAAATAAGGATTGTGTCAATTTTAAATATGGTGAAACACGTAAGGCCACTCTCCCTTAAGAACCTCCCCTTACAGATCCTAATTGTAAGATGGATGTTTTCAAGGAGTTTCTTATTTACCATGACATGGAACAAAAGAATAAAAAGAAGAAAAAATCAAAGGGAAGGTTATGCTGTTTACTTTCTTATTATTCCTCTTTAGGTCAATCCTATTGAACTTTGTCTAGGGATAAAGTTAAGAACCATGGGGAAATCTTTTTTTCCTCCATAGACATTGTTGACTCTAGATATTGTTGTTTTGTCAACACATGTTTAGGTCAAACTATCAACCCTTATAGAGAGACTAATGATGCTTAACCTTAGTGTCAAGCCTCTAGGGTAAAAAATACCAAATTTAGTTTGAATTTCAATGCATTACTCATCCCCATGGTAGGTTTATACCATAATATATCATAGAGGAGTTTAAGTCCCTTTTTGATGGGATCTCCACTTGGGGAATTATTTACATTTTACCTAAATAAAGGACACTCAACTTTGATGAGCTTGGTCTCCATAGCAAAGTATGTGACCCATTACATAATGCACATTGAAATTAAGATTTGAAACCCTTATTGACACTTATTATAGTATGTGATACATCATCAATGAAGGTGTTGATTTTAATATCATGCCTTTGAAAATGTTCAATGCACCAAGAATCAATCAAAATTTTTATTATGAGTCTCACCACAACTATTTTGATTTAAAGATGACATTGTCTCTCTGGTGGGGAAATGTAAAAATTTGGATCAAGTTTAGACCCAATAAAATTCAAATTAAGTTGTGTGCTAAACCTTGATTTATCATACACCATGATTGTTGGTCATTCTTGGACAACTAATATGCAAGCTCTCTCTATACACACCCAACATCACATAGCTTCATGAGATTCACCCTTGCAGGTAAGTTTAGGTATGCTTTCTATTTTTCCTATATCCTAGTATTTTGCTTTTCTACATCATTAGAATAAAGGGGGGGGGGGAAATGTAGTCATATAAAGTGCAAAAAATGGTAAATTGAGTGTGGATAATGAAACCCAACCCTTAAGTCCCTTTTGCTTGCTTTCATGACCCTCTTAGGATTATTTTTATTGATTCCCAATCATCTATAGCCTTTTAGAATTGGTCCCAGCTCACCCAGACTACTATTTCTAAGACAAATCAATCCCCCTCTATCTCATTTGATCAAGACAATAGTGTCACACTTGGACTATAATTCTAGTGACACTCTTGTTCGCTTTTGATGTTATTATCCAAGTCTATTTTTGGTGCCAATAGTCAATTTATTTTAGTTTTCCATACTTATCCTTTCAACCTGATGCAAGTACATTCAACCCATGACCAAAAGATCCATATAAAATCCCATTCAAAGATCATTTGGAAAGGGTTAGCAAATATCATGAAGCAAGAAAAAATACAATCAAAATTACTCAAGCAATATTCCCTATTCTCTGTATACAGCCAACTAACAAACCTACAAGTTAATTCAAATCCTTAAAGTAGTCCCTATCTACCTCAAGCACATCTAGTTTAGCATTCTAAATTTTCATATACATAAATTATAGAAAGCACATCAAGTGGGAGAACTACATATGGCTTGATCCCTCTTTGGAGGATTGGTATGTAGGTAGCGTGCCCACACACAGGGTTTGAAGCATGTCTAGTGCATCTAACACACAATAACTCTCCCCTCTTTTTCAAAATTGATTAAAGCATAATGTAAGATAGGGTTTAAATAAATAATCTAGTCTAAAAGTATCTATACAAACTTCTAACTACCAAAACTTCATAGATATGGTCACATAGACATAGTGAACAAAACCCAAAAAAATTATATCCTTGGGACAACAACAGTAGAGGTAGACTATAGCATTGGTGCCACTAATGTCCAGTTCTAGAACTCCTATCCAATCACAAAATGAATTTCAAATCTCAATTTATGATAGTGTCTCAATCTTGCATAGTGAATTTTATCCTCTATCTCAATCAGATCAATCAATTTCTAGCTAAGTTTTGTTTTTTCTCCTTATTATTATTTTTAGAAAAGTTTGAATTGTAATTAATTTACACAAATTATTAGCTTAATTATTTTCTATTTATTTACTTATTTTACTATTCAGACCCTTTAACTAAATTATAAATAATAAACCAATATTCCTAAAATTGTTAAACTACAAACCTATTTCCTATGAGGAGAAAAATGGATAAATACATCTTGTGTAGATTTTCAAAAATCTCAATCATGCATCAGATAAAGACAACTATCCCTTGCCTTCACTCAATGAATTCATTTAATAATTTAATGGTTCAGAGATGATGTCCTTTTAGGATGGATTCTTAGGTTATAATGAGATCTTAATAGATAGGGTAGATGAGCCAAAACAACATTCATAACTAAGTGGTGCACCTATGCCTAAAATTAAAATTCCATTTAGTTTATATAATGTTGGTGCCACATTTAAACAATATATGGACACTATTTTTAGAGCTTAATTGGTAAGGGCATGGTAGTATACAAGTATGGACTGATTATATTTTATAAACATAGATTAGATCACTTAAATCATCAAGAGACTATTTTTGAGTGTTGTCGAGGGTTTGAAATATCACTCAACCCAATTATTAGCAAAGAAGTTATGTCAATTGATCTTCAACTAGCTAATGCTATTTCTAAAATCCATCTTCCAAAAAGTAGGAAAGATATGAAATAATTTTTTGGTAAGATCAATTTTCTATGAAAGTTTATTTATGGTTTTGTTGAAATCACTAAAAATTTGAATGTCATGTTAAAACAAGGCACTAAGATATAATGGGATACTTATTCTATGAAGGCATTCCAATAGATCAAGAAATTAATTATGAATTTTGTTTTATTATTCATACTTGATTATGCTAAGGATTACTATCTCTATTCTTTCACCTCTGATCACATGATTGTAATAGTGTTAACACAAAAAAATGAAGATGGAGAACACCTTATAGCCTTTATGAGTACATAGTTAAAAGAATTTGAACAAAATTACCTTATACTAGATAAACAAGCCTATGCATTGGTAAAATAATTTATAAAGTTTCATAATTATATATTGAGGAACAAAGTACATGCCATAGATTCAAACCTCACAGTCAAAATGTTCTAGCCTAACATGATGATGGAAGCCCTAGGGTTGGCTAAGTTGGTATCCGACTAATAATTAAACATCATCCACATCATGGTTTTTATTTGAAATACTGTTACTTCATACACTCACAACACCCTTTCAAAGATGGGAAAAATTTATGCATTAAAATATGCTTGCCTCACTATTTTTGCTAATTACCACTAATTTAGCCTAATCCCCATATTTCCTAGCTATACTAACCTTTGGCATAATACCCATACCTAATTCCTATATCCCACATAACCTTTATCCCATTCAAAAACCAAATAATCACATCATTAAACCTTTAAAATACCCTATTACCCACTAACCTAGCCCCTAAACCCACTACCCAATTTTAAATTCAAAACTATTCCAACTACCCACCCACCACCCTAAACTAGCCTTCCCTAAATCCCTAAACCCTATGGGGAGATTTATAGAATTGGAGGATTTTATAAATCTTCCCCAACTTGGCTCCTTCCTTTATAATTTTTCTATTCTAGATATTTCCATAAAATTAAAAATTCCATGAAATTTTCCTAACCATAGATCTAAATGGCCCAAATTTGAATTTGGACCATAGATCTTCCCTCTATATGCCTATAAGAATGAACCTTCCCCCCACCCTCAAGACTAATGAAAAATATATTAGCAATCCATTAATCTCTCTTATCAAGCATCCATAATAGGCTTCAAGCATTCCATCAAAGCCATTATCCACATCCATATCCCTTTTGGAAGTCATTGTCAAGTCATCACAAGCAATTTGACAATCAAAATTTTAAGATCAATCACACAAGTTTGAATCTTGGAATGGAGCTATGAGAAGGTAAAGAGGATGGTAGAATGTGTTATTGACTCTAATTTATCTTCTCTATCCTTTCCTATTAGTGTCATTAGATTTTGGGTTGTTATTGTCATTTTGATAAAATTACAAGAATCCCAAATTTAGTGCACATTTTAGTGACCAAAATGGGACAAACCTCCCTTATTTAGGCTAACACTCTTGCTATAAGAATTTTAGGTGATTGTAGGATAAATTGTACATTGAATCAAGGCCATATTTTTAATTTTTGATGTATTTTAGGCAAGTAGTCAGATTAATGGCAATATTGTAATCACAACATCAACAATCTAAGTAGTGATATTGATTAAATAGGCCATTAGCAGTTAGGGGTATAAGGTTTAAGGTTTTGATAATACTATGACTCTACCCATCATGGGATTTACCTATTAATCATGGCATTTATGCTTCCAGTGGTAATATTATCCTATTCCATAATACACCTTAGATTTTGAGACCATTGTACTAACTCTTTTCTATTCTATAGGTGTGTTGCTTTTTTTGTGTAGGATAGGTAACAATACCTTAGAAGTTAGGATATCCACACATATTTGAAAATCATGTGACTCCTTAAATAGCAAGGTTGTCTTGGTAATAGTGATATTATAGATTCTAGTAATGGTATTATTTAAATTAATAGTTGGGTCTATAATGTAATTTATCTTCGATAACATTCTTCCTATGTAGGTTGTTTATCTCTTGATTTTGAGTTTGTGTGTAGGGTAGGAGGAAGAATCATCTAAAAACTAGGAATAATAACTTTACATCTATTTGACAAACCTATGACTCCCTTAATGGTAGGATTGACCTAACAATAGTGGGATTGCCATTCCCAATTGTGATATTGCATAATCATCAAGAAATGGTAAAACACTACCCTTGTTTCTTTTATTTTGTCATTCATAAAGTTCTCAGGTTCTGGTTAGTAAGGAGGTGAAGGTCTATAAGCTATAAGTCTAAAAGTATCCCCTTTTACTAACACATTTTCTTACAAGTATTCCTCCATATAGGTCAATTTGACCTCCATTTATATCTGAAGGTAGTCTACTTATAAGGGGTGTTTTTTGTCTGGTAGGGTCTTGGTAAAACATAAAAGTAAGAATGTTATTTTAAGACTCATCCTATAGGCTAGTTCAACCCCATTTTGCAATACTACTACTCCCTTAGTGATGGGGTTACCTTACAAATAGTGGTATTATCATCCTTAGTTGTAGCTCTGCAGTTTAGTATAGTTAGGGTTAATTTTAGGTTTTTATGATATTTTCATCTTAAATAATTATATTAAAAAACAAATCCATGTAATTATTTTAATATAATAGACTTATTATTAGTTTAGAACATATATAGACTATTTTTATTTAGCTTTGCAATATCACTAATGAGACTTTTCTATAAGTAACAGTTTTGTTAGTACAAGTAGAAATATTGTGTAAATGTAGAAGTATTGTATATAATCAAAGTGGTTAGTTGGAAAAACCATCATTATCTTCTTGTGGTATTGATCTCTCATTAGTAGGGTTATGCATTCAAGTCACATGATTTCCCTATGCACTCATGGGATTGTAGGAACTTGTAAAATTTCTGAAGTTTGAGTTGTTAACCCCTTTATTACAATTCCTTGAAAATTTTAGCACCTAATTAGATATCTAACCTTTGTGATTGAAAGGAGGGGTGCTACTTTGTCATTTTTGCTTTAGATTTTATTTAAAAAAATCATTGATTTAGATAGATCATTATCTTCTTTACTTGTAAATACTTTTTTGTTTGTTGTGTATTTTGTTAATTTATAAATAATTTATCTTATCATAAAAAATCTCACATGGGTAATTAGAGTGGTTAATTACTTGTATCATACATTTATCTATCTATTGATCCCTCTTTTAGGATAGTAGGTGACATGGATTTCATCACCACACATGTGGCTTAGTCTATAGGGGTTAGTATCTTGGATTTAAACACCATGCTCTAACCAAAACTCTATATTATGATGGAGTATAAATATAAGGAGAGATGTCATTACAACCCAAGAAGAATTCCCTATAAAGGATTCCATGGAGTGATGGGTGATCAAGCCCATATACTTAGGGTAGTTAGATAACATCCTATATAGAATTGGGCCCCAACATACCATCACATATATCGAGGACTCCCCTAGATCATTTTGTAAATCTTAGATTAAGGGATTGCAATCGTAACAAGTGTTCCACTGTAGGCATTAAAAATAATGCCAAAGTGACCATCAAGTGCAAATAAGGTCAATAGGGTTTATTCAATTCTATAATGGGTCACTGGCTTATAGCCTCACTTTTTTAGTCTTTAGATGGTGTGGGAATCACATTACGCTCCGATATAGTTTACTAATTAGGTTTGTACTTTCTACATGTTATTTATGTGTTGTGCCTATACCCATTTTGTTTGTTAGTTGAGTTAGCCACACCTATAATTTTTGTGTGCATACCTTAGAAAACCTAATAAGATCACTTCTATAATCCCATCATCCTTTCTTCATCCATTTCCTTCATCTCATCATTATTTCATCTTAACTATCCATATTCTATCATCACTTTATAGAATTTACTTTAGTCCACACCCTTTTCATTCCTCATCGCTTTCCACATTCATTCTAATAACATCTTTTTCCCTTAGTAATTTGTATATTTTTACCAAATTTTAACCATCATATTCCTTCCCCCATAGTCATGCCATATCATCCCATCATTTTATACTTAGCCAATAATGCTTCTTGTGTCTACACCCATCCATAACACTCAATATCTATTACCTTTTGTCATATTCATTTTGACCATCAAACTTACCCATCTCCTTTAATCCATATCATTTATTCTATTCTATTCACACCTCATAGGATATATCTCACTTAACACCATCATCTTTTCACATCCTTCCTTGCATTATAATTAGATCCTTATCACACTTTTATCCATCCTAAATGCATTCTCTCATCTATATCCATTCCACAATATTTTTATATTCACATCTTATCCATTTCACATCTTAACTATTTGACCACAATCTTATCTATTTTATAACACCTCCCCTATCCATTTGTCTTATATTATTCATCTAGTTTATATCTCATACCATCCCATGTATAGTGTCTATCCCATTTATATTCATTCTCTTCATCATCCATTTACTTTATACTTCCAACTTGTATCTATACCCCTTTCACCAATCCACACACACCATATTAGACTAGGTATTTACCTACATCTATAGTTTTATATATAGTTATCATCTTTCTCACTTTTGTATATTGTTTTAGAACATCTCCCTTTCGTTACATCCACCTTCCATCACATTTTATTGAATTTTTCTATCTCAATAACCTGCCTTTTACACCAACCATCCACTTATCCCCCATCTTATATTTATATATCATCCCATTCCCTCACTTCTTTTGTCCTCATAACTCATATATTTATTTACTCTTTCATTTATTATATCATTATAATCTATTCCTCACATTTACCTATTCATCCCTCCATCTCATCTTATAATTACATCATCCATCTATCCTAAATTCATCCATATTATCCTCACATCATCCTAATATTCAATCATCATCATTATATCTATATAGTCAATCCCCCATGACTAGTTATTCATCCCATCTATTTTATTCTTATATCACCATATCCTCTTTGCTACCTTATCCATATAACCTATTCCCCCACCCATTCATTCATCACTTCATCATATCCTCTTGTAATTATTATTTAATCTAAATCCATCTTTCATATCAATTATTCATTTATCCATATAAGTCCACCTTTCATAACTATCATTTACATTATCTATATATTATCCTATTTCTTCAAAATATATCATAATTCACTTGATTTATCCTTGTATCATCACAAGTCATTATAATTAGTTCATTCATAGAGTCCATATTTCATCCATCCTAATCACGCATTAACCCATCTTTCATATTTGGTGTCCATTCATCTACATATATTAGTCTATCCACATAGTATATCTTTTACACATTATTACCTATTAGTTTACCCCACTTATCCATATATCATCATATCATCCTTATAGTCCATCTCTTTAATATTTTATATCCTCAAATATCTTCCCATCTCATTTAATTATTCTATCCATATAACTCACCATACATATCCACTATCCATATTACCCTCAGTATCTTTTTAACACTCCCTTCTTCTTACCCATTTAAAAGCTCATCTCATCCCATCTGGTTATTAATCCCATCATATTTCCACATATATCCTCATAAATCCATCCACATTCAATAAGTCAGCTTATGTATACATTATCCCATACCACTTTGATTTTGAGCTTTTAAACATTCCATATCTATCTAAATAATTCTACATCCCATATTGCATGTTCCTTTCTTATTAATTCTATATATCCATCCTTTCATAAACCATCTATAATCACCTCTCATCCATTTTGTCCTTATCCATTCCTATTTAATCTAAATCCACCTCTCCTATTTAGTTATCTTGAGTGGTTTCTTTTGACCAAATTCTCACATCACATTTCGTACATAACACATCCCTATCATCTACTCCTCCCATCTTATTTCTAAATACTAGTTTTCATCTCAAAGATAAATTTTTTTGTGGTCACTCATTCTTCTAAAATAATTAATTATCCTCCCTTGACTTAAAATTATCATTATACATAGCCTTATAAGATATCAATCTAGCACCCATCACTATCCTCATCTCTATCAAGTATCTTTGTCCCATAACACCTATCAACTTGTCTATTTGCTAGTTGACAAATTTATTTTATCCCATTACATTTTATCACACTTGCTAGATTGGTTTCTTAAAATACTTTATCTTATGGTAATTTTTGGTCATATCATCTATCTACATCCTGATATTTGACTATTATTAGTCTAAATTTTAGCCCAAAGCAAGTATTTGAAAACACCCAACTTCATCTATCACATTTCATCCTATTAACCTTTCACCATGGTCAACCAAACCTGATCTCATCTCCACCTTGGTCAAGGCTCTAGTTAAGATAATAATACCATGGGACAAGTGATGGATCATGATAAGAACCATAGTGACATGTATATACCTCAGGCAGAGAATGAAAGATACAATCCCCTCCATAATGATGATGTCTAAAATATCATAGACTGATATTTATATAAAAACCATAATCAAGTACTATAATGAGCCATAGAAATAGGGTCACCTTACCACATACCTTTGACCACACCCTCTTAAATAATATAATCTGCCTAACAAGATCAGATTCACCTCATCAACATGCTCGTCATAATCCTCAAGAAGAAATAGAAGTGGACCATGGATTCATGGATGAAGAGAAACATCAAACATCCCTCATTAAAAACCATACTAAGGCTAATAAAAGATAGATTTCCATTGAAGACCATCTGGATCAACTCACATAATAGATTAACCTCCTACTTCATAATTAATGACCATAATCACCAAGATGAAATAATCCCAATAATACTAATACCACCAATAATGATAATAATCTTGATAATGCCAATAATACCAACAACCTCAGCCATACCAACATCATTAAAAATATCCACGACACTCATATCCTATAGGATAGTCATAATCAGACTACCAATCCTCTTGGGGATCTTGTCTTTGCCTAAGAATGGAAGATGATAAAATAAACCATCCAATAGATGGATCCTTGATCCCAAGCCTCCAAATATAGGTATGAGGATTTTTTCTCATCAAAATTAGATATCAACATCTTGAAAATTCCCTTCCCCTCACACTTTAAAGTTCCAAAATTTGAGAAATATCAGGGAAAGGAAGATCTAAGAGACCATGTACAAGAGTTCTATGTAGCTTGCCATGAAGTAGTATACGAGGATGTTTATCTATTGAGGATATTCCCTAAGAGTCTAAAAGGGCCATCATTGAAATGGTTTATGCATCAATTCAAAGGCTCAATATCAAGATTTAGTGAATTAACTAAGCAATTTTTCAAAAATTTCTCTTTCAATATAGAACGTGGCATTTCTATCATTGATCTTTATAACACAAAAAAACATATTGGGGAAAGCCTTGTCTACTTTCTACAAAGATTTAATGGTTTGGCAAGCCAATTGAGGTGTGGTGTACCTGAAAATAACTAGCCAAAATATTTGTGGACAATCTCAACATAGAGTTAAAATACCAATTAAAACTACAGTGTGCTATAAGTTTCGACAAGATCATAGAAAGGGGATATAGATTAAAAAGGCCCTTATCAAAAAGGGAACTATCAAATTATTCTCCTAAAATAATCACACTTCAAATACAGAGAACTCCTTTTCAAGCAAACCTAAGGTCTTTAATAAGAACAATAATGTTATGGGTGATGGAGTGATTGATTCCAAGGCACAACATGTAAAAATGATCCAAAGGAAGGGCCCCACATAATGCCCTAATGTCTCTACCATCAAAGTTTCATGAGGCATGGAGGCATGAGAAGTTAACGAGCATGGTATTAATGTTCTACTAGTTTTGATTTATCTCCTCTATCCATTACCAAGGTTAGTATAGTTAGGAAATACAAGGATTAGGCTAAATTAGCAGTAATTAGCAAAATTAGTAGGGAAAGCATATTTTAATGCATACATTTTTCCCCTCTTTGAAAGGGTGTTATGAGTGGAATGTGTAATCATATTTCAAATAAAAACTATGAAGTGGATGATGTTTAATCTTTAGTAGGATATGATGCCCCCTTGAGGGAGCATGTGGGGAGACAAACTAACCTAGATGGTTACTTGATCAGAAGTCCTAGGGTGGGATAGGATGATGATGTTTATAAGGGGTGGGATGCCCTTAAGTTTATTGGATATATTCCCTAGCATTGATAAGGAAGTGGCTTAAGTGATGGGTCTAGACAACTAATAATTACTTAGAAGGTGATTAATTGATAAGATAGAGTTGATTGATTTTAATAATATGATGGGTTCAATATGATGATAGGTATAGTAGTAAGGATACATGTTATGAGAATCTTGAAAAGGGATAAAAAAGGTTTCAGTAGACTTTTGATGATAAATAGCCACTTTTCATAAAATTTGGGAATTTAAAATGATTAATAATAAAATAATGGAGATCAATGATGTTTTTGGGGGTCAAAGAAGAATCAAATCAGTATGGTTTACAATAAAATATTAATTGAATTTAAATGGGGATAGGTAGTGCATGCTCCTATATGTTAATAATGGGCTTGGTAGATTTATGAAATTAATTATCACGGGTAAATGGATAGGGGTGATAATAGGGGTTGGTTGGGGGGGTAGGGGGTCATATAGGCCAAAAGATCTAGGTTGGGGTTCATTTCCATTCTTGGCTATTGGAAATTGGAGCTCTAGAGTAGAAATAATGGATAATATTCCATGAGGTTCCCATGGTGAGAGAGTTTGAGAGCACTAGAGGGATGTTGAGGCTAGACCTTTAGTGAATAACTAGTCTCTAGATCTATATTTTTTGTGATTTTAGTTAATTTTTATATATTTTTAGCTAGATTTTTGTAAAAAAAGACACTAGACATTATGGTTTGGTAATCCCATAATTGGGGATTGTGCCCATAGTCACGAGGTTGTTAATGCAATTGGTAAGGTCATTTGGAATAGTGGAAAGATTACAAATTTGCACCTAGAGAATGGTGAGATTGTAATCCCATGACTGGGGAATGATAGGGTTATGATTCCACAAGTTGGGAATTGTGGGATTATGATCCTATGAGTTGGGAATGGTAAGATTATCAATCTCACTATTAGGAGTGGTAGGATTACAATCCTATGAGTAAGGAATAACAAGATTTTAATCTCATAAGATGTGACTAGAGAGATTATGGCTGGGTGTGAAAAAGGCCAAGTCTAAAATTAAATAATGTTAAATTAGGTAGGGAATAGGATAGGGGATTGGATTAGGAGGTTAAGGTGGGGTAAGTTAGTTAGGGATAGTGATTTTATGGGTTATTTAGTTAGGCTTAGGTGAGGGGGTTAGATAGATAGATTTGGAGATAGGGACTTATAATTTAGATGGGGGATAGTTAGATAGGTTGGGAAGGTGGATGATTGGGGATAGTGAGAGGGTAAAGGTAAGGTGGGTATGGATAGTGTAGGTGAGTGGTAAGGATAAAGTATTTAGTTAATGGGGATAATAATAGGTAGTTGGTATGCTTGGTGCATGAGAATTTAGGTATAATGGTATCATGATCATGGTATCCTAAGATCTTGTATGATATGTGGAAAGTGACATAAAAAAATTACAATGTTATAGAGTTAGTTGGATTCCATAACATGGCTATGATGCCACCAACCTAGATTGATCAGGCACTAATTATGACACTAGTAGAGAGATGGCACTTAGAGATGAGTACCTTCCATTTTTTTATAGGTGAGATGACAATGACACTTGAGGATGTCTGTAATATATTCCACCTACCAATAAAGGGGGATATGATATATTAAATATCCTAGATGTTGATGTAGACATTATAGTAGTTAGGTGGTAGCTTATAAATAGGGGTACATGATGGTTACATTGATTTATACTTATACTGATGGGAGGGGGAATTGGATAGGCTAACATTGGTGATGATGGCTCTCATGTCTAACATTTTATTGCCATTCAAGAGTGGGTGATGATTCCACTTAGGTTTAGGAGATGTGATCATGGACATGGTTCATGACCATCATGTATTTGCCTAGGGTCCTATAGTTTTGGTGCATCTATATAAAGAGCTAAATTTGTGGGAATACAAAAGGGTACAAAGTTTCAAACCATCCCTATTATTATAGATATGGATCTAAGAGCACATTAATAACCAAAATCCATTGGGTACTCTGGGAAGATTGGAGCTAAGGAAACTGATGGTTTTTAGATGGTAGGTAGTTCTTAGTGCGTAGTTGGCTCATGTAGGAGATATGCATTACTATAAAGAGACATTCTATAACTTACATCTTGAACACATCACATTGATGCCATACAGAGGGATTATATTTAATTGGGGAGATGAGACATGTACTTAGTTCATATTGATACCATGTTATGTGATAGGTTAGAGGGATTATATCAATGAGAGATATAGACCTAATCAAGTATAGTGATAATTTAGCCTCATTTAGGATGTGCCAAACCTAAATTACCTATTTTATCATAGTGAGATTAAGAGATCACATTCAAGAGACTTGTGGTTAGACTAGATGCCATTTTTGATTATGACTATGTTGTATCAAGGTAGTTAGATTTTTACACACCCATACTAGAGCCAAGAGTTATAGTAGCTTATACCATATGGTGGTAGGCATGAGTTCTTAGGCATTTGACTTGATCATGAGTGGTAGTGAGGAGGGGTGTAGTGTAGTAGGTTTTGGGGGCTTGGGTGAGGATCCAAAGGTGGGTGCATTAGAAGAGGTAGAGGCTAGGATAAGGGGTATAAGATGGTGGAAGAGGGGAGGATGTGATGAAGATAGATGGAGAAGATGATCAGGGTGAAGCTACAGGTGTACAGGGATAGGGATAAGGACATGTACCTTAGATTCTCCAAGTTTAGGTCATAACCCTGGCATCATAAGTATTAGTACTAGTATAGGGTCCATAGGTGTAGATGTGAACTAGGAATTTGACTCAAGAGAGGTGATTAGTATTGTGTTAATATAAAAATACAAACAAATTGATAAAAACACACTAAATAACATATATCTCTAGTCTTAGTTACTATGGAGAGCTTAGTTAACAAACATGAATGAAACACACAACTAAAATATAAAAGAAACCTTCTTATACCTTCCTTGGATGCTCCAAAGTGCTTATTGTATTGGCTTGCTCAGTTTGTGCTCATGAAGTCTACATCAATAGAAGATTGGCTACCTCCATCTCTCCTTGGCACCTTATGTCTTTGGCTTGTCTCAATATTTGGGAATAATAACACTAATTGTCATGAGTCTTCGGAAACAATTTAGCATTACAACTTTGCACAAGTTAAGCTCCTTTTTCATGTGGTAAAGCCTCATATTTAAAGATTTTTGTAAATGTCTAGAATCAACTTGAACCATCTATCTCAAGACTAAGATGTGTGGCTAAGGATTAATCTAATTATGTAATTAATATGCATAATAGGCTCATCAATATTTGGGACAGAGGGGCATTGAATAAGCATGGAAGGGCTTTGATGAGGCATGAGAGGCATGAATCCTAATATTTGTGGCATTTATAGTCTATGGATGTCTTCTCAAGAAATGAGGTCACTTGATGATGTAGATATTCAATATTCATTTATAAAAACAAGTATTCAACAAGTTTACATAGAATTTTTAATTAGGATCTAATTTGGTTTAACTAGCTCTTAAGCATGATTAAGCACTTTATGCAACAATTACTCAAATTGATCAAAATGCCTTGTTATTGGTCTAAAAATTTGACTAGATTAGAATTGGAAGTCAATGTCAAATGCATTGGATCCATTATCCCATTTATGATGTTACCAATAGAAAATAACAAAGGTGTGTGTCTTGTGCAAGAGATTTGATAAGAGAGAGCAATCCAAAGCACCCAAGTGTAAAATTAGCATTTTGACTTAGAATGATTTGATCAAAGTTAGCTGGCCTATCAACTGCACTACCCCATTTAGAGAAACCCTAGACAAAATCAGCACTTGACTATATCAAGTTCAAAATTTTTAATGCGCTTTAGTGTTTTGAGGCCAAATTATGTATTTTAGTAAGAATTGGTCAAAATATTGATTGGATGTTATTGGTGGCCAGGTTTAGGTGTCTACAGTTTGCCTCTATTTGGAAAGGCATTGTAAGCTATAAACATAGTAACGTCTACTCAAAGAATGAAAAGGTCTTGTATGCCTACAACTGTAATGATGATAAAATAACTATATGATGCCCCCTCGAGGTAATGGTTAGCACAAAGAAAGGTTGACAAGTGGTCCCTTGAAAGAAAGAATGGAGATGAAGGGATAAAAAAAATTAAAATGATGGGAGGAGAACATAATGATATTGAAAAAGTAGTCAAAATCACTAAGAATGCAAGTGGGATGGTATACAATGGTTTGTCAAAAGGTGGTTATAAGCATTGTACCCTAATAGTGGCAACATGGTATGATAACACAATGATTTGCCCAAAGGCGGTTATAATCATTGAGAAGATGGAGATACCCCAGTTAGGATAGACAAACAAGATAACAATTTGCCTATGTATGGGTGGAAAATGTAAAGTGGTGACAACACAATGATTTCCATAAAGGTGATTATAATTATTGAGAAATGTAGGTGGGACTGTGTGCAATGATTTTCTCATAGGTGGTTATAATCATTAGACCCTGATTATAGAAAACATGATTTATCAGTTGATGATGAGGGTAACTAAATCATAGAGGGTAAGGATGAATTAGAAGAACCTACTAGTAGGGAGATGCTCATTTAAACTAATAAAGGTTGAAATTCTTTTGTGGTTAATTACTTTGTTTAGGATATGATTGGGATTGAATTAGGATGTCGATGTTGATACTGGCATTGCTAAATAGACTTCTTGAAGCTGAGGTTTGTTGTAGCACATGTTAATAGGCATCATGATATAACATCATGATGACTTGGCCAAAATATGCATGAGGACTGACTTCCATAATCCAATACTCAATAGAAAACAACGCATCAATGATAGAAACCATGATGAAAATGTAAACATATGAATATGGATGGATTCAAGTATAAGTGTGGGCAAGGAATCACCCAATAAACACACATAAATAAAATCAAGGAAATAGTGCTAAAAGAAAACAAATAGGTAGACAAATAAATAAAATAAATAGAGACAAACAAACAAACAAATAATGCAATAGAAACCATACGAACATTACCCCTAAAAAATAGGTGACAACTTAACAAATGAACAAAAAGGGGGAATAAAAGAAAATGAAGGGGGTGGGAGAGATATCTCCATATGAACTAGGTAAGTGGATGCTACCTATATAGTTCCATGGATGTAATATCTAACAAAAAGCTTTAGGCCAAATGTAGTTCTCCTAAGAAATGGGAAGAAAAGGATAACTGATGAAAATAAACAAAAATGAATGTGATAGAAGAATAGAAATGGTCTTGTAAAATGGAAAGTGCATGAGAAAAAAGGCCAAAAAATATGGGGAAACTAAGTGACAAGTGTTTTTCTTGCAACTTAGTAAGGGTTCCCATAATCTTTAAGGCGAAGAAGTGGTTAGTGTTTTTGGTGTTTTCTACTAGTTTTACAAATGTTTTTAAAATTTTTAATGTATCTCAACTCGATCAAGAATGATGAGACACTAAATTGTTCAATCTCATAGAATGTCAAAAGCATTCAAACTTAGGTTACTCACAAAATGGCAAGAGCATGGCTTAGGTTACTCAAAAAATATTGAGAGCATTCAAACTTAGGTTACTCACAAAATAGAGAGAGTGTGGCTTGGGTTGTTCACAAAATGGTGAGAGCATTCAAACTTAGGTTACTCATAAAATGGTGAGAGTGTGGCTAGAAAGGGTGACTGATATGGCCTTAACCAATATTGAGCACTGCCTACATAGTCCTAGAGGAGGACCTCAAGTCATTATAGTTATGCCTTTACAGTAGAGGAACTTGACTAACATAGCTACCAATTCAAACAAAATAGGTACAATTGGTAAAAACACATAGTATGGCATAAGAAATGGAAATTTGGCACATCAAGGCTTAATAAATAAATGTTTCCCATAGTTTCCCCATAGGTAGTTATAAATAGGACACAATGACATAGATCAATGGTATTAATTTGCCCAAAGGTGGTTATAATTAGTAGCAAGACTAGTGATAAGAAAGGGATAAAAAATGAAGGATACAACTACTGAAACTTCTATTATACTGCTCCAAAATATAATCTCTACCTGAAGTACTTGAAATAATTGATGAAATTGATCAAATTCTTTGGTGCTGAAAATATCTAATGAATGGGAAAAACCAAGGTCAAACAGGCTAGGTAGATAGAATTTAGAACATGCTTGGTTGATAGAATGGGACAATAAATTAGATGGAATAGGTTAAAAGGAATGATTAACATGATATTTGTACAAAGAAGAATAGGGACAAAATGACATAACATGAAATAGTCCTTATAGATAATACATCCTAGTACTCAAGCATAATAACACTTAAGGTGAATAATATTCATCGGCTCAAGTTCATTTCCATCTAGTGTGGTGAGCCTATATGCTCCTAATCCATAATTTTTAGTAATGATGAAAGGCCCTATCCAATTTGGTTTGAATTTATGTTTATACTTCTTCTCAACCATGGTATTCTTTAAGAACAAGATCACCAAGTTCAAATGTTCTATACTTGACACATTGATTGTAGTGGCATTTGAGTTGGTTCTAATATGCCTAAAGATTATTGAGTGTATTTGTGCATTTTTCATCAAGCAGGTCTAGATCTTGTAGGTGAGATACTTGATAGTCATGATCATTGAGGGCATGCTTTAAAGATATGCACAGTGAAGGTAATTCAACCTCAATGGGAAGGATGGCCTCAACACCATAAATGAGTATGGAGTGGCTCCTATGGGAGTACGATGATTGGTATGGTATGCCCAAAGGAAAATAAATATTTGTAGGTGCCAATCATGACTGGCATCATTGATAATATTTTTGAGAATACTAATAATTATTTTATTTGATTCTTCAACCTAGACATTACCTTGAGGGTAATATGCTGTATAAAAAAGTTGTGTGATGTTATATTTAGTAAATATCTTGTCAACATCCTTTTTATTGAATGATCCTCTATTATTAGATATAATGTCAAAGAGGATACCATAGTGGTAAATGGGATGGTTGAAGATGAACTTGGAAATTTACTTTCTAGTCACATAAGTGAAGGGTACAACTTTAACCCACTTAGTGAAATACTCGGTGGTGGTAAGGATATGTTTATGACCATCAGATGAAGTGGGGTTGATCTTCCCAATGAGGTCAAGTCCCCATGTAAAAAATGGCCATGGTGTCAACATTAGTTTCAGAGTTTGGGCTAAGATATGAATTAGATTAGCATGCCATTGACATTTATCACACTTATTTATATATGCAGCTACATCGACATATATCATGGGCTAATAATAACTAGTACACAAGAGCTTTTTGGATAAGACTGACCCAATAGAATGAGCTCCACATACCCATTCATGAACTTCTCTTAATGCTAGTGTAGATTGTACCAAAGTTAAACAGTGAAGCAGAGCTCTATCAAAACTATGGTGGTAAAAGGTGGATCTAAGTAGAGTATAATGAGTGGAATGATGAATAAAGGCTTTGGTTTATTTTCAAGATAAGTTATGTGGTAGAACTTGGTCATGAAGGTAGTTATAAAGGTATGAGTACCAAATACAATTGGGACCAAAATTATCACAAATCATTGGAATGGTTGAAGGTTCATGAACTGGTGCTAAAAAATTCTCAACAAGGAACTAATATTATTTAGCTTTGTTCATTTGTCAAATCAAAGAGCTGATAATAGCCATGGATCTATAGTTCTATTCCTAGCCCTTGGTATATGCTCAAATTGGATGTTTGTAATTTTTTATTTTAGGGTATCAACCATAGCCTTATATAGAACGAACTTGTCATCTTTGGTTTGAAATGGTCTATGACTTGATTGATGATTAAGTAAGAATCACCATAAACTTGGAGATGAGATATGTTCTAGTGAACTACCTATAAAAGTCCTACAACTAGTGATTCATACTCAGCCATGTTGTTTGTATAAAGAAAACTAATTCTACTGATTTAAGGATTAGATCCCTTTGTAGTGTAATAAATAAGAGGCTTGCCCCCGATCCATGTGCAGTAAATGAACCATAAAAATACAAATTATAGTGTTGCTCCTCAAGAGTTGTTTCAATCATGATCATTATGGATTCATCAAGAAATTAAAATGTGAGTGGATTTATGTCTACAAGGAGTGCTTCATTAAGTTGATCTACAAGGACCTGTCCCTTGATTACCTTATGCTTGACATACTCTATGTCAAACTCACTAAGAATCATGATCCATTTAGCCATTCTACCTTGTAAAGCTATTTTAGATAGTAGATACTCGAGTGGATCTAATTTTGAAATGATCATGGTTTTATTGTTTAACATGTAATGACACAACTTTTGAGCTGCAAAGACCATGGCTAGACAAGCTTTTTCAATAGGCACATAGTTGTGTTTATATATGACCAAGGTATATCTTAAGTATTTTATTGCATGCTCTTTTCCATTGTTATCATGTTGAGCCAAAAGTGTCCCCAAGGCATTATTGGTAGTTGATAAATATAACAAGAATGACCTTTTTGGTATAGGAGGTAATAAAATAGGTGGATTAACTAGATAGTCTTTGAATTGTTGAAATGTTGTTTGGCAGTGATCATCCTAGTGAAATGTAAATCCCTTATTTAAAATATGTGTAAATGGATGACACTTGTCTACTAATTAAGAAATGAAGCATCAGATTGATTGGATCTTACCTTGCAAACTATGGAGTTACTTGAAATTGGTTGGTGGTGGCATATCGGTTATAGCATGGACTTTGGCCAAATTGACTTCAATGCCTCTATGAGAAATGATGAAGCCAATTAATTTGTCTAAGGTTACTCCAAACACACATTTATTTGGATTGAGTCTAACTTTGTACTCCCATAATCTTTCAAATATCCTACATAGCACTGATGGATGGTTGGTCCTAGTCTTGGATTTTCCTAGTATGTCATCGGCATAGTCTTCAACAATATCATGCATCATTTCATGGAATATTATAGTCATGGCCCTTTGATATGTAGATATAGCATTATTAAGACCAAATGACATTACTTGATAACAAAATGTTTCTCATGGAGTGGTAAACATTGTTTTATGTTGGTCTTTTGGTGCTATTTTGATCTGGTTGTATCCTGAAAAACTATGCATGAGTGAAAGCATTTCATAACCCATGATGGAGTTAATGATCATGTCAATATTAGGTAATAGAAAGTCATCCTTAGGATAAGTTTTAATTATGTCTCAAAATTTAATATAAATTTTGATTCCTTTAGGCTTTTTGCTAACAGGTACACCATTAGATATCTATTCTAAGTAGTCAATAGATCAGATACATCCTGCTTCTAAGAGTTTTTCCAACTCTTTCTTTACCAAGATATCAATGCGAGGATGCATCTTACATAGATTTTGTTTCAATAGTTTGGAATCAATATTGACCACAAGTTGGTGCAAAACCAAGGTGGGTTCCAAACCTGACATGTTAGAATAAACCCATGTAAAGATATCTACAAATTCTCTCAATAGAGCTGTAAAGACTTGACATTCCTCCTTAGTGAGGGACATGCCTAATTTTATTCATTTCAAGTCTGATAGAGTCCCAATGTTTACCTCTATTGTATCTTTAACTATAAGGGTTGAACCATCTTCTAGGATAGTAGGCAAAGACTTAAACTATTGGACTATATCAGGGTCCTCTGTTAGGACTTACGCTTCAACATCTCCTAGGCATGATGAATCCGAGTCCCCCAATGAGAGATCTGGCCATGTGACAAAAATAGTCATAAATTATTAAAGAATTTAATCAAATACTTATTGTTACACAAAACTAAACTTAGATCCATAGGCAAGTTCATCATTGGTGGTCTGGTCTAAATTTGAATAAGAATGAACATCCCCATCTAATGGCACCTAAAACATGTTTTTACCACTAGACTAGCCTTATCTTTACTTTTACCTGGTCAAAAAGCACATCAAAGAGGTTTTCACTTTAGGACCTCCATGTTTTATTTATTTATTTCTGGTTAAGGGTGTTCACCTGCTCTCTAAAATAGTTTTTAGGATCCAATGTAATTGAGAATCCTAATTTATGATCTCCCAATAGAATGTTATCTCTAAGGCCTAAAAAATCATAGAATGCCTCATCATTTTGAAACTCATCAACTAGTAAATTGGATTCTTGTTGGTCCCAATCTATCAGTTTGGGGTGGTATAATGGTAATGGGTTATGAAAAATTAATAGGGTAAGGGTACATATGGCATTGTTATTAAATAGGTTAGTCTCAACTAGGTTATTGAAGATAAGACAATGATCAGACTCTGCTTCATTGTCAACATCATCATCACTAGTCACTAATGATGGAATGTGAATAAGTTATGTGGGGCCACCTGCAAGTGGTTTAAATCCAAGTCTATAGGGTCGTTTGTAACTAGTCATGGAAATTGGCTCAATAGTTCTTTGTTGATTTGGTCTGAGTCCTCTTCCTTCATAATATTAATGCTCCATGATCCTATTAGGAATAGGATACTTTGCAATTTTATAACAATCAGCTTGGTTGTCATTTTACAACCATGATTCATCCCCTTCAAGAGGGTCTGGTTCTAGGCTAGATGCTAGTACAAACATGATAGGTCCCTTATTTTTGTTTTTTTGTTGCTAATGCATGTATGGGGTATTTTTAGGTCATCAAAAGGTCTTGGGATCTTAAGGAAGATTGGAAGTATGAAAGGTATCATGGGTCACATACTCCCTTGGGTCATTATTTGAAATGGTAAAATGATTGAAAGTTTTAGGAGGTGGCATGTGGGAAAGGGAATCCAAGGTATTAGGATCTATGTAATTATCCTCTAGAGAATCAATATGTATGACCTTTCCTTTATCCTACTTGGAACTTATATTCATGCCATATTAGTAATTATAGATTTGAAACTTAGCCTTAAGATGTTTGCAATGTTTATATGGATGTAAATATCTTAAAATATTTACTTCCATCCCTGAGTGGGAGAACTTGATACATTGGTGCAGTGTTGATGGGACTACATGAATCTCATGTAACCAAGGCCTACCTAGAAGCACATTATATGAAAAGTCAAGATAAATCACATGGAAACATGTATCATAGGTTAAAGGCCCAATAATAACTGGTAAGCTAATGGTGCCTTGTGATTCTCTTTCCCAATTATCATAGGCTTTGATAGTTATCATTTTTGGTTGGAGATCTACCATTATGTACCCAAGAAGCTTGATGAGGTTTAGAGATACTATGTTGAGGCCTGATCTATTGTATATACAGACACATCTCACTTTATTCTACTTTATATAAACTTCTATGTACAATGGATTATTATGGAGTGAGCCAAGGGCAGACATATCACTTTGGTTGAATGTGACTTGTTGGGCTGGAGCTAGGTGTCCAACCAAAGCTTGAAATTTATCAAGGGATATGTCATTGGTAATAATGGATTGGGTTAAAAACTCATTCAAAATATTCTTTTGGATTATTGACATTTACAACAAATCTAAAATAGAGATTTGTGTTAGTATCATTTGTAATTATTCCAAAATATCAAACTTCTTGTCTTGGTCAATGGTGAATGGTTTATTGTGAGGAAGAATGGTTTGTTGGATAATAGGAAAAGTGGTAGATGGTTGTGGGCCTATGATAGTAATCTTTGATCTCTAAGTTATGATTTCACAATTGGTATTAGATGCTAGACCATTATTGCTAACAAATACTAGAAATGGTGTGGGACTAGATAGGATAAGTCTTGGTTATTGGTGCACTTGTATGTGGTCATGTGACAAGGGTGAGTTATCAGTATAAGGTCCAAAAGTGGAAGTTCTAATTTACTAGTTCACTTGTGTGCAGTCCTAGGTCAAAGAAGCATTATCCATGTAATTTGGTTGAGTGGTATTATTTATCAATGTTCTAGATTGATTAGTGATCGGTCTAGGATTAATGGAGATTGTATTAACACTACCCCTTGCAATATGACCTACAACCCTATTGTAGTAATGTGAAACTACATGGTAGGTTTGTTGGTTGTTATGGTTCTAACCTTAGTTTTGTCCATTTTTCTAATGTTATGGGTTCTATTATTAATTCTATTGATTCTATTAGTTTGGCTTTTGATTTTGATAATGTTGATTTTGTTGTTACATCATTTGATGTTGTTATTGTTGTTGCTGGGTGTTATATTGGGGAAAGGGGTTTTGATAAATCCCAAAAATTTGATTAGAGGTGGAAGAACCATTATCCAGTGTTATCTCCCCATTATCTAACATATTCGCAATCAAATGCTTGATTTTCACACATCTTCATAGATTATGCCCATTAAGTTGATGATATTCATAGAATTCATTTTCATGGTACCAATCAAGATAAGGAATGCCTTGCAGATAATACTTTGGTATAGGTCAACTAATCAGATTAGTAGTGGCAGGTTTGAAAAATATAGACTCAATAGTCTCTCCCAAGCCATTAAAGACATGATGAGTAGGCACAATTCTTCTTAGAGGAGGAGTTTGCAATGGTAAAAGTTGGTGTATTTATTGTAGGTCTTAGTTGTTATGCTTACAATGTTAGTTGGAGAAGTTATTGGGTAGGAGTAAGCTAAAAAGGTGGTGTAGATGATGTTTGCACTATTTGGACATGACGTGACTTAGTTACTCCATTACCCACAACATTCCTATTATGGTTGAATTTCTTTGGTCTATGTTGGTTATTGCCCTGTACTGGTTGTGATACTTGTACTTAGATTGGATGTTGGTTTTGGCCACATCCCTAATTGGTACCTTAATTCTAATTAGTTGATGTAAGCTTGATGATCCCTTTATTAATAATGGCTCACTCAATCAATAAGCCTTTATCGATGATCTCCTTGAAAGTATGTGCACATTGTAGTTCCAGATGATAAGCTATCTCACTATGCAAAATTTTAGTAAACACAATGGCTAATTATTTATTTCATAAACTATGGGTGAATCAGCTTGTAAGGGCTCCTATAGATAACTTATAAAACTCTCACCAACCTTTTGTTTTTCTTGTGTTAAGTCAACCAATGGAATCTCATGTTTGAGGTTATAAGAAAGTGTTGCACAAACATATCAGAAAGATCATCGAAATCTATCACTAAATTTTGGGCAACTTTAAAAACCACTTCAAGGCTTATCTAACCAAGATCCTTAGAAACAACAACAAAAGGTATATATCTCTATATGTCACTCATTGACATGTGAAAAATAAATCAATTAAATGGGCCTTAGGGTCACCTTTCCCTTTGTATTTGTCAAATTTTGGTGGTTCGTATCTTGTAGGAAATGGTATATAAAAGTACTCTATGTTGAATAGATAAGAACATATGTCATCTAACTTAAACTTTATAGCTTGTTTCCCAACTTGAATGGTAGCAATTGCATGCTTCATATGTTATAATTCTTGGGCTAGGAAACTAGAGGGAACACTAGTTTGAGGAGAATATTGGTTTGGGTAGATGGTTGAGAGGTCAAAAGTGGGAAACTATGACCAAGGTGTGATGGAGATATCTATTGGGGTACGTTGGTTTGGTTGGGAAATGGACCAAGAATATACATATGTAGATTAGGATGTACTTGAAATTACATATTTGGTTATATGATATTTTGGTTTGGGTTGGATACAAAGGTTTGAATTAGAGGATTTGGTGGTTGGGATGGAGGGATATAACTATACTATGCCTATTATGGTTGAAAAGAGACATACTACCTACTAATCAAACCTTGCTGTTGAGTGGGAACTTATGAATAAAGACCCTATCTCTAAACTTGTGGCACATTTTAAACCAATTGTTGTCTAGTAGGTATTTGAGAAATATGGAAGCCTCCTTGTTGCATGAATCCTTATTAGGAAGTGATCATATGTTGAATATTTGGCATCTATCACTGACCAATATTTATACATTATTGGCTAGTCATCATTTTGTTTTAGATTGGTACACTAGTCAACAATTGAAGAGGTATGTTTGTCACTACTTGATGAGGTGGAACATTAGTTACCCCTTGTTGAGGTTTCAATATATTTGGCCTCTATTACATTGGTATACCAAATTGTGCCTAATTTTATGGAATACTACTCATCACTTGTTGAGGGGGATTAGAATTTGTCACATTCTATTGTTGAGGTGTGACATTGGTTGCTAGTTGACTACCTAATATTGTTGGTTGTATACTTGATGAAGTAGCTAGTTGAGGTTGGGAAGTAGGTGGTAAAGGTTGGGGTGTAGAATCTCTTATTCCTTGGTATGATGATCCAATCATGGTATTAACTATAGGCACACATTGTTGACTAGTTGTTTGTATGTTAGTACCACTTTGATTTTGATTGGATGTTGTTGGCACATTGTCCACTATATTTTGCCCATTATTCTGCATATAAGTAGAATACATATCTTTAATAATAGGCATATGCATCAAGTTGTCTACTAAAGAGTTTTACACAAAAAGGTTTGAACTCTGATTGTCTTGACCAATTAACTCTATCAAAACTCCTAATGAAGGAACTAAGTTAATAAGAGGTTTGCTGACCATGGTCATCTGATTAAATTTCATGATAGATTCAAGTAGGTTTGATATGCCACATGCATTTGGTTAAAGTTATCTTCCATGAGGTTTTTTCCTTTATTAGGCATATTAGGGTCTTGATATATTGTTTGGAGTAGAGCTGAAGGATTGCTAGAAGAACCCTGCTAATCATAAATTATGTTGTGGGACATTCTTACTAGGCTTGGTAAATTATCATAGGGGAAGTCTACTAGAAACTTTTCCCCTAACTCTATGGTTTGAACCAAAATCTCATCTTTATTCTCCAACAAATGATGTTCAAATAAAAATAGATCATATGTGGAAGGCATATTAGTAGAGCATGACTATTGAAGAATTAGTTCATTAGTTATGGGTATCGTAACCAAGTATTGTGCAGTTTGTTCTTGGTCTTATTTTGAATAAGGGTGTATTAATTAAATAGTTAGCCAATGGATCTTGTATTTGTTCCCATAATTGAGTATTATAAGAGGGATAAGGATCCATCTCATAAACAATATTATCTACATAGGGGTCTTGCACCATTTCTTCTTGTGCAACCAAAATACTAATCCCTAGATTGTACATGAGTCCACTATGAGTGTAGGAATACATGTTAGGATCCATAGTAAATATTTTTTCAATAAAAGGTCAAATATTTATTCAAAATCTATAAAGAAAATGTCTAAAAAAGACGTTCAAAGTTGGTCTAGATTTATCAAAATAAATGGATATGTATATCCAAAAAGGTTTAGGCAAAGATTTGTGAGGAAACAAGCTAGCATTAATTATCTAATGCTTCATGTTTCACATAAATATAAGTAATTAAATAGAACAAAAATCAAAATGCCAAACTCCAAGGTTGAAATGTTTTAAATCAGTGTAATCTAGGAAAAGCAAAAGTTGCTAGGTCTTTTGGCCAAACGTGGTATCAAAATCTAGGCTCAAACAAGACATGTGTTAGGACTCTTGGCCAAATGACATCAAAAGCTATAAGTTGAAATATAGATGATTTTTAATCTAACAGATTTGAAACACTTCTAATAAACACTAGGAATTTGAGTTTTGGATATAAACTTGACCAACTATGCATGAATTATGAAATAAAAAGGCACTTTGGAATAGTTTATTTTCTCACAAATCATGGTATAAAACTTTGTTCTTTTAATAAATAAGACAGACAAAAAGTTAATGATGTAACTATGCTAGATAAAGGTTCACAAAGGTACACTTGGACTGGTTTGAAAATGTAGGAAAAAATTTTGAACTCTATGTAAGAGGGCATATAAAACAATATTTGAAATGTTTTGGGTAGCATAACAACACTAGACTACCCAAAAGATGTGAAAAAATGCTTGTTTCAAAAACTCTCTAAGGCAAAGATAATTTCTCACAAATTTGATAGCATAACACTACCTTTCTTGACTCAAAATGTTGTGGTGCATAGACTCAAAGTGCAAGTGTTTAGCACAAAATTTCTTAAGTCTATCAAGTGGTGATAATGATCATGAGTCTTAAATGGCCTTCAACCCAAATTGAACCTAAGTTCCCTCAAGTTTAGTGAAAATAGTGATTCCACTTAACACATCAACCCTATGAACTTATGAAGGTGCAATTTTGAATTTAAATTATAAATGAAAAGGTCTAGACTCAATTGGGCAGCATAACTACACCAAAGTGGATGATATGACTCCAAGTTTTGATGAACTTTGAATAAGGCAAATTGGTGATTCACGTGGGTAGCATAACCCATCTATATTTAAATGAAAATGAGGACCATGTGTTTTGGTTTGGATCATTTATTGACACCAAGTTTTGACTCCAAACAAGACTTTAATGTAGGGCAAAACCAACTAATTAATCACTCTTAGTTCCTAAAATGACAAGGTTGCTTGGTATTGTTGGAATCTATCAATATATGTCATTTGAGAGGATTTTAAGTGTTCATCCAAAAGTAAATGCACATTATATAGTAAGGTTTTTACACCCACCTTATCTCAAATAATAGTACTATGACATGGACCTTGAGGTGCACCTTGCACCAACAATAATTCCATGGAAAGTGGGGATTTGTCTAAGATCTATAAGTTTTCAAATATTCTAGGGGAATCAATTGCATAATGAATTTCACATCAAACAATGCAAAAGAAAAGCATAGATTTTGGGTTCATATCACTTGGCTTGTTGCAAAAAGGTCTAGTCCTTTTTGCAACCACTACATCCTACTATTCACTCAGTGTAGTGTGATGTCCAAAGTGCCACTACATCCCATGTGCAACTCTAATATGGATCCAAATGAATTCAATGTCGAGACGTAAAACCTTGAGTCAAAGATTCCCTAAAGAAATCATGGGAGGTAATGGCATCTCCCTCATAAGCCAAGTTTGCAAGAAATAAAAAAGCATAAAATAGAAAGACTTTAGGGTCGTGTCAAGGTCACCCAATACTTTTACGAGTTTTTGGGGAGTGCTTTAGACAAAATTATTTATTATACCTTGGACTAGGAAATTTTGCAAATAAGGAAAGTGATTTTGATTCTAAGGGTTCACTAAAGGGGACAAATGGAAGAGCATACATGAAACATCCTTGTATTTTGTAAAAACAAAGTGATAATTAAAACAAGTAGGGAACACAAAAGCTTTGAAAGATTAGTTCATTTTTAAGTACCAAATTTGAAAGATTGGGTGGTGTTCATTTGACCCCTTGGTCTTAATTGTAACTTTGAATGAAAACCATGAAATTTGATTGAGAAATAACCCTAAATTTTTTTTCATACAAAACAAAAGAAATATTTTCTTAGTTAATTTTGAGCATCTAAAGAGGTCTAAAAGGCATGTTTTAACAAATCTTTGGCTTGGTCCTACAATTAAAAATTTAGTATGCCCTTCAACATTGAAGCTAAACTTAGTTTAAAATAATGAAATTTGAAAAATGAAGTCTCAAGTTTTTTGCATAGTGCAATCCCGCTAATCCATAGTGCAATACAATGAGTCGTAGGATAATCTCGTGACTTGAAGAGTTATGGTATTGCAAACAACAATCCTGCTACTTAGGGTCATGATCTCGCTGCTTGGGGTAAAATGAGGTTTTAAAAAAAAAAAAAACTTCAAGATAAACTAATGCCATATTATGAAAATTAAAAAAAAACATGGTTTTAAAAAAATCATCAAAAAGGGAGTTTGGATGACCCAAAACCAAGATCCAAAAAATGGCCTATTCTACACACTGCAATATCATGACTCATAATGACAATCTCATGAGTTACAGGATAATACCACAACTTTAAAAGTAGTGGTATTTTCACTTAAATTTATATTGGTTAGACAATATCGTGACTTGATTTGGAAACCTATGAGTTATAGGACAGTCCCACAACTTTAAGAGTTGCGGTATTGTAACTTAATCATAGACGATTTGGTCACAATACTATGAGTTTGTTTAGAAATACCATGATTTGTAAATCAATACCAAAAATTTAAAATTAAAATTATTTTCACTTAACCAATAATGATTTATTCATAATACCATGACTTGGTAAGACAAACCCATGAGTAGGACAATCCTATGACTGTGTCTAGTCAATACCACCACTCACATAAAAACATGTTTTTCTTGATTTTTTCACTCTTTTTAGCCTCCCACTCTAGTATTATACATAAAAAAGTTAGTGAGTTGCTTGAAGGAGTATTGTGATCAATTTTTTGAAGCTATTTGGGTCCCATTGGGTGTGCCATTATGTGAACTAGGAATTTGACTTAAGAGAGGTGATTAGTATTGTGTTAGTCTAAAAATGCAAATAAATTGATAAAAATACACTAATTAGCAAACATATCTAGGAATATTTACTAGGGAGAGATTATATAAAAATATGAATGAAACACACAACTAAAATGTAAAATAAACCTTATTTTAACTTCCTTGGATGCTCCAAAGTGCTTGTTGTAGCGGCTTGCTCGATTTGTGCTCATGAAGTCCGCATCAATGGAAGTTTGGATACCTCCATCTCTCCTTGGCACCTTATATATTTGGATTGGCTTGGCTTGGATTAATATTTGGGAATAATAACACTAATTAGCATGAGGCTTTGGAAACAATTTAACATTATAACTTTACACACGTTAAGCTCCTTTTTCTTGTGGTAAGGCCTCTTATTTATAGATTTTTGTAAATGGCTAAAATCAAATTGAATCATCCATATCAAGATTGATATGTGTGGTTAAGGATCAATCCAATTATGCAATTAAAATCCATAAATAGGCTCTTTAATATTTGCGATAGAGGGGCATTGAATAGGCATGGAAGGGCTTTAATGAGGCATGAGAGGCATGAATCCTGATATTTGTGGCATTTATGGCCTAGGGATGTCTTCCAAAGAAATGAGGTAACCTAATGATGTATATATTAAATATTAATTTATAAAAACAAATATTCAAAAAGTTTCCATGGAATTCTTAATTAGGATCTAATTTGGTTTAATTATCTCTTAAGCATTATTAAGCACTTTATGGACAAATTACTCAAATTGATCAAAATGCCTTGTTATTGGTCCACAATTTGATTAGATTGGAATTAGAAGTCAATGTTAGATGTTTTAGATCCATTATCCCATTTAGGATGTTACCAATATCAAATAAAAAAGGCACATGTCTTGTGTAAGATATTTGATAGGAAAGAGCAATCCAGAGAACCTAGGTACAAAATTGACATTTTGACTCAGAATGATCTGATCAAAGTTAGCTAGCCCATAAATTGCACTGCCCCATTTAGAGATACCCTAGCCAATATCAGCACTTGACTATATCAGGTTGAAAGTTTTGAATACATTTTAGTGTTTTTAGGCCAAATTATGTATTTTAGTAAGAATTGGTCAAAAGCGTAATTGGAGGTTATTGGTGGCTAGATTTAGGTGTCTAAAATAGATAGGTAGAGATGAAGGTGCAGGGCCATAATGACCACCTTGATCAATAGAGGATGAGGCCTTAGTGGCCCAATTATAAATAGAGATTCAGGCATGGATTTTAGAGATTTCAAGCATCTCTAGAGAGAAAGACCATCTTCATGCTTGCCTAAAGAGTTTGAGGATATATGGAGATGGATAAGTGGTATAGACAAAGGGGGAGAGTGTCATATTACATGCATACATTACTTAGAGAGACTAATAGGTGGCATGGCTGTAGCCATAGGTAGCTACTTTTTAATTATAGGTGTAGCATAGAGATACATAGATCACTGTCCTATAGTCATAGATCATTCAAAGGTATCCATATCTAGGTTAGTCATAGTCATATATTACCACTCTTAAAGGCTAGGTTGATAGATTCCTAGGGTAGATTACATATCTATAGTCTCAGATATAGGATTTATAGAGTTAGTTGGTAGTGTTAGAGTGAGTGAGGGATTCTACTGATAAGGGTCTGAGGGGGTAGGGTATGATGGGTATGATGATTCATATTATATTTCTTACCTGGGAGCCCTAATACTACCACACACTTTATGAGGGTGTAGTACCCACATCTTGACATGTAGAATCTTTCCATGTAAGCCAATCATCAATATGACAATCATCAAGAGGTTGGGCATCAAGACCACCTCTAGTGCCATAGCCATGACTTTTTTTTGGACATTTTTTTATACATGTATAGGGGATTTTTGTATTATAGCTCATTCTTTCCCCATGGGCTCATGTAAGTGTATATATCTTTGGGCATGGATCACATGTGGACTTTATATGTTGTATATTTTGATGATTATATATATGATGATGATGATGATGATGCTGATTTATGGTTGCATATACATGTGGATATATTTATGGCTTTATGGATATGTGATGATTTATATGATGATGTTATTTGATGATATGACATGTGATGGTTAGATTTTATATGTTATTAGATTATTTACTTTATCATGATGTATGGTAGATGTTAGTGATGGACATGTTAAAAGGATTTGATTATGTTTATTAGTCATGTGATAATGGATATATTGTTGTATCTATGTTTTTATTCATGGATGATGCATATGGTTATATGAGATAATGTAATGTGATGGATCACTTGTGATTAAATGTTTATGTTATTTTTCATTCTTATGTGTAGAGATAGATGAATCCCCTATTTAGCTTGGTTAGTTCCTGAAATAGGAATCCTCCTACACCATGGAGGTAGGGTGGGTAATTGGATGGTGTAGATATTAGCTTAGGATAAAGGTAGATATGGGATTGGCTATTTTGGAATGCTTTCAAGTCATGATTTTATGTAATCTTTTCAATTTTTCATCTTTATGTGTTGTGTGAAGATCATGCCAGGGCCTAGGCATTATAGCAAAGATGCATCAGGGAGCTCTATTTTAAGGGATTCCCCATTTAGAAATGAACTTCCAAGGGTCATCCAATCCATCTTCATTCCCATGAGAAACTATGAAAATGAAAAAAAGTACACATATAGACTAAAACAAAGAAAATGCATTGATTATATACATACACATGCAACACATACATACACACATAATCACATAAAAGGAACTATAAGATAGATGATTATGATGATAATTATAATGAGATAGGATAGATGGATGAGGGGATATGATGATGGAGATAGTGGCTGAGCTATCCTTGGGCATGAGAACGTGGCCAAATGTTGCCTACATAGTTTGAAAAGACCTCAAGCCAATGCATTTCTGACTAGAGGATGATGACAATTTGTGATTAAAAAATGATGATGATGATAAGGATAACTAGATTAATATTTAGGAAATGATGATTATTAGAGAAATATTGGATATGTATAAGGAGTTGAGTGATGTGAGAACCATTTATAGGATGTGGGACACCTGAGAGTTCATCCATGATGAAAACTCTAGCTAGATTACAATGATAAGGGTCACGATGACCCTTTTAAAATTGGTAACATAGTGATCTATAGAAATATTAGATAAATAATGTTAGTATGAACCTCTATAATGATAATGGATAGTAGGAAGGGATAGACCTAAGGCTTAGTGATATAAAGGAATGAAAAACTATGTTTTGGACTCATTGAGGCTAAAAGGAGACATGTCTATCAAGGAATACTTATGGAGGTATGATGGGGGTGATGTGGATGTTGATAAGATTGGGGATATACATATATATGCCAAGTATAGATAAATTACTTAAGAGGATCCCTCCAACAAATGGATTTCACCTAGCTCTATCATCTCCTCTTGCTAAAGTAATGAGATTGCCTTTCTATTTATGACCTTCTTGATAGATTCCCACTATTGAGACCATGGTCAAGGTGATTTTACCATGATGTCGAGAATTGGTTTTCATCATGGTACTTGCCCAAGGTGCCATCAAGCTGGTTTTCACCATTTGACATTTTTTTTTTTGGATTGATTGGAAGAAGTGATAAATAGATGAAGTGGATGGTGAATGTCTTATAGATGAAGGATACTAATATATAGACTAGGTATAAAAATGCTTGAGATGCATGATGTTCATGGGATCATCCAATTCTTCTCCATCAAGCATGGCCAAATTATATGCTCCTAATCCAAACTTAGCTATAATGACCTAGAAGCCTAACCAATTGGCTTCAAACTTTCCCTTCTTATCTCATTTTTCATTGGTATTCTTCTAATTCTCTTTGAGGATTAAATCTCCACTTCAAACTCCCTCGCCTGAATCTTCTTACAATATTACTTCTTGATTTTATTTTATATTGCTTAGAGGTGATTCAAGGCCTTTTATCTATTTTCATCTAGGAGTTCTAATTCTTGTATTTGTTCTTGACTAAGATTATGATCAGTGATGATTCCTCTTAATGAGAGTCAAAGATAAGGGAGATCTAATTCCACTAGTAAGATAGATTTGGCACCATAGACCAAATTATATAGAGTAGCCCTTATTGGTGTATGAACACTAGTTTTGTAAGACTATAATGTTGGATATAGCTGGGTATGCCAATTGCACCCTACTTGATTGATAGTATTTTTTAAAACCTTTACAAGAGTCTTGTTTGTTGCTTCTACTTATCCATTACCTTGGGGATAATATGGGGAGGATAAATGTTGTGTGATGTGATATTTCTAGCACAAGGCCTTGACATATTGACTCTTTAAGGACTTGCCATTATTATAAATTATGTTGGTAGGGATACTAAAATGGTAAATGATTTGATTAAGGATGAATTTGGATATTTGGAGGTCTATGGTGTAAATTAGTGGCATTACTTCTACCCACTTGGTGAAGTACTCCATAGCTGTGATTATAAACTTATGACCATCAAAGGAAGTAGGATTAATTTTACCAATCAAATCAAGGCCCCATATGGAGAAAGACCATGGAATTATTATGGGTTGTAACTCTTATGATGGTGGGTGGATAATATTCCCATGCTTTTGGTAGGCCACACATTTGCACACATACTGTTAAGCATCTTGTTCCATAGTTGGCCAATAATATCTTGTTTAGAGGAACTTCTTGGTTAGGGCCATTCCACTAATCTTCCCTATATATATAGCATCATAGACCTCTTTGATTGCTTGAGTCACCTCATCTGATGTTAAACATCTCAACAAGGTCCCATCTTGACCCCATCAATAAAGCATGCTATCATAGATGGTTTATCAGGCAGTGTGATGGATGAAGGCTTTGTGCTGATGGTGGTTAAGGTTGGGAGAAGGATATTTTCATTAAGGTACCTATAAATATCATGGTACCAAAGTAGACTAGGATCATTTATTTCATAGAGTTGGAGTGAAGCCAATGGTTAATAAGATGGAACAATTAAATGCTCAATTAAGAAATTGCCTTCTAGGACATCTTTGGGGAGATCAATAAGTGAGGCAATAATGGCCATAGAATCATCTACCTTATTTCTTCCTCATGGTACTTGTTCAAATGTGATAGACTAAAAATTTGTTTTTAACTAATCTACCAATTATTTGTAAGGAAGCAACTTTTCATCCTTCATTTGGAAGTCACCATTAACCTATTTGATAATTAATTATGAGTCCCCAAATACTTGTAATTTATAGATATTCTATTAAATAGCTAGCTAGAGTTCAAATATTAAGGCTTCATATTCTAAAATATAATTAGTATAGAAGGCAAAGTAAAATGCTTTTATAATGAGATCACCCTGAGGTGTGACCAAGAGGATGCCTATCCTAGATCTATAAGTAGTAAATGAGCCATCAAAGTATAACTTATAACATTATATTTGTGAGGTATTCAAGATGGACTCATTTGAGAAGTTTTTTACAATGGGCTCAGTCACTTCTAAAGGTGCCTTGGCTAGTTTATCTATAATTACCTATCCCTTGATAGCTTTTTGATTTACGTACTCAATGCCAAACTCATTGAGTAGCATTATCCATTTTTATATTTGACTTGTAAGTAATATTTTGGATAGTAAATACTCTAAAGGATCAACTTTTGCAATAAGATAGACATGATTATTCAGCATGTAATGATGGAGCTTCTATGATGCAAAAAATATAGATAAACATGCTTTCTCAATAGGAGTATAATTTATCTCTTATGATATCAATGTGTGATTGAGGTAATAAATGGCTTACTCCTTGCTTTGATCATTGTGTTATGTGAGAAGAGTGCCAATGGCACATGACATTAATGAAATGTAAAAGAGAAAGGGCTTTCCTAGAGTTGGTGGTGATAAAATATGTGGATTTGCCAAGTATTTTTTTAATCTATCAAGAGCTTGTTGGAATTATTCATTTCAATGGAAGGTTATCCCCTTCATTAATAAATGAGTGAAGGGATGACACTTATTAGCTAGCTAAGAGATAAAATGCCTTATGGCCTAAATTTTTCCTTGAAGACTATGTAGTTGATTGAGATTATGTGGTGGTGGAATTTTTGTAATTGCTTTAAATTTAGTGAGATCAACATCAATGCCCCTTATTGAGACTATAAATCCTAAAAAATTTCCTTATGTTACTCCAAAGACACACTTTTTGGGATTTAGCCTTACTTTGTATTCTTGTAATCTCTCAAATATTCTCGTAAGGACCCCATGGTGCTCCAACCTTAGGTGATATTTCCCTAGAATATCATCAACATAATCTTATATGATGTCATGCATCATATCATGAAAGATAACCGTCATTTCCCTTTGATAAGTGGCTCTTACATTCTTCAAGCTGAATGGCATGACTTGATAGCAAAACATCCCCCATGAAGTAATAAATGTTGTTTTATGTTGATCTTCAGGGGATATTTTTATCTAATTGTACCTTGAGAATCCATCCATGAGAGATAGCATTTCATATCTAGTGGTTGAATCCATAATTATGTCAATATTGGGAAGCAAGAAGTCATCTTTTGGACATACCTTATTTATATCCCAAAATTTGGTACTTATATAGATTTTGCCTTATGGTTTTATCATTATGAAAATATTGGAGATCCAATTTGAGTAATTGATGGGGTGGATGAATCCAACTTCTAAGAATTTCTATAATACTTCCTTGACTAGTAACACCACCTTAGGATGCATTTTGTGTAGTTTTTATTTAATGGGTTTTACATTAAGATGGACAACTAGGTAATGTAATACTAGAGAAGGATCTAATCCTGATATGTTAGATTAGTTCCATGTAAATACATTAATAAACTCCTCCAATAATTCAATAAGGTCTTTGCATCCTTAGTTGTAAGAGATGCCCCCAATTTTACTATCTTGGGATGATTATCAATTCCAATGTTAACTTCAATCACCTCATTAATAAGAGAGGGTGATTGATATTGTAAATAAGGGGATAATGAGACCTTTGGATTATAAGAATCAAAACAACATGTTAGCTCAGTGTTAATTTCAAAATAGTCTTTTGGCATGAAGGAGTTGTATGTACTTTCATCTACTTCTTTGGTAGTGTAGACACCAAAATTACATTACATAAGTTTATAATGTGTTGTGTTGAAACCCCCCTTAGACCCCATTTATAATAAGTCTTCTTAACCCATGACTTTACACCACATATTTAATTAATTAATTAAGATTAATTGAATATTCCCTATGCCACCTTGCCTGAAAACCAATTCTCCCCCATAAAGTCACCACTAGACTTGGTCTCCCATAAATAACTAATTCTTACCCTATAAACTAATTTCTAACCAATTACCTTATACCCAACCTTGAATATTGACTATTTCTTAATTGGTGTCACACTTGGCATAGAGAAATGGAAGAAAGGAGCCAAAAATAGCCCTTTTTGACCTATTCTTATGCCATGGACATTAGTCAACCCTCAATTGACATCAGTCAAACTGAGATGGATGTCGATGGGATCACCGATGTCAGTTACTTAAACAACATTATAAACCCATTTTGGACCCCCCAAAAACATTCTCTCTCTCAAGAAAAAACTCACTTAAGAGATTCAAAGCACTCTTAACAAGCTTTTAGTGATTATCCATTATAACCAAGCTCATAGCTTCTTTGTACCAGTCAAATCCTGGACTAGAATTGATCCATTATGCAAAGAGCTTAAACTATGGTGAACAGTCAGCACACACTCATCTTCGTTCGGTTAGTCACCTTAACAAATATTTATCAAAAGTATTTTTTTAGGTACTTATATCATTTAAGCATCCTTATATTCTATGAATTCTAATTATTTTTGATTATGATTTACACAAGTCCCATCCATACCCAAGGAGGAGTTGAAAAACTCCTTCATCTCTATACCTCTACCTTAACCAAACCAAACTCCTCACCCAGACTTCTTACCATCTCTCTAACCCCTCATATGACTCTTTTCCAACCCCATTAACCTGTCAAATATCCTTCCCTACACTCAAGAAAGCCTTTTATGAATTTTTGACTCCATTACCCCTACCAACATCAGTTATCTTATCAACATCGATCACATTGCCACTACTGACATCAGTTACCTTATTGATGTTGGCAACTACCCTTTTACCCAAATCACCCTGAACTAGCCCAAACAACCCTCTAACAAACCAAAATTGTATTTTTCTTGCTCTGTGATACTAACTACTACACATAGGTTATAGAAAAGGTACATGCAACTCTCTCTCTCTCTCTCTCTCTCTTTACTTTACTTTACTTTGTCATTTCATTTTTAACTCTTTGTATTAAATAGTGGATTGTCATCCCCTAGGAAGTTTGTCACTTCCTGGAATAAGCAAGTTGCTTGGCAGCCCACTCACCAACCTACTAACAAATATTTTTTGGTAGTGTGTTCTTACTTACAGGTGGTCTTCCCTAACCAAAGAGGAATTACTTTGTCTGGATGTGGTGCACACTAATCCAGGTATATATAATCACTAATCCCCAACCTTTCTTTCTTTGTTTCTCACTTCTTAAATTTAATCAAAAATAATTAAAACATTTTTGGCACACCTGTTGGGACCCTTGGAGTTTTCCTTGGGTTCATTATATGATTTTTAAGCGTTCATTTAAGTGCACAGTAGTGAATTTGTCATTTCTTGCACTTTCTCTCTCCTCTTATTACTTAGAAAAAAGGAAAAAATAAATAAAAATACAATTTTATTAATTTTCTTATTTTAGAAGTAGTAAATTGAACTCTTCTCTCTCTCTCTCATTCTTTTTTCTTCACAAAATAAACTCAAAATATTTTTCAAGTTAAAAAGAATTCTTTTCTTCTACATGCACAGATAAGATAGTGAAAATCATCCTCTTTTCCTATTCCTCTTTGTTTTCATCTAAATTAACACAATTTCAATTTGGGTTTAAAACATATTGCATTTCATTCTTTGTCTATTGCATAATTAACACATCTATTTAATTACAGAATTATGAATGAATCATAGGTCACAAATGTTACACATCCAAACCACAAACACAAAATAAGCACTTTAACATACCTAAGACAAGACCCATCAAGATTTCATCACCTGGTGGATCACCTTACCTTACCCAATTATTCTACTTGGACATCATTACCAAGGGAAGAGCCCACTCTATTCTCTGACATAGTATAAACTCTAGGCAAATGGTATATTTTGGCTAAGCAACCTGACTTGGCTTCAGACTCATGAAGTGGGGAGAGCAAGCTCCTGGCATAGGCTATGTACCTGGTCTAACACATTTACTTTTTGAAAACCAAAATTTACCTAAAAACATCCTTAGAATACTTTCTAATACCTACAATAGCCAATTCTTCTTCTCATTCTCTACTTAAGGCATAATCTAACATGACTAAAATTAATCTCTAGTAGTTAATATTAGTGGCTACATGTTATTTTCCATTTTCTATATTTTTGAGTCTATGAGGATGCTTCTTTTCTGATTCATGAGATCAAACCAAATTTGAAAAATACAAAATTCAAATAATATCTAAAAATCAGACTTCTTAAGTGTTTATCACTCTCATATAGATTCTCTAAGACCTTTCAGACACCTAGATTTCACTCTTTGAATCCTAGAAACTCATTTTTTGCACTTTTTGGACTTCCACTGTGACCGACATTAGTAGCTACCCCAATTGACATTGATCATAAGTGACTGACATCAGTGATTGTGTAAATTTTTAAATTTATAGTTTGCCTTAAATAAAAACTTCACACAACCTTTTAAAATTTCTCTGAACCTCATTTACCTTCAACCCAACCTTAACATAGTGTATTCAGACTGTTATTGTATTCTTTTACATGGTTTTAACATGAAGCCAAGTAAAGACACTTGCTGATTATACAAACCATCAACCACTTCCACCTTCCCCTTCTATTTTTGAATCCAAATGGAATAAGATATGGAAATAATGCCCAACCCCAATCAAATTCTTGTTGTAGTTGCAGGCGATCAAGATTTCACTCAATTTATTGATCGTAATGTAACTTCCCTCCAACATTACCTTTTTGTAAGCCAAACTTGAACATCTTCAGGTGACCTACTCCTTGGAATGCCAACATTATTGATAGTATCAAATCTAGTTTCGACTGGACCTTCTATGGTTACCCAAACCATCACATCAACCAATAACCCAATTGTGCATGATGTTCCAAGTGCGGCATCACCCATCATTCAATCCAACCTCCACCCTATCATAACTTGCTTAGCTTCACAAGCACAAGGGGTGAAATCTATTTCAACCCCATTTTATAACTTGGTGGTACCCATCCCATCAACTCTTGCACTTGTTAACACCTGAATCACAACTCATGCCTCACCAAGCATAACTATGCCTTCCACTCAATTGATAACCACAAATCGAACCATTACCCTTACTTCAGTTAGGCAAGCCCCATTTATTTCTATGCCTTAACCAATGAATCATTATACTTATGTTGTGTTAACACAACCACAATAGGTAGTGTCATATATGCCTTCAACTTCTTATTCTCTTCCTTACAATGTAGGAGGTGTTTCTCAAAAAAATCCTTCTCCTAACCTCATCAAAATGCTCATGGATAAAATGAACAACCTTGAGACATATGTATCTAGATCAGAGAATATTCTAACTTATGATCAGATCTATAATGAACCCATTCACCCCTCTGTACCAATTCATCCATACCTAAACAAATGGGAACGTCCAAAATTTACCCTTTTCTAGATTAAAGAGGACCCACAATAACACTTGTGAGCATTTAGACATGCTTGCTATTTGATAGGACATGATGATGCACTATTACTTCACACATTGCCCATGTCTCTTTCAAGAGCTGATTTAGATTGGTATAGTTCCATCATGTGGCATTCACTATTCTCCTTCACTCAACTTGCATAGATTTTCCTTGATCACTTCTCCATTAATATCTCCAAAAGGTTTCCATAATAGACCTTTATTCTATTCAGTAATTTGATGATGAAGCTATTACTAATTTCATTGCTCATTAGAGAGGTATCATAAACCAACTCTCCTTCTCCCTACCTCAACTTGAGCTCATTGAGCTCTTCTCTAGAGCATGTGCAAAACATATTTCATCCACACTCCAGGTGAAAAAATTTCTCACATTCGATGAAGCTTTCACAATGGCATAAAATATTAAAATCTGGGCCATAGATGAGGATAGGATCAAATTGCATAGTAAAAATTCTAATTCTAAATCAAATGATCCTTCATCTAAAAATTCCCATCTAAATCAAAAATCTAAAGGGTTTGCAAATGCTATGGTTGTGAAATCTACTTATTTTACATGTACGACTCAACCCACAACACAATCAAACCTAATCAATCCAACAAATATATTTCAACAATGGTATGAACAATGACAGTATATTCCTATTGGGGAGTCATATGCCTCCATTTTAAAAAAGATACTCAACTAAGGAGTTATCAACCTTCTTACCATCAAACCTCCAATCCAATTTGATCCTTCTCGACCCATTCCAACATGGTTTAAAGAGGATGAGTTTTGAAATTATCATTGTGCCAAAGGCCACATTGTCAATGATTGCAAAACTCTTAAAAATATTATCCAAAATATGCTAGATAGGGGAAAACTTATTTTAGATAATCCAAACACTCCCCCAAACAAGAATATGGATATATTCAAACAACCCTTCCCTAATCACATTCCCAACCAAAACATAATCCACACTACTCCTCAAAGTTCTTTAGATCATAAGATTCATATAGTCAATGTGATATTTCCCTTAACCCAACCATTGCCATAATAGGAGGTGCCTATTTTACCTACTCCTACCCCATAAATGGTAGAAGTTGGTTTTACTCCACATCCTCTTTTGGTAGAAGAACCTATTTATCCTCTTCCACTTCCACGTGAGGAAGAACAACCTTTACCATGCCCATTACCCCATGAGGAGTCATCAATTACCTTTGTACTTACCTCAACTATACTTTCACAAAATGGATATCATGCTTCTCCTACCCCTCAAACAAATAGTGAGATAAATCCTTTGTTACTTCCACTTCAACCCATAGAATAAAGTTACTCATCTACTCCTCCTTCATAAATAGATGAGTCAGATTTATCCACTTCAACATTTGATGAAGCAACCATTGAACCACCCCCAAACCAACCCATCTTTCCATTCCTCTTACCCATGGAGGATCTTACCTTGCCTGTTCCTTGTCCACATGTTGAAGGAACAATCATACCATTTATTTATCCCCTTGAGTAGACCTCATCTCCTCATTATCTGCCTACTATAGAGGAACATAATTCTTCATCTATTACTAAAGAAGATGACCCTATTTTGACTCTTTCCCATCTTTGGATGAAAATATCAGAGGCAAATAAATCTCCTCTCTCTCAATCATCCAAAGATAAACCGATTGAACCCACACTAATGACATCTAAACCATTTTCACGTTTAGTGGAAAATATCAAATTCCTTGATTCTAAGAAATTAGATTAAGTGGCATTTTGGGATCACCTTAAAATGCCTTATCCAACATAGAGAGTATCTACCTTCACTACTAACCCTCTCACAACCATTTATCCTAAAGTTTTTGATAAGGTGAATGTTGCTTCACCTAAGCTTTTAGAAGCCTCCTCTTTTACTTTAGAGCCCTCCACCTCACATGCATCTACCACATTGAAATAGATAAGATCTTTAGGAAAATGACCAATTTATAATCAAGTTTATCCACATATGAAGTTAGATTTAACCCCTAAAAAATAAGGGAGTGTCTCTTTCCCTGAACCAAAGAAGAAAGGTAAAACCTCAATACCTCACCGATCTACCCTTATTCCACCTTCAACCTTACCATCCATTTTGGGTCTACATCCCTCTACCTTGGTGGGAGTGTCACCAACTTGTGTAAAACATAAAGTGACATTACCTCCATTATTGCCATTACCATCTCACAAACCTTCAACATCTAGCACCCTCTTACCCAAACTTAAAAACGTGGAAAGGAAACATGTGGGTTCACCACCACCTAAAAGGGTGTAACACAAGACTACACCCATCACCACCAAACTCAAAAAGGTATCTACTCCACCTATGACAATGAGTGTTAACCCATTTCAAGGCTCCCAAGTATTCTATCTATGCCATTTATTACAAGCATCAACAATAACTCTTTCCCCCATCAAACCATTTGATCCTCTTAGACCAAAACCATTATGGTTCAATGATTCACAAGTTTGTTTATATCATCATTCTTCAAGACATGATACTGAGAGTTAAAAATCTCTCACAAAATAATTCATCACCATTTAGATGTTGATGTTCTTTTGGGTGTTAAATCAGTTGAAACTCCTAACATTCAACTCTCAACATCCACAATGCCTCATAAAGCCCCCTTTCACATTAAACCCAGAGATGTTATTGTACCTTCTCTATCACCTCCTTCACCTATATTTTAGATTAACATGATCAATGTGACTATACAATCGCAAAATCGTAAAGACAAAGGAAAGGAAAAGGTCTCTAATCCTTGGGCTGACCCCTTTACAAAGGTCATCCCCTCTTCAAATCCCAAGATTTCCATCTTGGGTGTCCCACAACAGTCATCATCATGATTTATCCAAAACTCCATGGTAAAGCAACTTCACCAATCCCTGATGAAGATGTATCTATATGATTTAATTCAAAACTCATCCCAAAATTGATAGGGTCTCATTAGTGCGTTACAAGAGGTTGAAGTTCAACCTGAAGACCCTTAACCCCTTGTAGCCTTTATCAATTCTCTCAACACCATTTCTATGATCTCCTTTAGTGATTCAGATATCCCCTCTCAGCATCCTAAAGATCAAGATTATTCCCTATTTATCACTACCTACATTTATCAAACTCATGTCAAGAGAGTTATGATCATTGGGGGATCTATCATCAACATCATTACAACCCACACTTACAAGCAATTATCACTCCTTGACAATTATTTATCACAAATGGATGTAGTGTTACATTTTTGCACATCCATGTGGGTCTTTGTACCCTTCTTGAGTTATTTTATGTTGTAGAGGGTGAATTCCAATATAACATACTTCTCAAGTGACCATGGATATGTGCTATGGCATGTGTATCTTCCATATTGCACCATTGTGTTAAGTTTGAATATAATGCTCAAGTTCATGTCATTCCCATCGACACACCTCCATTCAAGACATGTAACATGACCTATAGCCCAAATGATTTTATTATTCCTTTCAAGACATCATCACTTCCACAACCCACTTTTAAAGCCTACACAAGTTTTGCTACCCCAAACACACCTATACCAACTACACAGATTCTCGACAAGGATCCCATGGAGGAAACCTTCAAGTGATTATCACTTGGTGAATATCATCTATTAACTCTCGATATGTTCCATACCCATAAAGAGTATGGAAAGCTTCACATGAGTACCAACTATGATCCTTATATTGGTATGATCATCCCATATGGTCCACCCCATCTCAAAACCATCTTCACATCTACTAAGAGCGTATCAAACGTGCCTATGACAAAAACCTTAAAGAGCATGATTTTAATATTAGAGATCTTGTCTTAAAGGAAAATCAACATGTGACTAACTTGGAAAAGATAAAATAGATCAAGTTTTCTCCTAATTGGCTAGGACCCTACATTATAACTCATAAATATGGTTTAAGAGCTTATGGCTTGTTTTCTCTCGAAGGATGACCAAAACCTGAACCTATAAATGCATTAGATTTATGACCATTATTTTGTTAATTAAGCGACACTTTAACTTGTGTTTAAATTAATCTCATCCCTTGAGAAAACCCATGATATTCATATTCTTTTCACCTTACCCTTATTTCTCCACACTTAGTTAACCTACAAAGTGTTTTGGTTTTGTCCCAAAATGTGGAAAATCTATAAGCCTCTATATAATTTTCCATGACTAAAGTAACAAAAAGACTCAAAAAAATGAAAGCAAAAGTAAGAGAAAATAATATGGGATATATCAACTACTCCAAATCATGCCTAGCTCTTAAAAAAGTAGACTGCTCCCTTGAAGGACAACTATTAAAAACTAGCAAAATAAAAAAGACTAGACCATACCCTTGAAGGATGGCTAAGTCAAAAAAACCCCTATTAAAGGAAAATATGATTTAGAATCTTCCCTATTGATTAGATTCATCCCATTGTGAGTTTCCTGCATTGATCAGCTTACACAAAAAAATCAAAAATAGAAAAAAAGAAAAAAGTAACACAATAACTTTATGTCATGGACTTGTCTATAGTCACTCTCGGGCAAACCAAAATTGAGGCATACCATTATTAATCCAAAGGTTACACTACCTCACTACTCCTATTCCATTTTACACCCTCTTTCCCTCAAAAATACATTTTCAAGGGACTTTGAGCTTACTTAACACAAGGTGATAACCACACTTTTCTAACTAACAAATGGTCAACTAATGCAATGTATAAAAAAGGTTCAAACTTTAGAGCCTATGTATGTTGTTATTTTGGTTTGTGTCAATAATGATCACCTCATCTCTCTCTCTCTCTCTTACCTTTCACTTCACATGTTGAATTTTCTTCTATAGATACATTTTCCAATAGAAGAACTCACCATCTCAACTCATAAACATAACAACTCTAAATCCTACACCTACCCCAAAACCAATGCCTAAAACCAATTAGTTATAGTATATACCATAAAATGTATGGGAGAATGATAAAAATACAACATGACCACCATTTTCATAACTAAAAATAAATAGGAATAATGTCACAATGCCGAAAACCATCACTTATGCATACACCATCACATATGGAAAATGCAGAAACCAAACAAACATGACCAACACATTCATTTTTAGTATACACCCAATCACATATATAGAAGGTATTAAGAATGCAACTTAACCATCATTTTCCTAAAAAATAATACATAAGAAATAGACCAAGACCAAACCACTCATTTTTAGTATGAAACCAATCACATATATGGTAAATACTAAGAATGCACTTGAACCACAATTTCCTAAATACCAATACATAGGAAATAAACCATGACCAAAACATCTATTTTTATTATAAACCATCACATACGGAGTATGATAAAAATATAAATTAACCAAGCATATACCATTTCACATATGGAAAGTGCTAAACCTTTATCTCATAAACACAACCATTTATTTTTGTGCATATACCATCACATATGGGAAAGCTAAACATGAAAATCTCATCTATTATGCATATGTCATCACATACATGGAAGTACTAGTAAACCAACATCATCATTATATTAATATCATAAACATTCATCCAAAACCATAAACATATGCATGAAAATAACATTTACATCATCATCACATAAAATAAAACATCCCATCATATATGTATGTGCTGAATCAATATATATCATATACAAATATCAACATCTCTCATCTCTCTCTCATATACATCTTGCATCATCAGCTCACAGGCTGGTATACATGCAAAAAATGAATAAATACAAAAATATCTCTCAAAATTAGGATCAACATGGCCTCCTAAAAATCATAGTGGACGTGATGAGGTGGTGTCACCACTACCCTCTCCCTGTCTCCATCTCTGTGCATTAGAACCTAAGGTCCATGTCTCTGACTGCTCCTACTCTCTTAACTTTGTAAATCTAGGAATATATAGAAACTCATGGATCACCCTCTCATAGTATGTGATCTCATATAGTATAGTGTTGTATCTCATAAGAGATATAGTCTATGGAGGACCCATGGCACATGCCTGTCCTACTACTTATACTGCTACCTATGGAGGAGGAGGAGGAACAACTATCAATGCCCATGCGGCTAACCTTAACTATATCTCTATTATTAATAAGGTCACTCATCCTTATAGATTGACCACCCAACTCTGAAGATGGCCCACATGACCATATAACCCTAGGACCTCTACCTATGAGGAATCTCATGAAAGGACTACAATATCTCTCTCTTGTATGGTCATGTCCTTAACATATAATGTTGTATCCCTATCTAGAAATATAACATCTCTAGCCTACATGGCTGCATATCTAGCCTTTGCCACCAATATCAATAGGAATAAATTAACCAATGTTAATAGACTACCACTAATGTTAGTGACTAGTTCAGCTCTAGGGCCAAACCCCACCCATTACCCATTTCCAATTTTAACCCTAAACTAACCTAAAACCCACCCATATAAGCCTAAACATGCTCTTACCCTACCCAATACCCACCCACTACTTACTAGAAACCTATTACACCCCCCACTCAACTCAAATAAAAAAATTACCAAAAAACACAAACCAAAGGTTTAAAGGACCCTACCTCATCTCTCTACCTCCACTGGGCCAGGATGATTGGTGCCTATGCTACCATGCCTCCAGTTGGGTCTCCACCTCATCACACCATTTGCTCAACTTTTTTGGGTTTTCTTTCTCTCTGACCAATCAATATGCAAATGAAATTGGTCAATCACCTATCCCCTTTTTGTTGGGCTTGGTCAGCCACCAATGTTAGCTGTTTGTGCCCTAAGCCATCGATGTTAGCCACTTTACCACCAATGTCAGTATAACACTACCAATGTTGGTACCATGCAATCACATTTTAATTTTTGCACATCACTTTTTATAGTCCCTTCTTCATTATAGGGAAAACTTGCATGCAACCTACCTTTACAAACTTGACCATGAGGATCATTTTCATCTCTACTCACACCAACTATTACCCAAACACATGTTTCATTATGCACTGACTCATTACATCTAAGTTTGGTGTCTTGATCATTCATGCTATCTAGTACACATTGACAATACCTTACATATATGAGTATTAGTTGATTTGGATCACCAATAATTGATCTTATCACCTGTGACCTATTGTGTTTTTAGGGGAACTTCCTACCTCAGATACTTGAAACACATTTGACCTTTAGAGCTATAGTTTTGGTTGATCCTACCTTCTTAGCTATCACTAACAAGCTATGCCTTGGTAACTTTAAACAAAATCCTCCATGACCACACCTATTTTCACCTTGTCAACACAACTTTTTATTACTTTATGAACATGATGTCATCTCTGCACTACTAACCCACAACCAACCAATCTCATTTAATCCTTATAAAATTAGTCACTAATTTTGGGTTTTTCCCAATTAGTTCCCATTTTGAGGGGGAGGATATCACACCCCACGCTGATATCAATCAATTTTCATTTTTGTCTTGCAACTTGCTGGCACAACTTACCAAGACAAAAAGGGGAAAATGTAGACACCAAATTTATGTTACACAAGTGTATAACATGTTGTGTTGAAACCCCCCTTAGACCCCATTTGTAACAAGTCTTCCTAACCCATGCCTTTACTCCTCATAATTAGTTAATTAATTAAGATTAATTGAATATTCCCTGTGCCACCTTGCCCCAAGACCAATTCTCCCCCTGTGAGTCACCACTAGACTTGGTCTCCCAAAAATAACTAATTTTTACCCTATAAACTAATTTCAAACCAATTACCTTATACCCAACCTCGTATATTGACCATTTATTAATGGGTATCACACTTGGCATCAAGAAATAGAAAAAAGGAGCCAAAAATAGCCCTTTTGACCTATTCTTATGCCACCAACATTGATCAACACTTGACTGACATCAGTGGGATCGATGACATTAGTTAATTAAGTAATATTCTAAACCCATTTTGGACCCCCTATAAACATTCTCTCTCTCAAGTAGAAACTCACTAAAGAGATTCAAAGCCCTCTTAATAAGCTTGTGGTGATTATCCACTATAACCAGGCTCACAAATTCTCTATACCAGTCAAATCCTAAATTGGAATTGATCCATTGTGAAAATATCTCAAACTATGGTGAACATGTGGCACACACTCATCTCCATTTGGTCAGTCACCTTAACAAAGCTTTATCAAGAGTATTTCTTTAGGTACTTATATCATTTAAGCATCCCTATATTCTATGAATTCTAATTTTTTTTGATTAACTATTACACAAGTCCCATCCATCCCTGAGGAGGAGTTACAAAACTCCTTCATCTTTATACATATACCTTAACCAAACCAAAATCCTCACCCAAACTTCTTACCATCTTTCTAACCCCTCATATGACTCTTTTCCAACCCCATTAACCTATCACATATCCTTCCCTACACTTAGGAAAGCCTTTTATGAATTTTTGAGTCTATTGCCCCTACTAACATTGGTTATCCTACCGATGTTGGTCAAATTTACACTACTGACATCGATTACCCTACCGACATCAATGATTGCCCTTTTACCCAAATCACCATGAACCAACCTGAATAGCCCTCTAACAAACTAAAATTGTATTTTTCTTGCTCTATGATATTGAATGCTACACATAGTTTATAGAAAAGGTACGTGCAAATCTCTTTACTTTACTTTGTCATTTAATTTTTAACTCTTTGTATTAAATAGTGGACTATCATCCCCCAGGAAGTTTGTCACTTCCTAGAACAAGCAAGTTGCTTGGCAGCCCACTCACCAACCTACTAACAAATATTTTGTGGTAGTGTGTTTTTACTTACAGGTGGTCCTCCCTAGCCAAAGAGGAGTTCCTAACTTCATCTAGATATGGTACGCACCAATATGGGTACATATAATCACTAATCCCCAACCTTTCTTTCTTTATTTCTCACTTCTTAAATTTAATCAAAAATAATTGAAATAGGTAGATTATCCTTTTTCTTATAAATATTCCTCTTTGCTTTGGATATGAGATGTTTCTTATTCCCAAAAATATGTTTATTGGTAAAGATTAATGGAAAATCCCTTTTATTATCTCTAAACATCATAGAATCTTGAGCTCCCATAAATTCAAGAATGGCCTCATCATTCTAGAATGTGTCAAAGGTAGGATCCTACTTTGAAACCTAGTCTATGAGGTAAGGATAATGGAGGGATATATTAATGGTAGATATAGTGGTGTTAAGGAAAAGGTTTGTGGCAACAAACTCTTCAAAGCGACTATAAGTAAATCATGTTTCAGTGTCCACATTGAGGAGAGATGAATCATTAGTCAAAAGAGAATTCATAATGATATCAGTCAGATCATCATCATATGGTTTGTACCCTAACCCAAAGTTTGATGAACTCTATTGAACTGTGATAGGGTCTAGTCAACCTTGTTCCTATTTTCCTAGTCCTCTTTCTAATTCATATTTTCCATCATTCGTTAAACTTTGGGATAATTTTGTTTGGGCAAGATGAAGACCTTGTCATCTGGTATGAGCCAAGAATCATCCCCATATTCAATGTACTCTTTGGATAAAAACCCTATGCTTTCAAAAGTTGTTGGCCTAAATTAATATTTGATGGGATTACTCTTCTTCATACTTAGGGACCCATAGATACATGGGGATAAGGGTACATTGCTGATGCAAAAGGTTTTATATTCATATTATCCATAGCCATTGGATGTGATTTTTAGCTTGGTGAGATCAGGTGTTGAAGTAAATGTGGACTCCAGTTGGTCAGGAAAGATATATTTGGCCGACATCAAACTAAGGATAAAATTTTTAATGAAAAAATATGGTGAAGAAGATATGGATTGATACATTTGATAGCTATGATGGTCAATGACTCCAAGAATGGTGACCCCCATTCTTGAATGAGGGAATTTCAAGCACCTATCAAGGGTGGATGGTATAACTTACATTTCATGGATCCATGGCTTCCTAAGGAACATATTATATGGTAGGTCCAAATTTACTATGTGTACCAAGGTTTGATGTACTACAGGTCCCAAAACAATAGGAAGATAGATAAACCCTATTGATGGCCTTTCATAATAAACATATGCCTTTATCATTAGTAGAGTGGGACCAAGTGATGATTTAGAATATCCTAGTTTCTTTAGGAAGTCTAGGTTACACAAATTTAGCACAAATCCTCCATCTATTAAGATGTGGGAGACGTGATGATGGGTGATGGTGACTTTAATATACAATGGATAGTTTTTATGTGGACCAACTAGAGGTAGATCTTGGGTGTTGAAAGTTATTTTCTAAGAGGGGGATAAATGTGCCACTAATGCCTAGAATTGATTTGTATCTAGGTCACTCATTACTTTTAAATCATTGAGTACTTGATTCAATATTTCCCTATGTAAGGTAGATGTCTTAAGGAGCTCCATTAGGGAAGTTTGAGTAGGGGTATTTTCTAATTACTAAATAACATCATAAGTTTTATCAGACCCACTATAGGTTTTCTTATAAGTATTCACCCTAGGTGCACTAATCAAGGTAGAAGGATCTTGAGGGGTTACCATGGGAATCATAATATTATTATATCATGTAGTAACAACATAATCAGATGTATCCCTATTTATTTTTAGGATAGGAGATTATGAGGGAGTGGGCTCTTAGATTTTGCATATTTTTATGGTATTCATGTAATGGTAGGGAACATTATGATAATTAGTGCAATTGGAAGATGATGCTTGACCTTGGTCCCATTGGGGTCTTTAGTTCCTTTGCTCATGATTTAGGAGAGGATCTTAATAAATTATAAGGTGAAAATTTATTGATTTATTTGATGACACTTCTCCTTCAATATCAATATTACCTCTTTCTATTAGGTCTTAGATATAATGCTTTAACTACATACACTACTCAGTATCATGTCCTTTTACCTGATGATATTTTTAAAACTCATCTTCATGGTACCAATCAAGTTTAGGTTGATGATTATCCATTGGTATAATTTTAGGTAGATTAATCATGTTGGCAGAAACTAATTGTTCCAAGACCATCTCTAGTAGAACTCCCAAGCTTATTAGTAGTCTTTTGCCTGTGTGAGGCTTAGGCTTGCCTTGTGGAACTTTGATGGTAGAAACATTAGGGCATTGTGTGAGGCCCTTATTTTGGATCATCTATACATATTGTGCCTTAGAATTGATCACTCTATCACCCACAATGTTCTTGGTCTTATTAAAGACCTTGGGTTTGCTTGAAAAGGAGTTCTCTATATTTGAAGTGTGCCCATTGCAAGAGAACAATTTGATAGTTCCCTTTTTGATAAGGGCCTTTTCAATCTGCATCCCCTTTTTTATGATCTCATTGAAATTTGTAACACACTGTAGTTTCAATTAGTATTTTAACTCTATGTTGATATTATCCACAAAGATTTTGGATAGTTCCTTTTTAGGTACACTGCACCTCTATCAACTTACCAAACTATGCCATATTTGCAAAAAGTAGATAAGGATTTTTGCATTACATTGTTTTGTGTTATAAATATCAATGATAAAAATGTCATGTTCTATATTGAAATGGAAATGTCTGACAAATTGCTTAGTTAATTTACCAAAGCTTGAAATTGAGCCTTTGGGTAGATGCATAAGCCATTCCAATTCTAACCTTGTTAGATTCTTGGGGAATATCCTCAATAGATAAGCATCCTCGTATGCTACTTCATGGAAATATACATATAAATCTTATACATTGTCTCTTGAATCTCCCTTTCCTTGACATTTCTCAAATTTTGTCACTTCAAAGTGTGAAGGGAATGGAATTTTCAAGATGTTGATATCTAATGGTGATGAGAAAAAATCCTTGTTCCTATATTTGAGGGCTTGGGATCAAGGATCCATCTGTTGCAGTGTTTCTTTTATCATCTTCCATTCTTGGTGAAAGGTGGGATCCCCAAGAGGATTATTTGTAGTTTGATTGTGACTATCATATGAGATATGTGTGTGGTGGATATTATTAGTGATGTTGTTGGTATTGCTAAGGTTGTTGGTGTTGTTGACATTATCAATATTATTGTAATTATTGGTGGTATTAGTATTATTGGTATTATTCCATCTTGGTTATGGTGGTCATTGATTTTGAAGCAGGAGGTTAATTTATTGTGTGAGTTGATCTGAGCAGTCTTTAGTGGTAGTTTGTCTCATATTAGCCTTAGTATGGTTTTTAATGAGGGGTGGTTGGTGTTCCTATTCATCCATGAATCTATTGTCAACTAATATTTATTCTTTGAGCATGTTGACAAGGTGAATCCATTCTTGTTGGGTGGATTATATTATTTAAGAGGGTATAATCAAATGTAGGTGGTAAGGTGCCCCTTATTCTATGTCTTATTGTATTACTTGATCATGATTTTTATATAAATATCAGTCTATGAGATTTTAGACATCATCATTATGGAGGGGATTATATATTTCATTCTTTGCCTGAGGTATATGCATGTCACTATGGTTCTCATCACATTCCTAATTAGGATCCATAATTTGTCCCATGGTATTATTATCTTGACTAGAACTTTGACCAAGATGGAGTTAAGATCAGGTTTGGATGACAATGGTGAAAGGTTAAGAGGATGAAATGTGATAGATGAAGTCGGGATTTTTCAAATACATATTTGGGCTAAAAGTTAGACTAATAGTAGTTAGAGATGAGGATGTAGATACATGAGATGACCAAAAATTACCACAAGACAATTTATTTTAAGAAACCAATCTAGTAGGTGTGATAAAAGGTGACGGGATCAAGTAACTTTATCAACTAGTAGATAGACAAGTTGATGGGTGCTAGGGGACAAATATACTTGATAGAGACGAGGATAGTGATGGGTGCTAGATTGATATCTTATAAGGCTATGTATAATGATAATTTCAAGTCAAGGGAGGGTAATTAATGATTTGAGAAGAATGAGTTACAACCAAAATGTTTAGCTTTGAGACTAAAACTAGTATTTAGAAAGAATATGGGAGGAGTGGATGATAAGGATGTGTTATGTATGAGATGTGATGTGAAGATTTGGTCAAAAGCAACCACTCGAGATAACTAAATGGGAGAGGTGGATTTGGATTAAATGGGAATGGACAAGGATAAAATGGATGAGAGGTGATTATAGATGGTTTAAGAAAGGATGGATATATACAAGTAATAATAAAGGATCGTGAAATATGAGATGTAGAATTATTTAGATAGATATGGAATGTTTAAAAGCTCAAAATCAAAGTGGTATGGGATAATGTATACACAAGCTGAATTATTGAATGTGGATGGATTTTATGAGGATATATGTGGAATGATGATGGGATTAAAAACCAGATGGGATGAGATGAGATTTTAAATGGGTAAGAAGAAGGGAGTGTTAAAAATATATCGAGGGTAATATGGATAGTGGATATGTATGGTGAGTTATATGGATAGAATAATTAAATGAGAGGGGAAGATATTGGAGAATATAAAATATGGAAGAGATGGACTATATGGATGATAGGATGATATACAAACAAGTGGGGTGAACTAATAGGTAATAATGTGTAAAAGATAGACTAATATATGTAGATGAATGGACACTAAATATGAAAGATGGGTTAATATGTGATTAGAATGTATAAAATATGGACTATGTGAATGAACTAACTATAATTATTTGTGACAATACAAGGATAAAACAAGTGAATTATGATGGATTTTGAAGAAATAGGATAATATATAGATAATGTAAATGATAGTTATGAAAGGTGGACTTATATGGATAGGGTGATATGGATAATTGATGTGAAAGATGGATTTTAGAGTAAATAATAATTACAAGAGGATATGATGAAATGATGACTGAATGGGTATGGGAATAGGTTATATGGATAAGATATTTAAAAAGAGGATAGGATGATATAAGAATAATATAGATGGGATGAATAACTAGTCGTGGGGGATGGACTATATAGATATAATGATGATCATAGATTATTAGGATGATATGAGGATAATATGGATTAAGTTAGGATATATTGATGATATGATGATGTAATGATAAGATGAGGTGGAGAAATGAATAGGTAAATGTGAGGAATAGATTATAATAAAATTTGATGATATAAGAAATGAAAGAGTAAATAAATATATGAGATATGAGGACAAAAGAAGTGAGGGAATGGGATGATATATAAATATAAGATGGGGGATAAGTGGATGGTTGGTGTAAAAAGTGGGTTATGGAGATAGAACAATTCAATAAAATGTGATGGAAGGTGGATACGAAGAAAGGGAGATGTTCTAAACCAATTTACAAAAGTGAGAAAGATGATAATTGTATATGAAACTATAGATGTAGGTAAATACCTGGTCTAATATGGTGTGTGTGGAATGTGAAAGGGGTATAAATACAAGTTGGAAGTTTAAAGGAGATGGATGAGGAAGAGAATGAATAGCAAGGGAAAATACAATATATGTGAGATGGTATAAGATATAAATAGAATGAATAATAAAAGACAAACGGAGAAAGGAGGTGTTATGAAATGGATAAGATTGTGGTCAAATAGTCAAGGATGTGAAATGGATAATATGTGAATATCAAAATATTGTGGAATGGATATAGGTGAGATAATGAATGTAGGATGGATAAAAGTGTGATAAGGGTCTAATTATAATGCACAATGAAGGATGTGAAAATATGATGGTGTTAAGTGAGATAGATCCTATGAGGTGTGGATATAATATAAGAAATGATATGGATAAAAGGATATGGGAAAGTGTGATGGTCAAAAGGAATATGACAAAAGGTAATGGATACTGAGTGTTATGGGATAGGTGTAGACACAAAAAGAACTATTAGATAAGTATAGAATGATGGGATGATATGGTGTGACTATGGGGGAGGGAATATAATGGTCAAAATATATAAATTACTAAGGGAGAAAGATGTTATTATAATGAATGTGGAAAGTGATGATGAATGAAAAGGTGTGGACTAAAGTAAATGCTATGAAGTGATAATAGGATATGGATAATTAAGATGAAATAATGATGAGATGAAGGAAGGGGATGAATAAATGATGATGGGATGATATAAGTGATCCTATTAGGTTTTCTAAGGTATGCAAACAAAAATTATGGGTGTGTCTGACTCAGCTAACAAACAAAATGGGTATAAGGACAATAATAAAAAACATGCACAAAGTAAAAACCTAATTAATAAACTAGATGGGAGTGTAATGCAATGCCCACACCATATAATGACTACATAAGTGTGTTAAGCACAAGCTTATACTAAGAGGGGGGGTGAATCAGTATAAGATATTTTTTCACTTTCAACTATTAATCTTAAATCCAAAACCTCAAATTACTCCACAATTAATATATTTAAAGCAATCAAAGAATACAATGCAAAACCACACAATGTAAATAGACACAAATTTGTGTGGAAACCCTTTCAGGAGAAAACCATGGAGAAATACTCTTAATATAAATATTTGTAGGCACCAACCTACTAGAGCACGAACCCCAAAAACAATTTTGCAGGCACCAACGTATAGGAGCACCAACCCTTTCATTGAGCACCAACTCCACAAGAGACACCAATCTCTTCAAAATGAAGGCACCAACTTTTTGAGAAAAATCACTCTTCTATCTCAAATTTTTTGTCAAAATAATAGATGATAGAACACTTGCTTTATCTCCTTTAGATTCGATCTACACTTGATTGTTTTCACTGCTATACTCTTCCTTATACTTGATGATTTTTTTCTTTTTAATATTCTCATAAAAATTTGCCTTTAAAAATTCTATTCTTCTTTTACATATCTTCCACTTTCGAATCTACAAATTTTTCCATTCATTATGCACTTATTTATAACCCACGAAAAGCCAAAAATTAATGTCATAACTCTTCAAGTGAAAAGGTCCTTTTGAATAGTCACAAATCCTCCCAATAGGTCGGCCAAGGTTGACAATTCCATTGTCATTTCCATTGACAATTTCGTTCACTTCCATCGACATTTTTTTTCACTTCTAGCAACAATTCTGCTCACTTCTGTCAACATTTCCATTCACTTTCGTTAATAATTCCATTCACTTCTGGCAATAATTCCATTCACTTCCATCGACATTTCCATTCACTTTTGGCAATCAATTCCTTTCACTTTTGGCAATAGTTCCATTTACTTCTGGCAATAGTTCATTTGACATCAATGAAAATATTCCAACAATCTCCCCCTTTGTCATTGATGGCAAACACATACTGAAACTGCTCCCCCTTGCTGCACTGTCTCTTCTGTCTAAATCCTTCTTTGTTGTAGCTCCCCCTTTCTGTGACATCCTCTTTCTATACTTCTCCCCCTTTGACATCAATGGCAAAGGGTCTATCCAAGAGCTAGTACTTAGCTCCCCCTCAGTTGATGCTTCCCTTTAGTGGTAATAAGTAAAAGAAATTACTCCCAACTTTTGTTGTAGGTACTCAAATGTTTCCTTTGGAAGTGGCTTAGTGAAGATATCTGCGATCTGCTTAGATGTGGAAACATATTCCAATTTTACTTGTTGTTCTGTGATTTGTTCTCTCAAGAAATGATACCATATAGGGATATGTTTAGTTCTGGAATGCATAATTGGATTCTTCAAAATACTTATCACACTAGTATTATCACATAATATGGAGATTGGATGATTATACTCTACTTTGATATCTTTCAAGGTTTGTTTCATCCATAGAACTTGTGTACAACATAGCATTACTGCTATGTACTTTGCTTCTACTATGGATAGAGATACACAATTTTGCTTCTTACTCAACCATGATACTAGGCTATCTCCAAGAAAGAATGCTCCTCCACTTGTACTTTTTCTATCATCTACATAACCTACCCAATCTAAATTCGTGTATGCTACCAATGTGAAGTCTTTACCTCTTGGGTACCACAACCCATAATCCAAGGTTCTCTTTAAATATCTAAATATATGTTTTATGGCTTGCACATGTATTTCTTTTGGAGCTGCTTGAAATCGTGCAACCATACCTACTACTTGCATGATATCTAGCCTAGATTTTGTCACATATAGTAAACTCCCAATCATTGATCTATAAAGAGTTTGATCAATATTCAAAGATTCATCATCTTTGCTCAACTTTGTACTTGTAGCCATAGGTTTGCTAACAGGGGCACACTCTTCCATATGGAATTTATTCAACATCTCCTTTACATACTTGCTTTGGGATATGAATATTCCTTTTTTAGATTGAGAGATTTGTAAACCAAGGAAAAATGACAACTCACCTAACATGGACATCTCAAATTCCTTTTGCATATCTTCGATAAATATCTTAGACATTTCCTCATTGTCTCCTCCAAAGATTATATCATCTACATACACCACAATAATTAACTGGTGATCTCCTTCAATTTTGATGTAAAGATTACTATCAGCATATCCTCTCTTGAATCCTTGGTCTTGTAGGTATTTATCAAGCCTAGCATATCATGCTCTAGGAGCTTGTTTCAATCTATATAAAGCCTTCTTCAACTTACACACACAATACTTGTTTTTTGATAAGAGGAATCCTTCTGGCTGTTCTATGTAAACTTCCTCTTCTAGATTTCCATTTAGAAATGCTGATTTAACATCCATTTGATAAACTTTGAAATTTTTGAATATTGAAAATGCTATAAATATTCAAATTGCTTCTAATCTAGTAATAAGAGCAAAAGTCTCTTCAAAATCTACATATTCTACTTGAGCATACCCCTTACATACCAACTTTGCTTTGTTTCAAGTGACTTGGCCATTTTAATTCAATTTGTTTTGAAAAACCCACTTAGTGCCAATCACATTCTGATCCATTGGCCTGGGCATAAGCTCCCAAGTCTCATTCTTCTCAATTTGATCTAACTCTTCTTCCATTTCTTTTACCCAATGTTTATCATGACTAGCTTCAAAAAAATTTTATAGGCTCTACCTTGGATAACAAAGAGAAATTTACATGCTTAGGTATACTTACAATTCTTCTTCTGGTTTGCATCCCAGCATCAATGTTGCCAATGATCTGACTTTCAGCATGATTCTTCTAAACAAAGTGAGATGGTGCTTTAGTGTCCTACCTTTCAGATTCACTCAATTTTTCTACATTTTCTTCCTCCCCTTCTTATTCTACAAGATTGGGTATTTATAGAGGCTCTTCTTAAGATTATTTTGCCTTTTGATTCATGATCTCATCTATTCTAACACTAGCACTTTCTATGATAGTTTGTAACCTTTTGTTATAACATCTGTAGGCTTTGCTTTTGATGGAGTAGCCAAGAAAAATTCCTTCGTCAGCTCTTGAATCAAATTTTCCCAAGTTTTCTTCATTTCTATTGATAAAACATTTACTTCTAAACACTTTGAAATGTTTGACTGAAGCTGGTATTCCTTTCCACAATTTGTAAGGACTTTTGTCATTATTAACTCTAATTTGCCCTTTATTCAAGATATATACTGCTGTATTAACTGCTTCTCTCCAAAATCTATCTGATAGCTTAGATTCATTCAACATAGTTCTAGCCATCTCTTAAATGGTTCAAATTTTCCTTTCCACCACTCCCTTTTGTTGTGGAGTCCTTGAAACTGAGTATTGTCTCTTAATTCCATGATCTTCACAAAACTCAATGAATTCATTTGAAATAAACTCACCTCCTTGATCTAACCTTAGGAGTTTTATTTTTAGCTCTTTTTCATATTCTACTAATGCCTTGAAAGCTTTAAACTTTTCAAATGCTTCTAATTTTTCTTTTAGAAAGGCTACCCATGTCATTCTAGTATAATCATCAATGAGAAACATAAAGTAGCTCTCACCTTGCATGCTTTCATTTTTGGTAGGACCACAAAGATCTATATGAATTATCTCTAGTGGTTTGGTGGTCGAATATTCCTTCATTCTGAACCTTGTTCTAGTTTGCTTCCTATGTTGGCATTGCTTGCATAGAGTGCTTGAAGGTTTCATTATCTTCGGCATATATCACACAGCCTATTTGTTTCTAATTTTCACAAGATTATCAAAATTTATGTGCCCTAACATTCTATGCCATAACTAACTCTCTTTAACTTGAATCAGACAACATTTCTCTCCTCTCATTTCTCCAAGCATGTATAGGTTGTTTGTGTTTCTATGAGCATCTATAATTAGTTCTCTCATGTCTCTTTTTCTAATCTGACAACCTTCATAAAAGAACTTGAGTGTGTGTCCTTGATCACACATTTGGCTAACACTTAGAAGATTATGCTTTAACCCTTCCACATATAACACATTTTCTATTTTGGTTTTTCCATTATCGAGACTAAGTGTACCTTTTCCTATTATTCTAGTTGTAGTATTATCTCCAAACTTCACTGTGGCTTCATTGATCTTTTTTAATGAGATGAATTTGTTTTTATCTCCAGTCATGTGTCTCAAACATCCACTATTAATGAACCATTTTTGTCCTTCATCTCTAGCATGGAATGCTATTTGAACAATCATGGATTCTTCTTGCTTCTTCTTCCAGGTCTTTGATGGTTCTCTTTTCTTTATCACTGGAGCTTTGAACTTTTGATCTTGTCTTACAGATTCAAAAACACTTCTACAATAGCATGCTATATGTACATAGTTGTTGCACTTGTAACAAACTATAGCTACATCAAAGTTTGATAAGGGAGCAAACAAATTGTAGTTTCTGTTCAAAGCTCCATAGGTTCCTTTGTTTTTGGTCCTGACTTCAATATCCTTAGCTCTCTTTCTATAATATAATTTATTATGACCAAAATGATTGCAATAATAACAATATCCATCAAAATAATTACCAAACCTGGTTTTATTTCCATATCTTGGAGCAAATGGTCTTCTAAAGTTTTGTTCTCATTTGCTTTCTTTGTTGATAGAGCTAGTTTTTGTATTCTGGGCTTCTTCCTTCTTGGTCTCCTTTTTCACTAGAGTTTTAGCATAGCTCTTAGCTTTCTTTTTTTCCTTCTCATACCCAATGCATGACTTATTAGATGGTGATCTTTGACTTTCTAGAATCTTATTCAAAACTTGAGTGCTTTTCTCAGATTTCAATTCACTTGCTATTTTAGAATTTGCCTTTTCTAGATCCCTTTTTAAAACATTTATCTCAGATTCATACCTTTCACAGTCTTCTCCTTTATTCTTTAGTTGATCTGTTAGATCTTCTTCAATTTTATTTGCTTCTTCAATTTGGACTTTTAGATCAACAATTACCTTGTTTGATTCCTCAAAGACTTGTGATGTCTTCAATTTGAAGTCTCGATTCTCTTCTTCATATTTTTAGAGTTATAAATTTGGTTTGTGATTCTTCTTCTTAAATGATTTTATTTCTTATAATGCATGAATAAGTTCTTCTTCAAGGTTCACTTCACCTTCTTCTTCCATGTCTTCATCTTCCTCCAAATTATCTTTACTGGTGGTGGCATTTTCTTCTATAGCCATGAACAGAATCTCTTCATTATCACTCTCAACATCACTTTCTTTATTTTCTTCGGATGAGCTGCTATACCTCTTGGAGTATAGGCTTTTCTTTTGTTTCTCAAATCTTTGCTTGTATTTACTTGGCTTGAATACCTTTTTTTACTTTGATTTATTTCTCTCATCATCGCTATTTCCTTTATTTGGACATTTGGCTGCAAAATGACCAATTTTACCATAATTAAAGCATTTAAATGGTAAATTTCCTTTATATTTGCCTGATCATTTCTTTAGCTTCCAAATGAATAGAGCTTCATTTTCATCTTCTTAGCTACTTGAATTTTCACTTGATTCAGGTTCTTTGATCTTCTCTTTCTTCAAGACCTTGAATGATGCTTCCTTCTTTGATTATCTCTCAAATTTAGTTCTCATTTTTTAGGTCATAATAATTACATGGAGATCATCTATTTTCATCATGTCTAAATCCTTCATTTCTTCAATGGCAGAGACCTTCACATCAAATCTCAATGGTAGGGATCTCAAGACTTTCTGAACAATCACAGATTCTTCAATTTTCTCTCTGAGTCCTCAAATGACATTAACAATCTCATCGACATGAAGAAGATACTCAGTAATGTTTTCATCATTCTTCATTTTTAAACTTTCAAACTAATTTTGGTGGGTTTGGATTTTTTATTTTCTAACCTTACTATCACCTTCATAAATAGTGTTGAGTTTATCCCAAATCTCTTTTACAGATTCACAATACATAACCTTAACAAACTCATTTTTTGAAAGCCTGCATAAGATTACATTCATAGCTTTCACATTATTTTCACTGGCCTTTTTTTTTATGGTATCCGTTGGTGCAATTTGTGGCATTGTGTATCCTATTACCACTGCTTGCCAAATATCAAAACCTAGGGCCATCAAGTAAGTCTTCATTCTTATGCTCCAAAATGTGTAATTCATTCCATCAAACAAAGGAGCCTTGTTAGTGGAGAAACCATCTAGCACTTGAGATCCTACCATATGTACTTTCTAAGATCTACCTTCTAGCAGTTGTGCTAACACCGAAGGAACTGACTTTGATACCAATTGTTAAGCACAAGCTTATACTAAGAGTGGGGTGAATCAGTATAAGATATTTTTTCACTTTTGACTATTAATCTTAAATCCAAAACCTCAAATTACTCCATAATTAATATATTCAAAGCAATGAAAGAATACAATGCAAAACCACACAATGCAAATAGACACAGATTTGCATGGAAAGCCTTTCAAGAGAAAACCATAGAGAAATTATCTTAATATAAATATTCATAGGCACCAACCTATTGGAGTACAAACCCCAAAAATAATTTTGTAGGCACCAACCTATAGGAGCACCAACCCCTTTCACTGAGCACCAACTCAGCAAGAGACACTAATCTCTTCAAAATGAAGGCACCAACCTTCTTAGAAAAAATCACTCTTCTATCTCAATTTTTTTGTCAAAACAATGGATGATAAAACACTTTCTTTATCTCCTTTAGATTCGATCTACACTTGAGTGTTTTTGCTGCTATACTCTTCCATATACTTGCTGATTTTTTTCTTTTTAATATTCTCACAAAAATTTGCCTTTAAAAATTATGCTCTTCTTTTACATATCTTCCAGTTTTAAATCTATAAATTTTGCCATTCATTATGCACTTATTTATATCCCATGAAAAGCCAAAAATTAATGTCGTGACTCTTCAAGTGAAAAAGTCCTTTTGAATGGTCACAACTCCTCCCAATAGGTCAGCCAAGGTTGACATTTCCGTCAATAATTGTGTTCACTTCCATCGACATTTCCATTCACTTCTGGTAATAATTCTGTTCACTTCTGTCAATATTTACATTCACTTCCATCGACATTTCCATTCACTTTCATCAACAATTACATTCACTTCCAGCAACAATTTCATTCACTTTCATCAACATTTCCATTCACTTCTGGCAATCAATTCCTTTCACTTTTGGCAATAGTTCCATTCACTTCTGATAATAGTTCATTTGACATCAATGACAATATTCCAACAAAGTGAGGCTATAGGTTGATGACCCATTATAGAATTGATTGAACCCTCTCAACCTTATTACACTTGATGGTCACTTTGGTGTTGTTTTTGATGCCTATAGTGGAACACCTATTACAATTATAGTCTACTACTCTAATGTTTACAAAAGGATTTAGGGGAGTCCTTGATATATGTGATGGTATGTTGGGTCCCAAGTCCATGTAGGAGGTTGTTTGACTACCTTGGGTATATGGGCTTGATCTCCTCTCACTCCATGGAATCCTTTATGGGGAATTTTGCTTAGGACATAATGACATCTCTCCTTATATTGATGCTCCACCAAAACATAAAGTTTTGGTTAGAGCATGGTGGTGAAATCCATGACACTAACCCCTATAGACTAAGACACGTGCATGGTAATGAAATCCACATCACATGTTATCTTAAGGGAGGGTTCAACATATAGGCAAATGCATGATACAATTAATTAACTTCTCTAATTACCTATGTGAGATTTTGCATGATATGACATATTATTTAAAAATTAACAAAAGACACACAACAAGTAAATACTTATTTACAAGTAAATAAGATAATGATCTATCTAAATCAATGATTTTTTAAATAAAATATAATTCAAAAATGATAAAGTGGCAACCCTCCCTATAATCACAAGGGGTAGATATTTGATTGGGGTGACAAAATCCTCAAATAAAATACAAGAAAAGGATCAACAACTCAAACTTCAACAATATTACAAGTTCTTGCAATCCTATGAGTGCACATGGTAATATCATGACTTGAATGCACAACCTTGATATTCAGAGATCAATATCACAAGAATATAATGGTAGGTTTTTCAACTAACTACTTTCATTTTCTATAAGACTACTATGGTTAGACAATACTACTACTTGTACTAAAAAAATCATTACTTACAAAAAAATCTCACTAGCGATATTGTAAATCTAAAGCAAAACATTTTATGTATGTTCTAAACTGATAATAAGTCTATACAATTAAAATAATTATAGGGATTTGTTTTTTAATATAATTATTTATGATGAAAATATAATAAAAACCTAAAACTAGCCCTAACTATAGTAAACTATAAAGCCATGACTAGGGATGACAATGCTACTATTTGTAGGGCAACCCCATGATTAAGGGAGTAGTGGTATTGCAAAATGGGGTTGAACTAGACTATAGGATGAGTCTTTAGAAAACCTTCTTACTCTTATGTTTTACCAAGAACTTTCTAGATAGGAAATACCCCTTATAATTAGAGTGTCTTCAGATATAAATGGAGGTCAAATTGACTATATAGACGAATGCTTACAAAAAAATTTGTTTGTAAAAGGGGATACTTTTAGACTTATAGCTTACAAACCTTCACCTCCCTACTAACCATAAACTACTAACTTTATGAATGACAAAATAAAAGAAATAAGGGTAATGTTTTACTAGTTCTTGATGATTATGCAATACTGCAATTGGGAATGATAATCCCACTATTACTAGGTCAATCCCACCACTAAGGGAGTCATGGGTTTTTCAAATAGATGCAAAATTCTTCTTCCTAGTTTTGATATGATTCCTCCTCCTACCCTACACACAGATTCAATAGCAAGAGATAAATAACCTACATAGGTAGAATGTTATCAAAGATAAAGTATATTATAGACCCAACTATTATTTTAAATAATACTATTACTAAAATCTACAATATCACTATTATTAGGATAACCTCACTATTCAAAGAGTCATGTGATTATTGAATATGTGTGCACATCTTGACTTCTGAAGATCTCTACCTATCATGCACATAGAAAAACAACACATGTAGAGAAGACCAAAGAGTTAGTACAATAGTCTCAAAATCTAAGGTGTATTATAGAATAAGATAATATCACCACTAAAAGCATAAATGTTGTGATTAACAGGGCAATCCCACAACTGGCAGAGTCATGGTATTATCAAAACCTTAGACCCTAAACCCCTAACCACTAACAGCCTATCTAATCAATATCACTACTTAGACTATCAATGGCACAACTGTAATATCACCACTAATAGTGCAATCCTTCTACTTACCTGAAACACATCAAAAATTTAAAATCTAGCCTTGATTTGACATATATTTGATCCTAAAATCACCTAAAATGCTTCCAAAAAGAGTGTTATCCTAAATAAGGGAGATTTATCCCACTGTGGTTGCCAAAATGTGCACCGAATTTGGGATTCTTGCAATATTATCAACATGACAATAATAACCTAAAATCTAATGACACCAATAGGAAAGGATAGAGAAGATAAATTAAAGTCAATAACACATTCTTACCATCATCTTTACCTTCTCAGAGCTCCACTCTAGGATTCAAACTTGTGTGATTGATCTTGAAAATTTTGATTGTTGGATTGCTTGTGATGGATTGACAATGGCTTCCAAAAGGGATATGGATGTGGATAATGGCTTTGATGGAATGCTTGAAAGCTATTATGGATGCTTGATAAGAGAGCTTGATGGCCTGCTAAGATATTTTTCATTAGTATTTAGGGTGGGGGGAAGGTTCATTTTTATAGGCATATGGAAGGAAGATCTATGGTCCAAATTCAAATTTGGACCATTTAGATCTATGGTTAGGAAATTTCCATGGAATTTTTAATTCCATGGAAATATCTATAATAGGAAAATTATAGAGGAAGGGGATAAGTTGGGGAATATTTATAGATTCCTTCAATTCTATAAATCTCCCCATAGGGTTTAGGGATTTAGGGAATGCTAATATAGGGTGGTGGGTGGGTAGTTGGAATATTTTTGAATTTAAAATTGGCTAGTGGGTTTAGTGGGTAGGTTAGTAGGTAATAGGATCTTTTAGAGGTTTAATGAGGTGATTAATTGGTTTTAGGATGGGATAAAGGTTATGTGGGATATAGGAATGGGGTATGGGTATAATGTCAAAGGTTAGTATAGCTAGGAAATACGAGATTGGGCTAAATTAGTGGTAATTAGAAAAATTAACGGGGAAAGCATATTTTAATGCATATAGTTGGTAGAGGACAAGATCACATCTCAATAATGATTCAAATCTAATTTTTATCTATTCAAAAATATAACTCCATAATGATTTCACATAATGCCAACCCTCAGAACCACTCCTATCAAGCATTTTACTGAATCAAAAATGTGAACACATAGATAAAAATGACTATGTTATAAGTGTGGTGATAAATTCACTCGAGGACATAAATTTGTTGATAAAAATATCTACTTAATATATATGGACTCTCCACCTAAAACTAAAGTTTGGGAAGATGATTAGGATACAATAGAAGATCCAAAAGAAGCTCAACTGATTATGGAACCTACTTCTTAGTGAGACCAACTAGAGATCTCTCTCCATGCCTTAGCAGGAGTCAACACCCCAAAAACCATGTAGGTTAGGGGTTAATTCAAGAAGTTCCCTCTCACAATACTCATTTTTTTTGGTATCACTCATAAATTCATTGACCCTCAAATCACCAAATAGGTTGATTGATTTTTCCATCCTTGCTCCAACTTTAAAGTCATGATTGCTAATGGGGGCACAGTGTCTTACAAAGGGAAGTGTCAAAATGTGAATATCTATATTGGAGATTATAACTTGTACTCAAACATGTTTTACTTGTCCTTATGTGGACGTGATGTTTTTTTGGGAGCCCAATGATTATGTGCACTTGGACTCATCTTATGAGATTTTTCTGAACTTTGGATGTAATTTTTAGATAATGGAAAAAAACACATTAAAAGGATTACACCCAAGGTCTCTTAGCATCATAAGTTCACATCACATTGAAAAAAATATTAATAATAATTCACACAACATCATTTCCCAACTCCATTCCATTCAAATACAACCATCAATGGTCTCCACTACTCCTGATCTACAAACCGTTATGCATAGGTATGCATTTGTCTTTGATGAACCAATAAGATTGACACCTTCATGAATGAAAGACCATCATATTCATATCCTTCCTAGAAGCATTCTTCCCAACATCACTCCCTACTACTACCCATTTAAGCAAAATATTGAGATTGAGATGCTCATTCAAGACTTATTGAAGAAAGGTATTATTCACCCTAATACTAGCCCATATTCTTCCCTAGTTCTCATTATCTAGAAAAAACATGAGTCATGGCACCTATACATTTAATTTTGAGCACTTAATCACATCAAAATCAAGGATTTATTACCAATCCTTGTTATTAATGACCTTTTTGATGAGCTTCATGGCACTTATTTTTTCTCCAAGTTGGATCTCCATTCGGGATATCACCAGATCCAACTTCATGAGGATGATATTCCTAAGACAAATTTTTGCACTCATGATGGCTACTATGAGTTTCTAGTCATGACCTTTGGCCTCACTAATGTTCCTTCAACATTCTAGGCATTGATGAATAAAATATTCTAGCCCTACCTATATAAATTCATTCTAGTCTTGTTTGATGATATCCTCATCTATAGTAAAACATGGTCTGAGCATCTTTAACATCTGGAGCTCACACTAAAACTTCTTTCTGATCATTATCTCTATGAAAAATAGTCTAAATGTGCTTTTTTCTAGGATGAAGTGGATTATCTTGGGCATATTCTTTCATCCCAAAGAGTTTGGGTGGATAAAAAAAAAATAACTACCATGACAAGTTGGCCTCATCCTCAGATACTTAAGAGCCTCCATGGTTTTTTAGGGATAATTGGATACTATTGTAAGTTTGTTAAGGATTATGGGGATATTGTAGCTCCCTTAACAAATATATTGAAAAAGGATTCTTTTACATGGACATAAGCTACTAAGTGTGCATTTTAAGAGTTAAAACAAGCTATGTGTACTACTCCTATTCCATCTATGCTATATTTTTCCAAGATCTTCACTATCGAGAGTAATGCTTATTATAATAGACTTGGTGTTATTCTCCTCTAAGAATGATGCCCCATTGTATTCACCAAAAAATCCCTTTCTATCAATAATTTAATACTCTCTACTTATTAGAAGGAAGTCATGGCCATTTTTCATGAAATATAGAAGTGGTAGCCATACTTATTGGGGAATAATTTTTGCATCAAAATTGATCACCAGAGTCTGAAATATTTCCTAGAACAATGGGTCTCCTCCCCATCACAATAAAAATGGGTCAAAAAACTCATGGGTTATGACTATGCAATCACTTACAAGAAGGGTAAGGATTATATTGTGGTTGATGCTCTATCTCGCACATTTGCAGACCAAGCTTCCCTTTCAACTATGGTCAAGCACCATCAGTGATCCTTTTATACATCCCTAATAGTTCACCAGTTCAAGCAATTGACATAATTCTCCAAAATTGGGATTAAATCATCAGTACCCTACAAGATAATATTCATATGGCATAAAATAAAATGAAATATTAAGTTGATCAACACCATTTTGAGTGCACTTTTCAAGTAGATGCTATGGATTTTCTTTACCTATAGCCATACAAGCAATCTTCCCTAAAACTCAAAGGGCATCATAAGCTGAATCCCAAGTTCTATGGGCCATATAAGGTTCTCTAAAATATTTTTTCAATTTCTTATAAGTTGGAACTCCCACCTTCTTCTTGAGTTCACCCAATATTTTATGTCTCTTATATGAAGAAAGTTCTTAGCACAAACATTAGAGTACAAACTATTTTACTAGAACTTAATAATGAAGGATCCATCTTTCTTGAGATGGAAGCAATCTTGGATAGGATCACATGATAACTTCACTCCCAATCCATCATAGAGGCATTAATTTAGTGGCATAGAATGCGACCTAAGGATGCAACATGGGAACCACTATTTTAGATTCAACAATAATTCCCACATTTGAACTTTTGAGGGCAAAGTTTTTTCTAAGAGGGAGGGGATGTTAGGAACTTGTGCTACCCCTTCTCTTTAATTTGTTATTATTTTAGTTTCTATGGATGCATATGCTTTGTAAGTCATCCCATGATCATTTTGTTTTATCCCACATTCATGAGAAGTAGTAGTTACTTAGACGAGACTTAGTATATAGGTAAGTGTTGAGGCTAATGAAGGCATCTATGAATTTATTGTATTGAGCTTGCTCAAAGGAGGTTTCCCCCTTGAAGTGACCTACAATCAATATAATCCCTTTGGTGTTTCTTATAATAATATAAATATATTATTTCATACATTTACACTAAATAAATCTGTTATTTCATGTATTTTCATTAATTTGTTATAGGAGGATCCTTTTAGTGCCATGTTTGTCATTTTCCATGACATACTGAACAATATTGTTGAAGATTACATGGGTGATATTTTGTTAAAATCTAAGACCAAATCAGGACATCTAGATGTATTATGAAGAATCTTTGAATGACTTCATGAATACAAAGTCAATATTAACCCTAAAAAGTGCATCTTTGGTATTAATTAAAGCAAATTGATAAGTTTCATTATCTATCATTGAGGCATTGAATTTGATCCATCTAAGGTTAAGGTTATTACATAAATTCCTCTACCTTCAAATCTCAACGAGCTATGTAGCATGCAGGGTAAGATCTAGCATATCAGGTGGTTTATTTCTTAGTTGATAGACAAATACCATCCTTTTACTCATATTATAAACAAAGGTACCATTTTATCATGAAATTTTTATTATCAACATGCCTTTGAACAACTAAAATAATATTTAGAAAATCCACCTATTCTAGATCCACCTACACTTGGAAAGTCATTACTTTTATATATCTCATCACTGACTATTCCTTGGGGGCACTCTTAGCACAACATAATGATCAGGGGAAAGAATGAGTAATATACTATTTAAACCTCACATTGGTTTCTTATGAACATAATTATAGCTTAGTTTAAAAATACTTTTTAGCCATTCTATTTTCATCCCAAAATTTACACCATTAAATGATCAATAACAAGACCATTTTCATTGTGAAAGAGGACCTACTCAAATATCTACTTTTCAAGGAATCTTGACTATTTGTATGGATAAGTGCACCATGATATTAATCAAATTTGAGATTGAATATGTTAATCAACTATTAAGTGACAAACACTTATAGAATATCTTGTTAAATCACCCTTGTTAGATTTCAAGCCACTTGTTTTAAATTTTCCTAACGAATTAATCATGACTATGGATGACATTTTTTATGTGCCTCAATATTGTACCCTTATTTTATGTCTCTTACACTTATCATGGATCGGGTGCTGATATTATATTTATAACACTATAGTGGGATCTCATTTCTAAGGCATTTCACATTGGTTTCACTTTTAAAAAGAATATTATAGAATATGAAACAATCATTGTAGGGCTTCATCTAGTAGTACAATGGAATATCAAGGATTTACATGTTCATGGAGATTATTAGTTGATTATTAACTAGGTAACATAATAATACCATATGAAAGATGACAATCTTATTCCTTAAAAAATTATGGTGGATTGTCTTAAGCATAACTTTGAACACATCTAATTTGACTATATTCTAACAGATAATAACAAAACTATTGATGTAACCATTAGTTCACTTACAATAATTAAAGATCATGATATAGATTACCAATTTCTTATTAAACATCTCTTAAGGTTGGCTCACAAACATTTGGAATATGAAATGGCATGTGATATTGTTTGTCCAATTTTATCTTTGTAGTCTTATACATGTGATCTAGGAATTTGACTCAAGAGAGATGGTTAGTATGGTGTTAGTTCCAAAATGAAAACAAAATGAAAAAAATACACTAACCAGCATAACATCTCTAGGCCTAGACACTAGGGATAGCTTAGTTAACAAACATGAATAAAAAACACATCTAACATGCAAAATAAATCCTCTTTTACCTTCCTTGAATGCTCCAAAATGTTTGTTGTAGTGGCTTGCTCGGTTTGTGCTCATAAAGTCTTCATCAAAGGAGGCTTGGCTATCTCCTCTTCTCCTTGGAACCTTTGGTATATGGCTTGGCTTGGCTTGGAATAAATTTGTCATGGTAACACTAATTTAAATGGCTTTTTGAAGATATGTTTTCATTATAACTTTGCATCAAAATAGCTTAGAAATGATTTTCATGGCCTCTCTATTTATAGATTTTTGAGAATGTCTAGAATCAATCTAAATCATCCATCTTGAGATTGAGATGTGTGGTTGAGGATTAATTCAATTTTTGGAATTAAGTTTATAATTATCCTCATCATGACATTAGAAGAAGGGGAAATTAAGAGGCATGGAGGGCATCATGGAAGGCATTGATTAGGCATGGAGGGCATGAATCTTGATATTTGTGGCATTTATGGCTAAGGGATGTCTTCCTAAGAAATGAGGTCACCTGATGATGCATATATTCAATATTCATTTCCAAAAATAAGTTTTCAACAAGTTTCTATGGAATTATTAATTATGCCTTGATTTGGGTTAATTAGGTCTTAAGCATGTTTAAGCACTTTGTGCACAAATTACTCAAATTGATCAGAATGCCTTGTTATTGGTCTAAATTTTGATTGGATTAGAATTAGAAGTCACTGTCAGATGTGTTGGAACCATATTAACATTTAGGATGATACTGATAAAAAATAACAAAGGCACACATCTTGTGTAAGATATTTGATAGGAAAGAGCAATTCAGAGCACTTAGGTACAAAATTAGCATTTTGACTTGAAATGATCTGATCAAAGTTAGCAAGCCCATAAATTACATTACCCCATTTAGGGATAACCTAGCTAAAATCAGCACTTTAATATGTTAGTTTCACATCATTTATCATGTTTTAGTGTTTTTAGGCCAAATTGTGCATTTTAGGTGGAAATTGGTCAAAAGCCTAGTGGGAAGTCATCAATGGTTAGTTTTATGTTTCTATAATTTACCCCTATTTAGGAAGGCATTGTAAGCTATGAACACAATAACATATTCTCAAAGAATGAAAAGGTCTTGTATGCCTACAACTGTAATGATGATAAACTAACTATATGATGCCCCCTTTAGGGAATGGTTGGCTCAAGAATGTCGGCAAATGGTCCCTCAAAAAGAAAGAAGAGAAATGAGGGGACCAAAGAAAGGAAATATGATAGGGTGAAAACATAATGATACTAAAAAAGTAGTCAAAATCATTAATAATACAAGAGGGATGATGAAAAATGGTTTGCCCAAAGGTAGTTATAAGCATTATACCCTAATAGTGGCAATGTGGTATGATAACATAATGATTTTCCCAAAGGTGGTTATAATCATTAGGAAGATGGAGCTGACCTAGTTAGGACAAACAAACAAGATAACAACATGCCCTCATATGGGCAAAAAAGTAAAGTGGTGACAATACATTGATTTTCCCAAAGGTAGTTATAATCATTGAGAAATATAGGTAGGACAGTGTGCGATTTTCCATAAGAAATTATAATCATAGGACCTTGATTATGGCAAACATGATAAACTTGGCTGAGCATGATGATAACTTAACATAGAGGGTAATGATGAAATAACCTACTAGTAGGGAGATGCTCATTTGAACTAATAAAGGTTGAAATTCTTTCATGGTTAATTACTCTATTTGGGATATGATTGGGAGTGAATCAAGATGTTAGTGTCAAAGATATGCCACCAGTGTTGAATAGACTTCTTGAAGCTGAGGTTTATTTTAGCATGTTTTAGTAGGCTTCATGGTATAATATCATGAAGACTTGGCCAAAATATGCATAAGGACTGACTCCCATAATCTAATACTCAATAGAAAATAATGCACCAATGATAGAAACCATGATGACAATGTAAACATATGATTATAGATGGATTCGAGTATAAGTGTGGGAAAGGAATCACCTAATGAAAAAAAATCAACTGAATCAAGACAATAGTGCTAAAAGCAAATAAATAGATAGACAAAAAAACAAAATAAGTAAAAATAAACAAACAAACAATGCAATAGAAACCCTATGAACATTGCCCGTAGAAAATAGGTGACAACCAAACAAACAAACAAAATAGGGGAATAAAAGAAAAGGAAGGGGTTGGCCGAGCTATCTCCATATGCACTAGGCAAGTTGACACTAGTTATATAGTTTCATGGATGTAATATCCAATAAAAAACTTTAGGCCAAATATAGTTCTCCCAAAGAATAGGAAGAATGTGATAACTAATGAAAAAATAGAATTGATGTGAGAGAAGAAGAGGAATGGTCTTGTAAAATGGCAAGTGTGTGAGAGAAATAGGCCAAAAAAGATGGGAAAACTAAATGAAAAGTGATTTGCTTGTAACCTAGTAAGGGTTCCTAGAATCCTTAAGGCAAAGAAGTGGTCAATGTTTTTGTTGTTTTCTAATGATTTTTCAAATGTTTTTAATTTTTTTTTTGAAGTATCTCAACTCAATCTAGAAGGATGAGACACTTAAATGGATCAAGCTTACAAAATTATGAGAGCATTTAAACTAAGGTTGCTCATAAAATTGTGAGATCATGGCTTAGGTTGCTCACAAAATGACAAGAGCATTTAAAATAAGGTTGATCTCAAAATGGTGAGAACATGGATTAGGTTTCTCACAAAATAGTGAGAGCATGGCTTAGGTTTCTCAAAAAATGGTGAGAGCATGGCCTAGGGTGATTGAGCTAACCTCAACGAGTATCTATCACTACCTACATAGTCCTAGAGTAAGACCTCAAGTCACTGTAGTTTACCCTATAGTGGAAGCATTTGACTAGTGTAGCAGTTAATTCAAATAAAATAGGCATAATTAGTAAAAAGGCAAAGAACAACATAGAAAGTGGCAAGTTGGTACATCAAGGCTTAATGTTTCCCCTAGTTTACCCATAGGCCATTATAACTAGGACATAATGGCATAGATCAATGGTACTAATTTACCCAAAGGTAGTTATAATTAGTAGCAAGATCAGTGGTAAGAAAGGAATAACAAACGAAGGATACAACTGCTAAAATTTATATCATACTATATTAAAATAAAATCTTTTTCTGAAGTACTTGAACAAACTAATGAAATTGATCAGATACCATGATACTAAAATTGTGTAATGAATGAAAAAAACCAAAGTCAAATGGGCTAGGCTTTAGAACACACTAGGTTGATAGGTCAGAAGCAGAAAGTGGGTATGATGAAGAGGATGGATAAGGTTGGCATTTGTACAAAGAAGAATAGTAATAAAATGGAATAACTAAAATGGTCCTTATAGACAATATACCTTAGTTCTCAAGCATAGTACTACTTGAGATGAATAATATTCATTAGTTCAAGAAGTTCATCTCTATCTAATGTGGTGAGCTTGCATGCTCCTAATCCATAATATATAGTAATGCTGAAAGTCCCTATCTAGTTTGGTTTGAATTTCCATTTATGCTTTTTCTCAGCCATGGTATTCTTTTTGTTTTCTTTAAGAAAAAGATCACCAAGTTCAAATGTTCTATACTTAACACATTTATTATAGTGGCCTTTGAGTTGGTTTTGATATGCTTAAAGATTGTTGAATGCAATTGTACATTTCTCATCAAGTAGCTCTAGCTCTTGTAAGCGAGATACTCGATAGTCATGATCATCCAAGACATACTTGAAAGAGATGCATAGTGAAGTTAATTAAACCTCAATGGGAAGGATGGATTAAATACCATAAACAAGTATGGAGTGGTTCCTATGGGGGTATGATGCTTATTAAAGTATGCCCAAAGGGTAGGAAATATCTGTAAGTGGCAATCATGACTAGCATCATTGACAATATTTTTGAGAATATTGACAATGGTTTTATTGGATGCCTTGGCTTGGCCATTAACTTGAGGGTAATATTATATAGAAAAATGCTGTGTAATGTTATATTCAGTACATAACTAGTCTACATCCTTGTTATTGAATGATCCTCCATTATCAGATATAATGTTAGATGGGATACCATAGCAGCAAATGAGATGGTTGAAAATAAATTTGGAAATTTGATTTCCAATCACATAAGTGAGGTGTATAGCTTTAACCCACTTAGTTAAATACTCGATGGTGGTAAGGATATGTTTATATCCATTAGATGAAGTGGGGTTGATCTTCCTAATGAGGTTAATTCCCCATGTATAAAATGGCCATGGTATCAACATTAGTTTCAAAGTTTTTTTTGGGGCATGAATCAGATTAGCATGCCATTGACATTTGTCACACTTTTTTACATATGCAATGACATCTGCATCTATTTTAGGCCAATAATAACCAATAAATAATATATTTTTAGATATGACTACCCCATTATACTGAGCACCACATACTCCTCATGAACTTCTCTTAACACTAGTGTAGACTTTGTTGAAGTTAAACAACGAAGTAGAGTTCCATCAAAACTATGATGGTAAAGGGTGGATCCAAGTAGAGTATAATGAGTTAAATAATGAATGAAGGCTTTGGTTTGTTTTTGAGATAAGTTATGTGGTAGAAATTGGTCATGAAGGTAGTTGTAATGGTCTGAGTACCAGATAGAATTAAGACCAATAATATCACAAATCATTGCAACGGTTGAAGGTTCATGAACTGGTGCTAACAAATTCTTGATGAGAAACTAACACTCTCTAGCTTTATCTATTTGTTGAATCAGATAACCAATAATAGCCATGGCATCTATAGTTTTGTTACTATCCCTTGGTATGTGCTTAAACTGAATGTTGGTGTTTTGTTGCTTAAGAGTGTCAACCATGGCTTTATATGGAACTAGCTTGTCATATTTGGTCTAAAAATGATTTGACCTAATTGATGATTAACTAAAAATCATCATAAACTTGGAGATGAGATATAATTCAATGCACTACTTGTCAAAGTCCTACAATAAGTGCTTCATATTTGGCCATGTTATTTTTACAAGGAAAGTTGATTCTGAATGATTTAGGGATTAGATCCCCCTGTGGTGTAATAAATAATAAGCCTACTCCTAATCCATGTGTAGTAAATGAACCATCAAAATATATCTTCTAAGGCTGCTCCTAAAGGGGTGTGTTAATGATGATCATTATGGATTTATCAGGAAATAGAAACATGAGTGGTTGTGTGTCTATGAGAGGTGCTTCAACAAGTTGATTCAAAAGAACTTGTCCCTTTATTGCCTTTTGATTGCATACTCTATGTCAAAATCATTGAGAAGCATGATCCATTTAGCCATTCTACTTTGAAAATATATTTTAGCTAGTAGATACTTGAGTATATCTAATTTTTAAATGACCATGGTCTTATTATTTAACATGTAATGGCATAGTTTCTGTGCTGTTAATACTATGGCCAGATAAGATTTTTCAATAGCTGCATAGTTATGTTCATATGTAACCAAGGTAAGGCTTAGGTAGTATATGACATGATATTTTCCATTGTCATCATGTTGAGCCAAGAGTTCCCCCAAAGCATGGTCAGTAGCTGATAGGTATAACAAGAATGGCTTTCTCGGTATATGAGGTAATAGAATAGGTAGATTAACAAGATAGTCTTTGAGTTGTTGAAAAGTTGTTTGGTAGTGATCATCCCAGTGAAATGTAACTCTCTTCTTCAAAAGGTTTGTAAATAGATGGCCCTTTTTTTCTAACTAAGAGATGAAGTATTGGATTGACTAGATCTCACCCTGTAAACTATAGAGTTGTTTTAAATTTAGTTGGTGGAAGCATCTCGGTTATAGCATAGACTTTAGCCAGATCAACTTCAATACCTCTATGAGACATGATGAAGCCAAGTAATTTTCCTAAAGTTACATTGAACACACATTTATTTGGATTGAGTTTGACTTTATACTCCTGTAATCTTTGAAATATCTTATGCAACACTGCTAGATGGTCAGCCCTAGTTTTGGATTTTCCTAATATGTCATCGATATAGTCTTTAATAATATGATGCATCATATCATGGAATATGATAGTAATAGCCCTTTGATATGTATATCTAGCATTCTTAAGGCCAAATGACATTACTTGATAATAAATTTTTCCCCATAGAGTGGTGAACACTATTTTATGTTGGTCTTCTAGTGCTATTCTAATTTGGTTGTATCTTAAAAAGCCATCCATGAGTGAAAGCATTTCATAACCTATCATGGAGTCAATGATCATATTGATATTAGGTAAGGGAAAATCATCTTTAGGACAAGCTTTGTTGATTTCTCAAAAATCAGTACAAATTATGATCCCTTCAAGCTTTTTACTAATAAGAACCACATTAGAGATCCATTCTGAGTAGTCAATAGATCGGATAGATCCTGCTTCTAAGAGTTTTTTCAGCTCTTTCTTTACCATTACAAAAATGTGAGGATACATCTTATGTAGTTTTCATTTTATTGGTTTGGCATCAAGATTAACCAAAATGTGGTGAATAACCAAGGTGAGGTCTAAACCTAGCATGTAAAAATAGGCCCATGCAAATATATCTATAAATTCTCTTAATAGAACTATAAATATGTCACATTCCTCCTTAGTGAGGGATGCTCCTAATTTTATCCATTTTAGGTTTGATGGAGTCCTGATATTTACCTCTATTATATCTTTGACTAGAAGGGTTGAACCATCTTCTAGAATAGTAGGTAATGACTTGAACTATTGAATTATGTCAAGGTCCTCCATTAGGACTTGCTCTTCAACTTCTCTTAAGCATAATGAATCTGAGTCCCCTAATGGGAGATCTTGCCATATGATAAAAATAGTTGGAAATTCTTGAAGAATTTGATCAAATACTTGTTGTTTCTCAAAGCTAAACTCGAATCCACAAGTAAGTTCATTTTTGGTGGTCTCCTAGTATAAATTCAAAGAAGAATGAACACCCCCATCTAATGGTGCATGAAACAAGTTTTTACCACTAGACTGACCTTTATCTTTACTTTTTCCCTGGTCAAAAAGTGCCTCAAAGAGATTTTCACTTTGGGACCTCAATGTTTTACTTACTTGTTTTTGGCTAAGGGTGTTCACTCACTCTCCAAAATAGGCTACAAGATCTAATGTGATTGATAATCTTGATTTGTGATCTCCCAATGGAACATTGTCTCTAAGGCCTAAAACGTCACAAAATACCTCATCATTATAGAACTCATCAATTGTCAAACTAGATTCTTGTTGGTCTCAATCTATTAGTTGAGGATAATATAATGGCGAAGGGTTGTGATGAATAGCTAGGGTAAGGGTATAAAGGGCATTCTTATCAAACAAGTTGGTTTCAACTAGGTTATCAAAGGAGAGGAAATGATTAGACTATGCTTCACTATCATCATCATTATCACTAGTCACTGGTGATGGAGTTTGAATAAGATATGTGGGGTCACCCCCAGGTAGTTTAAATCCAAGTCCATAAGGTCTTTCATAATTAGTCATGGAAATTAGCTCGATAGTTCCTTGATAATTTGGTCTAAGGCCTCTTCCTTCATAATTGTGATGCTCCATGATCCTATTGGAAATAGGATACTTTGTAATTTTCTAATAATCAGCTTAGTTGTCATTATATAACCATGATTCATCCCCTTCAAAAGGGTCGAGTTCTAGGCTAGATGCTAGTACAAATGTGATATGTCCCTTATCTTTATCTTTGTATTGCCAATGCATATGTGGGGTGACTTTAGGTCACCCAAAGGTTTTTGGATTCTAAGGAAGATTGGAAATATGAATTGTATCATGGGTCACATACTTTCATGGTCCATTATCTAAAATGGTGAAATGATTAGAAGCTTCAAGAGGAGGCATGTGGGAAAGCAAATCCAAGGTATTAGGATTTATGCAATTATCTGGTGAAGGATCAATAAGTATAGCCTTTCCTTTATCCTACTTGGAACTTGGATTCATACCATACAAATAATTATAGCTTTAAAATTTAACCTCAAGATGTTTGTAGTGTTCATGTAGGTGTAAATCTCCTGGAATATTCACTTCCATCCTTGAGTGGGAAAACTTGATACACTGGTGTAGCATTGATGGGACTGTATGAATCTCATGTAACCAAGGCCTACCTAGAAGCATATTGTATGATAACTCAAGATCAAGCACATAGAAAAGAATATCATGGATCAAAGGCCCAATGTTAAATGGCAAACTAATGGTGCCTTATGATTCTATTTCCTAATTATCATAGGCTTTGATGGTTATTATTTCTAGTTAGATATATACCATTGTGTATCCAAGAAGCTTGATGAGCTTTAGAGACACTATGTTGAGGCTAGATCCATTATCTATAAGGACACATTTAACTTTATGCCATCTTATATAAACCTCTATGTATAATGGATTATTATGGAGTGGGCCAAATAAAGATAGATCACTTTGGTTGAATGTGACTTGTTGGGCTGGAGCTAGGTGTCTAACCAAAGCTTGAAATTTATCAGAAGATATGTCACTAGTAATAGTGGATTGGGTCAAAAACTCATTCAAGATGTTTTTATGGATTATTGACATTTGCAAAAAATCTAAGATAGAAATTTATGTTGGTGTCTTTTGTAATTGTTCCACAATATCAAACATCTTATCTTAGTTAGTAGTGAATGGTTTATTCTAAGACTGAATGGTTGGTTGGATGATAGGCAAAGTGGAAAATGGTTTTGGACCTAGGATAGTAATCTTTGACCTTCTATTTGTGATTACAAAAGTAGGATCAAATACTAGACCATTATTTATAATCAATATAGGGAATGGTGTGGGACTAGATAGGGAAAGTCTCAGTTATCAGTGCACTTGTATGTGGTCATGTGGCAAGGACAAACTATTGATATAAGGTCTAAAAGGGGAAGTCCTAGTTTTCTAGTTTTTCTATATGTATTCTTAGGTCAAATAAGGATTATCCATGTGATTTAGTTAAATGTTGTTTATTAGCAATGGTCTAGGCTGATTAGTGCTTGGTTTAAGATTAATGGAGATGGTATTAACTCTACCCCTTACAATATGACCTATAACCCTATTGTATTCATGTGCACATACATGGTAGGTTTTTTTGGTTGTTACCATTCTAACCTTGGTACCAATTAGAGAAATTAAGCTTGATAAATCCTTTGTCTAGTTAACTCTATCAACACTCCTATTGAAGGAACTAGGTCAATGAGAGGCTTACTCACCATGTTCATCTGATTGAAATCATGTGCTAGATTTAGGTAGGTTTGATATGCTGTCTACATTTGGTTAAATTGATCTTCCATGATGTTTTTGCCTTGATTAAATACATTAGGATCTTGGTATGTTGTTTGTACTAGAGCCATAAGATTTCTAAAAGAAGCCTATTGATCGTAAATGATATTTTGGGGCATTCTTACTAGACTTGGTAAATTTTCATGGGGAAAGTCTGTTAGAGACTTGGCCCCTACCTCTATGGCTCTAACTAAAATCTTATCTTTGTTCTCTAAAAAATGTTACTCAAACAAAAATAGATCATATGTGGAACTTGTATTAGTATAATATGACTGTCAAAGAATTGGCTCATCTGTTTTAGGTATTGTAGGTAGGTATTATGTGTTTTATTCTTGGTCTTGTTTTGAATAAGGTGGTGTGTTAACCAGATAGTTAGCTAATAGATCTTGGCTTTGTGCCCCTAATTGAGTATTATAAGAGGGATAAGATCCATCTCATAAGAAATATTATCTACATAGGGGTCTTTCACCATTTATTCCTATGCAACTACATTACTAATCCCTAGATTGTACATGAGTCCACTACGAGAATAGGAATACATGTTGGGATCTATAGTAAATGTTTTATGATAAAAGGTCAAAGAGTTATACAAAATATAAAAATGATAATGTATAAATTAGATGATGTTTCAACTTGGTCTGGATTCATCAAAAGGATTAAAAGGTTTATGCAAAGGTTTGTGAGGAAACAAGCTAGTGTGAAGTATCTAACATTTCACTATTCACACAAAGATAAGCAAGTAAATGGATGAAAAATAAAAAATGCCAAACTCTAAGGTTGAAGTGGTTAAAATCAATCTAATCTAGGAATTAAAAAATTTGTTAGGTCTTTTGGCCAAACATGACGTCAAAAGCTAGGCTCAAACAAGACATGCACTAGGACTCTTAGCCAAACGATGTCAAAAACTAGTCTTTAAAATAGATGAAAGTTTTCATCTAACGGATTTGAAAAACTTATAAAAAACACTAGGAATTTGATTCTTGGACATGAACTTGATCAACTAGGTATAAGGTATGAAATAAAAGGCACTTTTAGAGATAGTTTATTTTCTCACAAAAATGGTATAAAACTTAGTTCTTTTGACAAATAAGCTAGACAAAAGTGAGAGATATAACTATGTTAGACAAAAGATCACAAAAGTACACTTGGATTGGTCTAGAAATGTAGGAACCAATTTGAATTATATGTAAGAGGGTAGATGAAATAATATTTGAAATGTTTTGGGCAGTGTAACGATGTTATACTACCCAAAAGGTGTGACAAAAAAGTTTGTTTCAAAAACTCTTTAAGGCAAAGACATTTTCCCATAATTTTGATAGCATAACACTACTTTTCTTGACTCAAAATGTTGTGTTTCATAGACTCAAAGTGCAAGTGTTTAGCATAAAATGGCTTAAGTCTATCAAGTGATGATAATGATTATGAGTCTTTAAATGACCTTCAATCCAAATTGGAAATTAAACCTAAGTTCCCTCAAGTTTAGTGCAAATGGTGAATCCACTTAACACATCAACCCTATGAACTTATAAAGGTGTAATTCCAAATTTAGATTATATGTGAAGGACTTTAAACAACTTTGGTAAAGGTCTAGACTCAATTGGGCAACATTACTATGCCAAAGTGGATGATATGACTCTCAAGATTTTGATGAACTTTGAACAAGGTAAATTAATGATCTTACATGGGTAATATAATGCCTCTTTGTTTAAATGAAAATTAGGACCTTTTGCTTGGTTTGAATTGTTTGTTTACACCAAGTTTTGACTTCAAAGAAGACTCTAATCTAGGACAAGACCAACTAATTAATTTATCTTAGATCCTAAATTGATAAGGTTGCTTGGTATTATTGGAGTCCATAAATATATGTCATTTGAGAAGATTTTAAGTATTCATCCAAAAGTAAATGCACATTATATAGTAGGGTTTTTACACCCCCCTTCTCTCAAATGACAATACTATGACATGGACCTTGAGGCACACCTTGCACCAACAATACTTCCACAACAAGTGGAGATTTGTCTAAGATCTAAAAAGTCTCCAAATGATCTAGGGGAATCAATTGCACAGTGACTTTCAAGCCAAAAAATGCAAAAGAAAATTATGAATTTTGGGTTTGTATCACTTGGTTTGTTACAAAAAGGTCTAATCTTTTTTGCAACCACTACATCTTATTGTTTGCTCAGTGCAGTGTGATGTCCAAAGTGCCATTACATCCTGTGTGCAACTCTAATTAGGATCCAAATGAAGTCAATGCTAGGAGGTGAAACCCCAGGTCAAATCTTCCCTAAATAACTCACAGGAGGTGATGAAGTCCCCCTTGTAGGCCAAGTTTGCATAAAAATAAAGAAAGCATGAAAGTAGAAAGACTTTAGGGTCATTTTCAAGGTCACTCAAACTTTGATAAGTTTTTAGGGAGTGCTTTAGATGACTTCTTTCTAAGCCTTGGACTAGGCTACTTGTAATAAGAATGGTGATTTTGATTCCAAGGGTTCCCTAAAGGGGATAAATGGAAGAGTGTGCATGCAACATCCTTCTTTTTGCCAAACAAAATTTAATTTAAATAACTAAGTAAATACAAAAATATTTGAAAAGGTGAGCTCATTTTTAAGCCCAAAGGGAAAGTGAGGTGATATTCATTTGAACCCTTGGTCTTACTTTCAAACTTTGAAAAAAATTCACCATAAACATCTAAATTCTTTTGTTAAACACCAAAACAAGGTTCCTAATTGATTTTTAAGCATGCAAAAGGTGATATAAAACATGTTTTTAGTAAATGTCAATCTTGGTCATGTAGAAAAAATGTTAGCATGTCCTTTAGCCTTGAAGATATTTTTAGTTTGAAATAATGAACTTTAAGAAAAGATATCTTAGGTCTATTTTTTAATAAAAACATAGTGATCGATGTTAGTTTATATAATCGATGACAGTTACATTTTCTAACTAATGTCAGTTATCCAATCAACATCAGCTATACCAATGTGACCAATGGTAGGTATACAAATGATGTTGGTTTTTCTAATTGATGTTATATAAGCTATTCAATTGATGTTGGTTTTACTAGCTGATGTCAGTTACTATGTAAACCTATGGTAAACAAAAATGACAAAATAAAGTTAGAAAATCAATTTGTAAGAGTTTTAAGGGTCCAATTGAAAATTTTAAAGTTGCAAAATGATATTCTTCAGGTGTGAGATGCATCTAGTCCCACTGGGCATGCCATATGTGATCTAGGAATTTGACTCAAGAAAGGATGGTTAGTATGGTGTTAGTTCTAAAATAAAAATAAAATGAAAGAAACACACTAACTAGCATAACATCTCTAGGCCTAAACACTAGAGAGAGATTAGTTAACAAAAATGAATAAACCACACAACTAAAATTCAAAATAAATCCTCTTTTACCTTCCTTAGATGCTCCAAAATGCTTTTTGTAGTGGCTTGCTCAGTTTGTGCTCATGAAGTCTTCATCAAAGGAGGCATGGCTATCTCCTCTTCTCCTTAGCACCTTTGGCTTATGTCTTGGCTTGGATTAGAATCAATTTGGCATGGTAACACTAGTTGCAATAGATTATTGAAGATATTTGTGCATAATAACTTTGCACCAAAATATCTTAGAAATGATGTTCACGGCTTCTCTATTTATAGATTTTTGAGAATGTCTAGAATCAACCTGAACCATCCATTCTGAGATTGAGATGTGTGGTTGAGGATTAATTCATTTTTTGGAATTAAGTTTATAATTATCCTCATCATGACATTGGAAGAAGGGGAAATTAAGAGGCATGAAGGGCATCATGGAAGGCATTGATGAGGCATAAAGGTCATGAATCCTGATATTTATGGCATTTATGGCTTAGGGATGTCTTCCCAATAAATGAGGTCACTTGATAATGCAGATATTCAATATTCATTTCCAAAAATAAGTTTTTAAATTTTTTCCATGGAATTATTAATTATGCCTTGATTTGGGTTAATTATCTTTTAAGCATGTTTAAGCACTTTAGGATTGGAATTGGAAGTCATTGTCAGATGCATTGAAATTGTATTCCCATTTAGGATGATACTGAAAACAAATAAAAAAGACACGTATCTTGTGTAAGATATTTGATATGAAAGAGTAATTCAAAGTACTTAGGTGCAAAATTAGCATTTTGACTCAAAATGATTTGATCAAAATTAGCGAGCCCATAAATTGCATTTCCCATTTAGGGATACCTAGGCCAAAATCAACACTTGAATATGTTAGTTTCACATCATTTATAATGTTTTAGTGTTTTTAGGCCAAATTGTGCATTTTAAGTGGAAATTGGTCAAAAGCCTGGTTGGAGGTCATCGATGGCTAGTTTTAGGTGTCTACAATACATATGCCTTACTTAATGATAATATTATCCCTTCCAACCTTTCTCATAAAAAAATAAAATCTTTCATCCATACCAATTCTCGTTATAACATTTTCATTACCACTCTTTATTGTAGAGGATGTGATGGAACTCTACTTCATTTTTTAGCTTTGACAAAGTCCACATTAGTGATTAAATAAGTACACAAATGGATTTATGGGGCCCACACCATAGGCATGGTCCTTGTTAAGAAAATAATGTGTATAAGGTATTATTATCCCACTATGGAGTTTGATGCATGTGCATATGTAAAAACATGTGGTTGATTAAAAGCATGTTAATCTCATTTATGTGCCAGCTTAGCTTCGTTAACTAATCACTAAGTCATGGCCATTTTCCACATGGGGACTCGATATCATAGGGAAAATTAATCCTACTTCATCATATATATATATACATATGATGAAGTGTATATATATATATATATATATATATATATATATATATATAATTACTACAAATGAATACTTTATAAAGTGGGTTAAATCCATTCCACTCACGTAACAAAGAAGTAGATTTCAAAATTCCTTAATAATCTCATTTACCACTTTGGTGTTCCCTCCGATCTCATGTATGATAATGGTGGCTCCTTTAAAAATAAGGATGTCAAATCCCTTTGTGAAAAATACCAAATCAAATAATACTTTTCCTCTACCTATTTTCCTCAAAGAAATGGCTTGACCAAAGCATTTATCAAAAATCTCACCCAAATCTTGAAAATGACCATTAATGTTCTTGGTCATGATTGGCATTTGTAATTATTTCCCACCCTCTAGTCCTACTCTACCAATACCCACACCCCTACAAGAGCCACAATGTACTCCCTTTTAAATGGCATAAAATATATTATTCTTATCAAGATTGAGTTACCTTCTTTTTCACATTTCATTGGAGAATATCATTGACGAGGAAGAATATAGAGTCTCATGGTTTCAATAATTAGACCTATTTGATGAAAAATGATTAGATGCTTTGAAAAATCTCTATGCCTCTCATACCATGATGTGTTGTAGTTTTTATTGAAGGTAAAAGTGGGTTTTATAAGGACCCTACCTATTCAAAAGAAACACCTTAGTGGCTAGTAACATAGAATAAAAGATTAACAAACATAGGAAAAAACACAAGTTCACTTGAGAGACACAACAAATCCAAAGCAGAAAATGGTTGATACATAACTTATATTACATAGAAAATAAATTTATATGTGGCTTTTCTTCCATTCCTTGTAAGTCATAGTCCACTCTTCTATCATATTTTTTAAGTTCTCCAAAATACCTACCATTTTATCCTTTTTAGTCGTAGTAGTCACTCCTTTATGCTTTTTCCTAGGCTTGGTTTCATTCTCACTTGTTTTTTCATTGTTAAAAAATATAAATAACCCTTTCATGGTTTGCATTTCATTATTCACCATTACCTTATTGAAGCTAAGAAGAAGATTAAGTTTGTCCTTGAGTTCTCTAGTTTCTTTCTCTAGCATATTAATTATGTCAATCAGAATCTCAATTTGAGTAGCCATTTCCACTTTGCTCTCCCTTATGTAATTTAGCCCATCTTTTTTGTTAAAGTTTTTTACCTCCTATTTTAGTCTTGAATGATCCTCCTTAAACCAATGAAGGAAGTATTTATGAATGTTTACCTCATCCTATAGTATTTCTAGTCTGATTTTATTTTTTTCTATATCCTTAGAGGTGAAAAAACCTTCTTTCTTTTTCTTGGACCTATTATGATCCTCATTCTTCTTAGGTTTAGGTTTGAAACTACTTATCAACATATATTTAGGAGGCTTAGAGGTAAAGACACTCACATTGACATTATTATTTTTAGTAATTTAATATTGAGGAGAAGGGTTTTGAGATTGGAAAAACTTATATATGAGAAAAATAACCATATGGTGTAACAACTCCATTTTTTTCCCATTTGGACCTCTTTGACCAAATATTCCAAGGAATACAAAATATAAAAAGGAATACTAATAGGAATCTTATGCCAAAGATAATTTAAGAAATGGAGATGATAGTAAACTACATCAAGTACATCAAACACAAAGACTTTAAACTTGGTGATTTAGTCCTAAAGTAAAACCAAAAGAATACCAATGTTACTCATGAAAAGCAAGGAACATTTTAGCCTAATTGGTTGGGCCCATTCATCATCACAGCTAATTATGGATATGGAGAATACATATAGGTTACAATGGATGGAGAAGATCTGGATTAGTCCATGAATATAATGAATCTCAAGCATTTTTACACTTGATTTACTTGAACATTATCTATGAGGACCCCTACTTGGGGGCATGACATAAAACCAACTTCCCTTCATCCCAATTCTTTATTGAGTCAGTTCATCTTGATATTATTCCCTCATCCTATTACCATTCTTTATTTTGATTCTAATTTATCAGTATAATAGATTATTCAAATTCCCAATTCAGAGAAAGTTTCTAGCCAAAAATTTAGATTTGGTCACCATCAGCACATCCAAGATGAATAGTATCTCAGAGTAGCTTACGCATGATTTACCTATATAATGGTCTTTGAAATGCATCTTTTAAATCTTGATTAATCATATACCATTTATTCTATTCATGTGCCATTCCCATTTTTAACCCTGTTGTTGATTCAAATTAGCTTCCACTAGGTTTGAACTACATTGAGATGAGGTCCTTTTAGAATATATAGGTAGTGATAAATTTATGAGGTTAGCATGTTCAACCCTTTTCTAGTCTCTCATCACCCCTTTTTCATGCTCTTTCCATTTTATGAGTAATTTAAGCCATGCTCTCACCATTTTGTGATAAATTTTAGCCACACTCACCTTTTTATGAGCAATTTAAGACATGCTCTCACTATTTTATGAGTTAAACCATTCTTCCTCTCGTAATAATCTATTGATTTGAGATGGAAAAAACCCAAAAACATTTAAAATAGTCTAAAAAACCCTAAAATTTTGAAAATCCCCAAAATAACCTAAAAATCAAAAAGTTTGAAAAAGGGTTTAAAATCTCCATGAGATATTTAAGCCACAAAATTTCTACTTGCTTTGTCATACTATTCACTAGTGGCCTTTACCCTATTCTGGATGATGTGGTTTGTTGTATTTGTTAGGTAGAACCCCTTATGTGACCATGATCATTACCATTCTTGATTATATTTGTTCTCATTTCTAGGAGAACTACATCAACCTAAGGTCCACATGGACTTGTAGATAGTTCTTAGATGCATGGGTCATGTTAGGTCAGCTCAACCAATCTCATTCTCAAATTTATTATCATGACATTTTCTCAGATTTACCTAAAAAAACTCTCATTATTTTTCAAGTTTGCCTTTCCTATTTCATCTATAATAAAATCTCTTACTTATCATAATTTTAATTCTATCCCACATCCCTTAGAGAAGTAAATTTAGTCTAAATTTCATAAGAGTATGTAGGTAGCATCCACTTGCTTGGGAAATTTGGAGTTATCCTGGCCACCCCTTACTTTTTCTTTTATTTCCACCTTCCATATAGGTTACCATATTATCCTATCAATTTTCCTCTAGAGCTTAGGAGCCAAAGTACCCAAGAGTAATGCCTTAAATTCAAACATGCATGTATAATTTAGTAATGGCTTATCTTATGATGTAGTTGTGTGTTGGTTTATAATGATTATATTTGATTATTCTTGGTGTTTTTCTTTGAGAAACTAGATGATTTCTATTGATTTTTTTTAATGTTTGTTTTTTTCCCTTTTATATTTTCACCTCGACTCAGTCCATTGTGTTTGTATCATGCAGTTGTAATTAAGACCATCCATTCACTTTTGACAACATTTTCATCATGTTTTTTTATCATTGGTGCATTATTTTCATTTGTATATTGGATTAGGGGTTGGTATTTATGCACATTATGTCCTAGTATCCATGGTGTTTTATATCATGTGAATACCTCATGAATAATATTTCATGAGTAAAGTTTTCTATTTGTAGGGAATATGATGCTAGAACATCACCTAGGAAGTCATTTTATTGCATTGTTTATTTACATTTTGGCTTGTTATTGTGATTTATAAGTCTTAAGAGGTCTAATTTATTGAATTACATAGGACATATTTCTTATATTATTTCTAATTTTTAATTTGAGTTCATTTGGTAGTTTCTTCCCAAAACTACCATTTTAAATTTTTTGAGTTTTTGTTAAGGTTTCTATGGACTTTTTCATAATATTATGTGATCCTAATGATGGAACTTTTTATGTTTATGATTAATTTATATATTAGTATGGTATTTAATTTTTTGACACTTTATTCGTCATGTTTTCCATATTTTAACCTTGTCTATTGCCGAAGAATGATGATATTTTAAGAATTGGTATACGTGGAGTTGGACAACAAAAGTAAGTTATGTTGTATGTTTAGCATTATTAGAAGAGATAAATGCATGTAAGTGAATAGAAAGAGTGGTATAAGGTAGGTGTTATATTATATATTTTAAGGATAAAGGTGGAAAATTTAAACAAGGATGATAAAATATCAATATTTGAAAGTAGACTGCCTACCTTACAAAATTATGTACATGGACTATGTATGTGTTTGAGAGAATTGAACAATGAGACATTTTTGAAGAACCATTTTTGAATCTTAGTAATTAATATGAATGTAAGTGATATTTTTTAATTTTTATGCATGATTATATTAATATCTTAAGATCATTTCTCAAATAACAAGGTGATAATCTACAAATAGTCCTATTTGGGAGTAATTTTGTGTTTATACAATCCAAAGTATAGGATTAACAAGGTGTTAAGAAGATTGTTAAGATTTGTTTGAGTTTTTTTAGGTTGTATTAAAGAGTGAAGGATAATTAATAGTGAAAATAAACCTTTTAGACTCTTATAAGTGATAAAATTGATCTTAAGTCTTCATTCATCCAATATATTCAAGAAAAACACTCAAAATTTTGTATAATTACTTGTTAGTGCCTTGTGAGGATCGTTCATGAACTAATATATATTGGAAAAGTTGAGGTGAGTTGGGTTAGACCTCAAACAGGTCTTAGAAGGGTTTGAAATTATTTAAAACTCAAAAATTTCCCTTTTTATTGCTCTTGATCACCTACAGGCCTGTGTAGACCTAAGCTCAGGTTTCAATTTGGAAACTTAAATATATAATGTTCCAATCATTATAAATTCTTTAAAATTTGTAATATATGGTATTTTGATGTTCTCTAAAGTATTAATAAGGTTATAGAATGATAAAATATTTTATAATTGGTATATAAGATTGTGGTAGTGCCTTATGCTTAAGGAGACCTAATTGATAGGCAGGGGTTATGATTCAGTGGACTTCCCTTGAGAGTTATGACTTAAAATTGTGTGAAGTAGAAAGGGGATCATGGGTATCTAAAATTTATCTTCATTTTTATTAAACCCCTATGTATTGTTTAAACTAACTAGATTTGTGCTATGGAAGGACTATAAGGAAATAGGCCTAATTGAATAAACTTGTATTGAGATTGAAACATCCCTCTCCCTATAGATCATATACAAAATTCAAGATGTTGGAAGTCTAATCAACAATACAACAAAATCTCACCTTGTTTAATATCCCCCAACCAATTAATCAAGGGCTTAATCATCACTTCTCAAAAAGAAAATTTACCCTGTTGGGGCAAACAATTTTAGACCAATCAAATTTTCCCTAATGGGGTAGCTCTTTGCATCAATGATCAAATTATTTCTTCTTCCTCTCTTTTTTAAGGGCTTGTTTGTTTTAAAATATTATAACTACCCCCTTGATGGGTCATCTAGGTATAATCAAGTACCCTTTGGGGAATCAATCTAAGTTTAATGACTAAAAATTTTAAAAAGAGAAGAGTGAAGACATCATTCTTCAAGCATTATCAAATTTCTTCTTGATGACTTTTTCAATCTTTGAAAATACTTCATTGTGCCTAGTGTCTTGAAACACCATCTCAAATAGGGAAAAAATGTAGACACTTTATTTCAACTACTTCCATGTTTAAATTATGTTTAGAATGACTTTTCACATTTACATCTAATTTTAACTAGAAATCTCCAACATAACCAAATTTATCTACAAAACTATGAATTTAACCTAAAATTACAATGATACATCCCTGATTGGGGAAATGGATTGTATTGTATCATTTATCTTGTCGAGTACATCCTAAATTAAAATAACCCTTGGAAAGTGTCTTAAAAAGCTAATTAAGTGAATACTTAATTGATAAATAGAAACATTTCAAAATCCACTAGTCTTATAATTATTGATTAATCCCACTTAATAAATCCTAAATCATTCATCTAATAGGAAAATCCATGGATTTTAATTATCCTTTTTTCATAAAATCAAAATTGGAATATTTCCTCACCCAATATGACATAATCAAGAAAAGTGTGCAAGTAAGACCTCTTACAGGCTCTTACACCTCTCTTATAGACACTTCCTCTTACACCCATCTTACACACTCGAGAGGACTAATGAGTACACTTTTATTCCAATGTTCCTTCCATACTCCAAAAAAGTATTAAATGGCCTATATTACACACTCTATGTGTGTAATCATGGATTTTAGGATTGATCCTCAACCCTCCATTTTAATATGAGATGAATGATCCACAACAATTCAAGGAATCATCAAGCTTCCTAATGTAAACTTACTTTGCTACATTTTTCCAAGAAGCTTCATCAATTATCTCATGCCAAATCCAAATATGTGTAGATAAGGAGAGATGATAATCATGTGAGGATTCAAGCATTGAAAAAGGGTTCTACATCTACAAGCTGAGTTTGACCTATTTAAACCAATCTTCAAAAGAGGTAAAAATCATGTTCATTTATCTTCCAATTTACATTTATTATTTGTAGTCCATAGCTCAACCTAGGGATTAGGATTGTGAAATTACTTATTCAATTTGTTTTGTAATTTGATTCATTAATAATTAACTAATCTCTCTTGAATTCCTAATCTACATGAATTGTATCAGAGTCATCTATTTAAACATTTTTGGTGACTATTTCCTCTGTAAAAAATATTCATGAGTATTGGTTGTATGAGTAAACCTATTATTATTATTATTATTATATAAGGGAGGGATATACTCATATTCCAGTAAATATTTGAAGAGAAACTTATAATTATATAACTCTTCTAATGTCTAAATATCTATCAAAATTATACCATTAATGAGATCAAGGTGTAATAACTATAGTGTGAATATATGACGGACCTCCTATGCAGATTTAGGATTTGATATGAGAAAATGTGTGTAAATATAACCTTTACTTTATTTTTTACCTGTTGAATCTTTTGTGTGCCCAAGGCCTTGTTTAATTTTATGGTCAAATGTTATAATGGAACTAGCAACTCCTTATGAATGTTTACCCAATCTTTGTCCTATGTATCCCAAATTTTTAAAATATTTTATTCCAAAAACATATTTCTATAAATATATTGGTGGTAATGGAAGAGTAACTTGAATAGATACTAGTGCATGTATCTTATTATTTGAAATAGGGTGTTCACACTCCTAATGATAAATATGCATGTGGGGTATATAATTTTACATGGGTTATGCCATCACACAATGCTTGAATGGTTATTTATCCATAGGAAATGTGTGTGTGTGTGTGTGTGTGTGTGTGTGTGTGTGTGTGTGTGTGTTATTTATGATTAAATTTGAGACACACATGTAAAAAATATGGGACTATGTTCATATCATGAATCTAAGGTCTACCCAAAAGGATAATATAACTGAGATCATTTGGCATGACATGTAATATTGTAGCTATTATTCTAAGACCCAAAGTGATGTTTAATGTAATTTTTTCCTAGTCCCTTCCAAGGTAGATTATTGAATCCCTTAATACACATGTATGATTAATCAATATCCTTGACTTCTATACCAAGTAAAATAAGGAAATAAATATTAGAAATATTAAGTCTAGATCCTTTATCAGCCAAACCTTGCTTAACTTCCATAGTATTTATTTTCACTTAGAAATATAATGGGATATGTTGTTTGATAATGTGTGTGGGTAATAAGTCTTATTTTTGAAAATATATACTTTCCTCATTCCATCATAATGTATTTACGATATATTAAACATAGGGTGGTTCTACATCACTTGGTAAAGTTTTATCATGTAATGCCACATAGAGAACAACCTTATAAATAGGTGATTTTTGGAGCAACTCCAAGATTAAGATTTTGGCCAGTGTATTTTTAAATTGATCAACAATATCATATTCTTTAGTTGAATTGACTATCTCTTTGGGAGGTATATGGGTGTGAGGATGGATTTTTTGGATACCTTGAACCCTACCTCTTTATGTTGTGACAACATGGACCTCATAACCTAATATAATTCTAGGATGAATAATAGGAAAGTGATGGTATCCATCATTATATTTGGGTTTAGGGGAATGAACAAAATGAGTCGTGTATGCTCTTTGGAATCTAGTTATAATTAGAATCACCTCAAATTTAATATTTACACAATTTGTGCTACTAATATGTATGAGGATGATTTTATGAAAAACTTTAGCCTTAAATATATTATCTATAATTTAAATCCATTTGATTATATATTTGTTAAATAATTTACATATCAAAGAAAAAAATATGTATCAATTATAGTCATCTCTTGAACTTGAAAGTATATACTATTTAAATCCATTATAGCCATGATTTTATTAGGGAAATGGTAAATTAGATTTTAAAAATTAGATATAAATACAAAAATCTGAAGCCCTAGGAAAATAGAAAGGAACCCTAATGAAGCCATGGTTTTATGTGATCAATGCAATAATTGGGTTCATCAATATGTTTTATCTATTTTTTGGTTAATGAAACCTTGACAACATAAAATTGGATTACTGTTAGATTGCTTGATATTTATAATGGCCAAATAAATTTGAGTGCAACTTGGCAGAATAAAATAATTTATTATTATTAAAAATACATTGGAAGGTCAAGTATTTAGATTATTTATGATGCATACACATATGTGGTAGTGATATAGTTATCTAAAATGAATTGAAATGGAGTTGAGAGTGCTCAAATATAGAAACATAAGAGTTGAACTTGATAGGACAAGTTTTTGTTTCCTTGGATATATGTGCAGTAAGAAACCATCTAATAGAGTGTAAAACTATCTATGGTTATATTTTTTTTAAAAATATGTATGTATGTATATGAATGGTTATTTTATATTTAGATTCCTTTGATTAGGAGTGAACAACTCTATTTTCTTTCTAATTGCTTCAAAACCCTTACTTTTTGCATTATAATAATAAAATATCATGAAGGGGAGATGATGGGTGGAATGGATTAGTTGAGATGACCTTAGACACCCTCTATGATTAAGTGTTGCCTATGAATCCAATAATATAAATAAGGAAGTATAATCAAACTTAGTTTTCCCACCTAAGTGAGTGTGTAACCTGTAAATACTAACATATAATGCAAACATGTGGATGTAATTAAATACTTGAAAACCTATGATTTGACTTGGTAAATGATATCTATAATTAGATCACATATTTATCATTTAAGGGACTTTATATTTTGGAAGTTTAGGGTAATTACTCTCATTTTCAAAGTTGTTTCCAATGCCTTGCTAGATAAGTACTAGATATATTTAAGATTAGTCTTGATATATTTATAGAACTAACTCTTTGGTTGATTTATCTGAACTAACATGTGAAACTTATGGGTTGAACCATATGAATAATTATAATTTGATAAAATTACTATTAAATGATATGAAGATGAATCTATCCCTTATGAAAAGGTATTTCATAGTGGCACTATCTAAAGAGCTCAAAATTTTCTAAGAGACAAGAATTATGATTTGAGATCATGGAGATAGTCAAAAAATGATATTAATTAGTTTAGGTAGAAATTAGGAAAATCAAATGATGCATTAATGGTAATTTGGAAGGTCAAGCCCATATATGAATGACTAGCTAGGAAGAATAGTGAATAAGAGTTATGTGTGCATGCATAAGTCAAGTATAATAATGATTGGTCAAATTACACATTTCTAAGTGTATAATACCAAATATGAGTGTCTATGGTTATCCTCATCATGATTAATTTTATAAATTGATGGGCCCTAAAAGATGGCATATATAAATTATTTTTCCTTAGTGTATAATTTAATTGAATTTGTTTTGTTGAATTAGGAGGATTCAATGGTGCACGACTATAATCAATGTGGTAGATAGTTTCCAATCTATGATGGTTTACCATCCATTAATCTCACCATAATGTTTCATCTAATGGTGTGGATTTATTAACATATTCCCTTTATTATTATGCCCCCTAATGAATTAATTTTGAAGACAAATATCTCCAATAGCTTTATGCCATTGTAATATGTATTAGCTTCTTAGAAATTGTATACACATAATATTTTCAAACTTTATAATTATTGATGTTTTTCCTCTTGTAGGAACTTATTGAGTCTCAATCTCTTTGAGTGCACACCTTAAAGGGTACACTAGTAAATGGGTGGGCATACCATTGGTGCTTCACAATATTGTTGTCCCCTATACCACCACTTGCTATCTACACAACCTTCTCCTATATACTTCCCAAAGTTTTGGCACCTCTCTTACACACTCTTCCAAGTAATTAACTACCTTAATTAACCCATTACTAAGCTTAAAACTTTTTTTAATAGTTTACATTAAAATTTTATCCTAGGTTTAATTTTTCAAAAACATATTATGAGTTTAGGTCGGCCTTGGCCAACCTAGATTGGGACCTAACTTGTTTTTATCAAAATATGATACAGATTCAAATTGGGCTGACCCTATTGGATAAACTTTAGGAAAGGTATTGGGTTATATATATATATATATATATATATATATATATATATATATATATATATATATTGGGTTATATATATATATATATATATATATATATATATATATATGATACCTAACCTAGATTGGGACCTAACTTGTTTTTATCAAAATATGATACAGATTCAAATTGGGCTGACCCTATTGGATAAACTTTAGGAAAGGTATTGGGTTATATATATATATAGACACACACACACACACACACACACACACACACACACACACACACACATATTAATTTCACCATTTCTTAGAGAGAAAAATAGTTAATTATTCACTTGCACTTATTTATAATCTGCTCTTCGACCATTCTACTTGAGGAAATATAGCTTAGGTTTTATACTTGGAGAAGAATCTTGTCTTGTGTAAAAGTCTTGGATACTTAGGCATTTCTTAGTGATCCTTACAAAACACAACAATATTTTGTGAATAACATCTATCTAAGGGAGAGATTGAGTCTTGACAATTTTGTTTTCAAGGTAAGTATCTCTAACTTTACTCTTTTATTTTAGTAGATAGAAGTAACATAAATAATGGATTTTGAATATATTTCTCTCTCCATGTATTAGGGTTTTATCTATACATAGATTAATTAGAATTATCCTATGAATGTTTAATTTTTATGTTTATTACCCCCACTCTATGCCACAAGCCTTGGTGAGAACTAGATTAGACTTTACTTTGCATGTACTTTGTGAATATGAAAACATAGGACCTAGTTAGGGTTATTGCATAGTGTTGTTTGAATAGATGCTTTGGAACCCTCTCTAGTGACGTTATTATGGTAAGAGATCTCTTGGTTAGATCTAGAAAATCCATTTTGGTCATGACTCTAAATATGTAATATATTAATAAATAGAAGTGTAAGTAGGATTTATTAATAGGTCAGTTGCATTTTCCATTGTATACATTTTGGTAAACTTGATGTGAATCAAACCCTTGTAGGTTTTTTTTCATGCATTCATTTTTATCATCATATTATATATTTTTATTTTTTTAGTATTGTATCAAACCTATTACTATAGTTCTAATAGTTTTTGTGTAGGTTTAACACATAGTCACCCCAAAATAATTATGTTTTGTCTATGCAAGTATTCTCTAAATACAAGTGACTGGATCAATCAACTCGACATAGTATTCTTAATCAGTTACAAGATTGCATACATAGTCTAGCCAGTCAAATCTATTCTTAGTTATTTATTTTCATCATATAGGTTTGTAGACATAGTCGAGTCAGTTGACTTAGTTTATAGCTTCTTTTTAGCACACAGGTTCTACAAACTCCATCGAGCTAGTCAACTCTATTCATGGAATATATAAATCAGCACTTGAGTATCACAACATAAAATTTTGCATTCTAAGCATATTAAAAACCACCAAAGTTAATTATTATTCTCTTTGTCATTTCAATTTTTCATTTCCAATATTGTTTTTCACAAGTTTTTAGTCTATAAAACTACAACCCTACAACAAACTAGGTCGACCTAGTCAACACAATTTTGTAGTTTGTCTTCAGTATAGAAGACATAGTTAACCTATTTAATTTTGCTCTTCTATATCTTGCTTCCATGGAATATTAGTGACCCTATTGATTATGTTCTATATTGTTTACATACAGTGTCACCTGAACTGATTTTATACTCTTCATAGTCAAGGAATTAACCTCTTTTTACTAGTAATTAGTTTATTTTTCATTTCAGTTACTTGCATGCTTAGAGTAACAAACATAGATTAATTAGGCTATTTTTAAATTTACTAATTTAGTCACACTATTTTTATATTTTGGACACACTTCCAAATCATTTTACATTAAAAAGCATTAAATATTTTTCTTCCCAAGGCCTGCCTACTTGAATTTCATCACCAAGGGAGAAGTTGACTTGGTTTTCTGGTCAAGTATAAACACGTGGTTGATGATATATATTGGAAAAGAACCCAATAAAATTATCACTATGGGATTGTGAAGTGAGGGGATAATATTGAATACTAATTTAGTACCATTGCCAATATAGATCCATTTAAGCCTAAACTTCTTAAAACCATCCATAGATTGCTTTCTAGTTCCTTCTTATAGCCAACTCCCCATCACATTACTTTCAAATTTTATTATAAATTAACACTTAGGAATGAATAATTAGTTAGCATTTAATTTTAAGTTTACTACTTTATCTTTGATCATTATATTTTATATTTCAAAATTTGCATTATCCAATGTTAGTGCAAGGTTTGTGCTATGTGTTCCAATTAGATCAATAACATTGATCCAATTACTTGTGTGCTTCATTTCATTTGCCTAGATATTATCTTGCAAAATCTTTATCTATTTTTAGAACATTGTCATCTTTATAAATATAGTCTCTTAAAGAATATCAATATTAATTACCTTCAATACATGGTTACCATATATGACTGTGTATCTTATCAACCTATCATATTTCCCCTTTTTCAGTATAGAATTGACATGCCTAACTATGTATCTTTTTCATCTATTTAGTTCCTTCATATATAGTACACATTCAACCCATACGGCTATGTATCCCTCTAGCCTAGTTCAATTTTATCTTTTATAGCACATAGTTGACCCATTTGACTGTCTTTTATTTCTTGTTCTGTGAACCTTTCTCATAGGCTCTGTCAACCTAGTTAACTCTATACTTATGAGTTGATATTTTTTTGTGTGTGGTTGGTTCTATCTCTATTTTTCATTATTACTTCTTATCTTAGATTATTTATTAAAACATATAAAATCCCCCATTAAAATATTTGGACAACTAAAATCTATTTAAATGCTACATGGTATCTTCTTTTCTTCCTACTTTCACTTCCCAAGAGGATCCTCACTCTTGGAGAACCTCTTCTCCTCCCTCATCTTTTGATTTCAACATGGTTCAAATCACTCAAGTAGATGATATTGGTATCTTAGATCTTTTTCACACTTATCAAGATAATTTCCATCTTCAAACATCTTACCATAATGTGGTCGCCATTGATACAAGCCTAAAAAATAACCACATAGGAAATCCACCACCTATAAACCCTCCCCCTAATACAAATTTAGGTAATCCTCCTACCAACACCAACCCAAAAATTTATATAACTCAAATTCTTACACAAAATATTACAAAAATGTGCAAACATATAACACCTCTCAAATGATGCAACTACAAAATCATTTTATAAACATGGATAATTAACCTCTCATTCGTCTTCCCCAAAATAATCAAAATTTTATCCCTTCACCTCTTAGAGATGTGATAAATGTCATTCCCCAACCTATCATACATAATAACATGCCTCAACACATTCAAAATAATATCTTATCCCCTTTCATTGTCTCTATTCATATTGGTAATATATATCCAACCATTAAATATGATGGGACTAAAGACCCTACATCTTTTTCTTAAGGCATTTAGAAATATTTATAAAGAGTGGATCCAAACAATTATCTTTATCATAATAGTGATTTATTAGAATGGTATAACCAACTTCTCCAACATTCTATATGAAAACTTGAGGATTTAGTCAATCCTTTAGTTAAATAATTCCATGGAAATGATCTTCCCAAATAATTTCTTAGTCATTTTATCAATGATAAGTAATATCCTACCAAATTAGCTCATGATTTTATCAAATGATGGAAATATTTATCTCACAAGGCCTATCATAACATGACTAATAACAACTTACTTAAACTTTTCATAATGACATTAACACCTTCACTCCAATACAAGGTTTGAAGTTTTACTCCCCAAACTTTAAATGATGTTCTTGACCAAGATAAGCATCAAGACTTCCTAAGGAAATAATTTGAACCCAACACTAAAATAATCAAGGGATATTTCCAACATTCAACTAATGAAATAACCAATAATCCTCCTCAACCCAAACCAGAAGTAGCCAAAGCAGAAAACCCCTAATTCTCTCATATGTCGTTAACCATATAACATATGAAATAAGTTTTAACACCTTATAAACCATTCATGTATCCCAATAATCCACTTAAATGGTATGATCACAATTATTATTTTTGGTTTAATGCCAATATCAATCATTCCCATGAAACATTTTGGGGGCTTACAAAATTTGTCATTTCTTTTATTCTAGGGGATTCATTTAACATGATGCCCTGATAAAAATCCATTATCAAGATTATGTTAATGCCTCTCAAAATAAAGAAGCTTCCAAATTTTATTCCTCTAACAATCACAAAAATTTCTCTACTTCCAACCCTTAACAATAAAACAAGGATACTTATGTGATTAATTTTGATTATGATAAATACTATACCAATTCCTAACACATGGCTAAGGAACAATCTTCTCACAAGCCCTAACCAATATAAATTCATACCATTGAAAATATTTATCCTTATTCAAAACCTTCCATAGAGTTTCTTTAATAGGAAATGACCAATTTTTAAATTCTCTTTTGAGATGATGATCCACCTATCTTTATTAAAATAGCCATTAATACCACCCTCATTCATAAAGTATTAGTAGATGAAGGGTCAAGAATTAATGTGACATCTCTTTAGCTCATTTAACAACTCAGATATAATAAATATCATCTCAAGCAAACTCATTTAACATGTCATGGATTCAACAAGACCAATCAAAATTCATTTGGTTGTATTTGGATCCCTTTTACTATTGGACCCAAAACTATACGTATTAAGCTTATGGTCCTAGATTTACCATTATATTATAATATACTCCTAAGACACCTATGGACCCATCGCATGCAAGCTATTTCCTCTTTTAGAAGCCAATGTATCAAGTTTATTCATAATGGAAAATGGTATAAACATGAGGTTGATCATAACCATTGGAGTATTCAACTTCCCAATCCTAAATCTCAGTATCAGATTCCCACTACTACAAAAATTAATAGTTCACCTTTACCTGAATTTGTTAATATGAATCTAGATTTACAATTTAATCTCAATGATTTTGATGATGATGAGCTAAATGATTTAAAAAATACATTTAATACTACCAAGCTACCTCCATATATTTTAGAGTGGTTTCTTCCTTATTTACCTCGTTATCATATTATCCCACTTATCAATGAGATCATTGATTTCCCCCTCTATGTAATTCACATGAATCATCTTATACTAAAGATTATTTCACTTATAATGACTATGGTATGGATAATATATTTAAATTTCCTTTAACCATGTCTGCATAAAGTTAATGATCTAGGCATTTCACCTTTGGAAGTTCTTTAGAGAACCAAGCATGTACTATCTCTCCCACCTATGATGATAACTACATTATGACCCAATCTCAATCAAGAGATTTAGATGTTCAACATTATCAAAAAATGTTACCTAAAATACATACTTCTAATCATAATGTTCATACCATTTCCATAGATATTGAGTTAGAACTTGAAGGTCATGTACCTCTAATTAATTCTTCACTCCTTGATACTCCTTGGGTGGTTGAACAAATTTTACTTCTCAAATCTTCAAAACTTCTATAAATTTCTATACCTCCTATCACACCATTTATTCTACTAGATCCTCTCCCCATTAATGATTCTAAAAATAAGCCAATTGAACTTAATCAACCTTCCTCTATAGTTCTACCTACTCTCAAGATAACTTTCAATGCCAAGGCCATAGATGTATGCTAGATACACTCTAAATATGATTACCACAGTAACAAAATCATTAATCTTAAAGTAGATGTGGAATATTATGAACCTCTACCTACATTACCTAGCGATGAATTTATCTTTGAATTTCTCCATGCCTGAGAACCTCAACTTCCTTGGAAACACCATAAATTTGGGAATTTCAAGTGAAAGGCCCCTCATTTTAATAACTTCATTGCTAGAATTGATCCTAAAACCAATCCTATTTCCTCTATTCACAATGTGCCACATAATTTTCAAGATGGAAATGCTATGCTTATTAAAAAAACCATGAGAATAGAATATGACACACCGTCATGTCCTTGACCTATAACAATTTCTAGAGAACTCATACCGATTGAACATGATAACTTTAATTTATTCTTCGATAAATATAATGAGACTTTAACTTGGTCATATGAGGACATGTCTAGCATCGATCCTAGTATCATGGTGCATAACATAACTACATACCCTAATGCCAAACTCATTCAACAGAAATAATGTAAATTTCCTCCCAGAGTTTCCACCTTATGCCATAAAGAAATTATCAAACTATTAGATGCCAAATTTATCAAACCTATAGACTACTTTTAATGGGTATCCAACATTGTTCTTGTTTGTATAAAAATTACCATGGTCATTTGCACTTCTATCAACTTCTAAAATCTCAACTTCACTTTCCCTAAGGACAATTTTCCCTTACCTTCAATAGATGCCATCATAGATTCCACTATTGGCTATGAAATTTTATCCTTCATGGATGGTTTTTTAGGCTATAATTAAATTCATATCACCCTCCAAGACTAGCACAAGATAACATTCACTAAAAAATAGGGCACCTATTGCTATGCTAAGATACCTTTTAGCCTTAAAAATGCAAGAAATGCCTATCAATGGGTTATGACCCACATTTTTCATGACCATATAAATTTTTTTGTGGAAACCTATGTGGATGATCTCATTACAAAATCCAAAAGTTGTAAAACCCACCTCTCTGATTTAGCCATAATCTTTGATTGACTCATTAAGTAAAAATTTAGACTCAACCCATACAAATATGTTTTTGGCATTACGTCTGGTAAATTTATAGGGTTATTAATATCTATTCATGGTATTGATGTCAATATTGATAATATTAATTCTATAGTCAATATGCCTATTCTTCACTCCATTCCATACATTCGTACTTAACTTAGAAAACTTGGGGTAATCCAGAGATTCATCCTCAAAATGGATTATCACATTTATTATATTAATTCCCTTCTTAAGAAAGGTAATGATTTAAAATGGACTAAATACTTGTTATAAGGAATTTGAAAACATGAAAGAATCATTGCTCTATTTTCCTACCTTTCATCCAACTTCTACTGATTGTCCCTTAATTTTATACACTTTTTCTACACCTGTATCATTTAGGGAAATGCTTGCCCAACAAGATGGTACTAGAAGAGAATGTGTTATCTATTATATTAGTCGAGGCCTCATCGATTACAAAACATGTTATACCAAAGTAGAACATGATTACCTCATTATCTATTTCATAGCTAAAAATCTTCATCACTACATACTCTATCAAATAAATTATGTCATAGTTCATTCTGACCCACTTCATCACTTTTTATCCAAAGCCTTTTGTTTTACTAAAATTTGTCTATTTCAAGTCTAAAGAAAAATAGAGAAGTAGGATAGGGATAAGTGATTAGAATGAACCCAGATTGGTTTGTGCATTATATCTAGACATTATGAGCACTCCTCTTTGGCTAGGGAGGACTACCTGCAAGTAAGAAAGTACTACCAAAAAATGTTTGTTAGCCAATATTTGAGTGGGTTTCTAAGATATGTGCTTATTCCAAGAAGTGTCAAACTTCTTTAGAGATGATAGTCCACTTTTAAGAGACAAAAAAGTAATAAATAACTAAAAGAGAGGTAAAGAGAGACTAATAGAGAGATAATGTTACTATTATTCATAACCTGAGTGTAGTAGAAAGTAATAAAGTGAAATTGGTATGTTCTATTTGTATTTTGGAAGTTATTTAGGTAGGTTTTGGAAGGGTTAGGAAATCTATAGTTGCTAACATCAGTTATACTATTGAGGTCAGTAAGGGTGTGATTGATGTTGATTATGTTGTTGAGGTCAATGGGAGAAGGTAACTGATGTTGGTTAGTTTGTCAAGGTCGGTAAGGGAAATAATTGCTTAAGAGCTTGTAGAAGACTTTTATAGGTCTAGGAAATGACTTTAGTCAGGTTTAAAGGGTTGGGGGAGAGTGAGAGAGAGAGATTATTATTTGGGTAGATCTGGTCAAAGGTTTGGTGTGTTAGAACAAGGAGAAACAAGTAGAAAGGCTTAACAACTCCTTCATGAGGGTTCGATCAAGAATGTGTAAAGCAATAAATAATAAATATAAAGTGATTGTAATGTAACTACTTAAAATTAACTATAGAATAAGTGGTATACTTAGTTATAGTGGTGAATGAATGATAAGTGCCAGATGGATGGCCCCTATGAGGTAGTCTGAACTGATGCCTTAAATGGAGAAAACATATAGGTATTACTGGTTCTCAAGAGCTTGGTTCCTAATCTGGTTTGACTTATGCAAGATAAAAGTAAGCCAAGATGCCAAAAGTTGAATGCTAAAAGCTCAGATGAAAATAAGAATGAATTTTCTTGATATTTGCTGACCTGAAAATTAGTTTGGAATTTGATTTATATAACTGACATTGATGATCCCGCTGACATCGATCATGGGTTGATTGATGTTGACAACCTTAGAATAGGTAAAACTAATATCTTTAGCATATTTTATATTTCTCCTCGTGCCAAGTGTGGCACCCATTACAAAATGGTAAAAATAAGAGGTTAAGAAAGATGTAGTTGGTTAGGAATTTAGTTTTGAGGTGAGAATAAGTCTTGGGTAGTTAGGATAAGGAGACTAAGTCTTGAGGTGACTCATGAGGTGAGAATCAATCTTAGGATGAGGTGGCCCGATAAGGTGGTAAAAGGGGGTTTTAATTAACTTAATTATATATTTAAAATTAATTAAATATGTGAAGGGTAAAAGCATGGGTTAAGGAGGCTAATTATTATTATTGAAATAGGGCTCAAGGGGGGTTTTGACACAGGGAGTTACACATGTGTGTGACTCAATTTTAGTTTCTACATTTGCCCATTTTGTCTTGTAATTTGCACTGACAATTTGCAAGACAAAAATAGGATTTAGATGCTCCAAGTATTGGATGAGGTATCCCCCCTCAAAATGGGAAATGATGAAGGAGAAACTAGAATTGAGTACTGGTTTGATAAGAAGTGAATTGTGTGAATGGAGGAGAATGTGGTATTACTGCATGTGCATATACTACTATGAGATATAGTTGACAAAGTCAATAATAGGTAATGTTGAGGAGGATTCAAATATAAATAACCAAAGAATAGCTTGTAAGTGATAGCTGAAAAAGTTAAAACAATCAAAGTTGTATCTCTAATGGTCTATGTATACCAAGTATTCAAGGTAGGAAGTACCCTTCAAACACAAAAAGGTTTCAAGTGATAATATATTCTTGGTCACCACCCTAAACACCTAATATACATGCATGTGTACAATAACCAACTATAATAGAATAGCATAAGCAGTCAAGATAAGCAAAGCAAGGTTGGTGTAAAAGGGTCAATAAACGAGGAGATATTCATAATCTCCAAGAAAATTCATCATGGGTGGAGATTTAAGTAATCACTAAGGGTGATTGTCATGGTTAGGGAGATATATGTGATCTCCAGGTTGGTGGTCATGGTCAGGGATATATACGTGATCTCTAAATTACCCCAGAGTATGGGTAAAGTCTAAAAAGTTAGGGTTATTGGTGGAAACATTAATTCAATGGTGCTAATATTGGTGATATTACTGATGTTGGTAGTAAATAGTGTTGATATTAGTGGCTTAAGGTAATGTTTTTGATGTTGGTAGGCTTAAATGCCAATGTTGACAGATTAGGTCAAGTATGTCAATGTCGATGGGTGACCAAACCTAACAAAAGGGGGTTTGGTAGCCCACCAAACTCATTTGAAACATTGCATTGAAGAGAAATAGAGATATAACTATAATAGAGATGGCAAAGCTAAGAGGGTACCCAACAAGAGATGTACCACCAAAAGATCTAGTTGTGCCAGCTCAGAGGAGATGAAGAGATGAGGTAAGATCCTCTACAATTTGGTTTTGAATTTGAATTGGTTAATTTGATTTTGTAGGCTAAATTTAAAGGTGGGGGGATAAGAAAATGTTATTAGAGGGGAAGGACATGGGGTAGGGTAGGTTTAGATTTAGAATTTTGGGGGATAGGTCATTCATCTTTAGGGTTGAACCAATCACCGATGTCAATAGGGTCCACTGATGTTGGCTGATATGACACTAATGTTGATAGGTTTCTATCAACATAAACCAAAACTAAACACCAATGTTAGTGACTTTGAAGCACCTAAAAATAGGAGAAAAGGTCAATTTTGATCCCTAATTAAAGTAGTCAACTAACCTAATGACCAAACTAGCTTCATAAGACCCCATGTCGACTTAGTGTTGCCTATATAGCCCAATTAATGGCCTCAAGTTAATGTAGTTCTCCCAAATCCTAAGAGAACATATCTAAGGTATGGTTAAAAGTGTGTTTAAAAAATATAGGTTGAGATAGGTCAGGAGACCTAGGGCTTAAAATATAGGGCATATGATTGAGGGGTAGGGATATAAGCCATGAGGCCTAGAGTTGTGATAGGAAATTGGGCCTAGGGTGGAGAGAGAAGAGGAAGTGAAGCCTAAAGTAGAGAGAGAAGAGGCAGTAAATTATAGGGTAGAGAGAGAGAGGTAGTGAAGCCTAGGGTGGAAAAGGAAGAGTAGGCTAGATAGTTAGCTGGGCATATGGCTGAGCTAACTTCAAAAGACCCCATGTTGACTGAGTGTTAGCTACATAGCCTAGTGGAGGGATTCAGATCAATGTAGTTCTCCTAAATAGTAGGGAAAAAGGTGGTTATAGATTATATTAAAAAGTATGTGACTTGAGTTGTGTTTTTATGGATGTAGGCTAGGATGGAGCTGACACTATGAGATCATCTACTAAGGTTATTGATGCATATGAGGAGGGATGTTACCCCAGATGAGTGGGATCACATGGAAGCCATAGGTTTAGGGGGATATTAATGATATTGTAGAGTCACCTAAGATGTGAGCTTGATGATATCATTAATCGAGAGGTGGGATCATACCACCAACACCTTCCATCTACTGATAAAAGAGTTGACAGTGACCTAAGAGCATGTATATAAGATATTATAGTTACCACTTCAAGGTGAGGAACTCTTATCATACTTAAGGGAGGAGCATGATATGTACATGGTGTCATTATTTGGTAAGCATGTGAGTGAGGCAAATTATCATTTAATGAGTTTTGCATATAAGCCACTATATAGTGCTGATGATGAGTAGTATGGATGAGCATCTTGATGATGATAGGGATAATAGTGTATGCACTACCAGATGTAGATGGTGGGAGATTTATGATTACATTGATGGGTGTGCTAGCATAGATGGTTGAGCAATAGACTATTTTTGCATGGGGACAAGTGTTTTTAGCTCAGTTATATAGAGAGATATGGGGTTTGAGACTACAATGGTGATACAATTTGTGTTAGACATTTACTTCACTATTGGGCATATGAGCATATCATGGTGACATGACCATTGGGGTTACCTAATATGATTATAGTTGGCTTTAGGGTGGGTTTTAGATGGTGGAGGGATGGTATGTCATAGACCTGAGTAGATAGTGTAGTGCAAGACATTACTTATTATAAGCACATGATTGAGGGTTTGATCCCTATATTTATTTTATGGAGACCCTATTGGACATACCCTTCTTTCAAAGGAAAGATAGAGTAGTTGGTTGGATTTCAGAGCTCATTATGGGTTAGGGGGAGATGAGCCAAAAAGCTAGAGATGGTATCCATGGCATGAGTTAGGAGGTAGTTCAACCTACTATAGGATGTACCACCTACCTTCACTTGATATAGGAGGGATGATAAATAGGCACCCCTACCTTTTCCTTAGGAGATAGATGGGCCAAATTTTGAGGAGATACCAATAGGATCAAGCATAGTTGATTCAGGATGTATAGTGGCATATATGGTTTGGTGGGCAAGTTTACATCCTATGGTTGAGGTCAGGAGGCCACCACTAGATTTTTAGGGTGTGGTGAGGGAGAGAGATGAAGCTATATGGGCATGCGATGCAATAGTACAGGCTAGAGATATTGCTTACGCATAGGTATTAGCCTTATAGGGATAGGTGGTGACATTGTAAGGCTAGGTTGGGGCATTATAGGGCCAGGTTTGGGGTGTTATAGGGTCAGGTTACTTCATTGATAGTAAAGAGGGATAGTTTGAGAGTAGTAGGCTAGGATACTCCTCCTCCACCACAAGGACTAGTACAGGCCAGGCTATTAGTAGGTGTAATGTGACCACCATAAACTATATCTTTGGTGAGATATACTACTACCCTTGATGAGATTTCTTATTACAAGAGGGCCATCAGGGATTCCCATAGATTTAGAGGTATTTTGAGTTTAGAGAGTAGGATGGATTAGTGACATGTGCCAAACTTATAGCTCATGTAGATGTAGTTGAGTAGAGAGTGGTGATGACAGTTATTCTTCATGACCATGTTAAGAGCCTCAAGGACTTTGAGTGTCATAGGTTGTTCATGTTATTTATGTTATATACACACCAACCTATGAGCCAAAGATGAGGGATTTTTTTTTTGAGAGAGATGATTTTTTGATGATGTATTGATAAACATGTATGTTGAAAATATATATATATATATATATATATATATATATATATATATATATATATATATATATGAGATGTATATTTATTGTGATTTTGAGATGCACTTATTATGATTTTGATGATGATATTGATGTAGATAATTATGTTAATGTTATGTTCATTTTGATGTTAATATTGAGCATGTTAGCTGAGGTATACTAACATTTTCCATATGTGTGATGGTATATGCATAGTTGATTTGTTAGATTCATGTTAGAATTTTTCCATATTCATGATGGTGTATGCTTAAAATGAATAGGTTGGTTATGCTATTTTAGTTCAGAATTTTTTCATATGTGTGATGGTGTATGCTTAAAATAAATGGAGTAGGCCTGATAGTGTGATATTTTTCATCTCAATAGAGAGATTGACATGTGATTTGAATGGGAAAATATAGAGGTAGAATGATCATGTACTGGAAAAGACCATAATCATAACATAAATAGGCTCAGGAATATGAGTCTCATTCATTCCTTGTAGTATTGGACCATTTTATGTGTTAGAGAAGCGTCATGTTCACTTTATGTTAAGTGAGTTCAAAGTCCCTTGAAAGAGTATGAGGAGAAAAGGGTAAAATGAGGGAAATTTTTTGGGTAGCATAACCTTTGAAGTGGGAATGATATTCCCCTATTGTGGGTGACCTGAGAGCTACTATAGGTAAGTCCATGACTTAAAGTTTTTTTTTGGTTGTGTAACCTGATCAATACGGGAAGCCTAAAATGGGATTATGTATGTGTAGAGGTCATATAAAGCTGATCAATATGAGAAGATTTTCATTTGTATTTTCCCTTTGAGAATAAAGCTTTGGCCTAGCCATCCTTTAAGGGAGTGGTATAAGCATCTATTTTGAGTTTTAAATAGTTGTCCTTCAAGGGAGCAGTCTATATTGAGAATCATGACCTGAGAGTTTATAACTTATCACATATCCCATTTATTTTTTTTGTTTTTGTTTTTTGATTTTAGTCATGGAAAAGACTATAGAGGCTTAGGAGTTTTCCACTTTGAGGGTAAAACCATAGCACTTTATAAGTTAACTAAGTGTGTAGGAGTAAGGGTGAAAAGAAAGGGAAATGAATGTAATAGGGGCGATCAAGGGATGAGCTCAAGTTAAACACGATGTGAAGCAATGCTTGGTTAACAAAAGAATGATCATAGGTGTAAGGAATTTAAAGGCTTGGGTTTTGGCCTTCCTTTAAGAGAAGACAAGTGATAAGTTCTTGAGCCATACTTGTGAGTTATGATATAGGGTCCAAGCCAATTAAGAGAAAACTTACCCCATTTACTTTTCTCCATGTTTATCACATGTTGATTTTATTTTAAGATGAAATCTCCAATATTAAAATCTCTCTCTTTGAGGTTTTTTTTATAAGCATGTTTGATACGCTCTTGATAGATTTGGAGGTGGTTGAGGGCTATGAGATGGTGCTCATCAAGTAATTCGAGTTGAGCCAAAAATTCTTAGTGAAATTCATCCTTAGTATGTATTTTACATAAATGCAAAGAGAAGGAATCTAAACCTCAAGAGGAAAAACAACCTCCATACCATATACCAAGGAAAAAGGTGTAGTACCCGTAGGGGTTTGAATGCTAGTGCGGTAAGCACATAAAGTAAAAAAAATGTGTGTGACAATCCTTACCCATATCGTTGACTACCTTCATGAGAATTTTGGTCAATGTTTTGTTAGAAGATTCTGATTGTCTATTTGCTTATGGATAGTATGACGATGAGAAGCTTAATTTTATTCTAAATGTATCCCAAAGACTTTGGACAGTCTTATTTTTGAAAGATTTATCATTATCTATTAAAATTTTATGAGGGACACCAAAATGATAGATGACGCAATGGTTGATAAAGTCAATAATTTTATCAACCTTAGTGGAGATGAGAGGAATGGCCTTGACCCACTTGGTGAAGTATTCAATGGTAGTAATGATAGAATGATGATAGAGGGAAGAATGAGGGTTAATCTCCTTGATTAGATCCAAGTCCCATTGGGAAAAGGGAAAAAAGTCTTTGGTGACTTGTAATTCATGACTTGGAATGTGAAGGAGGTTAGCATGTTGTTGACACTTGACACAACACTAAACATAATCACCATAGTCTTGATGGAGTGTTGGCCAATAATAACCAATTTTAAAGATACGCTTGGCAACTACGTGACCATTGAAATTTCCACCACAAATCCTATCATGGACCTCATTAATAAAAAATGGAGTCTTAGTGCTAGTGAGGCATATAAGAAGGAGACCATCAAAACCTCACTTATAGAGAAGACCTCCTAACATAGTGTAATGAGTGGCACATTTTATGAAAGCACATCTCCCATTATCAGAGAGATCAGGAGGGGTAATAGAAAAGGAAAGGTAATCTATGAGTTGCATGTGCCATAAGTCATGTGGGTTAGATGTTACATTTCTAATAAAGAGGATGTTAGTTGATACATATGAGGGTAATGTTAAGTGATGCATGGTGATATAGATTTTTGAGGAAGAGGATGAAAAGGGTATGTGTGAAGTAAGTGAAGCCATGGTGTTATCAAACTTATTTATAGATTGAGGAATAGTTTGTAAGAGATAAGAGTCAAATGATCACAATAGCATATCTACATGATGTTTTTACCATTACATAATTTTGTTTTTCATAAGTATGAACCATTAACTTGATTAACCACTAGCTGAGAATCACCAAAAATGGTTATGGATTTGATACCTAAGAAGATATCCATTTGAATCCCTAAGATCAAAGTCTCATTTTCAACCATATTGTTAGTACATTCAAAATCTAGTTTAAATGAAAAAGGCATAGGCTCACCATATAGAGGAATAAAAATGACTCCCGCACCCCCACCATGCTGACATTTAGATCCATCAAAGAACATCATAATTTGATAGGAGATGTCATCGGTGGAGAGAGTTATGATGGATTTGTTAGGGAATTCAAGGATTGAAGGTTGGTTTTTAGGTAAAGGGGTGACAACTAACTAGTCAATGATTTTTTGCCCTTTTATAGACTTTTGTTGAATAAACTCCAAGTCAAATTTAGTAAGGAGCATGAGCCACTGAGTGACATGTTGGTTATGATATGGCTTGGAATGCATGTATTTGAGGGGATTAGTATGGGTGACTATATAGGTTTTGTGATTTAGGAGATAATGGTGAAGCTTGGAGGTGGAAAAGACCAACATGAGGCAAAGTTTTTTGGTATGGGTATATCGAGTCTCATAATCAATAAGTGTGTGGCTTATGTAGTAAACCACCTCTTCTCGATGTTGGTCATCTTGATGTGTAATCATAGCACCCAAAGAATGGTCTATTGTGGAGATGTATAGGTAGAAAGGCTGATTTTCCTTAGGTGGAATAAGAATTTGTGGGGAAAGGAGATATTGTTTGAGTGCATCAAAATATTCCTAGCAATCTGTATTCTAATGGAAGGAAATATCCTTTTTGAGGAGATGATGAAAGGGTTGGTAATGATTTGACAACTAGGAGATGAAGTGGTAGATTGACTAAAGTTTGCCTTATAGGTTTTAAAGTTGTTTGATATTATTAGGTGGAGGCATCTCTAGGATTCATCTAACCTTAGCAGGGTCGACCTCAATACCATGAAGAGAAATGATAAAACCTAAGAGCTTACCAGAAAGAACACCAAAGACACATTTTTTTGGGTTTAGTCAAATGTTATATTGGAGGAGATGAGATAATATTATTTTGAGAATTGTCAAGTGATCTTGGTGAAGTTTATACTTTCCAAGTAAGTCATCCATGTAATCTTCCATAATTTTGTGTAGGAGATCATTGAAGTGGCACCAGTGTTCTTCAGGCTAAAAAGCATGACCCAATAACAAAAATTTCCCCATGGGGTAATGAAGGTTGTCTTGTGCTAATCCTCAGGAGCAACTAGGATTTGATTATATCTAGAGAACTTGTCCATAAGTGATATCATCTCAGTGCCAATTATTAGATCAACAAGTTGGTCGATACTTGGCAATGGGAAGTCAAATTTTGGACAAGTGAAGTTTAAGTCATGATATTTGGTGTGTATGCGAATTCCCTCGATTACTTTTATGATAGGAACAATATTGAAAATTCATTATGGGTAATAGATGGGTTGGATAAAGGTAACAGAAAGGAGGTGTTGGAGCTCTTCTTTGACAAGGAGAGTAATACGAGGATACATCTTGTAAAGCTTCTATTTAACAAATTTAACATCTTGATTGGTGACAATGTTGTGGGTGATGATAGAGGGGTCAATACCAAGCATGTCATTATAAGACCAAGTGAATGCTTTGCATTGGTTATTTAGAAATGTGGTGTAATAAACTTGCTCAAAGGAATCCAAAGATTGGCCAATCTTTAGGATGCAGGAGTTATCATGAGAGGGAAAATTGATGTCAATGGTTGATTCATTTAACATAGCTTATGTTTCAGATGGGAGTGATCATTGGATATAAGAATCATCCATACCCATGTATGTGAGAATAGCATCATCATCTTGACATTGGATAGTATTAATAGTGGGAGAGTCTTCATTAATTATTTTAGGTTGAATGAAAGGAAGGGACCTTGTTTCCTTACCCTGAAAATAGGTGAAAGGCCCCAAATTGATGGCATTTATTGAAAAAAAATTTAGGAGGTATAGATACCTTTGATTATATAGGTGATGGTGGAGAAGGAGAGATTGGTTCTTTAATAATTGGTACATGGGAAGTTTTAGTGATTTTATTTAGTTTAGCTAGTGGGATATTCAAAAGGCATATGGACACCTTGTTCATAACAACCCAAACCAAATCCTTTCTGGGCACACCTATAGATATAGGTGTGAGCAAATCTAGGGTTTATCAGGAAAGAGAAGTCATAGGAAAATGGTTGTGGTGAAGAAAATAAACCAACAATGCGATCTTGATCAATTCCCCCATATGTGAAATTGGTTTGAAGGTTAGGGGGCCCATAAGGGATGACCATCCCAATGTAAGGATCATAATTTAGGTGCATGTGAAGCTTTCCATACTCTTATGGAGTATAGAACATGTCAAGCGTCAACAAATTATATTCTTCGAGTGACAAACATTGAAAAGTTTCCTTCATGGGATCCTTGTTAGGAATATGTGTTGTCGATATCTATGTAACTGGGGGAGTGAAGCTTGTGGAAGTTTTAGAAGTATCATGTAGAGAAGATGATGTTTTCAATGGAATGAGAACATCATTGGGACTATAAGTCATGTTACATGTTTTAAATAGTGGTGGGTCAATGGGTATAACATGCACTTACCCATCATGCTCAAACTTGACACAATAGTGCAAAGTTGAGGGTACACATGCCATAACATGTATCCAAGGTCATCCAAGTAGTATGCTATATTAGAAATATCCTTCTACAACATATAAGAGCTCAAAAATTGTGCAAGGACCTACACGGATGTGTAAGACAATAGTGCCGATCGTAGTAGCTATGGTATCATTAAAGGAGTGGAGTACCATGTCGATTTGAGACATGTAATTTTTAAGAAGAGCTAGTTGTTTGCAGGCATGGGTGGAAATAATATTAATACTAGCTCCCCCATCAATCATGACTCTTTTGATGTGAGTTTTATCAATAAATGTGGTAATAAAAAGGTCAGAATCTTAATCTTTAGGGTGTTAAAGTGGAATTTCTAAATTACTAAAGGAAATTAGGGAGATGGAATTAAGAGAGTTAACCAAAGCTACAAGAGGTTGGGGATCACCAAGTTGTACCTCAATTAATTTCAAGGCACTAATAAAATCTTGACAGTGTTGGGATGAGTATTGGATTTGTTGTTCCCAAAGTCTGTCGCACAGTTTTGGGGAAACACATGAACTATTTTTGGTCCTACAAGCCAAAATTTTTCTCTCTTCCCTTTGTAGAGTAAAATACTCTACATTTTATTTTGAGTTTCAGTTGTGCACTCCAAGTTTTGTCCCTTTGCATTTCAATTTCGAGGGAATAAGGGTTATGACACAGGGCAAAAGTTTTTCATTTTGCACGAGTTTTGTCTAAAGTCGAGCAGAAGGTGCCAAGTGTCATCTACCGAGACACATTATAATTTATTTCTAAAGCATCGAAATGTGCCACGTATCCCTTGTAAAGCTTGGTAGAAGCTGCCAAGTGTCAACATCTACATTTTCTCCCTTTTGTTTCGTTATTGAGTAAAGACTGTGGTGGGCCCCAAATGAGTTGCTAAAGTAAACAAAACATGCCAAGTGTCCCATTATAACTCAAAGGAGCATGATAGGTGTCAACATCCACATTTCAAGGTTTTGATAAGTTTTAAAGCCTCTTTCAATAAGCTTCTCTTAGAGTTCCATGGAGAGCACCAAGTGTCAATAGCAGAAGGTTTTAATATGTTTTTCTAAAAAGCAGTGGAAGATGCCACGTGTCCCTTGTAAAGCTCGATAGAAGCTGCCAAGTGTCAACATCCATAGTTTCTCCCTTTTGTTTCATTATTGAGTAAAGACTATGGTAGGCCTCAGGTGAGTCACTAAAATGAGTGAAACATGCCAAGTGTCATCATTCATGTGAATCTAAATGAATCCCAAAAGTTTCTATAGTGTTTCTAGAAGCTCAATGGAAGCCACCATGTGTCATCTTCCATAAGACTCTCAAAAGGTATCTAAAGCTCCTATAAGTTAATCAGATGCTGCCAAGTGTCCTTGCCTATTTCATAGTGGGAAATACCATGTGTCACTTGTTAAGATTAGTGAGAAATGGGCAAAGTTGGAATCCCTTCAAAAAAATGACTAAGATCAGAAGAGAAGGATCCTTCAAAAATTTTCCCTAGCAAAAAAAGACAAAGCCAAGGAAGATTTCCTTCAGATAAATTGTCTGAAGGAAATCAAGGATAAATCCCACCAAAGGAAATAAAGCCCGAAGCCCGCCCAAAAAATATTGAAGGGTAGGTACCCTTGTGGGGGGCACTTGACACTCAAAAAAGGACCATTTGAAAAGCTTGAAGGGACACCTTCCCTTTGGAGTGTTCTAAAGGCTTAATAAGGATGTAGACAAAAGCTTTGAAAGACTTAGATGAAAAGGAGCCTTCAAAGTTCAATGGTTAAAACAAAGTAGTGACCAGTGATGTCCCCACAAATGTCAAATTTAAGGTGATAGAATATTTGTTAAAATTCAAATATGGCATGGAATTTGAAAAATAAACCAAGCGACCAGCTGAAAAGAGAGATTGAGAGTCCAAATTGCTGTAGGGAAGAGAAAACAATACAAAAGATCAAAAATATCTACAAGGGAGTTATTTTCAGCAGGTGAAATAGTGGATCAAGTGGTCATTTGAGCACACCAAATCAAGGACGTGGCTTGTTTGTCTCCCTTGGAGTGAAGGTGAGGTGGACAGCTGTGTAGACACGAAGTGATAAACTAGATGACTCGAGCCCAAGAGAAGACATTTGAGATGAATCAACATGCCATAGTTAAGGTAGCTTCCCAGTTCCATCATGGCCCTCTTTGACTAAACTAAAAATGCATTTAAAGAATTGAAGGCAACATGGGCCATTCTATGGAACAAAGTGCCAAGCCTTTCTTAGCTACTATATATTGTAATCTCTTGTCTTATTTAGAAGGAGATCTTTCTTTTATAGAAACAAAAACTCTACCCAAATTGAAAGGTGAATACTGAGACTTTGTGCTCAGATTGTTGTTCATATTATTTTATCTAAATGAGAAAGCAAGATACTTACAGACTTTGTGTTGTTATAGATTGTGCTATTCTAGGAAATTGTTCTTATGTCTGTCTCCTATAAGCATTCTTTTTTATTTAATCTAACAAGCATAATTTGTGGAAGCAATTAGGAAGGTGTCTTGAAGTCAGTTGTAGAAGACTTTGTGTTGTCTGCAATTGTCTTTAGTTTGGTTTTTTATTTTCTATTTCTATGTAAAGTACCTTGGGATGACTTTATTCCCTCATTATTCTTTGTATCTCACTCTTTGGGTAGCTAAAGTGGAGACTTTGTGCTACACTTCATTCTACTAGTTACTGCACCCTATTACCAGTCACTTGTCACTACCTAAAATAACTCTTGCTGTTTCATGTAAGACCACTTTTGAAAGAAGAGAAGTGCATTCAGTGTCTTCACTAGGATTTCTCCTTTGTCTATGAGCATCATCTCTGAAAAAAAGAGATGGATGGTGATACTCTACCCCTGAGTGTTATTTTATGCTTATATTTATAGTATATAACTCTTCATATTTTATAGGGAACCTCCCCTTGATGAGAGGAGAGATTTGTCCCTTTTGGATGTGGTAAACCTGCAACTTTAGATGACCAATCTCCCTTGCTATGGATGATTAGACCTATTTTACTCATCAGTATGCTGGTGACAAAATATTCACCCAATAGCTTTTTGGTGACTCTGCTAGGGAAGGACAAGCAGTTTGAAGCCTTAAGCTTCAAGCTGAAGCAAGACCAGTCCTTTTCCATTTTTGTTTCATAATCTAAAAATTCCACACTATACCAAAAGATAGAGAGTTTAAGGTGTTTTTGACCCTATTTTTGAATTGGTGCAGTAGGGAAATTTCAATTTGTTCCCTCCCCAACTTCAAGTTCAATGATCTAGGAGTATTCCTCCTACCCGTACCAGGTCACCAACCCAAGGTAGAGCTTCTTTTTCTACTATTAACACAGTGTTGCCCATACATACACCACCCAGATTTGTTATCCCTTTTTTTCATAATCCCATCATGGCAGTTCAAGGCCCCTGGGGTAGCTCTTTTGGCCCACTTAATCTTACTCCACCCCTTCATGAGCTACCACGCAGCTTGAGAAAGAATTTCCACAAATTCTTTGGTGATGGGAAAGTTCATCCTAATGAACATATTGTAGCTGTTAGCATAGCCTGTGGCATGATAGGTGTGGAGTATGAAGACATAATAGTCAGGCTATTCATAGAAACACTATAAGGCACTGTTGCAAACTAGTTCTACCATCTACAAGCTTGGTCAGTGACTGATTAGGACACTCTTAAAGCTAAATTTGAAGCCAGGTTCAAGCCTACATAAGATGTGCATGCCTTGCTGGCCCAACTCACATATATGAAGAAGGTGCCTCATGAACCTATGAGGAAATTCATTGCTAAGTTTGACAAGCTGAGGAATAAGATTCCCATGATTGCCCAGTTGACACCTAAAAATCTCAAGTGTTCTTCATCAACTCTCAACTGCCTAAAGTGAGTTTTCTACTGAGATAGGCTGGCCACATAGACCTTGCTACTACTCAAGATTTGGATACTAAGGCAGAAGATGACCTTATCTTGGTAGGAAAGATAAGGAGAGATCCTAATAGAGGTAAATCCTCTTCATCTTTTGAATACTCACCTACAGTCACCACTGACTCAATGGTGCAAAAGATAGAAAATGAAGTGCTAGCTCTCAGAAAGCAAATGGCACAAGGGATGTCATCTACTCCTTCATATAGAGATGTACCAAGGAGGACATTCCCTAATCTCTCATATTAAGGTAATGCTACCAGGAATCAAGGACAACTAAATTGCCTTCCTCTCCCATGGGGGAACCTTTCCATTGAATCACCTCCAACCAATTCAGTAGTTGGATATCTTGAGACTGAATCAGATTTCTCCTTCTAGCCTAAATTGAACTCTAAAAATGATGCTAATCTCTTCACTGAGGAAGAATAAGAATTAGTTGGTGACTCCAACATTTGTTTTCTAAATTATCAGGATGAACTTAGAAGTGAAGGTAAAGCAGCTAAAAGATCATACACTATTTTCACATGGTCCAAAAACTAGTCATCCCAACAAGCTAATAAAGAAAAGATAGAGGAGCACCCGCAGCCAGTAGTTTCAATTGCTAAGTGGGGAACCACTCTACCTTTCCAGCCAAATGACCTAGTGATTGTAAGAAAGGTAAGTACACCAAATATCCCTGTGCCTTCTACTTCAAATTCATAGTCTAGCCCTCCCCCTCCCAAAAATCAAAAGGATGAGCTCCCATCCTTTATTCCTAGTCCATTTCAGACATTTGACATTATTGATCATATAAAGAAAACCAAAATTCAAATGTCTGAATTTGAATTTCTACAGTCTAATCTTGAACAGTTGGATAAGTTGGTTCAATATGTGAAGAACCAAACCATCCCTGCAAGATAAGAAGCTAAGAAGGTAACTCATGATCCCCCAAGGAACATGTCTATCCCAAATAACCTTGTCATTACTCCTCCTGATACCCTTGGGAAAATAGAGCCTTTCTATGTTTCCCTATTGATAAATGGTCACAAGCTGAGTAATTGCATCATTGATTTTGGAGCTTCAAACAATGTCATGCTTGCCAAAGTGGCTGAATCTCTTGGCCTCACACTAACCAAAACATTTGTTAGATGCTTCTCCATGGAGAATAAGTAAGTACCATTGCTAATACAAATCAAAGATGTTCAATTTCCATTTGTAGCGTTCCCAGACAAAAGAATCAAGATGAGTATCCTGGTGGCTGATGTTTTGGCATCATATGGCATCCTTCTTTGGTGGAATTTCTACAAGGATGTTGGAGGTGAATTGAGCATGGACCTATCTGAAGCAAGAATTCTAGTCAAAGGCATTATGAAAAGATTACTTCTTGAAAAGGAAGCAGAATATGTGGTCACCCAACCATCAACACCTGAAGTTCAAATTTTGTTTGAGTCTTCAGGCATGGGTAACTAGTTTCTATCCATGAAAGAAGTTCATGAAGCACCTGTTGAAGCTCTTGAAGGTTTCAACCTGGAAATACGTTTAGCTGAAATAGCAAAAGAATTGGTAGAGTGTAATGCAGATGTGGAAGGATCTTCCCCCCCAAATGAAGAAGAATCCAAAAAAAACGTAGTGTCTAATGAGGTATGGATTCTTGAGTTTGATGGCAGCTTCTCCTCTACCAGTTCAAGAGCTAGGATTGTACTAATATCTCCTTAAGGAGATATTTTTCCTTCATCATACAAATTACAATTCAACAATACCAATAATATAGCTGAATATGAATCTCTATTACTTAGATTGAGGGCTACTCGAGATAAAGGCATCAAACTCCTTCATGCTAAAGGAGATGCTAAATTAGTGGTTTTTCAGGTAAGAAACCTGTATCAAACCAAAAATAAGAGATTGTGCCACTACCATAATCTAGTCTAGGATCAACTTGAAAACTTTGATGCTTTCAACATCTCTGCAGTTCCTAAGAAATTCAATGATAGAGCTAATGCTTTGGCCATTTTAGCAACTCTTTTGGTTCCTCACCCTAACTTCAAAGGAGATAGGTACACTATTGAATTGGTCTTTCAACCAAGTGTACCTGATAATGCTAGTCATTGGCAAGTATTTAACTATGACAACCAAATCATTGCCTTCTTAAAGCAAAAGGATAGCTTTGAACAGCTGCACTTTGAAGGCAGTGAGCCTCAAAAGCTTGAACTAGCCCCTAAATCAAGTACAAATATTCTTGCAACTCAAAGGGAATAAAATCCCAAAAGGCCTAGTTTCCCTCAAAAAGTTGTTTGACAAACATGACAAATTCATCAAACAACAACAAATAGATTCAAGCTCCTCTTAAGAGTTTGATCAAGTAAATCTAGGTACCAAGGGAGGTCCCAAGATGGTGAACATTCAGAAGTGATGCACTCCTAAGGAGAGATCCAAGTTCACTACACTACTCCACCAGTACATGGATGTCCTAGCATACTCCTATAATGATCTGAAGTTACTCAAGCCTAAAGAAATCTGCCATGACATTCCTCTCAAGGCTGACTCAGTGCCTTACAAGCATTAATCTAGGTAGTATAATCTAAAGATATTAGGTACTATTATATCTACAATATAGAAAATGATGAATGCCAAGATCATTTTCCCAATCCATCATTCCACATGGATTGCCAACATAGTGCCTGTGAGGAAGAAGAATAGTGAAATTTTCCTCTGTGTGGATTTCAAGAAATTGAATCATTCATCCTTAAAGGATAACTATCCTTTTCCCATCATGGATCAAGTGCTTTAGACAGTGACTAGTTCTGAGATGTTATCAATGCTAGACAGCTTCTCAAGATACAACCAAGTTGAAGTTGGCAAAGCAGACTAGCATAAGACTGCCTTCACCATGCCTTGGGGCACCTTTGCTTATTGGAGAATGCCATTCAACCTTATTAATGTTGGCACCACTTTCCAAAGAGAAATGGACCTTGTTTTCAAAGACAAAATGGGTAATTTTATTTTAGTTTATCTTGATGACTTGACTATCTTTTCCAAGCATCACTCGGATCACGTGCATCACTTGCAATAAGTGCTGGAATGTTGCCACCAGAATGACATTTTTTTAAATCCCAAGAAGTCTATTTTTGGGGTAACAGAAGGGAAAATTCTTGGACACATTGTTTCCTGAGAAGGCATGAAGATTGACTCAAAAAGAGTCAAGTCCATCCAAGAGCTTACTTTTCCCATAAGTAAGGTTGCAGTTCACTCTTTCTTTGGAAAGGTGAATTTCTTAAGAAGGTTCATCCCTGAGTTTACTGAGAAGACTTGACATATTGTAAACATAATGAAGGGAAAGGCCATCTTTAGCTGTATTGAAGAAGGCAAATTGGCATTCTGGGATATCAAGACAGCTATTGCCCACGCCCCAATTCTAGTTTATCCAGACTACAACAAGGAATTCACCATATATAGCTATGCTTTCGAACACACACTTTCAGTAATTCTAGTTCAATAGAACCAAGAAGGTGTGGAATCTCCCATTTCTTTCATGAGTTGTCCTCTTAAAGCTCATGAGCTTAAATACTCAAACATGGAGAAGCATGCCTATGCAGTGGTAAAGGCAGTGAAGCATTTTTGCTTCTACATCTTGAATTCACTCGTTATTGCCTTGATTCATGATACCATGGTTAAATACATATTAAATCAATAGGATTTTGGGATGAAAAGAGGCAATTAGATAGCAAAAATCTAAGAGTTTGATCTAGTCATCAAGGTAACGAATCTGGTATTGGGAAAAGGCCTATGCCAATTAATTATGATAACAAGCCAACACAAACAGCGCATGAAGAAAAAGAAGTAGAAGACATGCCAATAGTCCTCTTTATCTCCACTATGAATGAGTGGTATTCAAATATTGCTCATTTCTTTACTTATGGTGAGTGTCCTACCCACCTATCTCATAAAGAAAGGAGGGTTGTCAAACTAAAAGCTGCTAGTTTTGTCCTTTAAGACAACGGCCTATATAAGAGGAGCCTAGATGGAGTGTTCCTCCGTTGTGTGGATAAAGAGCAGTAGAATCAATTTTTGAAGTCCTTCCATAATTTGGCTTATGGAGGACATTTTTATGCTCTTATAACTGCCCATAAGATTTTGTGAGCTAGGTATTAATAGCCTACTCTTTTTCAAGATGCATACAAGTGGGTAAAGAAATGTGAATTATGCTAGTAGTTTATTGGGAGACCCAAGTTAGCTGCCCTACCTCTCAAGCTAGTGGTCATAGAAGAGCCATTTCAGTAATGGGGCATTGATTTCATTGGTGCTATAAACCCATCTTCAAGTGCTGGACATGATTATGTCCTCACAACCACATATTACTTCACCAAGTGGGTGGAAGCTATCCCAACCAAACATGCTACTTCATAATTAGTGTGTAATTTTATCAAGGAGAACATCATTTCTAGGTTTGGGGTCCCAGTCAAGATTGTCACAGAAAACGCAACTTGTTTCACTTCCTAGGAGATTACTCAATTCTATTTTTACTATGGGATCACCCTCTCTCACTCTTTTGATTACTTTCCACAAGGGAATGGACAAGCTGAATCAAGTAACAAGAACCTGGTGACTATCATAAAGAAGCTGGTGGATGACAACCAAAGGATATGACATAAAGCATTGGTTGATATTTTATGGGCAGATATAATTACTCCAAAAAAATCAATTGTTATGTCTCCTTTCCAACTTCTTTATGGGCTCAATGTTGAGATACCAATCACCCTAGAATCACCAACATTGAAATTGGCTAAGGTAATTGAGGATCAAACTTATGAAAGATCCATTGATAAGAGGATCATGTGCTTGATTGAGCTGGATGAGTAGAGAACTATGGTGGTGGACCGAATTACTGCCCATCAAAGTCTAGTGAAGAAACTCTTCAACTAGAGACCAAAAGATCATGATTTCCAAATTGGACATCAAGTCCTGCTGTGGGACAAAAGGAGAGAACCAAAGGGAATGCATGGGAAATTTGATTCCCTTTGGAGAGGCCCTTTCACTATTCATCAGCTCAATAGTAAAAATAGTTTCCTATTGAAGTATCAAGATGGCACACCCTTTTCTCTACCTCATAATGGGCAACATCTGAAGCACTTTAACTCTTGAAGCATAAGATAATATCATCTATACATATGAATATCTATATAGTCTTTAGTTTTATTTTGTGCTTTTCTTTTTCATTTTCATTTTTGGCACCGTGCTTTCTTGTTGGTTAGCATGACTCCATACCCCAATGGTACAGTTCAAGGTAATGGAGATTCTAGTCTCTACTCCCCTCAGTTGTTCCAAAATTTCAACTAAAGGAAGTTCCCCACCTGGAGCCAACTATTGTTCCCAAAGTCTATCACACATTTTTGGGGCAACACATGAACTATTTTTGGTCCTACAAGCCAAAATTTTTATCTCTTCCCTTTTTAGAGTAAAATACTCTACATTTTATTTTGAATTTTAGTTGTGCACTCCAAGTTTTATCCCCGCGTGTTTTATTTTTGAGGCAATAAGGGTTATGACACAAGGCACGATTTTTTCATTCTATGTGGGTTTTGTCTAAATTCGAGTGGAAGCTATCAAGTGTCATATGCTGAGACACATTATAATTTGTTTTTAAAGCATCAAAACATGCCACGTGTCCCTTGTAAATCTCGATGGAAGCCACCAAGTGTCAACATCTGTAGTTTCTTCCTTTTGTTTTGTTATTGAGTAAAGACTGTGGTGGGCCCTAGATGAGTTGCTAAAGTAATTGGAATGTGCCAAGTGTCTCATTATAACTCAGAGGAGCGTGACAGGTGTTGGCATCCATGTTTCAAGGTTATGATAAGTTTTAAAGCCTCTTTCAATAAGCTTCTCTTAGAGTCCTATGGAGAGCTCAAAGTGTCAATGGTGGAAGGTTTTAATATGTTTTTCTAAAAAATAATAGAAGATGCCACATGTCCCTTGTAAAGCTTGGTGAAAGTTGCCAAGTGTCAACATCCGTAGTTTCTCCCTTTTATTTCATTATTGAGTAAAGATTATGATAGGCCCTAGGTGAGTCGCTAAAATGAGTGGAACATGCCAAGTGTCATCATCCATGTGAATCCAAATGAGTCCCAAAGGTTTTTATAGTGTTTTTAGAAGCTTAGCAGAAGCTGCCATGTGTCATCTTTTATAGGACTCTCAAAAGGTATCTGAAGCTCCTATAAGTTAAGCGGATGATGCCAAGTGTCCTTGCCTATTTCACAGTGGGAAATGCTATGTGTCACTTGTTAAGATTAGTGAGAAATGGGCAAAGATGGAATCCCTTCAAAAAAATGACTAAGATCAGAAGAGAAGGATCCTTCAAAATTTTTGCCTGGTGGAAAAAGACAAAGCCAAGGAAGATTTCCTTCAGACAAATTGTCCGAAGGAATTACTTTAGACATTTTGTCTAAAGGAAATCAAGGATAAATCTTGCTGAAGGAAATAAAGCCCGAAGGCTACCCAAAAAATCTTGAAGGGTAGGTACCCTTGTGGGGGGCACTTGACACTCAAAAAAGGACCATTTGAAAAGCCTGAAGGGACACCTTCCCTTCAGAGTGTTTCAAAGGCTTGATAAAGATGCAAAAAAAAGCTTTGAAAGACTTACATGAAAAGGAGCCTTCAAAGTTCAATGGTTCAATATGGTTCAAACAAAGTAGTGACCAGTGACATCCCTGTGAACGTCAAATTTAAGGTGATGGAATATTCGTTAAAATTCAAATATGGCACAAAATTTGAAAAATGAACCAAGTGACCAATTGAAAAGAGATCTTGAGAGTCCAAATTGTTGTAGGGAAGAGAAAAAAATACAAAAGATCATAAATATCTATAAAGGAGTTATTTCTAGTAGGTGAAATAGTGGATCAAGTGGTCATCTAAGCACACCAAATCAAGGATGTGGCCTATTTGTCTCCCTTGGAGTAAAGGTGAGGTGGACAGCTGCACAGACATCAGGCGATAGACCAAATGACTCAGGCCTAAGAGAATACATTTGAGATGAATCAACACGCCACAATTAACGTAACCACCCAGTTCCAGCATGGCCCTATTTGATTAAACTAAAAATGCATTCAAAGCATTGAAGGCAGCATGGGCTATTCTATGGAACAAAGCACCAAGCCTTTCTTGGGTACTATATATTGTAATCTCTTGTCTTATTTAGAAGGAGATCTTTCTTTTATAGAAGCAAAAACTCTACCTAAATTGAAAGGCAAATATTGAGACTTGGAGATCAGATTGTTGTTCATATTATTTTATATGAATGAGAAAGCAAGATACTTGTATACTTTGTGTTGTTATAGCTTGTGATATTCTAGGAAATTGTTCTTATGTCTATCTCCTAGAAGCATTCTTGTTTATTTAATCTAACAAGCAAAATTTGTGGAAGCAATCAGGAAGGTGTCTTGAAGTTAGTTGTGGAAGACTTTGTGCTATCTACAATTGTCTTCAATTTGTTTGTTTATTTTTGTTTCTATGTAAAGGACCTTGGGATGACTTTGTGCCCTCATTGTTCTTCGTTTCTCACTCTTTGGGCAGTTGAAGTGGAGAATTTGTGCTACACTTTATTCTGCTAGTTACTGCACCCTGTTACCAGTCACTTATCACTACCTAAAAGAACTCTTGCTATTTCATGTAAGACCACTTCTGAAAGAAGAGAAGTGCCTTCAGTGTCTTCACCAGGATTTCTCCTTTTTTTGTGAGCATCATCTCTAAAAAAAGAGAGATGGATGGTGATACTCTACCCCTGAGTGTTATTTTTTACTTATATTTATAGTATATAGCTCCTCATATTTTATAAGGAACCTCCCCTTGATGAGAGGAGAGATTTGTCCTCTTTTGATGTAGTAAACCTATAACTTTGGATGACCAATCTCCCTTGTTGTGGATGATCAGACCTATTTTGCTCATCAGTATTCTGGTGACAAAATATTCACCCAACATGATTAACTCATATAATGACATTTTCATAGGCATTTGGTGAAGCTATTTCACCATCAAACTTTGAATAATGTCTAAAGACGTTGGTTTTGGGACCCCTAAGATGGAAACTTTGGGATTTGGAGGAGTGTCTTTGGTGAAGGGATGAGCCCAGGGAGTAGTGACCTTTTCCTTACCTTTATCCTTTTGGTTTTATGACCGTGTGGCCACATTAACTATGTTAATCTAAAGTATAGGTGAAGGAGGTGGTAAAGGGGGTACAACCACATCTTTGGGTTTGAATTTAGGTGTAATAATAGGAGACATTTTGGATGCTAGAGGTAGAATAATAGGAAGGTTAACAAGAGTATCAACAAAGAGAGTGTCGACATCAAAATGTTGTTGAATGACTATTGTGAGGGCTTTATAACTCTCAGTATCGTGTTTGGGTGAATGATGATATAAACACACTTGTGTATCATTAAACCAAGATGGCTTCATTCTAAGAGGACTATAAGGCTTAATAAGAGGAAGAGTTATTATGGAATATTGTAACAATTAATGTATGAAAAATCTATGAGAGTCTGCAAGTGGGCTTGTACTTGTTATAGTAATAAGAGTGGACACCTTCTTTTGTCTAGGAGTTATAAGAGTAATTTTGTGTGGTGCCTTGTTTGGTGGTAGTGGAGTTATGTGTTTTACTGACACTTTTTTGTTGTTAGGTATCTTGGTATTAGATGTGAAAGGCCTACCAGGTGGTAAAGGTAGTAGTGGAGGTAACTTATCCTTTTATTTTGCTTGGATCGGTGATACCCCAATTAAAGTAGAGGGTTGAGGGCCCAAAATTCATGGTAAAGTTGAGGGTTGATGAGGGAAAGATCGGTGAGATCTAGGAAGCTTAACATTTTTCTATAGTTCAAGCCATGAAACCCAAACTTATGGTTGAGGAGTTAAATCTAATTTCACCTATGGATGATTTAAATTAGAAATGGGGCATACACCTAAGGGCTTGATCTACTTTAGTGTTGCAGATGCCTATGAGGGTGAGGGTTCTAACATAGATGGATGACCTTCTGGTGATTTTGGTGAAGAAGCTCTGACTCTGTTAAATACCTTAGGGTAAAGGGTAGTGAGAAGGTTGGTAGTAAAGGTTGACATTCATTATATTGGATAAGGAGTTTTAAGCTGGTCCTAAAATGTTGCATGATCTAGCTTCATAGAGTTAAGAAATTTTAGATTTTTCACCAACTGTGAGAAGGGTTTAGATGAAGTTGATGTAGGCCTTAAAATTGCATCCTTAGAAGGATAAGGTGTTTATGAAAGAGGAAAATTATTGATCTCTACTACTTCGGGCTAGAGATGAGAAAGAGCCACAACGGGGTCTTCTTTGACAGAGATAGGAAAAGAGGCATGGTCTTCCATGGGTGGAGGAGAGGTAGGCGAAGATGGTTCCTCAAGGGGGTAGAGCATAGGTATAATTGTTCTCAACATTTGGGCTAGAAATAAGTAAAGTATGATCCTCCATAGGTAAAAGAAGGGGTAAGAGTGGTACAATTAGAGTAAGCACATTATGTCTCTCATTTAATGTGGGAGTAGATAACACTGACTCTTTTAGGTGGAAAGGTGGAGTGGAAGGGGTATTAATCTCTATCAATGGAGGAGAGGTAGGAAAAGATGGTTCCTCAAGAGGGTATAACACAAGAATGATGTTCCCTTTAATTTTTGGTTGAGGAAGGGGTAGGGTGTGGTCTTCAAGTGGTAAGAGGATATGTAATATTAGTGCAAAATGAATTGGCAATACAAGCTCCTCTGATGGCAAAAGAAGTGGTAAAGGAGGCTCTTCCTCACATGGGAGTGGAATGGGTGAAATAGGCTCTTCTACCTAGGGAGGAAACATGGGAAAAACAAATGCCATTGACTGTGGGGGAGGAGTCAATAAAATGGGTACCTCTTATTAAGGGGGAGGTTGAACTAGAGGTAAAGGAAAGACCATATTAATCGTATGGATATTATGATCACATGAGTTAGTCATGGTCTGAACAATATTTTGATTGGGTGAATGGTTAGGAAAAGGGTGTTTGAACACATCCATACTTTTATTAGGGGATGCATTAGGATTATCCAAGATGAGATCACCTCTATCAAGCATGTTTTAAACAATGTTCTTGAATGTCTTATAGTTATTATAATTGTGGCCTTTAACTTGATGGTAGCTACAAAACTCATCTTCCTTGTACCAAGTTGGAATATGATGGGAGGGTTCAAACTATATAGGAGGTTTGATTTGAGAAAGGGTTATGACACCTTATTGCAATAGTTTTTCCAAAATGGATGTATATGACTCCCCAATGGGAGTGTATTGTCTTTGTTCATATTGTTGTTGGAATTACTTGGTCAGATTTTAGGAAGTCAAGGAATTAGACTAGTTTATGGTTGTGGAAGATGTTGACTTAATGACCACCACATTGGCAAAGACCTTAGATTTTTGGTTAGAAGGAGAATTTTTAGAAGAGGAGGAGTCATTAAATTTGTAATTGGGGTTATTACTATTCAATTTGACTTTACCTTCATTTATATCTTGAATCTCAAGTTTTTGTGCCATTGTAAAGGCTTCATAAAATGTACAATTTTTTTTTACTTAGAGTGTGGATGAAATGTGTTTAGCACATGCCCTTGAAAATATCTCAATAAACTTAGGTTGGGGTAAGAAGAGTTGATTGATCAAGCCTCTCCAATAAGTGACAAAATCTGTGATAGACTCATCATCAAATTTTTTGATAGAATAAAGTTCTATAATAGAAACCTTTTTAGAAATGTTAATAGAGAAACGGTCTAGGAATATTTGTGTGAGTTGGGTAAACAAGAAAAGGGAGTGCTGAGTTATAGAGCTATACCAAGCCAAGGTAGCACCTAAAAGAGACATAGGGAAAGCATGAAGTACCAACACATCATCATGCCCTATTAAATAATAAGCATGTAAAAATGCTCACAAATGCTATTATGGGTCCTCTTTACTCTAGAAACTAGTAAATTTAGGGAGTTCCCATTGGATTAGATAAGGGTGAATAGGCACAAAAGGATGGATGGGTTCATTACATATCTGATCATAAGATAATACATTTTTTGAGCCAGAAATAGATGTCTCTAGATTAGACATCTTGTCCATCAGCATCTTAATGAGGATTGGAGGGGGATTAGTCTAGGGGATACCTCCTAAGTTATAAAGAACTTGATAAGAAGTAGAGGGAGTGTATGACATAGATTTTTGAGGTTGTGTTGGGGAAACATAAAGATAATGAGTCATAGGCTAGAGGGCAGACAAAAATGGGGCTTGCCCCATTGGGTTAGAGACTATGCTTTGGTTAGATGTTATTATTATAGGTTGGTTTATTGGCATGGTGAGACTAGATGAAGGGTGAGTCATAACTCAAGTAATTATAGGTATGAGAGTAGATGGATTAGGTTTCACCAAATTTTTGAATGGGGTAAGACTTGATTGAAATGATTGTGGTTGTGAAAGTAGGGAAGTCATGCTAGGTTTAGGTGAGATTGGGTAGTTGGCGATGCTAAACTTTGGACATTATTTATGGTTAGGTTACTTGTCAAGGTAGTGGTTTGAGTAACCATGGGTAAAATAATGGAGGAAACTAAAATTGAAGTTGTCTCCATTAGAGAGGTTGGCATACCATAGATTGGGTCACTCAAAGAATTATAAGTTTGGCTCATGGAAAGGTAATGTTGAAGGGCTGTTATATTGTGATCAAGAAATTTAGCAAAATCTTGATCTCCTTCAGGCATAATGGGAATTTGGTTGGGGCTGGGAGTATGCTTTGTATCTAAAGAATGCTCCATGACAGACTCAACAATAAGAGGGGAGGGTGGAAGTGGTTGTTGGCTTGCATAATCATCAAGAATTTTAGCTTGAGATCACATCATTACCATGCAAGAGGAAGTATAAATAGTCTTACTACTTTGTATTAGTGATAAAATAAGGAAAATGTAGGTTTAGGTGTAGGTAAGTGGGTTATTTTAGCTTGCTATTTTGAGAAAATAATCATCAATGTTGATCATTTTAATTGATGTCGGTAGTAAAAGTTTACCAACATCGATGGGATTAACTGATGTTGATAACTAAAGTATGCTAACATCGGTGTAGTTAACCGATGTCGGTCACTATGATATCTTGGGAGATAAAAAATCTAACATTTTAGCATAAATAGAAACTAGGTAAAATAGTGGATGTAATAGGTCTGTGTAAGAAGGAAGAAAACTTAGAAAACCTGATATAATAGGTCATATAAACTGAGTATTAGAAATAGTGTTGATTTTGTGAATTAATAGAAAAACATCCTTACCAACTCCAAAATATAGAAGGTAATAGAAAAGAAGAAAAAGAACATAGAGCCACTATTCATTAACTCCTAGAGATTAATTTTAGTCTCGTGTTGGCTTATGCCTTAATTAGATAGTGAGAAGAAAATCTAGTTGTCAAAATTACTAGAATTAAATCAAGTTAGTTTTAGTGCTCAAGAGGAAATTTGTATTAAAACAAGTACGTGGCTTATTATAGGAGCTTTCTACCCACACTTCATGAACCTAAATCCAAGCCAAGCTGCTTAGCCAAAATATACCTTCTACCTAGAGTTTATACTCTGCCAGAGAATGGAGTGGGTTCTCCCCTTGGTGGTGAAATCTAAGTAGAATAGCTGGGTAGGGTAAGGTGATCCACTAGGTGAAGAAATCTTGATGGGCCTTTTCTCAGGTGAGTTTAGATTTTTTTTTGTGAGTGTGATTTGGTTGTGTAACATAGGTGCACCACAATTCATTCATAATTCTTGTAATTAACTAGGTGAGCTAATATGCAACAAGCAAACAATGAAGTGCAGTAAGCTTTAAACCCAAATATGAAATGTTTAGATTCAAATGAAAAAAAAGATGAAATAGGAGTAGATAATGAAATTCACTATCCTAATTTTCATGAAAGAAGGATAGAAGAGATTATTTTTAACTTGTAAGGGAAGTGATAATTTGCTTTTAGAGGTAAAGAGAAAAGAAGAAAATTTTAGTTTATTGCTTTTAAACAACAAACAAAATGTTGAATTTTTTCTTTTAAGAGAGAAAATAAGGAGAAAGTATAAGAAATGAAGTTTTCACTATAATTCACCTATATGAATGCTTAAAAAAAGAAATGAATCCAAGGAAAACTCTAGGGTGCCACTGGGCATGCCAAAAATGTTTTACTAAAATTTGTCTATTTCAAGTCTAAATAAAAATAGAGAGGTAGGATAGGGATAAGTGATTATAATGAACCCATATTAGTTTATATGTCATATCTAGACATTGTGAGCACTCCTCTTTGGCTAGGGAGGACTACCTACAAGTAAGAAAGTAATACCATAAAATGTTTGTTAGCAGATATTTGAGTGGGCTACCAAGTTATGCGCTTACTCCAAGAAGTGTCAAACTTTCTTAGAGATGATAGTCCACTTTTAAGAGATAAAAGAGTAATAAATAACTAAAAGAGAGGTAAAAAAGAGTAAACATAAGATAATATTATTGTTATTCACAATCTGAGTGTAACAGAAAGCAATAGAGTACAGGTGGTATGTCTATTTATATTTTGGAAGTTGTTTGGGCAAGTTTTGGAAGGGTTAAGAAATCCACAGTTGCCAATGTCTATTATGCTGCTTAGGTTGGTAAGGGTGTGACTGATATTAGTTATGATATTGAGGTTAGTGGAAGAAGGTAACTGATGTCGATTAGTCTATCAAGGTCAATAGGAGCAATAATTACCTATGAGCTTGTAGAAGACTTTTACAAGTTTGGCAAATGACTTTGGTCAGGTTTGAATGGTTGGGGGAGAGTGAGAGAGAGAGAGTATTATTTGGGTGGATCTGGTCAAAGGTTTGGTGTGTTGGAATAAGGAGAAATAAGTAGGGAGGATTTATAACTCCTTTAAGGGGGTTTGATCAAGAATGCATAAAGTAATGAACAATAAATATGAAGTGATTACAATGTAACTACTTAAAAGACCCACAAAATAAGTTATATACTTAGCTATAGTGGTGACTGAATGATAAGTGTTGGATGGATGGCCCCTATCAGGTAGTTTGAATTGATGCCTCAAATAGAGAAAACAAGTGAGTGTTGCTGGTTCTCAATAGCTTAGTTTCTGATTTGGATTAACTTATATAAGATAACAATAAGCTAAGATGCCAAAATTTGAATGCTAAAAGCTTGGATGCAAATAAGAGTGAATTTTATTGATTTATACTGACCTGAACATCAGTTTGGAGTTTGGCTTATATAACCGACGTCAGTGATCTCACTGACATCATTCATGGATTGACCAATGTCGATGGCCTTAGAATAGGTAAAAATACTATCTTTATCTTATTTTATTTTGCTTCTCATTCCAAGTGTGGCACCCATTACAAAATGGTAAAAATAAGAGGTTAAGAAGGACATAGTTGGTTAAGAATTCAGATTTGAGGTGAGAATAAGTCTTGGGTAGTTATACTAAGGGGACTAAGTCTTGAGGTGACTCATCAGGTGAGAGTCAATTTTAGGATGAGGTGGCCCGGTAAGGTGGAAAAAGGGTTTTTTAATTAACTTAATTATATATTTCAAATTAATTAAATATGTGAGGGGTAAAAGCATGGGTTAAAGAGGCTAATTATTATTATTGAAATAGGGCTCAAGGGGGGTTTCGACATAGGGAGTTATGCATCTGTGTGACTCAATTTTAGTGTTTACTGCTATGTACCTAGGGATATGATATATTAATGTATATGGGTTGATGGAGATGATGACATGTGGCACACATCCCCTTAGTTAGTTAAATGGGTACAATATATTAGGATAATGGAGTAACTTATGGAATTAGTACATTAGATAATGGTCAGACTACATTAGGATTAGGAGGTTACCCATCCATGGGTTAGATAGATGTCAATATATAGGAGATGATTAACATGGTAAAGATAGCAAGTAGACATTGAGTCTTCTATTGTAAGAGGATATTGGAGGTTGTCCTCTCAAAGAGACATTGTGGAGTTATTCCTTCCTAAAGGAGTATTATATGGTATTTCCCTACCTTAAGGGTATTTATGCATATATTGAATATTTGAATCATATCAATATCATATCAAGAGGTATCAGAGCTTTGATTTGAGCAATTTGTGTGGAACAAAACCCTAGTTTTTTGAATCGTCAATAAATTTTGATTGGTTGTGATTTTTTCCACAATTTTTTAACTAGATATGGAGAATATTTCAAATAAGTCACAGTAAAAAAATAGAGTTTGTTTGATTAGTCTTGAGGGAGTTATTTCTATTTTAGTGTTTATACTAATTTCACTATATCTTCTAAAATATAGGTAATTTTTATTCAAAATGTTTACTAGAGATATAAGAAGATATATGAGAATTACAGTCAAAATTTTAAAAAATTTCTAGTTATTTTAAGTGATTTGTTGCAATTTTAAGAAGAGGAAAAAAATAATGATGATAAAGAAGAAGAAGAAGAAGAAGAGAATGGTTCAAATAATTTGGATCCAAAGAAAAAATACTAAGGCACATGGAATGAATGGGGAAATCACTATGACTATGCATGGAAGAATACCTATTATGATCATGAATGAAATTAGAGGAGCAAAATGGAATTTAGAAACAAGTTTGGAAAGATATCACCTGCCAAGATCACATATGGATGGCTAGATGATCGATATTGGAGATAAGTATGAAATGATTTGAAGCACACTCATTATTTGGTTTCATCCTATGTTTCAGGGATGAAATATGTCAAGGAGGGAAGTAATGCTATGTACCTAGGAATATGATATATTAAGGTATATGGGTTGATGGAGATGCTAACATGTGGCACACATCCCCTTAGTTATATGGGTAAAATATATTATGATAATGAAGTAACTTATGGAATTAGTATATTGGGTAATGGTCATCTTACATTGGGATTAGGAGGTAACCCATCCATGGGTTAGATAGATGTCTATATATAGGAGATGATTATCATGGTAAAGATAGCAAGTAAGTATTGAGTCTTCTATTGTAAGAGGATATTGGAGGTTATCCCCTTGAAGAGACATTGTGGAGTTATTCCTTCCTAAATGAGTATTATATGGTGTTTCCCTACCTTAAGGGTATTTCTATATATATTGAATATTTGAATCATATCAAGATCATATCATTTACACCTTTATACCTAGAGATAGAATTGGAAAGTGTATGGTTATTTCAATGTAATTTTACCTTTACATCATCACCTAAAAATCTAGCAAAGGGTAAGTCATTTTCAACTAACTTGCAATAGTTTTCATACCCACTACCAATCATATTCAAGATAGTCTCCTCGATGATAACATTCTCTACATTGAAGGTCTCATTTAAGATATCTCTCTTAAAGATTACTTTTATAATTTCACTACTAATTTATAAGCAAGTAATTAAGATGATACCAATGTTATTCCTAATACTACTAAATCCAAAGTAGTTATTTAATAACTTCTTGAAATTAACATCGATTTGCATGAAGACACATAGACCTTACATTTTGATGGTGCCAAAATCCTCTAAGGAGTTGGGGTAGGTTGTATTCTAACTATTCCTCATGGTAAAATTATCCCTTTGTCATTATGTCTAACCTTTTTTGTCACTAATAACATGGAAAAATATGAAGCATTGATCTTAGGCATGAGAGTGACACTTGACTTAGATATTACATATCTACATGCTTTAGGTGACTCCAAAATCATATATCATCAGGTTAATGGTGATTATCAATGTAAAAGTGAAAATATTATAATTTATTATTAAATGGCCACTACCCTCACCAAATAGTTTTCTTATTTTACCATTGAGCCTATTCCAAGAGATCATAACTCTATTACTGATTCTCTTGCTTAGTCAGTATCCCTATTTCATCCATATCAAGTTCTCAATGATTCTCAATTTTTTTTTCAAATAAGAAAGTCCCCATCTTCTATTCAATCACAAGAGTCACTTATTTATCATATTTAAACTATCACCATTTGACAGAGCCCATGGTATAAATATATTATCCAATTAATTGAACATCAAACTTATCCTCTAGACATGGATTCTCATGAAAAGACTATAATTTGAAAACAAGCCTTCAAATATGTCTTTTGATATAATACACTTTATTATCACAATGTAAAAGGTACCTTGTTATGTTTTTTAATGAAAGAAGAGGTCCCTCCTCTTCTTGAACAAGGACATTAAGGCATTTGCATTGGTTACTCTAGAAGACATGCTATAACACACAAATACCTATGCATGGGATACTTTTGGTCTACTTTAGAAAAGGATACTATCAAGTTCAATAAAAAGTGTAGTCCTTTCCAACTTCATGATGATCTAATCCATTTACCACCAACTAAGCTCTAATTTATGGAAAATACTTAGCCATTTTCCATGTGGGGATTATATCTCATCGATAAACTACCTATATCACAAGATGGGCATGTTTTTATCATCATGACTACCGAATATTTTACCAAATGGGTAGAAGCCATACCTCTCATAAAAATCATCAAAAATAATATTTCCAATTTTATCCTTAAGAAAATCATTTTTCGTTGTGGAGTTCCCCATACTATTATTTTTGATAATGGCAACAATTTCAAGAATAAGGACATTAAGCAATTATGTGCTAAATTCAAAATATCCCACAAATTTTTCACATCTTATCCTCTATAGTGCAATGGCCAAGTTGAGGCCACCAAAAAAATTCTCAATAAAATTCTTCAAAAGACCATCCATGAAACCTATACTTTGGGCCTATCATATTAGCATTCGTATTACCACTGTGGCAAACTATTCTTACTAGTCTATGGTTTTGATTCTATCTTACCATTAAAATTTGAGATTTCTTACTTATGTATATCTCTTCATGGTATCATTTACAATGATTAACTATGTGAAGATTTCCTTCATGCTCTTAATATTCTCAATAAACATCATCTAGTCACTATTCAACATAATCACCAATATAAGTCTCGTATTTCCAAGCAACATAATAAAAAGGTTAAAGTTCACACTTTCAATGTTGGCGATCTAGTCCTTAAATTAGACTATACCCATGATAAATAAGGAAAATACACCTAAAAATGGTGGGGCCCTTATTTAGTGAAAGATATTATTGATCTTAACACCTATCACCTCTAACCTAATGAAGGCCATGTTTTCAAAGAGCCCAACAATGCACAATTCTTGAAAAAATATTTTTCCTAGATATTTCCCTTCTTATCATACTTCTATATGATATCCTATTAACTCTTTTTCCAAGATTTATACATGGGTCTCACCCTCTACAGTGGTCTTCTCTTTACACAAACCTTAATTCCTTCTCTTGGTCATTTGGTTTTTTTGTTTTATGAGTTGCATTGTAAAACTATGGATAGGGCCCGATATTTCTCATAAATTCTTTTTTGCTTTCATTGATTTGTCACATCAATTTTGTTATCTTCCAATTATTTTTTGAACCATATTTTGTTTATCTTTTGTGAGTTGTAACATTAGACCATGGATAGGACAAGGCCCTCCTCACAAATATCATTTTCACTTTTATTTCACCCATTTGGGTTTTCTCTTTTATGAGTTACAATGTAAGACCATGGATATGACCAAACTTTCATCATAAAATCACCATTTTTATTACAAAAACACATTTATTAAACTAAATATTTTCCTTTTCTATAATTTTAAGCATTGGCTACAAGTTTGTGATCCCATATTCTCAGCTTTGATTTTTGTTTCTTTTTATAGATAAAAATTGCATAATAAAATAGGTTAGCATGTTTCCCTACACTTACAATATTATTATGATAAGGAATAATACTTATAATTGTATCCCTTTTCACCTTTGTCACATTTTTTTGTGATTTAAAATAATTCAAATTGTTTCATGATCATTCCCCTTGATTTCCTTTCCTTTCATTCCAATTTAGATAAAACAAAGTCAAATTCAAGATATCACTTTTTCTTTGACATTAATTAATAATAATCTTAGACAAAAAAATCTCTATGTTCTCTTTATTATCAACCAAGTCCCAAGTTTTTAAATGATAATCATATTTAGCAACCATGTTTGGTTATCTAAATGTGTATTAAGGAGGAATATAAAAATCCATAAAAATTAAAAAGCCAAATCATTTGAAACAAAAGGAAATATACAAAGTCAAAAGTTAAAATCACACCAAAAGCCATGATTAATAACACATCTCTTATCTACAATCGAATCTCAAACTCTATAGTTGGCCTTTTGATAGAGCTTAGGTCCATTGGGGTATGATAGATCAGTAGATTGGGATAGGGAAATTCAAAATAATTTATGATGTTACCTACTTTCTCATATAAGTAACAAATATTTGTAGTAGACCAAAAACTCTATAAGGGGTCCTAAAGAATGGGGAACACATTGTGGGAAGGTAGGTCCAGTTTACTTTTCATGCATATAGACTTAATGGGATGATATTCATAATTCATTTGATGACCTAAGATTTGTGTGATTAGAAAAAATTATTCAAAATCCTTAATGTTGATAGTCTTCTTGTTTTGACAAATTTACTTTTAGTGTCTTGACTTTGATAAAGAGTTTCTCTACCTTGATTTTACTTCATTTCCCCCACCACTCATTTCATTTCTCCCTTGACAGGCAATTTTGATTCTAAATCTATCTTACCACTTCTATATTCCCTCTTTTTCACATTTTAAAAAAATGCTAGGACTACTTTATCTTGGTTTTACCTATCCTTAGAACAAAATAATATGCTTGAGTGACTATGGATTGATTTTTCTACACCACTGCTTTCCATTTATAGAATTGCCTTGATTTATTTAAATATTTTCCGTTATTGTACCTCCTTTTTTTTGGAAAATTATGTGCATTTCTATATTTCTTGTACTTCCTTTTTTTTGGTATAACTACATCCATTTCTTTTTTTTAGTACTTTTTTTCATTATTGAGTGAGGTTGGATTGTTAATTCTTACTCACCAATGTTATTTTAACTTTTTATGCACTTTTTCCATTAATGATTGAGTAAGGATTATTACTGCTCACTCATCAATGTTGTTTTACCATTTCTTGACCATATTTGTTTAAGGATTATTATTATTTTCACATCGATGTTTGATTACCATTTTTACTTGTATCCTTAGTTTGACTTGGTTTGTTTCCCTTTCTCACTTAATGTTTACTTGTTTCATTTTTTTGGTCATTTAATAGCCTTGGATTTTTGATTATCTGATTTAATCTAAATTTTGATTTGGTTATTTGGTCCTAACTTATCATTTATCACCCCAACTTACCAAATTTCCAAGTATGTCATGCCTACACTTCATCAATTATCTTGACTTTCTTACATTTGTTTGTTTTTGCTCTTTAGTTTTATATCTTTGGGTTTGTCCAAAGCAGTCTCTACACCTTCCACATTCAAAATTACAAACACAACATACAATTATCCAACAATAAAGGTAAGCCAAAGTACATAGATTAATTTTATTTCCAATTATTTCATTTTATTTATTGCCTTTTAGTTATTTTATGCCTTAAAATATTAAAATTTATTTAGCTTCAGTGTTGCATGATTCTATGTTCTTTTCTCAAAGTACCATCTAATTTTGCACTTCAGTGACATGTGATGAGCTTCAAGTGGGGCATATGTATACACATAATATTTTTAAACTTTATAATTATTGATATTTTTTCTCTTGAAAAAATCTATTGAGTCTCAATTTATCTAAGTGTATGCCTTAAAAGGTGCACCAAGAAATGGATAGGCAGACCATTGGTGCTTCACATGATTGTTATCCCCTATACCAACACTTGCTATCTACATAACCTTATCCTATACACTTCCCTAAAATTTGACACCTCTTTATTATATATATAGGAATATGATATATTAATGTATATGGGTTGATGGAGATGATGACATGTGGAACACATCCCCCTTAGTTAGTTATATGGGTCTAATATATTAGGATAATAGAGTAACTTGTGGAATTAGTGTATTGGGTAATGGTCAGCTTACATTGAGATTAAGAGATTACCCATCCATTATTAGTTAGATAGAGGTCTATATAAAAGAGATGATTATCATTATAAAGAATCAAGAAAGCATTGAGTATTATATTATAAGTGGATATTGGATATTGTCCCCTCAAAGAGACATTATGGAGTTATTACTTCCTAAAGGATTATTGTATGGTGTTGTCTTACCTTAAGGGTATTCTATTTCTGCATATATTATATATTTGGCCATCTTGGTCTACCTATATCTTTTGTGATGTGTTGATCTAAATTATATTATGTATTATTTCCAAATATTATAAGTGTGGATCATACCAAGTGGTATGAAAGCTTTGATTTGGGCAAATTGTGTGGAAATAAACCCTAGTTATTTGGAATCGTCAATATCTTTCAATCCACTATGAATTTTTGCAAATTTTTTTACTAGATATGAATAATACTTCAAGGAAGTCTTAGTAAAAAATTGAGCCTTTTTTATTAGTTTTGAGGGCGTTATTCATATTCTAGGGTTTTTACTCATTTAATCATATCTTACGAAACATATGGAACTTTTTGGTGAAATTTTTATAAATACTGTATCATAATATAGGAAATCTATGAAAAAAATTCTAATTTTTAAAATATGTTTGGAGTGAGTTATTCTAATTTTAGGGTTTTTAATATATTCACTCTATAGACAAAAATTTATGTATTTTTTTCACAAAATGTTTATTGAAGTTCCACTATCATAAGAAAACACTACAGTCAAAATTTGGGACTATTTTTATTAGTTTTGAATGAGTTCTTGATATTTTAGGGTTTCATAAACCCTAGTTTTTTTTATGGATCATGAAGTTGCAAGTATTTTTAGGGGAGGATGATATTGATGCTAGAAAATGGTGGCTCATTTTTAAGGAGAATAATACTCAAACATTTTTTTGGCAAACATAATTATCTCTTTCTTTGGGCCTACACAACATTGGTTTAATCAGTTGAGCTTCAAACAAAATCATTCTTCATGGGAAAAAATGAAATATATCTTCCTAGATCGATGGGATATAAAAGAAAAAGACTATGAAAGAGAGGAAGAAAATAATGATGGTAATGAAGAAGAGAATGATGATTATAAAGAATAAAAATTGATTGAAGAAAATAATGATAATGAAGAAGAACATACAAGGAAAGAAGAAGAAATAGAAGAAAAATTGAATGATAAGGGTTCAAATAATTTGGCTCCAAAGAAATATGAGTCAATTTTTAAATTTCATCGATGAATTCAAAAGAAGAAGGTTGTTGTGTCCATAAACCCTACCAAAAAATATAACTTCATCAACATGAATGTGGCCAAGCATATAAATGTTCAAGCAAAGAATATCAAGGAGGTTCAAGTAGATGGTAAGAATATTTGAGTGTTTGAAGATTTGAAACTTATTATGGAAAAATATGTTTTAAATTCATATTTTTATACCTTGGATATGGATGATGTGGATATGGTTCTTGGATATATATGGTTAGAGACTTTTGGAACAATCAATATTAACATTTAGAAGAAGTTCATGAAGTTTTGGTATGGGGAAAAAAGTTCACTTTACATGATATCATAGTGGGAAAGGCACCAATAATAGTCAAAGTAGATCATGAGGATGAGATTGAAATAAGTGATGAAGAGAATGTGAAAGATTCATATGAAGACATAGATGAAGAAATAATATAATTAAATAAAAAAAACTTCATCTACTTAAGAGACAAAAGAACCACCAAAGCAAAAGGTGGAAGACGTAGAAGAAAAGGTTGATAAGGTCAAAGTTTCAGAAAAATTTAAGGTATATAGACACCCAAATCATTATGAGATAAAATAACTATGGATCCATGTGAATGAGTGTCATAATAATAAGCACTTTGGCTATATAAAAAATTAGAGTTCCAATAACTATGGCTATGCATGGAAGCCAAAGAATACCTACTATGGTCATGGATGGAATCAAAGTAGTGCAACAGAATATGGTACATAGAATCAAAAGAGGAATAATTATGCATGGACACCAAAGAAATAAAATTATGATCATGAATGGAATTAGAGGATCACAATGGAATTTGGAAACAAGCTTGGAGAGTTATCATCTGCCAAGATCACATATGGATGGCTAGATGATCGAGATTATAGACAAGTGTGAAATAATTTGAAGCACACTCATTATTTAGTTTATTCTTATGTTTTGCGGATGAAAAATGTTAAGGAGGGAAGTAATGATATGTATCTAAGGACATGATATATTAAAGTATATGAGCAGATGGAGATACTAACATGTGGCACACATCTCCCTTGATTAGTTACATGGGTCCAATATATTAGGATGATGGAGTAACTTGTGGAATTAGTGTATTGGGTAATGGTCAGATTACATTGGGATTAAGAGATTACCCATCCATTGTTATTTATATAGAGGTCTATTTAAATGATATGATTATCATTGTAAGGAATCAAAAAAGCATTGAGTCTTCTATTATAAGAGGATATTAGAGGTTGTCCCCTCGAAGAGACATTGTGGAGTTATTCCTTCCTAAAAGAGTATTATATGGTGTTGCCCTACCTTAAGAGTATTATATTTTTGCATATATTGCATATTTTGACATCTTGGTCCACCTATATATTTTGTGATGTGTTGATCTACATTATATCCTGCATTATTTTTAATATTATAAGTGTGGATCATACCACTATCTTACACATTCTTCCAAGTAATTCACCACCTTAATTATCCCCTTCTTAAGCCTAAAACCATTTTTGATAGTTTAAAGTACATTATTGGCCTAAGCCAACCCTATATTTAGTTTTTAAAAAATATTTATGGGTTTAAGTCATCCTTGGCTGACCTAGACCAAGACCTAACTTGTTTTTATCAAATAATGATACATAGTTAAATTGGTCTAACCCTATACACTAATCTTTTGAAAAGGTTTAGGGTTAGATTTAGATATATATAGACATTCATTTTTCCATTTATTAGAGATAAAAAGAGTTAATTATTCATTTGCACTTCTTTACAATCTACTCTTAGACCATTCTACTTGAGGAATTATACCTTAGGTTTTATATTTTGAGAATAATATTTTATTTTGTAAAAGTATTAGATGCTTAGGCCTTTCTTAATGATCCTTAAAAGCCACAACAACATATTTCAAAGCACCTATATCCAAGAGAGAGATTTCAGCTTAATGGGTTCATCTTCAAGTTAAGTATTTCTAACTCTAATCCTCTATTTTAGTAAATAAAAATATCCTAATTAATGACTTTTGAATATATCGATCTCTAAATACATTAGGGTTTTATCTATATATAGCTTAGTTAGAATTATCTATGCATGTTTAATTTTTATGTTTATTACCTAAACTTTATGCAATAATCTTTTGTGAGCACTAGATTAGACTTTATTTTACTTTGCATGTACTTTGTGAAAATGAAAACATAGGACCTAGATAGGTTTATTGCATAGTGTTTCTTGACTAGAGGCTTTAGAACCCTATCTAGTGACGTTATTATGGTAAGATATCCCTTAGTTAGGTTTAGTGGATCCATCTTGGTCACGACCCCAAATATTTAATGTATCAATAAATGGAAGTGTATGTATGATTTATATTCTCCAAGATACGATTGATTAATAGGCCAGCTTCATTTTCCTTTATATACAAAGACCACTTTGATAATTTTATGGGGATAAAATCAATAATATAGACACCAAAAAATATATTTTAATTTATTTTTTGATATTTTTAGAATCATTTGGGATGTAATGTTTTTATAACAAGGCATGAATGTGAGTTTTAAGTCACCTTTATAAATATTTATGGCTCTATATAACAAGGTGTTATGACCAACACACCCTATTTTTATTTGAAATAGGGGGCCCCTCTAAAAATCTCATGAACCAAAGCTTCAGAGTCTTTTATTTCATTTTCATCGATAGCATCTGCTTAAATCCTTAGAATATGCATTGATCTAATTTCCCCAAGCAACAATAATCCTCTTTTATTTTTAGGACTAAGGAGTGTTTTTTATTTTTATGAATAATGACACTAAAATTATAGGTTTGATTTTGTTGAAATATCCCAAAGTTTTATTTCAATCTTAGAGTGTCAGGCTTGTCATTATTTGTAACAAATCAAAATCTTCATAACTAAAAAATAAGTTTTAAATGTATCATGTCCCTTTTTAGTTTCTTACTTAGTCTTTTTTGTGAATTTTATAGGGATAAAGATAGACTAAATAAATGAGAAGGTGCCACATCACCAAGTGTTAGAATGGATAGTCCCCCAGAGCTATTAGAGATGTCATATCTCGAGAGAGCCCAACCAAATGAGAAGGTGCTATGTTTTCATGCATTATAATGGTTAGTCCCCCAGACCTAGTAAAGATGTCAGAGCCTAGGAGATCTCAACCAAATGAGAAGGTACCATGTTGCCATGTGTTAAAGTGACTATTCCCCCAGACATGCTAGAGATGTCAAATCCTAGTAGAGCTCGATCAGATGCAAAGGTGTTATGTGTCAAAGTGGCCAATCCCATAGACCTATGAAAGATGTTAGAGCTCAAGAGATCCTATTTGAATGAAAAGATACCACATCATCAAATGTCAAAATGGATGATCCCTTAGACTAATCAAAGATGTAAAATATTGAGAGATCCTAACTTAATGGGAAGGTGCCACATCATTGAATGTTAGAGTGGCTAGTCTCCTATATCTATTAAAGATGTTAGAGCTTGGGAGATCCTATCTAAATAATAAGACATCATGTTTCCATGTGTTACAATGGCTAGTCCCCTAGACCTATTAGAGATGTCAATGCTTAGGAGAGCCTAGATGAATGTGAAGGTGCCATGTCACCAAGTGTCAGAATGGTCACTCTCTTAGACCTATCAAAGATTTTAGATCCTAAGAGAGCTTAGTCAAATAAGAAGGTATAATGTCACCATGTGATAGATCAGCCAGTCCCTTACACCTATTAGAGATTTTAGAGCTTAGTATATATAACCAAATGTGAAGATGCCACATCATTAAGTGTTAAAATGGCTAGTCCTTGAGACCTATTAGATCCTAAGAGAGCCTAACCAAATGAGAAGGTGTCACATTGTAATATTTCATAAAAACTAGTCCCCTAGACTTGTTAGAGATGTCATAGCCTAGGAGAACCTGGATGAATGCAAAGGTGACATGTCACCAAGTGTCATAATGGCCACTAATATACACCTATTAGATATGTTAGAGCCTCAAAAATATTGATCTAATGAGAAGGTGCCATGTTGTGTAGTATGAAGATGAACTAGCATCCACCTAAGGCCCCAAGAAGATTAGAATAAGGTACATATGAAATTGGAGAGATAATTAAGATGTGTCATGTGTCCCTAAGTGGCACATCACCTACCCTAAAATAATGACTTAGATTATGGAGCCATAAATAGATGTTGATTATTATTAGGAAGACCAATGAGTAAATGACATGTGTTAAAAATGGGAATTAATTAAAAAGCCTCTAAGATATGTAACCACATGTCTATCATGCATTGGGTATTAACATAATAGGAATTTGAGCTTGATTAGATTATTTTAAAATATCCCATCACCATTACTATATTTGTCCATAGGTGGAGGATCATGGGATCCCAATTCAATTCTATATTTACAAGTAAAGAGAGAAAATACAACCACCAAATAAAATTTGAATTTGTAGCAAGTGAGTCACTAAACACCATTAACATAGGGGACTGTATGCATGCATTTATAAATAATTATAAGAAGCTCAATAATGGTTACTGCTATGTACCTAGGGATATGATTTATTATTGTATATGGGTTGATTGAGATGCCGATATGTGGCACACATCCCCTTAGTTAGTCATATGGGTACAATATATTAGGATAATAGAGTAATTTTTGGAAGTAGTACATTGGGTAATGGTCAGCCTACACTAGGATTAGGAGGTTACCCATCCATGGGTTAGATAGATTCATATATATATAGGAGATGATTATCATGGTAAAGATATCAAGTAAGCATTGAGTCTTCTATTGTAGGAGGATATTGGAGGTTGTCCCCTCAAAGAGACATTATTGAGTTATTCCTTCCTAAAGGAGTATTATATGGTGTTTCCCTACCTTAAGGGTATTTTTTCATATAATTGAATATCAATATCATATCAAGTGGTATTAGAGCTTTGATTTGGGCAATTTGTGTGGAGCAAAAACCTAATTTCACTATATCTTCTAAAATATAGTGAATTTTTATTCAAATTTTTTATTGGATATGTAAAAAGATATAATAGAATTACAATTGAAATTTAAGAATTTTTTGAGTCTTTTTGAGTGAACTTTTGTGACTTTATAGTTTTTCATATATTCAATCTACAAGTCAAAATTTGTGATACTGTTTCAAATTTTTTTGAATATAGTTCCAATATAATAAGAGGAAGCTACAGTAAAAATTTGGTACTTGTATGATTAGTTTTGTATGAGTTATTGACATTTAAGGGTTTCATGAACCCTAATTTTTTTGTGGATCATGGAGTTGCAAAATTTTTTAGGGGAAAATTATGTTGATGCTAGAGAATGGTGGGTCAATTTTAAGAAGAATAATACTAAAGATATTTTATGGATAATAGAATTATCTCTTTCTTTGTCTGGGCTTGTAAAACATTGGTGGTTTAATCAATTGAGCTTTATGCAAAAGTATTCTTCATGGGAAGCAATGGAACAAACCTTCCTAGATCGATGGGATATAAAAGAAAAAGAGGAGGTAAAAATGGAAGAAAATAATGATGATAAAGAAGAAGAAGAAGAAAAGAAGGGTTCAAATAATTTGTCTCTAAAGAAATCTAAGTCAATTTTTTAATTTCATGGATGCATTAAAAAGAAGAAGGTGGTTGTCTCCATAAACCCTACCAACAAGTATAACTTTATCAACATAAATGTGGCCAAGCATCTACATGTTTAAGCAAATAATATCAAGGAGGTTCAAGTAGATGGTAATAATATTTCAATGTTTGAAGATTTGAAGCTCATTATGGAAAAATATGTTTTGAATTTAGATTTTTATGCTTTGGATATGGATGATATGGATATAGTTCTTGGATATCCATGGTTAGAGACTTTGGGAACAATGAATATTAATGTTCAAAAAAAGTTCATGAAGTTTTGGTATAGGAAAAAATAGATCACTTTACAAAATATCATAGTGAAAAAGGCACCAATAAAAATCTAGGTAGATCATGAGGATGAGATTGAAAAAGGTGATGAAGAGCATGATGAAGATTCATATGATATAGATAAAGACACACTACAACTAGAAATGAACACTTTATCTACTAAAGAGACAAAGAAGGAAAAGGTGGAAGAGGTAGAATCAAAGGTGGATAAGTTCAAAATATTGAAAAAAATTTGAAGTATATAGACACCCACATCATCATGAGAGGAAACAATCATGGAACCAAGTGAGGAAGTGTCATAAAAAAATCATTTTATCTATACAAGAAATAAAATTCCTAATCATTATGGATATGCATGGAATCTAAAGAAAAAATACTATGACACATGGAATGAATGGGGAAATCACTATAACTATGCATGGAAGAATAACTATTATGGTCATGGTTAGAATCAGAGAAGCACAACAAAATGTGGTACATGGAATAAAAAGAAGAATAATTATGTTTGGACACCAAAGCAGTATAATTATGATCATGAATGAAATTAGAGGAGCACAAGGGAATTTAGAAACAAGCTTGGAGAGCTATTACCTACCAAGATCACATATAGATGGTTAGATGATCAAGATTGGAGACAAGTGTGCAATTATTTGAAGTACACTCATTATTTGGTTTCTTCCTATGTTTCAAGGATGAAACATGTCAAGGAGGGAAGTAATGCTATGTACCTAGGGATATGATATATTATTGTATATGGGTTGGTGGAGATGTTGACATATGGCACACATCCCCTTAGTTAGTTATGTGGGTACAATATACTAGAATAATAGAGTAACTTATGGAAGTAATACATTGGGTAATGGTCGGCCTACACTGGGATTAGGAGGTTACCCATCCATTGGTTAGATAGATGTATATATATGGGAGATGATTATCATGGTAAAGATATCAAGTAAGCATTGAGTCTTCTATTGTAAGAGGATATTAGAGGTTATCCCCTCGAAGAGACATTGTGGAGTGATTCCTTCCTAAAAGAGAATTATATGGTGTTTCCCTACCTTAAGGGTATTTCTGCATATAATAGAATATCAAGATCATATCAGTTACCATCCATTTACTCTTTCACTCCTAATTCCTCCATCTCCACTCCACCTCATCCTTCACCCTTCACTACTTTTTTATCCACCCCTCTTACACCTCTCATAACCCAAGGAGTGGTCCTAAGGTCACAAGCACTAAAAATGACTATCTAAGTTGACCCAAACATGCAATAGAGTTTTAAATGATCCTATAAGAGTATGAATATAATTATCATGTAGAGGTTTATCTAATATGGATCCTAATGGTATGGTAAATCCATTAGGATCTATTCTCCCTCACCAAGGTGAGGACTTACACTAGGGAGGAGAGGATGGGTAAGGACCCACTATCAATTTTTTGAGCTACTCATGATATATCTAAGAATATCCTTGAGGACAAATATAGCCAAGTCTAAAATTTATAAGCCTAAGTGAAGAGCATGTTTCCAATTAGGTTAATTGAGTAGGTCAAGGATGCCCTCCTACTAATTTTATCGATCCTTGGGAAAGTAGTGGAGAATCTAGTTGAGACCAATGCACTTATCCAGTGGACTCAGGCCTACATAGAGAGGATTACAAAAATCTATTGGAAATGTCAAAAGCTGTAAGTGGTGCTCAAAAAATGGATGTTCTTAGAGCTAAAACTTAAGGTAACTTTAGACTTAGGGATATAAAAAACATATGCCAAAAACATGAGAACTACATTGGAGTGGTTTTCCTTTGATTGCACTGCAATGGGACCCTTATGAGAGGGTAATAAGAAGATATTGAGCTAATTGAAAGAGGTCAATATCTATGTGCTATTCCACCTAGATGGAACCTTGCTCAAATAAAGAGAATTCGAAGTTCACCTAGGTTAATTCGACCAGGTTATGAGTAAGAAAGTGGCTAAGAAAAACTAAGAAGGGGACTAGGTGGTGCTAGACACATCAACACAATTAACAGTGAGCATCAACTAGGTCTCTATAATCTAAACATCAATGAGATCACCCTTCCAAGTCTCTTAGAGACTGGTAGTGCTGATATAATATTTAGGGAGTTCCAAATGAACCTTTCCAATATAGATAAGGAGTTTGACCTCATGACAGTTATGTTAGGAGTAAGGATCACCTAGTTAAAGTATTTTGGAACCAGTCTTTCTCAGCTACCTCCTCATGTCAATTGAGTGGTCCCATAGATCTATTATGGTTTTTTAAGGATTATTTTGTTTAATTTTTGAAATATATTTATAGCTATAATGAGTGGCCATCATGGCCTATGATGGGATCCTCATGTTATTTGGAGGTGAGCCTCATCCTTTTCTATATAAATAAGAGTCTTATTGTATTATATGTTAGACCAAAATTTCTATCGAATTATATCTAGGATTTTACCTACTTTTCCTTCATCACTCTAGACTATAAAATCAGCCCATATCAGTTATTGTAATAACATTTACTTTTTTAATGAATAAAATCTCTATTTTCTGTAAGAATGTCTATTTTATTTTCAATTTTCTTTCATCTTCATGTTTTAATGATCATCATTACTAGATTAATTAGGTTATCACTTTGTCTCTTTATGTATATCATGTTTATGATGTGCTTATCTATTATAATCATTGTGTGAGTTTTTTCATTTCAACTTTGGTAGTGTTGATAATTTTTGTGTCAATCTACAAATTCTCATATGGTGTTTATGTGTATTCAACAATAAAATCCTAGTACTCATCATTAGTGAGAGATCATATTGAAGGCATACTCTTGGTTTCCTTAGTGGTTCCTATTGTATGTTCTTAGAGGTATAAATTTAGTGAAACTCAGTCTACAGTGGGATAACTATGGCAAAATCGCTTGGTTTAATGACCAGTGCATTGAGCTCATTTTAGACCTAGAGGCCCTCCTTTTTTGCCTTACCCTTCCCTCTCTTTTATGTTTATTTTTTATAATTTAACAACCCTTTACCCTTGTGTTTATAAATAATAAGATTAATATTCAACTTATCATAATAATATTTGTCATGTGTTTAAGACATCAGATTAAACTTTTGATGGTGATAGTGCATAACTTGGATACTATTCATGTAGAATCCATTTTTGAAGTCCATGTATATGTTTAGAAATAAGAAAGGAATGAAAGATTAAAGGTATATGTTTAGAAATATGGGGAAGTATAAAAACAAAAGATTTGATAGACTATTTGAATAATATGGAGAAGTTTTTTAATTGGAAAAGTATGGTAGAGGAGAATAAATTTGCAAAAAATTGAAGGGTCATTCAATGATATGGTGGGACTACTTCTAAAAATAAAGATAAAGGATGGGTAAGGAGAAGATCAAGACCTAGAGTAATATGGAAAAGAAGCAAAGAGAAATTTTATTATCATGGATTATGCATAAGACCTCTATAGAATATTTCATAACCTAAATCAAAAGTATCATAGTGTACAAAATTACATAGATTAATTTTATAAGATGTCCATGTGAGTGCAACATGATTAAATAGAGGAATGAATGATTGAAAGGCATGAAAATGGTTTAAATTTTTATATTCAATATAAATTAGGCATGAATAAGATTATTAGTGTGGAATATGATTATAACCTTGATCTAAAGGCATAGGATAATTAAAATAGATAGTATTTCATAGATCATCTAGGTTGAAGAAAGGATAATCATATCCAATAATGGGATGATATGCATAAAATCTCAAAAAAGGAGAATAATCTTTTGGGATGGATAAAAATTATAGAAAATGGATTCAAAATCAAAAAATAGGAAGAGGATTTTAAAAATGCAAAGACTATGTTGATAGTGGAGGATGGAACGCTCCACTAAAATATTAATTTTACTATAGATGTGATGAAAAATGGAATAGAGAATTTGAGTGTCCATACTATCATGCATAAAAAAATAGGAAAGAGGATTAAACAAGAGTGATTTTTTATAGGTCGAGGTATAATAAAAAAATATAGAATTTGAAATAGTTGTACAATAAAATATCATGATGAGAAGAAAAATTATTGCTCCAAGAAAAGAGTAGGCATAAGATAAAGATAGTGGTAACTCATGGCTACATACAAATATCTTTCGAACTAGGTTCACCTTAGGAGGAAATGTATGTAAAGTTATTATTGATGGTGAAATTTTTGAAAATAAGGTTTCTAAATAAATGGTAGAGAAACTAGGATTTTAATGTGAAAATCATCCCTATCATTACCATATTTCATGGTTTAAAATACTTGTATGGATTAAATAAAGTGTGATGTTATCCAAATGGATGCATGCCATGTGTTATTGTAAATACCCTAGAAATATGTTAGGAAATGAATCCTTCATGGGGATAAGAACACATAATTTTTATAAGGATGGTGAAAAATTAGTTATATTTCCCCTTAAGGAAGAAGAGAAAGTATAAAACATATAATCTAAAAAATAATTTATCAAATAAATGATGTTGATATGATTATATTATATGTTAAAGGAAAATAATGAGGAAGCAGATGTTCTGAAAATACTACCAAAAACAAAAAAGTGTTAGAGGAATATGTTGATGTTATACCTAATGAGTTTCAAAATGGTTTACTACCAAAGAGACATATTCAACATAATATTGTTTTAATTTCAAGATTTTCTCTACCTAATTAAGAATCTTATAGGATGAGCCCAATTTTATATGTAGATTTGAGTAGACAGGTGAATAAAATGGTGAGAAATGATGTAGAAAGGGAGATCATGAGTCAATGTGAAACCCATGCACTAAAAATTTCAAATAAGAATGGAACTTGGAGGATGGGTGTGGATAGTAGGGAATAAAACAAGATCACCATAAAATACATATTTAAGATACCTTACATAGATGGCATGATGGATGCACTTTTATGAGCTACATACTTTGGTAAGAATGATCTATGAAGTGGCTACTATAAAATTTGGATTACAGAAATATATGAATGGAAGACAATGTTCAATACTAAGGGTGGCTATATAAGTGGTTGGTGATGCCATTTGTATTTTCCAATGGATTCAACACATGCATGAGTATAGTGAACAATGTGTTACAAGATTATATTGATAAGTTTTTTATCATATTTTTTATGATATTTTGATATTTAGTTAAATTAAGTGAATTTTATGAATTTGAGAATGATATTATAATTGTTAATAAAGTAAAATATTTTTTGAAGAATTGAATAAGTGCATGTTTATGCAAAATAGTTTGGTATTTTTTGTATTTTTTATTTCATAAGTTGGTGTAAGAATAGATGAAGAAAAGATAAAGACAATTTTCGAGTGTCCTAATCCAAGAAGCATATCAAATGTAATATTTTTTCATGGCTTAACAAGTTTGTATATAAAATCATTAATAATTTTAGTAGTATTGTTGCACATATAATAAATTTCATAAGGGGAAAACAATTTTTGTGGATAATGGTAGCAACAAAAAATTTCCAATTGTGTAAGAACAAGGTGATAGATTCCCCTTTTATATCATTACCATATTTTAGAAAGGTATTTGAGGTGAAATTTGATGCTTCACATGTGGGTGTTAGTGTAGTATTTAGTTAGTAAAGAACACCAATATTATATTTTAATGATAATTTGAATGAGTTAAGGAATAAATATTATACCTATGGTTTTGGATCATATGCCATTTTACAAGAACAAATACATTGAAGGCATTTCTTGATGCCGAAGAATTTTATTATCTTTATAGAATGAGACCACAATATATGTAAACACTTAAATTAAATTAAATATTATACATGAATAGTGGTTTTATATTATGCAAGTATATACTTTTGTTTTTTATGAAATTAGAATCAAGTATTAGAATCTTTGATTATGCATGTGACATTGTTAACTACTATGGCGAGTGAAGTAGATGGATTAAATACTATCAAAGATTTGTATGGATCTAATCTATACTTTGAAAATATTGTTTAACAATGTAGGAATATATTAATAGGTGAGACATTTTTTAATAATGATGATTATCTTATGTAATATGGATTTTTATTTAAGGGAAAGCAACTATGTATTCCAATTGGGTATGAGACACAATATTGTTAGATAACTTCATAGTGGTGGTTTGGTTGGAAACTTTGGTAAAAACAAGACAATATATTTAGTAGAAGGGAATTATTTTTCACCAAAGAAGAAGAGAGATATATCAGGTTATGTATCAAGTATGTCAAGTGGATAAAGGCCATGCACAAAACATAATGTTGTATATGCCACTTCCAGTATCAAAAATACCATGGATAGATTTGACTAATGATGTTGTATTTCAAATGCCAAACACATAGAGAGATAATGATTAATTTTTTTTGTAGGTAAGATATATAAAATGGTTCATTTAATTTCATGCAATAAAACTATGAACTAGGAATTTGACTAAGAAGAGGAGATTAGTATGGTGTTAGTGAATGAAACCAAATTAAAAAAAACACTAAGCTAACATTTTCATGCCTAGTTACTAGGGTGAGCTTAGTAACAAAAAAATGACAAATACAACTAAAAATTAAGGAGAAACAACAAGAATTCCTTCACCTTCCTTGGATGCTCCAAATACCTTTGTAGTAGTGGTTTGCTCAGTTTTGTGCTCATGAAATCCTTGGCAATGGAAGCTTGTCTACCTCCATCTCTCCTTGGCACCTTTGGCTTGTGGCTTGGTTTATCTTGGAATCAATTTGGCATGGTAACACTAGTTGCTTGAAGATTTTGGAACCAATATTACATTATAAATTTGCATTAATTAAGCTTTTGAAGATATTTGAGCATAATAACTTTGCACCAAAATATCTTAGAAATGATGTTCATGGCCTCTCTATTTATAGATTTTTGAGATTGATTATAATCAACCTGAACTGTCCATCTCAAGATTGAGATGTGTGGCTAAGGATTAATCCAATTATGTAATTAAAATCCGTAAATAGGCTCATCAATATTTGGGATAGATGAGCAATTAAGAGGCATGGAGGGCTTTAATGAGGCATGGGAGGCATGAATCCTAATATTTATGGCATTTATGGCCTAGGGATGTCTTCCCAAGAAATGAGGTCACCTGATGATGTAGATATTCAATATGCATTTCCAAAATAAATTATTCAACAAGTTTCCATGGATTTCTTAATTAGGATCTAATTTGGTTTAATTATCTCTTAAGTATGTTTAAGTACTTTATGCACAAATTACTCAGATTGATTAGAATGCCTTGTTATTGGTCCAAAATTTAATTGGATTGGAATTAGAAGGCAATGCTAGATGTGCTAGATCTGTTATCCCATTTAAGATGTTACCAACAACAAATAATTAAGGCATATATCTTATTTAAGATATTTGGTAGGAAATATCAATCCAGAGCACTTAGGTGCAAAATTGGCATTTTGACTCGAAATGATCTGATCAAAGATAGTTGGCCCGTAAATTGCATTTCCCCATTTAGGGATACCCTAGAAAAAATTAGCATTTGAATATGTTCATTTCAAATATTTTAATGTGCTTTAGTGTTTCTAGGCCAAATTGTGCACTTTGGGTATAAATTGGCCAAAAGCCTAATTGGAGGTCAATGGTGGCCAGATTTAGGTGTCTATAGTTTACCCCTATTTAGGAAGATGTTTCAAACCATAGGTAAAGAAATGTCTTCTCAAATAATGAGAGATGGTCTGTATTCCAAAAAGAAGATGATGATTGAAGAACAAATCTCTAAATGGTTTTTGGGAAGCCTATGATGATTCCCCCTTTAGGGAGTGGCCATCACATTTGTTGATGGATGATCCCTTGAAAAGAAACAAGAAGAAATGTGGAATTAATTTGTGGTTGAGATTAATCCAAATGAGAAAATACTTGAATGCATTAATTTAAAAAGGATACTAATTTGCCTAAAGGTGGTTATAATTAGGGTTAAAATTCAAAAGAATGATTTGCCCATAAGTGGTTATAATCTTTAAGAGGACCTAGATTGGCTAAAGATGATTGTGCCCCAGTTAGGGATGATTAGCAAGCATAACTCAAGGACATAACTTGGAATATAGATTAAAGATGAGTGGGTGCAAAGTGATGAAATAGATGAAGAGAATAATAAGATTGATCAGTGTGAATGATTCAATTGTACCTACCAATGAGGAGATTCTCATCTTGATTAAAAATGATACAACTAGAATGGCCAATGGGTTAATTTGATCAAGGGTGGGATGGAAGGTTTTTCCAAGGTGTGAAGGAGAAAATTATATAGATACATTGATTATATACCTTTCTAAAACTAATTTTTGTTGTAGCATGTGATGGTAGGCTTCATGATAGAACATCATGAAGACTTAGCCAAAAAATATATAAGGACTAACTCTCAATCTAATAAACACTTGAAAATAATGTACCAATGATAAAAAATGTGATGATAATGTTGATGTATGAATATGGATAGACTGAAGAATAATGTGCTTGAGGAATAACTCATGAATGCATACATATAGACTAAGTCAAGGCAATAATGCTGAAAGCAAAAAAATAGGCAAGCAAGTAAACAAAAAGACAACTAAAAAAACAAATAAATAACTTGAAATAAATAAAAAATAAAAAGCTTGAAAACAAAAGCAAAAGAAAGCATTATAACAATGACCATTCCCCAGTAAGGTGGGTCAAGTATAACTAACTAGGCTTATATAGGACAAATATTATTGGATTTTTAAATATTATGAATGTTTTTCACATTTGAGGTATCTAAACTCATTAGAGAATGACAAGATACATTCTCACAAAAATCTAAGAGCATTTGGCTTAGGTTGCTCAAAAAATAGCGAGAACGTATGGAAAGGGGGATTGAGGTAACCTCAACATGAATTGAGCATGACCCACATAGTCCTAAAATGACCTCAAGTCATATTAATTCTATCCGCACAAAAGGTGAGAAAAAACCAACTAGGTCCCAACAAGTTCTCAAATTTGGCAAATGGCCAGTCAAATGAAAATAATGATGGCCAGCTGATGTGGCAATGCATGATAAACAAGTGTTTCCCCTAGTTTGCCTATAGGTGGTAATAACTAGGATACCATGACATAGGTCAATGATACTAATTTTCCCATAGGTGGTTATAATTAGTAGCAAGACTAGTGAAACATTGATTTGCCTATAGGTGGTTATAATCAGGCTCATATAAAAAAACTTGATACAAGATGAAAAATGAATGAAACACCCATCCACCAAATTTATTGTGAACAAATTCTTAGTTGGTGTTAGGTGATATAATCAAGAAGTTATATCACCATTATGTGAACCAATCAGGCTCAGATATTGAATATTGATAGGATGATATAGTGGCTCTTTTTCCATTGATTATATTGAATATTGGATATAATGGCTCTAGATGATGATATAATGGATCCATTAATGGCTCAAGGTTTTTTTTGCATTTTAGTTGTGTGTTTTATTCATGTTTGTTAACTAGGCTCTCCTTAGTGTCTAGGTGTGCCATTATGTGAACTAGGAATTTGAATAAGAAGAGGAGATTCATATGGTGTTAGTGACAATGCATAAAACATATTGAAAAAGAAAACACTAAGCTAACAGCTTCATGCCTAGTTACTAGGGTGAGCTTGGTAATAAAAACAAATGAAAAACACAACTAAAAAGTAAAGAAAAATAAAAAGAATTCCTTCACCTTCTTTGGATGCTCCAAATGCCTTTGTACTAGTGGCTTGCTTAGTTTTGTGCTCATGAAGTCCTTGGCAATGGAAGCTTGTCTACCTCCATCTCTCCTTAACACCTTTGGCTTGTGGCTTGGTTTGGCTTGGAATTAATTTGGCATGGTAACACTAGTTGCTTGAAGCTTTTGGAACCAATCTTGCATTATAAATTTTCACAAATTAAGCTTTTGAAGATATTTGAGCATAATAACTTTGCACCAAAATAGCTTAGAAATGATGTTCATAGCCTCTCTATTTATAGATTTTTGAGATTGATTAGACTCAACCTGAACCATCCATCTCAATATTGAGATGTGTGGCTAAGGATTAATCCAATTATGTAATTAAAATCCATAAATAGGCTCATCAATATTTGGGATAGAGGAGTAATTATGAGGAATGGATGGATTTGATGAGGCATGGGAGGCATGAATCCTAATATTTATGGCATATATGGCCTAGGGATGTCTTCCTAAGAAATGAGGCCACTTGATGATGTAGATATTCAATATTCATTTCCAAAATAAATTATTCAATAAGATTCGATGGATTTATTGATTAGGCTTTAAATGGTTTAATTATCTCTTAAGCATGTTTAAGTACTTTATGCACAAATTACTCAGATTGATTAGAATGCCTTGTTATTAGTCCAAAATTTGACTAGATTGGAATTAGAAGGAAATGTTAGATGCACTAGATCTATTATCCCATTTAAGATGTTACCAACAACAAATAATGAAGGCATATATCTTATGCAAGAGATTCGGTAGGAAAGATCAATCCAGAGCACTTAGGTGCAAAATTGGCATTTTGACTCGAAATGATCTGATCAAAGATAGTTGGCCCATAAATTGCATTTCCCCATTTAGGGATACCCTAGAAAAAATTAGCATTTGAATATGTTCATTTCAAATATTTTAATGTGCTTTAGTGTTTCTAGGCCAAATTGTGCACTTTGGGTATAAATTGGCCAAAAGCCTAATTGGAGGTCAATGGTGGCTAGATTTAGGTGTCTATAGTTTACCCCTATTTAGGAAGATGTTTCAAACCATAGGTAAAGAAATGTCTTCTCAAATAATGAGAGATGGTCTGTATTCCAAAAAGAAGATGATGATTGAAGAACAAATCTCTAAATGGTTTTTGGGAAGCCTATGATGATTCCCCCTTTAGGGAGTGGCCATCACATTTGTTGATGGATGATCCCTTGAAAAGAAACAAGAAGAAATGTGGAATTAATTTATGGTTGAGATTAACCCAAATGAGAAAATGCTCGCATGCATTGATGTAAAAAGGATACTGATTTTCCTAAAGGTGGTTATAATCAGGATTAATATTCAAACTAATGATTTGCCCATAGGCAATTATAATTTTTAAGACGACTTAGATTGGATAAAGATAATTGTGCCCCAATTAGGGATGATTAGCAAGCATAACTCAAGGATATAACTTGGAATATAGATTAAAGATGAGTGGGTGCAAAGTGATGAAATATATGAATAGAAGAATAAGATTGATCAGTGTGAATGATTCAATTGTACCTACAAATGAGTAGATGCTCATCTTGATTAGTAATGATACATGTAGAATGGCCAATGGGTTAGTTTGATCAAGGGTGGGATGGAAGGGTTTTCCAAGGTGCTAAGGAGAAACTTCTATAGATACATTGATTGTAGACCTTTTTGAAGCTAATTTTTGTTGTAGCATGTGATGGTAGGCTTCATGATAGAACATCATGAAGAATTAGCCAAAAAATACATAAGGACTAACTCTTGATCTAATAAACACTTGAAAATAATGTACCAATGATGAAAAAATGTGATGACAATGTTGACATAAGAATATGGATAAACTCAAGAATAATGTGCTTGAGGAATCACTCATGAATGCATACATATAGATTGAGTTGAGGCAACAGTGCTGAAAGCAAACAAGCATGCAAGAAAGTAAACAAACAAACAACTAAATAAATAAATAAAAAAACAACCTCAAATAAATAAATAAATAAAAAGCTTGAAAACAAAATCAAAAGAAAGCATCCTAACAATGACCATGCCCCGGTAAGGTGGATCAAGGATAACTAACTAGGATTAGAAAGGACAAATATTTTTAGATTTTTAAATATTATGAATGTTTTTAGCATTTTAGGTATATTAACTCATTAGAGAATGACAAGATACCTGCTCACAAAAAGGTGAGAGCATTTGGATTAGGTTGCTAAAAAAATAGTGAGATCGTATGGAAATGGGGACTGAGGTGACCTCAACATGAATTGAGCATGACCCATATAGTCCTGAAATGACCTCAAGTCATAGTAATTCCATCCACACAAAAGGTGAGAAAAACCAACTAGGTCCCAACAAGTTCTCAAATTTGGCAAATGGCCAGTCAAATGAAAAAAATGATGGCCAGCTGATGTGGCAATGCATGATAAACAAGTGTTTCCCCTAGTTTGAATATAGGTGGTAATAATCAGGGTACAATGACATAGGTCAATGATACTAATTTTCCTATAGGTGGTTATAATTAGTAGCAAGATTGGTGAAACATTGATTTGCCCATAGGTGGTTATAATCAGGCTCACATAAAAAAAACTTGATACAAGATGAAAAATGAATGAAACACCCATCCACCAAATTTATTGTGAACAAATTCCTAGTTGGTGTTAGGTGATATAATCAAGAAGTTATATCACCATTATGTGAACCAATCAGGCTCAGATATTGAATATTGATAGGATGATATAATGACTCTTTTTCCATTTATTATATTGAATATTGGATATAATGGCTCCAGATGGTGATATAATGGATCCATTGATGGCTCAAGGTTTCTTTTGCATTTTAGTTGTGTGTGTTATTCATGTTTGTTAAATAGGCTCTCCTTAGTGTCTAGGTGTGCCATTATGTGAACTAGGAATTTGACTAAGAAGAGGAGATTAGTATGGTGTTAGTGACAAAATGCATAAAACATATTGAAAAAGAAAACACTAAGCTAACAGCTTCATGCCTATTTACTAGGGTGAGCTTGGTAACAAAAAAAAATGAAAAACACAACTAAAAAGTAAGGAAAAATAAAATGAATTCTTTCACCTTCCTTAGATTCTCCAAATGCCTTTGTAGTAGTGGCTTTCTTAGTTTTGTGCTCATGAAATCCTTAGAAATGGAAGCTTGTCTACCTCCATATCTCCTTGGCACCTTTGGCTTGTGGCTTGGCTTGGTTTGGAATCAATTTGGCATGGTAAAACTAGTTGTTTGAAGCTTTTGGAATCAATCATGCACTATAAATTTGCACAAATTATGCGAACTAGGAATTTGACTAAGAAGAGGAGGATATATTATTCCAATATTCAATATAATAGGTGGAAATGAGCCATTATATCACCTTAGCCATTAATGTGAACCAAGCCATTATATTGTCTAAGTCAGGATGATCCAATGATTTTATCACAAATTAGGTGTTATATAAACATGATGGTGATATTCAATATTTGAGCCTGATTGATGGCTAGATTTAGGTGTCTACAAAAACCAATGATTTTAATATGATAGAAAATTTATTTTTCAAAGATGTTAGATTGCATGGTGATCTAAAGACCATTAATTCAGGTAGGGATACAAAATTTCAAAGTCATTTTTTGGGGACTCTATGGAATAATTTAGGAATTAAATTATAATTTATTATTGCATACTTCCCTCAGATACATGGATAAATATAGGTGTTAAATAGGAGTTTAGGAATTTTTTTTGAGATGCATTATTCAAGAGAAGCCCAAGAAATGAGACTTGGCATTACCACAGGGTAAGTTTGAATATAAAAGTCTAGTTAATATCTAACTAGGAAAATAACCACTCTAAATTATTAATATTAGAAAACCTAAGGGTGTTTTAGACTTGGTCTATTTACCAATTTCAGAGTGGATTAATGACGATGTAGAGACATATAAAAATTACATACAATAATTATAAGATGAAGTAGGGATAAAGATACATGAAATAAATAACAATTATAATTAAAAAAACAATGTAAAAATAAGGCCAAAGGTATTTGAATAGGGAGATTTATTGATGGTATATTTGATAAAATAATTATTTCCCTAAGGAACATACAACAACCTGAAATATAAGAAGATTGGTATGTGAAAAATTATGAATTAAAGAAGTGACAATGTTTATGAGGTACGTTCACCAAAAAGTTTTGATATATCAAAAATGTTCAATTTTTCTAATTTATATTAATTTCATAGAGATGATAATAAAGCATAATAAGAATAAGTGGATTGGGAGCATCAAGAACCAAGAAATAATAAATAAAAGATAACACAATTTTTGGACAAAAAGATAATAAATACTAGGCAAGACAACTGCAACATCTATTTGGTATAATGGGAAGGATTAAATCAAGAATAAATCACTTTTTTTAGATTTGGAATTGAATAATATTTACAAGGAAAAATGGATGAAGTTTAATCAAAACAACTCATAAGAACTAAGTTTTTTTAACCAAAAGAAAATGATTAGGGAGCCTATCTTGTGGAGAGGATAAATTTTGATTTGAGAACCAATTTGGGCCCTTTTTAAAACTAAATATCTCAAATATATCTATACCACTATAAGTCAAGATAATTTTTTAATGACTATTTTGACAAAATTTTGGTGAAAATCAACCATCTAGAGGTCAAAAAATACATTTTAATATATTTTTTGGTACTTTAAAATTTTTGGGATTTGATATTTTTTAACTAGGCCTAAAATTGAGGTTCAATTCACCCTTTGTATTTATTTAGGTATGTAAATAATAAGGGATGATTATTAGGCCCATATGAGCTTTCATTTAAAATTTGTTAAAAAATAACATGTATGATTAACTTTATGTACCTTTTTGATTTTATTACATATTTATTTATGCATGGCAACTCTATTTTCAAGTTTCTTGGTATTCAAGGACTCTTATGTATTAATTTAAGGAATAATTAATATTTATATTATAATTTTAACTTCTTCTTAAATAATTATCTTTATAATCATGTGTTTTGGAATCATTGCACGTGTTTTAGATTCATAAGTGCAATTCTAAATATCATACACCTTTTGTAAAGTACCTGTAGACACTAAAATTGAGTCACACATGTGCGTAACTCCCTGTGTCAAAACCTCCCTTAAGCCTATTTCTTAATAATAAAAATTAGCCTCCCTAACCCATGCCTTTACCCCTCACACATTTAATTAATTTAAAATACTTAATTAAGTTAATTAAAAACCCCTTATGCCACTTTACCTAGCCACCTCATCCTAAGACTGATTCTCACCTAATGAGTCACCCCAAGACTTAGTTCCCTTATTCTAACTACCCAAGACTTATTCTTACCTCAAAAATAAATTCCTAATTAGATACATCCTTATTAGCCTCCTATTTTTACCATTTTGTAATAGGTGCCACACTTGGCATGAGGAAAAATAAAAAATTGGCCAAAAATAGTAGTTTTACCTATTCTAAGGCCACCAACATCAGTCAACCCATGGCTAAAATTAGTGGAATCATTGATGTCAGTTATATAAGCCAAATTCTAACTTGATGTTTAGGTCAGTAAAAATCAAGAAAATTCACTCTTATTTGCATCCAAGATTTTGGCATTCAACTTTTAACATCTTAACTTATTGTTATCTTGCGTAAGTCAATCTAGATCAAGAACCAATATTTTGAGGACCAACAACACCTACTTATTTTCTCTATTTAGGGAATCAGTTCAAACTACATGATACGAGCCATCCATCTAGCACTTATCATTCAATCACCACTATAGCTAAGTATATCATTTATTTTTTAGGTCTTTTAAATAGTTACTTTGCTATCAATTTACATCTAATGTTCATTACTTTACACATTTCTGACCAAAACCCTATGAGGGAGTTATAAATCTTCCCTGCTTGTTTCCCCTTGACCTGACACACCAAACCTCTAACTAGATCTATCTAAACCATACCATCTCTCTCGCATAACTCTTTCCCAACTTCTTAGAGTTGACCAAAACCATTTCCCAGACTTGAAAAAGCCTTCTGCAAGCTCTTAGGAAATTATTGCCCCACTGACCTCAGTAACCTAACTAACATTAGTCATCTTCACCCACTGACCTCGATATCATAACCAATATCGATCACTTCCTTATTGACATCAACAACTATGTATTTCCTAACCCTTCCAAAACTTACCCAAACAACTTCCAAAATACAAATAAAAGACACCACCTTTACTCTATTACTTTTTTCTGCACTCAGGTTATGAATAATGGTGATATTACCTCTCTTTTACTCTCTCTTTACCTCTCTTTTAGTCATTTATTACTATTTTGTTTCTCAAAATTGGACTATCATCTCTAAGGAAGTTTGACAATTCCTGAAATAAGTGTGTAGCTTGGTAGCCCACTCAAATATCTACTAACAAACATTTTGTGGTAGTGTTTTATTGCTTGCAGGTAGTCGTCCCTAGCCAAAGAGGAGTACTCAAAACATCTAGATATGGTGTGCAAACCAGTCTGGGTTCATTCTAATCACTTATCCCATCATTCTTCTCTATTTTTATTTAGACTTGAAATAGACAAATTTTAGTGAAACATTTTTGGCACACTCGGTTAGACCCTGGAGTTTTCCTTGGGTTCATTACTTATTTTAAGCATTCATATAGGTGAATTATAGTGAAAACTTCACTTCTTGAACTTTCCTCTTCTCTTCTTTCTTAAAACAAAAAATTCAACATTTTATATTTTCTATTTATAAGTAATAAACTAAAACTTTATTCTTTTTTCTTTGCATTTAAAAGCTAATTAATCATTTTTCTTACAAGTTGAAAAAATCTCTTCTTTACTTCTTCTTGCATACACATTCAGATAGTGAATTTCATTCTCTACTCCTATTTCATCTTTGTTTTCATTCGAATCTAAACATTTTAGATTTGGGTTTAAAACTTACTGCACTTCATTATTTGCTACTATATATATTAGCTCACCTAGTTAATTACAAGCATTATGAATGAATTATAGTGCACCTATGTTATACAACCATATCAAACTCACAAAAACAAACATCTAAACTCACCTAAGAAAAGGCCCATCAAGATTTCATCAGCTGGTGGATCACCTTACCCTACTTGGCTATCCTACTTGGATTTCACCACCAAGGGGAGAACCCACTCCATTCTCTGGTGGAGTATAAACTCTAGGTAGAAGGTATATTTTGGCTAAGCGGCCTAGTTTGGCTTTATATACATGAAGTATAGAGAGTAATCTCCTATAACAAGCCACATACCTATTCTAACATATATTTCCTCTTGAGCACTAAAATTAACCTAAAACTAGCCTAGATTGCTTTCTAGCACCTTTAACAACCATATTTTCATCTCATTATCTGATTAAGGCATAAGCCAACATGAGACTAAAATTAATCTCTAAGAGTTAATAATTAGTGACTGTATATTCTTATTTTAATTTTCTTTTGCCTTCTATCTTTTGGAGTTAGTAAGGATGTTTTCCTATTGATTCAAAAAAACAAAACTATTTATAATACTTAGTTTGTATAACCTATTATATCAAGTTTTCTAAGTGTTCTTCCTTCTTACACAGACCTCTTGCATCCATTATTTTAGCTAGTTTCTACTTCTGGGTTTCTAAAACTTTAGATTTTCCATCTCCCAAGATATCATAGTGATTGACATTGATTAAATATACTGATGTTGGCAAACTTTTGATATTGACATTGATTAATCCCACCAATGTTGACAAACTTTTACTACAGATATCGGTTAAGTGATCGACATCGATGACTATGTAATTTTGATTTTCTCAAAATAACAAGCTAAAACAACCCACTTACCTACATCCAAACCTAAATTTTCCTTATTCTATCATTAATACATAGTAGTAAGACTATTTATACTTCCTCTTGTATGGTATTGACATGAGCTCAAGCAAAATTCTTGCCAATTACACAAGCTGATAACCACTTCCACCTTCCCCTTTTATTGTTGAGTGTGTCATGGAGCATACTTTAGATATAGAGCATACTCTAAGCCCCAACCAAATTCCTATTGTGCCTAAAGGATATCAATAGTTTGCTAAATTTCTTGATTATAATGTGGTATCCCTTCAACATTACCTTACCATGAGGTAAACCTATAATTCTTTAGGTGACCCAATCTATGGTATGCCAACCTCTCTAATGGAGAAAACTTCAGTTTTAGCTACCTCTACTATTTTACCCATGATTACTCAAAGCACCACCTTGATAAATAATCCAACCATAAATAATGTCTTAAGTTTAGCATCACCAATAGCTTAATCCCACTTAAACCTTGACATGACTTTCCTACTTTCACAAACACAACTAGTTCAATCAAGTCACACCCTATTTAATAATTTAGTGGTACCTATTCCATCTACCCTTTCACCTATAATCACTCAAGTTATGACTCACCCTTCATCTATTCTCACCATGACAATAACTCAACCTATAATAACAATATCCAATCAAAGCATAGTCTCTAACCCAATAGGACAAGCCCCTTTTCTTTCCGCCCTGCAGCCTATGACTCATAATACTTATGTTGTGCCAACACAAGCACAACAAGCTATGCCATATGCTCCCTTTACTTCCTATTAGGTTACTTATGACTTAGGAGGTATCCCCCAAACTAATCTCCCTCCAAACCTCATTAAGATGTTGATGGATAAGATGTCTAATCTAAAGACATCTATTTCTGGTTTAAAGAATGTGTTATCTTATGATCAAATATGCAATGAACCCATCTATCCTTATGTGCCTATTCACCCTTATCCAAGCCAATGGGATCTCCCTAAATTTACTCATTTCCAAAGTAAAGAGGACTCATAATAACATTTTTGAGCATTTAGACATACTTATTATTTAATAGGGCACGATGATGCATTACTACTTCACACTTTCCCTATGTCTCTTTTAGGTTCTACCTTGGATTGGTATATCTCTATAACTCAACACTCCCTTTTCTCATTTACCCAACTCGCACAAATATTCATAGACCATTTCTCTATTAACATTTCTAAAAAGGTTTCTATTATAGACCTTTATTCCATTAGATAATTTGATGATGAGTCTATCACAGATTTTGTTGCTTGTTGGAGAGGCTTGATCAATCAAATCTCCTTCTTCTTACCCAAAACTAAGCTTATTGAGCTCTTTTCAAGGGCATGTGCTAAACACATTTCATCCACACTCCAAGTTCAAACTTTTTACACATTTTATGAAGCCTTTACAATGGTGCAAAAACTTGAGATTCAGGCTATAGACGAAGGCAGAGTCAAATTGCATAGTAAGAACCCCAATTCCAAATCGAATGATTCCTCATCTTCTAAAACTTCTCCTTCTAACCAAACAGATAAAGGCTTTACCAATGTAGTGGTCATTAATTCAAATTCTTCTACAACCATAAACCAATCTAATTCCTTGACTTCCCAAAATTTGACCAAGTAATTCTAATAATAGTATGAATAAAGACAATACACTCGCATGGGGGTGTCATATACATCCATTTTGGAAAAAATATTGCAACAAGGTGTCATAACCCTTACTCAAATCAAACCTCATATAAAGTTTGACCCCTCCTATCCTATTCCAACTTGGTATAAGAAAGATGAGTTTTGTGGCTACCATCAAGTTAAAGGCCACAATTCTAATAACTATAAGGCATTCAAGAACATTGTTCAAGACATGCTTGATAGGGGTGATCTCATTTTGGATAATCCTAATGCAACACCTAATCAAAGTATACATGTGTTCAAATATCCTTTTCCTAACCATTCATCCAATCAAAATATTATTCAGGCCATGACTAACTTAGGTGATCATAATATCCATATGATTAATATGGTCTTTCCTTTACCTTTAGTTCAACCTCCCCCTCAATAGGAGGTACCCATTTGATTGACTCCTCCCACACAGTCAATGGCATTTTTTTCCCATTCTTCCTCCCTAAGTAGAAGATCCTATTTCACCCATTCCACTCCCATGTGAAGAAGATCATCCATTACCACTTCATTTGCCACCAAAGGAGCCAATATTTTTAATTCCCTTTGCACCAATATTACCTATCCTCTTACCACTTGAAGACCATGCTTTATCCATTCCTCAACCACATGTTGAAAGGAACATTATTCCTATGTTATACCTCCTTGAGGAACCTTCTTCACCTAACTCTCCTCCACCGATAGAGAGTAGTACCTCATCCACTCCACCTTTACACCTAGAAGAGTTAGTATTATGTACTCCCACATTAGATGAGAGACCTATTATGCCTAATCTAATTGTAATACTCTTACCCATTCTTTTATCTATGGAGGGTCATACTTTACCTATTCCTCACCCACATATTGAGGGAGTAGTAATACCTATGCTTTACCCCCTTGAGGAACCCTCTTCACCTACCTCTCCTCCACCCATAGAAGACCATGCCTCTTCTCTTGTCTCTGTTAAAGAATACCTTGTTGTGGTTTTTTCTCATGTTTGGCCCAAAGTAGTAGAGACCAATAATTTCCCTCTTTCCTAAACACCTTAATGTTATAAAAATACAAATATAAGGCCTACGTCAACTTCATCTAAACCCTTCTCATGGTTGGTGAAAAGTCTAGAATTTCTTGACTTCACAAAGATAGATCACAACATTTTGGGACCAGCTTAAGACTCCTTATATAACACAATGAATGTAAACCTTTACCACCAACCCTCTCACTACCCTTTACCCCAAGGTATTTGACAAAGTTAGAGTTTCTTCACCAAAATCACCTAAAGTTCATCCATCTATGTTAGAACCCTCACCCTCACCAACATCTACCACATTAAATTAAATCAGGCCCTTAGGCGTGTGCCCTATATCTAATTTAATTCATCCATAGATGAAATTAGATTTAACTTCTCAACCACAAGTTAGAGTTTCATAACCTGAACTACAAAAAAGTGTTAAGCTTACTAGATCTCATCAATCCTTCCATATTTAAACCTCAACTTTACTATCAATTTTGAGACCACACCCCTATACTTTAGTTGGATTGTTGTTGACCTAAGCAAAACAAAAGGTTAAGTTACCTCCACTACTACCTTTACCACTTGGTAAGCCTTTGAAATCTGAAACCATGATACCTAACACAAATAAAGTGTCAATAAAACATGTAATTATACCATCACCAAATGAGTAACCATGCAAAATTACTCCCATGACTACTAAACAAAAGAAGGTATCCACTCCTATTATCAGAACAAGTGTGAGCCCACTTGTAGGCTCTCAGATATTTTTCCTACATCAGTTATTGAAATCTTCCATAATAACTCTTCCCCCATTAGGCCTTATAGTCATCTTGGAATGAATCCATATTGGTTTAATGATACATAAGTGTTTTTATATCATCATTTACCTAGACATGATACTGAGAGTTGTAAAGCCTCACAGTAGTCATTCAACAACACTTTGATGTCGACACTCTCTTTGTTGATACTCCTATTAAACCTCCTATTATTCCATGTAAATTCAAACCTAAATATATGGTCATACCCCCTTTGCCACCTCCTTCACCAACATTTCAAATCAACACAGTTAATGTGGCCACACAGTCATAAAACCAAAATGATAAAGGTAAGGAAAAGGTCACTTCTCCTTGGGCTCATCCCTTCACCAAAGACAACACTCCTCTGAATCCCAATGTTTCCATCTTAGGGGTCCCAAAACTAACATGTTTAAACATTATTCAAAGCTCGATGGTGAAACAACTTCACCAAATGCCTATGAAAATGTCTTTGTATGAGTTAATCCAAAACTCAACCCAACACCATCAAGCTTTGATTAGTGCCTTGTAATCAATTGAGGTACAACCTAATGATACCCAACCTCTTTTAGCTTTGGTCAGCTCTCTTAATTCTATCTCCCTGATTTCTTTTAGTAATTTGGAAATTCCACTTCAACACCCTAAAGATCAAGATTCTGCCCTTTTTATTACTATATATTGATCAAACTCATGTCAAAAGAGTCATGATCATGGGAGAGCTTGTATTAATATTATTTATACCCATGCCTACAAATAGATAGCTCTTCTTGACAATTACATTTCTCAAACCAACACAGTACTCCAATCCTTTAATGATACCATAGCTACTATGATGAGAACTATTGTCTTACATATCCATGTATGTCCTCATATAATTATTAAGCTCTTCTATGTTGTATAAGGAGAGTTCCAATATAACATCCTACTTAGATGACCTTGGATATGGGCTATGGCATGTGTACCCTCAACTTTGCACCGCTATGTCAAGTTTGAGCATGATGGACAAGTGCATGTTATACTTGTTGACCCACCTCCATTTAAAACATGCAACATGACTTATAGTTCCAATGATGTTCTCATTCCATTGAAAACATATTCTTCTCCACATGATACTTTTAAATATTCTACAAGCTCTACTCTCTTGATTACATAGATATCGATAACACAAATCCTTGACAAGGATCCCATAGAGGATGCTTTTCAATGTTTTTCACGTGGTTAATATCATTTGTTGATGCTTGACATGTTATATACTCCACAAGAGTATGGAAAGCTTCACATGCACCAAAATTATGATCCCCACATTGGGATGGTCATTACTTATGGCCCCCCTAACCTTTGAAATAATTTCACATATGGGGGAATTGATCAAGCTCCCGTTGTCAGCAATCCATCCTCTTCACCACAACTATTTACCTATGACTTCTCATTCCTAAGAAAACTTAATTTTAAACACACCTATCTCTATTAGTATGTCTATAAAGGATTTGATATGGGTCATTATGAGTAGGGTGTCTATATGCCTATTGAATATCCTACTATCAAAACCATTGAAAATGCCAAAAAAAAGTATGGAGTGGGATATGATGAACCAAGTAAACTCACTAAAACTTCCCATGAGCTAATTATTGAAGAACCAGTCTCTCTTTCTCCACCATTACCTACCAAATCAAAGGTATCTATACCTCCTAATTTTTTTTTCAATAAATTCCATCCATTTGGGGCCTCTCACCTATCACTAGGGTAAGGAAACAAGGTCCCTTCCTCTTGCTCATCTTGAAATAATTGATGAAGACTCTCCCACTTTTAACACTATCCAATGTCAAGATGATGATGAAATTCTCACATACATGGGTGAAGATGATTCCTATATCCCATGATCACTCCCATCTAAAACATAAGCTATGATAAATGAATCAACCATTGACATCAATCTACCCTCTCACAATAACCCTCATATCCTCAAGATTGGCCAATCTTTGGATTCCTCTGAACAAGTTGATTATGCCACATTTCTTAATAACCATAAAAAAACATTAGCTTGGTATTATAATGACATGCCTGGTATTCACCCCTCTATCATCACCCATAACATTGTCACCAATCAAGATGCTAAACTTGTTAAGTAGAAGCTTCACAAGATGCATCCTCATATTACTCTCCTTGTCAAAGAAGAGCTCCAACACCTCCTTTATATTAAATGTATCCAACCCATTGACTACCTACAATGGATTTATAATATTGTTCTTATCACAAAAGTGATCAGGGGAATCCATATTTTCACTTACTATCCTGACTTAAACCTTGCTTATCCAAAAGATGACTTCCCATTGCCAAGTATTGACTAACTTATTGTCTAAAAACTGGCCATGAGATGTTATCACTTATGGATGGGTTATCTAGATATAATGAAATCTTGGTCACTCCTGAGGATAAACACAAGATAACCTTCATTAACCCATGGGGGACTTTCTATTATCAGGGCATACCTTTTATTTTGAAGAATGTTGGTTCCACTTATCAATATGCTATGACTTACATCTTCCATGATCTCTTACACAAAATTATGAAAGATTATGTGGATGACTTACTTGGCAAGTCTAAACTTTTCCAAGACCATTTGATGATTCTAAAAACCATATTTACTCATCTCCTCCAATATAACATTTGACTAAACCCAAATAAATGTGTCTTTGGTGTTCTTTTTGGTGAGCTCTTAGGTTTTATTATTTCTCTTTGTGGTATTGAGGTCGACCCTACTAAGGTTAGATCAATACTAGAGATGCTTATACCTACTAACATCAAATAAATCTGTAACTTATAGGGAAAAATTCAATCAATTCACTACTTCATCTCTTAGTTGTCATATCATTACCAACCCTTTCACCATCTCCTCAAAAAGGATGTTTCCTTCCATTAGAATACAAATTACTAGGAAACACAATATCTCCTTTCCCCACCAGTTCTTATTTCACCTAAGGAAAATCAACCTTTCTACCTATACATCTCTATAATGGACCATTCTATAGGTGCTATGATTTCACATTGAGATGAACAACATTGAGAATAGGTACTTTACTGCATAAGCCACACACTTATTGATTATGAGACTTGATATACACATACCAGAAAACTTTACCTCACATTGGTATTATAAGCCTCTAAGCTCCACCATTATCTTCTAAATCACAAAAACTATGTGGTCACCCATACTAATCCCCTAAAATACATGCATTCCAAGCCATACCACAACCAACATGTAGCTTGGTGGCTAATGCTCATTACTAAATTCAACTTAGAATTTATTCAACAAAATTATATTAAGGGGCAAACAATCACTGACCAGTTAGTTGCCACCCCTTTTATTGAAAACCAACCTTCAAACCTTGAATTCCCTGATGAATCCATCATAACACTCTCCACCAATGACATCTCCTATCAAATGATGATGTTCTTTGATGGGTCTAAATGTCAATACAATGGGGGTGTGGGAGTCATTATTATTCCTCTAGATGGTGAACCTATGCCTTTGTCATTTAAACTAGATTTTGAATGCACTAATAATATAGCCAAATATGAGGCTTTGATCTTAGGGATTCAGACAACTCTCTTCTTGGGTATCAAATCCATAACCATTTTTGGTGATTCTCAGCTAGTGGTTAACTAGGTTAATGGTTCCTACCTATGTAGAAATGAGATTCTATAGTGGTATAAACATCATGTAAATACGCTATTGGGATCATTTTATTCTTATATCTTAAAAAATATTCCTCAATCTACAAATATGTTTACTAACACAATGGATTTACTTGCCTCACACATACCCTCTCCATCCTCTTCCTCAAAAATCTATGTCACCGTGCATCACTTAACATTACCTTCCTATGTATCAACTAACATCCTCTTCATCAAAAATGTCACATCCAACCCACATGACTTATGGTACAAGTAACTCATGGATTACCTTTCCTTCTCTATTACCCCTTCTAATCTCTCCAATAATGAGAGATGCACCTTCATAAAATGTGTCATTTGTTACACTATGCTAGGGGGACTTCTTTATAAGATATGTTTTCATGGTCTCTTTCTTTAATGCCTCACTAGTACTGAGACTCCCTTTGTTATTAAGGAAGTCCATGATGGGATTTATGGTGGACATTTCAATGGTCACATAATTTCCATGCATATCCTTCAACTTTGCTATTATTGGCTCACACTCTATCAAGAATATGTTGATTATGTTCGACATTGTGTCAAATGTCAACAACATGCTAACCTCCTTCAAATTTTGAGTCATGTATTACAAGTTGCCAAAGACTTTTGGCCCTTCTCCTAATGGGGCTTGGATCTAGTTGGGGAGATTAACCCTCATTCTTCCCTTTGTCATCATTCTATCATTACTACCACTGAATACTTCACCAAGTGGATCAAGGCCATTCCTCTCATTTTCACTAAGGTTGAAAAAATTATTAACTTTATCAATCATAAATCATTTATCATTTTGGTGTCCCTCATAAAATTATAATAGATAATGGTAAATATTTCAAAAACAAGACTATCCAAAGTCTTTATGATACATGCAAAATCAAATTAAGCTTCTCATCGCCATACTATCCATAAGAAAATAGACAAGTAGAAGCTTCTAACAAAACATTGACCAAAATTATGATGAAGGTAGTCAACGATATGGGAAAGGATTAACATACACATATTCATTTTAATTTATGGGCTTACCACACTAGCATTCAAACCCCTATGGGTGCTACACTTACTAACAATGACTTTTGCCAAGAACATTTGGCTCAACTCAAATTTCTTGATGAGCATCATCTCATAGCCCTCAACCACCTCCAAATCTATCAAGAGCATATCAAATGTGCTTATAACAAAAACTTTAAAGAGCTAGATTTTAATATTAGAGATCTCATCTTAAAATAAAATCAACATGTGATGAACATAGAGAAAGGAAAATGGGGTAAGTTTACTCCTAATTGGCTTGGACCCTATATCATAACTCACAAGTGTGGCTCAAGAACTTATCACTTCTCTTCTCTCGAAGGAAGGCCAGAACCTAATTCTTTAAATGACTTACACCTACAACCATTCTTTTGTTAAATAAGTGTTGCTTTACCTTGTGTTTTAACTTGAGCTCATCCCTTGAGCGCCCCTATTACATTCATTTCCCTTATTATTAACCCTTACTCCTACTCACTTAGTTAACTTACAAAGTGATATGGTTTTTCTCTCAAAGTGGAAAACTCCTAATCCTCTATAGACTTGTCTATGACTAAAAAAAAAACTAACTAAAAAATGAGATATGTGACAAGTTCTAATATCTAAGGTCCTATTTCTCAATGTAGAATACTCCTTTAAAGGATAGCTATGTAAATTCTCTTTGCCAATATCAATAGATTACTCCCTTGAAGGGAAACTATTTAAAAATAAAAAACAAATGCTTAGACCACTCCCTTAAAGGATGGTTAGGTCAAGTTTTGTTCTCAAACAAGAATACAATTGAAAAGCTTCTCATATTGATCATCATTATATGACCTCTACACATACATAATCCCATTGTAGGCTTCCTCCATTGATCAACTTACACACACAAAAAAAGATTTAAGTCATGGACTTGCCTATAGTAGCTCTTGGGTCACCAAAATAGGGGCATATCATTCCTACTTCAAAGGTTACGCTACCCAAAAATTTTCCCTTATTTTACCCATTTTTCCCTCATACTCTTTCAAGGGACTTTGAACTCACTTAACATAAAGTGAACATGATGCTTCTCTAACACAAAAAATGGTCCAATGCTACAAAGCCTAAATGAGACTCATATTCCTAAACCTATTTATGTAATAATTATGGTCATTGCTAGTACATGATCATTTTCCCCCTTTATCGATCTCTTTAGCCTACTCAATTTATTTTAAGCACTAATACTATCTGACATACTTAATTTATTATAAGCATACACCATCACAAATATGGAAAAATACTGAAATAAACTAACATACCCAACCTATTAATTTTAAGCATACACCATCACAAATATGGACAAATGCTAAGATGAAACTATCAAACCAACTATGCATATACCATCGCATATATGGGAAATGCTAGTCTAACTCAACTAACATGATCAACATAAATATCAAAATTAACATAACATTAACATAATCATCTACATAAATATCATCATCAAAATCACAATAAATGCAACTTGGAATCACAATAAACAAACATCTCATATATATATATATATATATATATATATATATATATATATATATACACACACACACACACACTCAGAATACATGTCCATCAATACATCATCACAATATAATCTCTCATCTCAAAATATACATCTCTCATCTTTAGCTCATAGCTGATGTACATATAACCAAAAAATGCAAAATATAATACTTAGGATCCTTGAGGCTCTCTGTATGGTCATGAAGAAGTAATGTCATCACCACTCTCTACCCATCTGCATTTGTGTGAGCCAAAAGTCATGGCATGTGACATAGATCTCTCCTACTCTTTGAACTTAGAATACTAATGAATCTATGTGAACTCCTTGATGTCCCACTCATAATAGGCAAACTCATTTAGGGTAGCAATATATCTAGCTAGAGATATGATCTATGGTGGTCTCGTTGCACTAATTGAAGGCCTGGCCTATACTAGTCCCTATGGTAGAGGAGGAGTATCCTGACATGCTACTCTCAAACTATCCCTCTCCATTATCAGTGAAGTAACTTGACCCTATAACATAATGACCTAGCCATATAGTACCCCAACCTAGCCCTATAGTGTCCCCACCTATCCCTATAATGTTTCCACCTATCCATTTAAGGCTACTACCTATGCTTACACTGTATCTCTAGCATACACTGCTGCATCTCATGCCTCTATAGGTGCATATCAATCCTTCACCACTTCCTAAAAATATGGTGGTGGCCTCCTAACTTTAATCATGGGATGTAAACCTACCCACCAAGCTGTATATGCCACTATACATCTTGGGTCAACTATGCCTGGCCCTATTGGTAGCTCCTCAAAATTTGGTCCATCTATCTCTTAAGGTAAAGGTAGGGGTGCCTCTATATCATCCCTCTTATATCAAGAGAAGGTAGGTGGTACATCTTATAGTAGGTTAAACTACCTCCTAACCCATGGCATAGGTACCATCTCCAACTCACTGGTTTGTCTCCCCCTAACCCATAATGAGCTTTGTAATCTAACTAGCTACTATGCCTATCCTCTAAATATGGGGTATGTCAAGTAGGGTCTCCACAAAATATTTATAGGGATCAAACCCTCAATAATTCACCTATAATAAGCAATGTAATGCACTATGTTGTCTACTTAGGTCTATGTCATACCATCCCTCCACCATTTGAAACCAACCTTAAAGCTATCTAGACTCATGGTAGGTAGCCCCAATGGTCATGTCACCATGATATGCTCATACACCCAATAGTTTAGTAAATAGATGACACATAAACTGTACTACCATTGTTGTCTCAAACCCCATAGCTCTCTATATAACTAAGCCAAAAACACTAGTCCCCATGTAAAAATAGTTTGCTACTCAACCATCTATGCCAAAACACCTATCAATGCAATCTGAAATCTACCACCATCTACATTTGGTAATGCATACACTATGATCCCTATCATCATCAAGATGCTCATCTTATGCTGCTCCTCATTAGCACTATATAGTGGCTCATAAGTGAAACTCATTAAATGATAGGTCACCTTGCTAACATGCTCACTATATAATTCCACCATGTGCATATCATGCTCCTCTCTCAAGCATATAAAGATCTCTTCACCCTAGAGTGGTAACTATAATATCCTATATAAATCCTCTTGTGTCACTATCAACTCTCTGATCGATAGATGGAAGGTGTTGGTGGTGTGATCCCACCTCTCAATCAATGATATCATTAGGCTCACATCTTGGGTGACTTTGGAATATTGTTTCACTCCTCCTAACACCATAGCTTCCATATGCTCCCACTCATTTAGGGTGATATCCCTCTTCATCCACATTATCAACCTCAATAGGTGATTTTATAATGTCAACTCTAGCCTCACCTGCATCTATACACACACAACTCAAGTCACATACTTTATAATATAATATATCATTACCTTTTCCCTTCTCTTTGGGAGAACTACATTGGCTTGAGGCCATCAACTGGGCTATGTAGGTAATACTCAATCGACATGGGGTCTTCTGAGGCTAGCTCAATCATTAGGTTAGTGAACTACTTTAATTAGGGATCCAAATTGACCCTTTCTCCTATTTTTTGGTTCTTCACAGTCATTGATGTTAGTTTTTATGATAACATCAGTTCTTGGTGTTGATCAACATTAGTAAAAACTTGCTAACATTAGTGTTGTGTCGACTGACATTGGTGGACCTCACCGACGTCAGTGACTAGTTCAGCCTTAGGGCCAAATGACCCATCCCTAAAAGTTCATAGTTTTACCTAAAATCCCTCCCAACTTACCCTAAACCTAATCTACCCAATTTCTTACCCCTCTACTAAAATTTTCTTCCCCCTAACTCTCAAATTAACCTACCAAAGCAAATTAACCAATTCACATTCAAAACCAAATGGTAGAGACCCTTACCTTATCTTTCCATCTCCTTTGAGCTGACATAGTTGGCTCTTGTGGTGGTACACCTCCCATTTGGTCCCCTCTTAGCTCAACCATCTCAATCATAGTCAGAGATCTATTTTTCTCTAATCAAAATTTGTAAATGAGTTTGGTCAACTACCAAACCCCCTTTTATCAAGTTTGGTCAGCTGTCGATATTGGCATCCTTGACCAAATCCATCAATTTTAGTACTTACACCTACCGATATTGGTAAAGTTTCCCTAAGTCACCAACATTGACACTATTTACTACTGACATTAGTGATGTCACCAACATTGACACCATTGAATTAATGTTTCCACTAATAGCCCCAACATTTTAGACTTTACCCATAATTTGGGGCAACTTGGAGATCACATATATCTCCCCAACTATGATGACCACCAACTTGGAGATCACATATACCTACCCAACCCTAACAACCACACTTAGAGATCACATAAATCTCCAGCCATGATGAGTTTTCTTGGAGATCATGAATATCTCCTCACTCATTGACCCTTTTACACCACCCTTTCATTGCTTGTCTTAACTACTTATGATATTCTACTATAGTTGGCTATTATACACATGCATGTATATTAGATGTTTTGGATGAAAAATAAGCTCATCCTATCACCTAGAACCTTTTTGTGTTTCCCAAGGGAACTTCTTACCTTAGATACTTGGCACACATAGACTATTGGAGCTGCAACTTTGATTATTTTGACCTTCTCAGCTATCACTTACAAGCTGTGCTTGGGTTATTTCTATTTGATTCCTCCTCAACCTTACCTATTCTTGACTTTGTCAATTATATCTCATAGTAGTATACACACATGAAATAATAAAAATTAGCCTCCCTAACCCATGCTTTTACCTCTCACACATTTAATTAATTTAAAATACTTAAGTAAGTTAATTAAAAACCCCTTATGCCACTTTACTTGGCTACCTCATCCTAAGGCTGATTCTCACCTGATGGGTCACCTCAAGACTTAGTCCCCTTATCCTAACTACCCAAGACTTATTCTCACCTCAAAACTAAATTCCTAATCAACTACATCCTTCTTAACCTCCTATTTTTACCATTTTGTAATGGGTGCCACATTTGGCATAAGGAGCAACAAAAAAATAACCAAAAATAATAGTTTTACCTATTCTAAGGCCATTGACATTAGTCAACCCAAGGTCAACATCGATGGGATCACCAACATCGATTATATAAACTAAATTCTAACCTAATGTTTAGGTTATTAAAAATCAAGAAAATTCACTCTTATTTACATCCAAGCTTTCAACATTCAAATTTTAACATCCTGGCGTACTATTATCTTGCATAAGTTAATCTAGATCAAGAACCAAGCTCTCAAGGACTAGAAGCACCTGCTTGTTTTCTCTATTTAGGGTATCAATTTAGACTACTTGATAGGAGCCATCCATTCAACACTTATCATTTAGTCACCACTACAACTAAGTATATCACTTATTCATAGGTCTTTTAAGCAATTACTTTGATATCACTTTACATATACTATTCATTACTTTACACATTTTTTATTGAACCCCCGTGAGGGAGTTATAAAGCTTCCATTCTTATTTCCCCTTGACCTAATACACCAAAACTATGACCAGATCCATCTAAACTATACTCTCACAACTCTCCCCAAGCTCCCAAAGTTGACCAAAACCATTATCCAGACCTGAAATAGCCTTATGCAAGATCTTAGACAATTATTTCCCCTACCGACCTCGATAGCCTAACTGACATTGGTCACCTTCACCCACCAACCTTAGTAGTATAACTGATATTGGTCACTTCCTTACCAACATTGACAACTATGGATTTCTTAATCCTTCCAAAACCTACCCAAACAACTTCCAAAATACAAATAGAACACACCACCTACACTCTATTACTTTATGCTACACTTAGGTTGTGAATAATGATAACATTATCTCTCTTTTACTTTCTCTTTACCTCTCTTTTAATCATTTATTACTCTTTTATTTCTCAAAAGTGGACTATCATCTCTAAGGAATTTTGACACTTCCTAGAAAAATTACGTAGCTTGGCATCCCACTCAAATATTTGCTAACAAACATTTTGTGGTAGTGCTTTATGACTTGCAGGTAGCCCTCCCCATACAAATAGGATTACTCACAACATCTGGATATGGCATGTAAACTAATCTAGGTTCATTCTAATCACTTATCCCATCACTCTTCTCTATTTTTATTTAGAATTTAAATAGACAAATTTTAGTGAAACAATACCATGAAACATATTTCATAACTTAGAGTACCAAATTACACTCTTCACCTGATACACACGTCATAATAATGCATATATGGAGGTCAAGATACATAATATTTAAAAGGTGAAATTTCACATTTGGAATTCCAAAGTTATTGAATTCCATAACAAGTAATTAGCCTTTATGAATTTGTAATCTCTATGTGTGTGTGTGTAGCATTAGATAGAAATTATATAGTATATCATAGATAACCATACAAATTTCTTAAAAGTATACCATAATATAATTTTATGATCACTTGTGTTACTCTCTATATTGTTCATATTATTTAATATTTATTTTTCA